>OU015760.1:16624634-16654339 GCA_907169655.1 Acomys percivali
CTCAGCTCCTTCTCTACATCATGCCTGCTGTGAGCTGCCATGCTCCTTGCCATGATGATAATGGACTAAATCTCTGAACTGTAGACCATCTCCCAATTAAATGTGTCCTTATAAGAGTTGCTATAGTTATGGCATCTATTCACAGCAATAGAAACCCTAAGACACTGGTCTTATTGCATAGTGAAGATGATTAGACCTTTTTTTAAATTTAAGTATCAGAGGGTGGCCCTTTAACATCATGCCTTCCTTTGTTGGGTAGGTTACTGTTTGTTACAAAGAAAGAATACACTAAGGTACAAATGGGACTGCTGGAAAACAATTTGGCAGATATTAACTTTAGGCATCTACATCCTCAAATCTCTTTTTTTATTAATTTATTCATATTACATCTCAGTTGTTAGCCCATTCCTTGTATCCTCCCATTCCTCCCTTCCTCCCGCTTCCCCCCCTACTCCCCTCCCTTATGTCTGTGACTGAGGGGGACCTCCTCCCCCTGTATATGCTCATAGGGTATCAAGTCACTTCTTGGTAGCCTACTATCCTTCCTCTGAGTGCCACCAGGCGTCTCCATCCAAGGGACATGGTCAATATGGGGCACCAGAGTTTGTGTGAAAGTCAGATCTCCTTCTCCACTCAACGGTGGAGAATGTCCTAACCATCGGCTAGTCTGGGTAGGGGTTCTCTCAAAACAGAGAAAGGGCCTCTTTGTCAAGGTCATAGTTGCTGGATGCTGGGAATAAGAAAGTAATCTTATCTACCCATGTCTAACTCTCTGAAAATATTACAAAAATAGAAATGCTAAGAGTCTAGCTGGCCATCACTAGACCCAACATAAAGTCTCTTGTGCAGTCATCACCACTGGATATTCACGTTCTCCCCCAGTGAGTCCCCAAAAATGTAACTGTTTGTTATGCCTCTCGGTTTTTCAGGTGATCAGATGCCATTATATTGAAAAGTACAAGCACACACTGTGTATTGTCCCTTACTTCAGCATTTTTGCTTACATAAGATAGCTCACTGTCCAATGTCATCGGAAGCTTTGCTACCTTGGCCCGCTCTTGCTCAAATTTAGCTTTCTATAATTCTCAGACTCATGTGAGACCAAGCATCAACAGGAACTAATACAGACAAGACTTTCCAAGCAAGTCATAAAAAGCTTGTAGAGGATGAAACTTAAACTTGGCACATATATGATGGTTAAAGAGAGAAAGACTAGTTTTAAAAACAGTTCTGATTTTGTTAATCACTTTATATAAAACTAAACTCCACTTGTCTATTTAAAACAATGAAGCTCTCATATGGCATTGGTCTACTGTCAGTAACATTTCCAAGAAACAAAAAAAAAAAGTTTTGAAGACAATTATGTTTTTTGCTAAGCTTTCAAGGACTTTAACTACTTGCAAAACTGAGTGTTTTTTTAATCAGATTTTGTTTTAGAAATCAGTTCATTCTTTCCCAAGCTTTGTCAAATGTTTCACACAAGTAAAACAAAAATTAATTACTTCCTACAAGTTGGGTGAAACAGACCAAACCTTGGAGTACTGAGCCAAAGAATAAGAAGACTAAGAAGACAGCCTATAGTTTAGTGCTTCCCCCAAGGTTATCTAGAACTTAGGAGGTAGTGGGATATAGCTAAATAGATCCAACAACTCTGTGAATCGTCTGCTCCTTTGATCAAAGGGTCTTCAGAAAGCACAAGTATTCATTCTCCAGGGTCACTGCAGAGGGAAGCCACATAGTCAACAAAGCCCTGACCCATGCCAGCAGAGGTTCCAACTTGAAGAGGAAAAATTTAAGGAGCCCAGACCTTTCCTCAAGACTCTAAGGATGTTTGACTGACTTTAACAGTAAAGAGAAAGATTATTTGAGCTACTTACATGGTCTCAAACATCCAGAAGGAAAGTATAACCATAAAAACAAAATTCTTGATGATATAAAGAAAACTCTACAAACCTACAGCCAGGATTCTCAACTTGACCTTGCTCAGCCAGGAAACTTAGCACTCCAAAAGACCTATTGAGATGTCATTTAGATGACGAGCTTTAGCCAATTTAAAAAAGGACAGCTGTCAAACTTCATGGTGTTGCCTACTACATTCCCCTGTCTGGGATAAAAGTAACTCTCCAGAGAATGTGCTCCAAGCAAGATACAATAGATCCCTACTTGGGAGGGGTATAAACTAATTGAAGATTTATGCTTCCAGTTTATACTGGGCCTGTCCATGTTGTTATATGAAGGTTCCACTCCTAGATGAGGAGCCTCAGGTAGTCAGTGGCTGCTAAGAAAATGAAAATCAGTTTCCTCAGGAGCCAGCGCCCACATAGGTTGTCCAATCCCAAGTGGTCATCCTTGAACACATGTACACATGAGCAATGTTGAAGGGACTCTGTAGATATGTACATATGTGTGCGTGACAATAATAGTTAAGAAAAGGTCATGAACTTAGGGGTGGGACATGAGAGGAGTTGTAGGGGAAGGGAGGGACAGGAATGATATAGGTGCTGTGCTCATTGTATGAAGTTCTCAAAAAATGTTAAAGAAAATCTGGGGCTGGAGAGTTAGCTCAGCCATTAAAAGCAATGATCACAACCAAAAATACAAAACAAAAAAAGAAAGAAAGAAAGAAAAGCTGAACATAATAACAATAATAAATTAGAAAGAAAAATCTAAGGGTCGCCAAGATCCAACTTTAGAAATCTGTAAACTCATGATTCATAGCACACAGTTTTAATGTTATCTTCATGGGAGTCATCTTGATAACATTTTCACCCTTACCTGTGACCTACTAGGTGAATATTTTCTTGACTGTCATAAAACTCTTTTCTGGATATTCAACTTTTGTCAAAACTAATTTTTCAGGCTTTGAGTAATTAAAACTCCAACAACCTGTTTTAACACCTCCTTTATTACTGGACGAATATCCATTTCTCAGGGGTCTGTCAGACTCACCTCTCAAGCTCAACATATACAGCCTGTACATTGTCCTAGTCTTTAGACCATAACTAATGGCTCCTACAAATGTGTGTCCACAGAGGAGAGCCTGGGCCGTGCTGACCAACTGATGCACACTAAGAGATCACATCTATCTCTGTCTCCTATAGTGACTCTCTCCTGTCTTGTTTGGGGTTTCTGGGAGGGAAAGGGACCTCTGAAGTCATCTTTTCTCCCATGGCATAACAGGTTTCTGCCTTCCTGCTTTTTTTCCATGATGGATAGAGTGTGTCCTTCATGCAAGGATCTGTTCTTTGTTCTCACTGACAGATTTTTTTCAGTCATTGTTTGAATAAGCAAGGGCATGGCTGTAGCTTCTTGCCACTCTGATAAGACTGTAAAGGATGTTCAATATTTTCAATTCCTGGATTCTTCAATGGCTAATCAAGATTGTTTCTTCTGGAATTGAATAGATTTAGTTTCAAATTTTTACCCAACAAAGATATGGGCCTATCTCCCCTAGATATAATATTCTACACTGGACCAAATGGAACAAATCTTTTGTAGAACATTCCTAGCAACAAAATCAGCTGTAACTTATGCTGTTCCCCATAGCCTCTTTACTGCTATTTTAACTGGTTCTTGATCACTTTCTCTCCTGATCCAATTGATGTCTTATAGACTACAATAGTAAAAGTTAAAATGATAATGGCTTAGGAATACCAACTGCTACCTGCTGCCTACCTTCATTTAATAGGGAGCCCTTTCTCTTCATGGCAGCAACTATAGTAAGATCTAGAACACCCTAAACCCTAGTCTTGTGAACCCCTTCCAGCAATAAACAGACATGATGTCATATGCGCCTCTAAAAATGTTAAGATTTCCAGTTCTCAAGAAAGAATTTTTTGGAGGACAAGTTAAATATAAGACATGAAGTAACGGCTATGGGCAAAGCTCATGTAGGTGTTGGAAATTCAAATCAGGTCCCCTCCAACAGCAGCAAGTGCTCTTAACAGCTGAGCCATCTTTCCAAACTCTAATATGGTATTTCTCATGGAAATTCTTAGCAGCTCTGAGTAGTGGTGATATGTGCCCAAGATCCCTGCACCCTGAAGGCTGAAGAAGGCTGAATACAAATTAAATGGCAGCCTGCACTATATAGTGAGATTCTTCTCACCTCCAAAAGCTTAACCAAACCATACCCACTGTGCTTATATAATAATCAGGCCAAAATCTAATGAGACCAGACTTCATTTGCAAAGAAAAATCAAAAGGGAAATAGAAAAATTTCCTTAATAAATAGTTACACTTCATCTGTGGATCTACAGGTATGTTTTTAGAATGGATTTAGAAATTATCCTAGTGTAGGAAGGTAGCAATATAGTAGCTTCTCTTCTAGGGTACATGACCCCATCAGATACAGATAGCAAAGTTTACAGCATCAGGCATGAATTTCCTGCAGTTGGGAGGGTCTTAAGTTCAAGAAGACAGCCATTGGTCACCCTAAAAACAACAGTGTCACTATTGCACCATTGGGAATATAGTGCCAGGCTGGTTGTTACTGCAGTGTGTACGTTTACAGCTGGATATAACTACAATTGCTTTCCTACCTTAGCAGCTTGCATAGCACCTCCTGATAATATTGAGAGATAGTCCTCAAGAATGAAGCTTCCAGGTCAGTTCTAGCTGGATTTCTCCAAACCCTGTGTCTAAAGTATGAGGTGTCTTCAGCAATAGAGTCTTACCTTCAAGTCCTGGGCGGTGACCTCAAACAATAGCAGTAAACATTTATGAGTTACTTGGACACACACCCATGGCCAACAACTCGGATGATTAAAGCTCACCCACCCCTCATCAAAGAAGCTTGTCTATGCAGCAGACAGAGGCAATTACAGAGGTCCATAACTAGTCAAAATGAAGAGAAGAGTGACTGTGAGTTCTCCACCCCTAACTGATACATTACAATACAACTAAAGCTAATATGATAGATATTGATTTACATTAGAATTTTAGACTCACCAAGATAGGACAGATGTTTTCACTAAGTTGCCAAATACAAATAGCCAAAACACTAAGAATGTAACATATACATAATTCCTGATTGTTTCATGATTCTTCTTGCTAAAGGTAGTTTATTGTATATATGTGTAATATTCTAATTATATATGTAAAATATATTTAATAAGATCCAGGCATGGTGGCCCACACCTTTAATTCCAGCACACGGGAGGCAGAGGCAGGCAGATCGCTGTGACTTGGAGGCCAGCCTGGTCTACAAAGAAAGTCCAGGAAAGCTAAGGCTACACAGAGAAATCCTATCTCAGAAAAAAATATTTAATAATTTTTTAAAAGACTCAGGAAACATGGAAGAAGGAATGTAAAGATTATATGAGCCAGAGGACCAGGACACTTGCCATATGATAGTGTTCTAGAGATGAAATCTCAACAATTTGGTTGCCTAAATAATACCTGCAAAATGACACTAGTCAATATGTCAACATGGAAGGTGGAAATTTCTTAAGGCCTCACCTATAGACAAAGAGCCATATACAATTAATGGCTGCTGAAAGAGAGAGGATCCATTTTCTCCAGGGCTGGGCCACTGATAGGTTAGAAGCAATATTAAATGGACTTAGTAGGGGGTGTTGTTGGTAATAATTATAGAATAGGTCATGAATTTGGGTAGTGGGGAAACATGGGAGGAATTAGGACAGAAGGGGTGCAGTAATCATGTAAATATGGTATTCATATATAAAATTTTCAAAATTAAAAAAAAAACTAAAGAATAGATATAATGAAAGGAGAAATCTGTTCCAATGGGAGACCGGTCTAGTTTCTTTTTATTGCTGTGATTTAAAAATGCAGACTGCAAGCAACTTAAGGGAGGAAAGAAATGATTTGGCTTATATATGCTTCTGGGTCACAGGCCATATCATTAAGGGAAGGTAGCTTGAAGCAGAACCTGGGGAAGAATGTTTGTTCTGGGGTCATACATTGCTGTCTCTCTTTTACAGACCAGAACTGCCTGCTTACAAACAGCACTGACCACAATGGACTGAGCCCTTTCTCCACATGCATGCCCACAGGTCAGTGTGAGTTGGGCAGTCACTCACATGAGATTCCTTCTCAGGAGAATCCAAGCCAGGTCAAGTTGACAATAAATGGCTATAGCACAACTTTATAAAGTCCTCATTAGTTTTGTCTCCTCCAATACCTGTTTACAATTTTTCAAACTGGTGTTTCCATTTGTTTTCCCCTCCAGCTCTGATTTTGCACCTCTGAGAATTAACCTCTTTTCCAAAAACATATAGGCTAAAGCTAGGCGGCATGATAGGAACTTCAAGGAATTCATAGCAACAGATCCTGTGCAGGCAATCCCCTGATGCTTAATAAAGGCTCAGAAGCCCAAGAGAATACAAAAAAGGCATTCAAAGTGCAAGCCAGGAAATTAAGCACATTGTCACAACTATCTCAAGAGGCTTTGAGCTCAGTCTAAAACTAATGCCTAATTCTCTTATGGAAGCGGAGTTTACAACTATTAGCCTTGCTTTTCATTTGTTTTCACAGAAAGAGTCATGCGTAAACGCCTGAAACCTTGTATCATCCAACAAAGCCATCTATCTAAGAACCAACCTTTATGGTTGTTTCAGTTCAACTTTAATGAACAAGAGCTGCCCAAACAAAACTTGGATTTATTGTGTCCACAAGAAAAAACAAATTCTCTTTTCCATGAAGAAGGAAAAATGGAAAATACTCTTCTTGGATGAAACTTTAGTCAGTCTCAGCTGGTCCCTCTGATCATCAAGTAGGACAGACTCCAGGCTGCCCACATTGTCTTTATACCACCTAGTTTAAACATCAATTCTACTAAGTCAGTGGTTCTCAACTTTCCAACTGCTGTGACCCTTTGATACACTTCCTCATGTTGTGCTGACCCCAACCATAAAATGATTTCCGTTGCTACTTCATAACTGTCATTTTGCTACTGTTATGAATCATAATGTGCATATCTGTGTTTTCTAATGGTCTTATGTGATCCCTGTGAAATGGTTATTCCACACACCTCCTAAAAAGGATGTGAGTTGCAGGTTAAGAACCTCTGTGCTAAGTCAACTCACTTGCAAATCTTCCTGATGACTCTTGACAGAGGTTCAAAATCCTTGAAAAGACATGAAGACTTTGAGATCAGGGTGTTATGTATCACTCTGCTCTATCTTTAGTAATATACACTCTTAACGGTTTTTCTGTCTTGAGAATTATTTCCTATTTAGTTATTAATGTCTAGGGGTATTGATTAGGTTTGTTTTTTCTGCCAGTTAAGGAATTAAAATGCAGCAACAATTTTAGTCAGAGTAGGCAGCAACAGGTAACAAATTATTACAAATGAAGAAGGAGAGAAGGGGAGGGAGGAAGGAGGGAGAGGGGGGACGCAGAGGAAAGCCTCCTTGCAGAGAAGAGAGGGGGACCTAAATCCACGAGCAAGTTAAGTGATTTTGATAGCCTGAGATGGGTTCGCCTCCCCTAACTTTGAGCTGGTCAGCTTAAACAAAGACAGAAGGGCTGACGGCTCCACAGCTTTAGGTAAACATATTAAAGACTGACTCTGAATATATCACTGCCCTGGACTGGCCAGCCAGAACAGGAACTCTGTTGATGTGAGGAAAAAACATGCCAGACCTTTCTCAGGAGGGAAAGGAAGAAGTCAGAAGTTTGCCATCTGTAGTACTTATTAGGGGCTGCCTTCTTTATCTCTCTGCCTGTCAGGGATCTGGCTGGCTCCTAGTGGCTCACAGGCAGAGCCCACCAACACGTTACTTCTCTACTTTAAACCACCATTTGTCTTCTTTGGTGATGAGCCCAATCTCTCTCCCACAGTAAGACCTCAATAGTTCCTATATCTATGGTGTTCATCCCTTGTTAACACAAGAATGTACTTCTTAATTCACAATGCTTTTCTTTCCCAAACCTGGGACAATATTCTCAGTAGCAAGGAGCTCCTATTGCCTTCTCTTTTAACTAACATAACAAAAGAAATATGGTGCTTAAATTCATACTAATGGCAGGTACTTTCCTCTCTGTAAGAGAAGGATCCAAGTCAAGCAAGAGGTAGACAGCTTTCTCAGTTAGGGAAATACTATATTCTGACAATAGGTCTGGGCTAGCCTTTGAGTGGAGAAATATAAAGCCCCTTGTTTAAATTACAAATCAATAGGAACCAGAAATGAGAACTGAATTAGTGAAATATATAGTAGTAGAGTTCAGGAGACCAAAAGGAATGATGACAGCAACCAAGTAGAGACAGGAGGAGGAGGACGGGTCAAGGAGATAAGCAGTGTGGGGAGCTGAGAAAAGAATTCCCTACCACAAAGGCTGAGGTCATGTTGGTGGGAGAAGCAGTTGTAAAATTATAGCACTGGGCTACTTTCCCTTTAAGATCCAGGAGCTTTTCACACACAAAAGTATTAGGTAAAATTTATTTAAGGGTAAAAATGAATCACACAAGGAGGACGAGGACAGAGAAGCCCATAAGAGCCAGAGAAGACTGAAGGAAATGGCTATTCAAAAACTTAACAGAGAATGGACATACCCCATAATCAGACAAGGAGAACATAAGCCATCTGTGAGGACTTCTTAAAGATCTGCGATGAATGGCAAGTATAAGCACCATTTAATTTGAGCATCCTCCCACAAACTCTTCTCATCACTCAATGTAGTATGCTGCTTAAAATGCACCAAAGAATTAAGAGAGAAAAAGTGACAGAATGCATGAAAATTACTTCTAATACCAGGTAATTGTCAGAAGAAGTGGCATGTAATACTTGACATGACTCATTTAAGTAGGAGGTGACAGCAGATCAAATTAAGAGAAGTCTGAAATAATGTGAGATTTTCTTTAAAAAGATATATAATCATAAAGGAAAATGCCATAAAATTTGCATATGTACTTAAAATGCTGACATATTATGGACAGAAAGAATGTACTGATGAAATAATTCATGTTTATGTTTATGAAAGGCTTATTATTATAAATATTACTTGCCCAAGTCACATTTGATCCATTCAGATGTATGAATAATGAGTTTGAATTATTTCAAAATATTAGAAAACATGCAACACTAATTATTTTAATGGTAGTTTAAGTCTACCAAAATAGTTATCCTTAATATCAAGAAAACCAAAATCACAGTACTGGGATGACTAAGATAAAATATAAATGAAGAGATTTTTTTTCCTACAAGGCAATTCAAGTAATTAATTTCCTAAGATAGGGAGCACAATTAAAATTGATGTTAGAACTTTATTCTATCCAAAGAATATGTGATATAGAGACAGATAGATAGATAGATAGATAGATAGATAGATAGATAGATAGATAGAGATAGAGATATCAAGGTCTGGGCCTTGATGTGGCTTAGTATTTTTAATACCATGATCCCACAGTGTGTACCTTAGCTCAGCAAGATGAGCAATACCAGGTAAGTGGCTAAAAATGAAAATTTACATTTTAAAGATATATTAATAGAAGAGCAGAGAACTTGTGGTGGTTTATCCACAAGTCCTTGCCAGTCAGTCACTGGTTCAAGGCAACTCTTGGGTCTTCCCCAGAGAACAAGAGAAGCTTGCCACCTTGGCCACAGAAATAGCAACGAATCTGAGTGTAGCTGTAGCAACTGTAAGTAGTTTTTTGCATGCTTAGGTGAACATTGAAGAGATATGTGGGTTAGTTTTTCATCACTCATGTCAAAATACCCAAGCAAAACATCTTAAAAGGAGATAGGACTTATTTTTGCTCACTGTTTCCGAGTTTGCAGTACATGTGATGGATGCATCTTTTTGTGTGTGTGCCTAAGGTAAAACATCATAGCTGAGACAGTATGTTAGGCCATAGCTGCTCACCTCATATCCAGGAAGTAGGGAGGGGAAAAGGGGAGAAGATATATATTGATACACATGAGAGAGAAGGGGGGAGGGAGGGAGGGAAGGAGGGAAAGAGAGAGAAAGAGAGAGAGAGAGAGAGAGAGAGAGAGAGAGAGAGAGAGAGAGAGAGAGAATTTCCTGTGACTAAGAATCATCTTTCATGAAACATTCCATGACTATTCAAATCTTGACTCCAACAATAGATTAATCAACTCATTAGGGAAGAGGTCTCAGGATCTTTTCCTATCTAGAAACACAATCTCGGGGAGATCCAAGATGGCGGCGAGCAGTGTGGACCGTGTTTGGACGCTCCAGTGAACAATTCGGAGAATTGCACAGATTTCTGAGCCAGGAACAACAAGGTCCCTACACCACGGCAGCAGGAGTGCTCCACGGTTCAGAAGGACCAGGGTGCGGAGGACCTGCATGCCCTTACACACGGGAGGAGTGCGGATTTTCTCGGATCAGAGCAGCGGCGGCACAAGCGGCATCAGTGACACCAGCAGCAGCGACTGAGGTTTGCAGCTCAGAGCCTTCCAGTGGAGGCGGTTAGTGTGGTGGCTGGTGGGAGTTGCTGCGGGAGAGGGGACACTGGACAGGATTTGGGCCTTATGACCCAAACTGGACTCGGCGGACAGTTCAGCCCCAGAGTCCCGGGTACAGCTCAGGGCGCAGTGCTGTGGAGACGCTGACTCAGCACAGCAGGCAATTCTGCCCAAGGCAACAGCTTAGCACAGGCACGGCTCCCCTGCTGTGACGCAGGCTGGGCAGAGCGCTCAGTGCCACCCTAGGCCCCATCTCAGCGCAGCCGCAGTTCACCTGCTGTGATGCAGGCTGGGCAGAGCGCTCAGTCCCACTGAAGGCAGCATCTCAGTGCAGCCGCAGTTCACCTGCTGTGACGCAGGCTGGGCGGAGCGCTCAGTGCCACCCTAGGCGCCACCTCAACGCAGCCGCAGTTCACCTGCTGTGACAAAGGCTGGGCGGAGCACTCAGTCTCACTGAAGGCGGCATCTCAGCACAGCCGCAGTTCACCTGCTGTGACACCTGCTGGGCGGAGAGCTCAGTCCCACCGGAGGCGCTAACTCACATCAACGAGCAGTTCTGCTCAAGACACTAGCTCTCCTCAGAGGGCAGTTTTGGGGCGCTGACGCAGGCTAAGGTCAGCACGCAGATTCAGCCCAGAGGCCCTAGCTGGACTTGCCGGGCAGACTAGGCCCAGAGATTCTTCCTGAGCTGTGCACACAAGCTCGGCGGCCCCAAGACTCTGGCTGGACTATACACGCAGTATAGGCCCGGAGGCCCGGGCTGAATTCAGCGTGAAGTGTGGGTCCATAGTCCCTGGCTGAGCTCGGTGCACAATTCTGCCCCAGAGACTCGGGTGGAGCTCGGCATGCAGCTTAGGGCCAGAGTCCCTAACCGTGCTTGGCAGACAGATTGGTCCCAGAGTCTCTACTAGAGCTTTTGGCACAGTCCCGGCTCTAAGACTCTGGTTGGACACAGTGTGCAGTTTGAATCCAGAATTCCTGGCTGAGTTGCACGGATGGCTCGGGCATGAGTCAATAACTGACCACAGCAAGCAGTTTGGCCAAACACCCCTAGCTGAGCTTGGTGCGCAGTCCGAGCCCGAAAATTCTGGCTGGACCCTGTGTGCATTTTGATCCCAGAATTCTTAGCTGAGTTCAGCAGACGGTTCAGGCCCTGAGATTCTAGCTGAGCTCAGAGGGTGGTTTGGGACCAGCGTCCCTGGCCGGACTTGGCAGGGAACCCAGAAGGCTGTGGATACCTTGGCCTGACCCAACACTCATCCAGAGCCCTAGAACGATTGCAGGACCCACTGCACAGGGGAGCTGAGGATCACTGGCTGTGAGAGCCCAAAATGCCAGGGCTAACCTTCTGCCATCCAAAACAGTGAAACATAAGAGCTTCCAACCTACAGAAATCGTGAGAAAACAAGTGAATCTATCATCAGACTCCCTCCATCCAACTCGGGAAGCTACCCAACCAAAACAAAGCCGGCAAGATGTCTAAAGGTCAGCGTAAAAGCATACGCAAAAAACCCCAAAACAACATGGCGTCTCCAGTTTCCAGCTATCCCAAAGAAAACAACCCAGAGAGCTCAAATACAATGGAAATACAAGAAAATGACCTCAAATCCTTAATAATGAGCATATTAATGGAGGAAACAAATAAAATTCGTAATCAAATACAGGAAGACGCAGCCAAACAGGTGAGAGACATAAAAGAAGCACACAGAGTGGAACTGGAAAAATATCAGGAAAATGCAAATAACCATATGGAAGAAATAAATAAAACGGTTCATGCTCTGAAGACCTATAAAGAGGCAATGGAAGAAACTCAGGAATATACAAAATATCAGGTGAAAGAAATAAAAAAATTAGTTCAAGATCTGAAGACAAAAATGGATTCAATGATAAACACACAGACAGAAGAAAAACAACAACGTGAGACCTTAGAGAAGAAGGCGAGCAACACAGAGGTGAGCTTTTCTAACAGAATCCAAGAGACAGAAGAACGAATCTCAGGTCTAGAAGATACCATCACAGATCTTGAAGCAACCATTAAAGAAAATGCCAAATATGGAAAACTCCTGACACAAAATATCCAAGAAATTAAGGACACCATGAAAAGAAGAGAAAGAGAAGATATCAGACTTCAAGGCCCAGAAACTATTCTCAACAAAATCATAGAAGAAAATTTCCCCAACCTAAAGAAAGAGATACCTATAAACATACAAGAGGCCTACAGAACACCAAATAGAATTGACCAGAAAAGGAAAACTGCCTGTCACATAATAATCAAAACACAAAACATACAGAACAAAGAAAAAATATTAAAAGCTGCAAGGGAAAAGGGCCAAATAAAATTCAATGGCAAACCTATCAGAATTACACCCGACTTCTCAGCAGAGACCATAAAAGCCAGAAGAGCCTGGACAGAGACCCTGCAAACCCTGAGAGACCACAGATGCCAGGCCAGACTACTTTACCCAGCAAAACTATCAATAACCATTGAAGGAGAAAACAAAATATTCCATGACAAAAACAAATTCAAACAGTATCTATCCACAAACCCAGCTTTACAGAAGGTACTAGAAGGAAAACTCCATCCCAAAGAGTCAAGCTACAACCAAAACTACTCAGGAAATAGGTAACTGTACCATGGGAAAAACACAGCTACACAAACACTCGATTGGAAACAACATCAAAATTAAGACTCTTAACAGTCACAGGTCGTTAATATCTCTCAACATCAATGGTCTCAATTCTCCAATAAAAAGACATAGACTAACTGAATGGGTGCATAAACAAGATCCAACATTCTTCTACATTCAAGAAACACATCTCACCTATAACGATAGGCATTACCTCAGGGTAAAAGGTTGGAAAAAAATATTCCAAGCAAATGGTCACAAGAAGCAAGCAGGTGTAGCCATTTTAATATCAAACAAAATAGACTTTCAACCAAAATTAATCAAAAGGGATGCAGAAGGACACTTCATACTCATCAAAGGTAAAGTCAACCAGGATGACATCACAATTCTGAATATCTATGCTCCCAATACAAGGACAACCACATTTGTAAAAGATCTGCTAAAAAAACTTAAACCACACATCGATCACCACACAATAATAGTGGGGGGCTTCAACACCCCACTCTCACTGAAGGATAAGTCATTGAAACAGAAACTAAGCCGAGAAATAACATCATTAATCAATGCCATGGGTCAAATGGATCTAACAGATATCTATAGACCCTTTCACCCAAACAAGAAAGAATATACCTTCTTCTCTGCACCCCATGGAACCTTCTACAAAATTGATCACATCGTAGGTCACAAAGCAGGCCTCAACAGATACAAGAGGATTGAAATAATACCTTGTATCCTATCAGATCACCATGCTCTTAGGCTGCAACTCAACAACAACAGAAACAACAAAAAGCCTACACGTACATGGAAACTAAACAACTCTGTGCTAAATGACACATGGGTCAGGGAAGAAATAAAGAAAGAAATCAAGGAGTTTCTGAAATTCAATGAAAATGAGGGAACAACATACCCAAATTAGTGGGATACATTGAAAGCAGTGTTAAGAGGAAAATTCATAGCTCTACGTGCCTTTAAAAAGAAATTGGAAACATCGCACATAAGCAACTTAACAAAACAGCTGGAAGCCCTAGGAAAAAAAGAAGCAGAAACACCCAAAAGGAGTAGACGTCTGGAAATAATCAAACTCAGGGCTGAAATTAACAAATTAGAAACTAAGAAAACAGTCCAAAGAATCAACAAAACCAAGAGCTGGTTCTTTGAGAAAATCAACAAGATAGACAGACCGTTAGCCAAACTAACTGAAGGGCAGAGAGACAGTATTGAAATCAACAAAATCAGAAATGAAAAGGGAGACATAACAACAGACACTGAAAAAATACAAAGAATCATAAGATCCTACTTTGAAGGCATATATGCCACACAATTTGAAAATCTAAGGGAAATGAATGATTTTCTTGATCAATTTCACTTGCCAAAGTTGAGTGAAGAACAGATAAACAAGCTAAATAGTCCCATTTCCCCTACAGAAATAGAAGCAATCATTGATAGTCTCCCAACCAAAAAAAGCCCAGGGCCAGATGGTTTCAGTGCAGAATTCTACCAGACCTTCAAAGGCGAGTTAATACCGATACTCTTCAAGCTACTCCAAAACATAGAATTGGATGGAACATTGCCAAATTCATTCTATGAGGCCATAGTCACATTGATACCTAAACCTCACAAAGACTCAACAAAGAAAGAGAATTTCAGACCAATTTCTCTTATGAACATCGATGCAAAAATACTAAATAAAATTCTTGCAAAACGAATACAAGAACACATAAAGGATATCATTCATCATGACCAAGTAGGCTTCATTCCAGGCATGCAGGGATGGTTTAATATACGGAAATCCATCAATGTAATCCACCATATAAACAAACTGAAAAAAAAACCCACATGATCATCTCTTTAGATGCAGAGAAAGCATTTGATAAAATCCAACACCCATTCATGTTTAAAGTTTTAGAGAGATCAGGGATACAAGGCACTTTCCTCAACATAATAAAGGCTATATACAGCAAGCCAATATCCAAAATCAAAGTAAATGGTGAGATACTCAAGGAAATTCCTCTAAAATCGGGAACAAGGCAAGGCTGCCCACTCTCTCCATATCTCTTCAATATAGTACTCGAAGTTCTAGCCAGAGCAATAAGACAACAAAAGGAGATCAAGGGTATCCAAATGGGAAAGGAGGAAGTCAAACTATCCCTATTTGCAGATGATATGATAGTGTACATAAGTGACCCTCAAAATTCCACCAGAGAACTCCTACAGCTGATAAATACTTTCAGCAATTTGGCTGGATACAAAATTAACTCAAAAAAGTCTGTAGCCTTCCTATACACAAATGACAAGCTTGCAGAGGAAGAAATTAGGAAAGCCACACCCTTCACATTAGCCACAAGCAATATAAAATATCTAGGAGTTACTTTAACTAAGCAAGTGAAGGACTTATTTGAAAAAAATTTCAAAACTCTGAAAAAAGAGATTGAAGATGACATGAGAAGATGGAATGATCTTCCCTGCTCATGGATCGGGAGAATTAACATAGTAAAAATGGCAATCCTACCAAAAGCAATCTACAGATTCAATGCAATCCCTATCAAAATGCCTACACAATTTTTTAAAGACGTTGAAAGTTCAATTCTGAACTTCATATGGAAAAACAAAAAACCCAGAATAGCAAAAACGATCTTGTACAATAAAAGGTACTGCGGAGGAATCTCCATACCTGATCTCAAATTGTACTATAAAGCAATAGTAATTAAAACAGCATGGTACTGGCACAACAACAGGCTGGTTGATCAGTGGAATCGAATTGAAGACCCAGATATAAATCCACACACATATGGTCACTTGATTTTTGACAAAGAAGCCAAATCCATTCAATGGAAAAAGGATAGCATCTTCAACAAATGGTGCTGGTCTAACTGGATGTCTATGTGTAAAAAAATGCAACTGGACCCATATTTGTCACCTTGCACAAAACTCAAATCCAAGTGGATTAAAGACCTCAACATAAAACCGGAGACACTAGGTCAGTTAGAAGAAAAGTGGGGAAGAGCCTGGAACATATTGGCACAGGAGACAACTTCCTGAACAGAACACCAACAGCCCAGGCCTTAATGTCAACAATTAATAAATGGGACCTCATGAGGCTGAGAAGCTTCTGTAAAGCTAGAGACACTATCAAGAGAACAAAGCGACAGCCTACAGACTGGGAAAAGATCTTCACCAACCCTACATCTGACAAAGGTCTAATATCCAAAATATATGAAGAACTCAAGAAATTAAACACCACCAAACCAAATAACCCAATTGAGAAATGGGGCTTGGAACTAAACAGAGAATTCTCAACAGAAGAATATCAAATGGCAGAGAAATACTTAAAGAAATGCTCAACCTCCTTAGTCATCAGGGAAATGAAAATCAAAACAACTCTGAGATTCCATCTTACACCCATCAGAATGGCTAAGATCAAAAACTCAAGCGACACCACATGCTGGAGAGGATGTGGGGAGAGAGGAACACTCCTTCATTGCTGGTGGGAATGCAATCTAGTACAACCACTTTGGAAATCTATCTGGTGCTATCTCAGAAAACTGGGAATAGGGGTTCCTCAAGACCCAGCTATTCCACTCCTTGGAATATACCCAGAAGATGCTCCAGCACACAACAAGAAAATTTGCTGAACCATGTTCATAGCAGCCTTATTCATAATAGCCAGATCATGGAAACAGCCTAGATGTCCCTCAGTAGAAGAATGGATAAAGAAACTGTGGTACATATACACTATGGAATATTACTCAGCTATTAAAAACAAGGAATTCCCGAAATTTGTGGACAAATGGATTGAGCTAGAGTTGACCCAGAATCAGAAAGACTCAAATGGTATATACTCACTTATATCTGCATACTAGCCCAATGGGCATGTCCCACGAAAGCCTTCCCTTTTCAGGAAACTGGGACAGAGGGGAGGACATCCTATTGGGACTCTAGATGAGAGAACCATGGGAGAATAGCAATGTAGAAGGATCCAGTGGGTCCTAGAAACCTACAAGTAGAACATTATGATAGGCAGATTTGGGTCAAGGGGACCCGCTCAACCTAAGGCACTAGCCAGGGACAATACAGGCGGTAAAATTTAAACCCCTACCCAGATCTAGCCAATGGACAGGACAGTCTCCACATTTGAGTGGAGAGTGGGATATGACTTTCTCAAGTACTCTCATTCCTCACATTTGACTATGTCCCCTGGAGGGGGAGACCTAGTGTCACTCAGAGGAAGGACAGCAGGTCACCGAAAAGAGACTTGATACCCTATGAGCATATACAAGGGGAGGTAATCCCTCTGAGGAACAGTCATAGGGGAGGGGAGTAAGGGGAAAATGGGAGGGAGGGGAGAATGGGAGGATACAAGGGATGGGATAACCATAGAGATGTAACAAGAATAAATTAATAAATAACAAAAATTTAAAAAAAATAGAAACACAATCTCTAACACATCTTTCAATCAAGACATATTGTCAATCAAGTATAATCAACTATAGTATCTGAACTTTTTATGAGAAAGATGGGCTACCTTAGCCATCATTATTATGTTAATTTCAAAGATGAAGTCAATGACCAGAAAGCAATAAGGAGGCTTAGACAGTATACTGTAAAATGGTCATCAGCCACCTTCTTCATTTCTCTTTAGGACTATCAGAGCACAAGCCGAGTGTGGTAGGGAGTTGGTCTCAGTTGCTGCTGTACAATGAGTCTAGTAAATGTGAGTCCATGAAGTTGATGACCTTTACTGGTCATTCTGTGTTCTTAATAACCCAATGATATTTTTCTCTAAATCTCTATGTAAAAGTCATTGAAGAGCATCATAGACAGATGATGGATAGTTAGATACATATATATATATATATATGGATAGTAAATAGAGATAGATATATATACATGTGTATGTGTATATATCATGTATATGATAATCAAACTAAACAGAATTTTCAACTGATCTATTGAGTCAATTCATCTAATCCTACCACTGATTCATAGCAACCACATACACTGCCCGCAGGGATAAGAAAATCCCTCTGCAACCGTTTATAAAGCTTTATTTCCAGAAACAGCCTTGGAAAACATTGTACAATTTCCTGCAGGAATCATTTACTTCCCCAGACTCTGACATTTACCCTTTATTACAATAGTTTACTCATGTTTTCCCTCAGTAAGACTCCTGTCAGTGTTCTATCACAGCTTCTCAGACCACCTTCCCCACAGTCACCACATCACTTAATCCAAAGATGGTACAATAAACACTGTAATCATATGTATCCACTTCATTATTCCCATAAACATTTCCATATCATCTCATGTTCCTAGGATGATTTTTATGTAAAATCTGATGTTCTTGACTAAGTTATATTATGCATTATGTACCTACCCATCACTCAAAATAATTGCTTGTAATCATTAGCCACTGATTGAATCAAGCCCCTAATTCAATTAGCCACTGGTTATATCAACTCCTGATGCAATAAAGTGATGATTAGATATGCCACTTTTGGATCAACATCAGATTAGATCAGTCTCAGTTTGGATGAATCCCTGAAAAGAATAGCCCCAATAAAATTAGGCGCCTTCGATCCCCTTATTAGATTAGCCAGTGCTTGGATCAAAGCCCTGATTTGTAACAGTATTTATTAGATTAACCACTGTTTAGATCAAGCACTGACAGGATCAGTACTGGATCAGGTTGGCAACTGACTGAATCAGCTCTTTATCAGAATCAAGTGCTGATCAATCTCTGATTTAGGTCAACTATTGATTGGACAGGATCCCCCTTTACCCCATTACAACATGGATTGAAATTGTCCCTGATTGGATCGAGCCTGAAAAGCTACAATTTGAAGAAAGAGAAAATTTGATATCAAAGATTATCAACTGATTCAGTGTCTAAATCCAGGCTACATAAATGCTTTATTGTCCCGCCCATTCATTATGTTTAGATTATATGACACTTCTAAGTGAGAAAGTTTCCCATAAAATAATCTGCTTTCTATTTCAAAAAATCGGAGGCTCAGGGCTGGAGAGATGGCTCAGTGGTTAAGAGCACTGGCTGTTCTTCCAAAGGTCCTGAGTTCAATTCCCAGCAACCACATGGTAGCTCACAACCATCCATAATGAGATCTGGTGCCCTCTCCTGGCAGTCAGGTATACATGCAGGCAGAGCACTGTATACATAATAATCTCTTTTAAAAAATCAGAGGCTCACCAATGTTGGTCTCAACTGTGCTTGGCAACATTAGGCCTTGGTTGTGCACAAACCCCAAGATTATTGTATTTGATGCCATGTACTTCATGAAGGCATTTGCTGTGCCTTCAGAAGCATTGGATTTATAACCTACTATAAACACAATTTATGACATAAAACTTTTGGAAATGTAACACTTTCTTACCTTATATACAGATGTCTGGTATTTCGGGAACTTTCACTGGGAATTCAGGCCTCTCTGACTTCATCACATACAGTAAAGTATATGACTCATGAAGCTCAGACAGTTTACCTATGAAGGCAGCAAATGGCCATGAGAGACTTTAGCAATACTTTCCTTTACTATCTCAAGTTAAGTCTTCCAACTGCCCTACAGAAGTCTTCCCTAAAAATTTCTATACTAGCATCAGCACAGCAAGGGAAAGCTGAAGGGATAAATGTAGAAGCAAATCATGGCAAGAAGTTAAGCTTAAGAAACACACTTGTAAGGGCTGGAATGATGACTAGGTGGTTAAGAGCACTGGCTGCTCTTCCAGGAGACTCAGGTTCAATTCCCAGCACCTACATCATGAGTCACAACCTTCTCTAAATCCAGTTCACTGGGATCCATGCCCTTTTCCGGCCTCTGAGGGCAGTAGGCACACATGTTACAGACAGGCAAAAAACCTATACACATGAAATTTTTTCTTTTTAAATTTGTAGGTGAGAGACTAACACCTTCAAAAGTAAAGTAATAGTATTAATATCTCAAGTCAACTTCATACACTTAATGCCAAAATATTTGTATAAATACAAGCTCATGTGAGGTTCATGATCTAGCAAATAAATTGTTTAGATCATTCTTCATTAGGGTGATAAAACAATTGCCAAATGGCCTTTCTCACTATTTCATAGTAACTTATCAGAACTGGCCTTTGAAATTTTCTAAGCTTATTTGATGAAAAGAGAAAATGCTAAGTATGTGAGCTTTATTTGTGACTCTGTGCTCTAAATAACACAGTGATACTATTCTCTAAACTTCTATGTAAAAATCATTGCTATGTACAATCTAAATCCTTTGCTAAAAATGAATCTTTACCTCACTTTATATTATATATATCAAAATATATATATATATAACAAAAGTATTTATGTATGAATACACATATATAAATGTATATATATGCATACATACACATTGGGAGAGGGAGGAAGAGAGGGAGAGTTAAAGATGAAACTTGGAACAGAGAGAGAAAATTCAGAGATGGAATTCTTATTTGGAAAGGTAACAATTAACTTCAGTTCTTAGCTTATTTTCCATTCAAAGCAAAGCTTTAAAGACAAGGTGAAAAAATACAAAGGAACACAAAAATCAGTGTAAATAACTATTTATATCAACAGTTTAAAGCCAGCCATGGACTCAGTTATGCCAAAGTTTGGGGTGAGTGATACTACTGAAGAGATACCACCTGAGAGCAAAGATTTTCAACTTTGTAGGGCAGTGGAAGGACTACTAAGTTAGCTTTGAGCACCTGTGCTTGGCACAGGGACATTTTTTTTTTTTTGAGGGCAGAAAACTATATACCAAAGAATATTCCTAGAAAAGGTCTCCTTATTTATATTCCTAGAATTACATACAGGTCCAGTGTAACTACTGTGCTGCTGTGAAAATAAAGTTTAAAATGTGCAGGTAGAGCACATATGCCCTTCTTACTTCTCGATCATTTGTACAGGAATATTGCCTTAGCCCATGCATCCCCCAGATAGCATTATAGTCCTATCCCCTTTCATGGAAAAATGTTTTGAAAAAACAATAGGGAAATATGTATCATGTACATGCCAATCATTAAATCCATTTGTCTGTGCTAGTAAAATCACTAGATTGAAATGCTCAGCAGGTACCCCAGACATCTTCACAGATGCTGTGTACCTGATTGATGTGCTCATGGGAAGCAGAATGTTTCCCTGGGTAATTCCTCACTGGTTCTCTGTAACCAGGCTGCAGTGGCTGTAACCCCACTGACCAGTAGCTAAGTAGCGTCTAACAATTCCCATTATGATATCATAACTCTGAAGGCATAATTTCAACCTCATAACTTTAGGTAGGCATGACTTCAGTTATCTAGGCTAGCTTAGCTAAGTTCTCTAGTTCCGGTAGGGGAAAATCAGCTCAACATAAGGTTTTTGGCAAATGTTTTCAGTAAACCTTCCTGTTGCCTCCCTTGGATTGTTAGAGACATCTACATTTCTTCCCAAATTGTCCCCTCCATGTCAAAGCTAGGAATGCTGTATCATAATCTTATTTTATTTTGAATCTCTCTGGCATTCTGTTCTCCTATCTTCCACCATCAACTGGATATAGTTCTCTGCCCTATGAGCCTGTATTTTGATTGTGTCCAATCACTTTAGTTCAAGAAGAAGAAAAAAAACAAGGTCACCTGTCCTAAATCACAAGCCACAATGACAGCAGTATCTCATTATACCCACAGGTTCTGGAGATAGAGACAAAGAAAATTAAATCTTGTGTGCCATTTATATAAAGTTTACTTAACGTATCTATCAACTCATATTTTGGCATTGTGAGGACTCTTCACGAGTACAGCACCAAGTCTAATGACTTTTAGGTGATGAATAACACTCTGAGTGTCCACTAAAGAAAGCCTCAGATTCTGAGGAGCTATAAAAATTTGTCAAGCAGGACTTTGAAGGTCATCCATAACCACAGAACCCAATGCCAATTAGGAGTGCATCACCTCTAGACCTCTATGGGAAGTCAGGCTGATATGTTGGATACAATCACAATACAAAGGCTCCCTGTCCTTTTAAAAAGCACATGAATTGTATTATATCAATTCCACAGTCTGCAGAATTGAATAAATGGTCTTGAGAAGCAGGAAATATAGCTGTCGGTAATGTGTTTTTTGTACAAGTATGAGGACCTCAGTTTAATTCCCCAGAACCCACATAAAAGTGGGATTTGAGGGTGTTCGCGCATCCCTAGCCAGTCAACCCAGCCTACCAGGAGAGTTCCAGGCAGTGAGTGATCCTGCTTTAAAACAAATGCTTAAAAGAGGTAGACTACACCTGAGGAGGCACACCCAAGGTTCACCTTTGCCCTCCACACAAAACTGCATATACACACACATGGTACACAGGGACATAAATACACACAGAGACTCACATACACAAAAATAAATGGTAATGGCATTTGAGTGGCAGTTAACCCATTAGTGACTATAACAGATATCTAAATGACAGTTATTGAAGCAAGATGATGCCAATACAAAAGCAGTATATTTATTCTAGTTTTTAAAGCATGTATTTCTGATACATGGTACTTTCTAAAGATGAACACAAAAGTACTCCCTGTGGCATTCTGTCAGCTTCATCTGTTTGGAGGTGTTTGAGGTGTTAGTTGGATAGGTATTTCTATTTGTCACATCTTCTCGTTTAAAAAGAAAGAAAGAAAGAAAGATTGACATTTGATCATTTTAAAATTTGCTCCTTCATCATTAGCAATAATTATAGGAGGGTAGCATATGCATGTAACATGTGTATGACTGTGCATTTCTATTTCACAGGCATTCACAAGTAGAGGACACCGAGTGTCTTCCTCTATCACTTTCTGCCTCATTACCTTGACATGGGGTCTGTCACTGAGCTGAAAGTTCAGTGCTTTAGCTAGGCTGGCTGGCCACTGAGCTGCAAAGGTCTGCTTGTGTCTAAGGCCCAAAGGGAGGGTTATAGGCATGAATGGCCATGCCTGTCATTTTATGTGGGTGTTGGGATTTGAACTCAGGTCTTCATACTTCTACAGCAAGCTCACTGAGCTATGTCCCCAGCTACTATAGCAACAGTTTTTCCTCCAAGTCTCTTTTGTATCCTATTACAATAGGATCCCCAAGCTCTTTTGATGACTGTTTGCATCCTACATCATTTTCTGTCCTTTAACTTTCATCCTCTTTGTGACTCTGAATATAAAGAATACCTCTTGTAGCCAGCATATACTTGGCTATTTGCATTTTCAATTCTATCATGCCAATTTATTCCTTTTAATTGGAAAACCTAATTTACTCATATTTAACAAGATTACTAATAAATTAGGATTTGTCTATGGAATTTTCATATTTATTTCTGATATGTCTTGTGCTTTTCCTGTTACTCTATTACTCCATTGTTGCATTTTTGTGTTAAAATGGTTCCGTATATTATACAGCTTAATTCATCTGCCATTTACTTAGGTATATATTTTTCACTTATTTCATTAATTCTTGCCTTAGAATTGTCAATTAAACTAATTTTTTTGTTGTTGTTATTCATTTGTTTGTTTGTTTTTTTCTGTACTAGATATTTAATGTAGGGCCTCGGGCATGATGGATAAGTGATCTACCACTGAACTATGCCCCTATCTCTATCTTTAATTTTCATTTTTGAAACCTTGTTTCACTGAGATTCACAGGCTGGCCTAGAACTTACTCTGTAGACAAGACTGACCTTGAACTTTTGATCTATCCTTTTGCTCCTATCTCCCGAGCATCTAGGCTTCAGGCTTGCACCACCAGGTCCAGCAGTTACTACTTACTTAACTACAGAGAATTTAAAAACTTTCGCCCCAGTTTATCACCAGTCCATAGCCTGTCTGCCATATTGTGGTTTCCTTTCTATCCTCCACCCTTCTTAGTCCCTTTACTCCTTCCTTTTCAACCCCTTAATGCTGGATAGGAGAAAAAAAGAATAGAGGGGAAAGGGGGCTTTGTTATCACTAGACTACTTCCCAGAACATAGGTTAATTATATATAACAATGGCTTCATTCTGACATTTTCGTCCATGCATGCAATGTATTTTGATCGTATTCACACCCGTTCCCTTTTGTCCCCTCTTACACCCCTGATCTCTTTTAACTTCTCATGTCTTAGGCGTTCTTATAGGAGCATAGATGAGCCATCACTCACATGAATATGGGCATTTGACCAGTTGCTATGCCAATATAGAAACTGTGCTTCCTTTGACAATCACCCTCAAGTTATATAGCTTTTTATTTGTAATCTACTAAAACTGTAGCTGTGTGCCTCCTGTTCTCCTATCTCCTTCCCCCCAACACCTTTACCTTAGCATTCAGAAGATTCTCCTTACTCCAACAAATTGTCTTCAAGTTCCCTTTTGTGTGCATTTTTTGATATTTATTTTATTTATTACATATACAGTGTTCTGCCTGCATGTATGCCTGCACAAATCTCATTATAGACAGTTGTGAGCCATCATGTGGTTGCTGGGAATTGAACTCAGAACCTCTTGGAGAGCAGATAGTGCTCTTAACCACCAAGCCATCTTTAAAAATTCTTTTATCAATGAGGCAGAAAGATATCCTGTGTCCACTTGGACAGTTCCACATTTTTTCCATCCATGTTTCTTAGTTACTTTATTATATACCCCAATTGTTATCTACCATAGAAAAATTTCAGGGCACAACCATAGCTCCTGTTTGTTTGATAAATGCCCTGTAGAAAACCTTTGCCACACTGGACAAGATCCGTATCAATCTAATAAGGAGAGTCATGAGCATGTTCTTCTTGGAACCAAAAGCCAAGTCAAATAAGGATAATTCTCTGAACTCTGGACCTAAAAACACGTCAACTATTCTACTTGTTCAGTGCCTTTCAGGAGTCGTGTTTTTACTGTGACTGTGGACAATGGATTCTCAATGCTATCACCACACTAAAGGTCAGGGTATGTAAGTAGATATAAACCTATAATGTCACAAAGCCTCCTGATTTTAATCCAGCCTTAGCTGTTTTTTTTTTCTTGATTTTTTTTTTATCCTTGGTAGGAATAAGTCAGGTCATTCAGCCTGGCCCCGAGGTCAAGGGGAAGCAGGGCATGCTGTGGCCTGCTGGGCCCCTGGCTCAGGCAGCTCAGGTTGGTTAGAGCCCCTGTAATCTTGTGTGTAATGTTGCTCATGATTAAATGCTTCCCAGATTTCTATAAGTCAGAGCTCACTTCTCAAGCTCTGAAAACATTGATTGACAACCAGAAGGAAAGTCTGTTGTGAGCACCGGAAGCACTGATTAGTGGTGCTGCTCTTGTTATGGGACTTGTGCATCACCAGTTCTCAGTCACCCAGCCAAGAGTTCACAATAGAAAGCAGAAAGGGGAAACTTCTACCATATGGCTGCATTGGGAAGAGGAACAAAGAGATTGAGGAACACCCCGACCCAAGTCTGCATTCTGGGCCCTGAAGTGAGATGGATGCTTAAGTAGAGAGCCGAGGCTATGTGCATCTAAACAGTCGTGGTGAAGGTGTGGTCCTTCTGCCTAGCACTGACTCACCTGTGACTGGGCTGCACCAGGTTCTCAAAACTGTGTGAAATCTCTCTTCAGAAGACAAGGCTCCCTCCTTTGACTGGTTTTTTAACCTACTCCCAGCATGAGAGTCCTAGGGAAATTCCTACTTCTATGGTCTCCATGTTTTCAATCTGATGGATTGAGAGACACAAGCATGTTTTTTAAATATTTTAAAAGATTTCTATGGACAGTTCAATCACAACCCTCCACTTTCTCTTTCAACACTTCAGTCTTGAGGTAGACTATATCTTTGTCCAAAACAAATGCAATAAGCAGTGTTCAAATAAGAAGCACATTTAGATAGCACCACATCTTCTTTTTATGTCTGTAATGACAGTATTATACCAAACATGGAATGGAATCTTTATATTAAGAGTGGGGGACTCGCCAAAGACACATAATAGTTAGACTGAAAAACATTAACAAAGACCAATATAGTATGAAAATAGTGTGCCATTCATGGCAATTTTCCCTTTAAAAGATCAAAGTTATAAATACCTTTGTGGATGGAAAGAATTTCCTTGTTAGCCTTCCATTATCCATAATCTCCACGAATGAGCTTTCTCATCCAGGGCACTATCACAGGGACTTCTTGTATTTTTTTAATCCTTTGTGGGAATAGGCCAGGTTATTCAACCTGGTCCCCGGTCAAGGGGAAGCAGGACATGCTCTGGCCGGCTGTGCCCCTTGCTCAGGCAGCTCATGTTGGCTGGAATACGCCCCTGCCCCTCCTTTAGCAACAATGGACTGCTGAGAAGGCATTGTACTGAGAAGCAGGATTGGTTGATTACTTTGCATGTACAAGCTGTTATGTGCTTTTAACTCCATACAGTTTGCATAATATATAGCTTAGATGCACAGTTATACATGTCTCTAGTCCCACATACATAGAGCATTAAGTGTACGAAAAATCAATTTAAAATAGCTGCTTACAAAGCAAGCATTTAAGAATTTAACACAGACTAATACTTACGAAAACAATGACTTTGTTTAGACAATTTCCTAAGTAGACAAAAAATATGGAAAAAAAGTAGAAAACATAAAATACTTTTTAACAACATAAAATCTTCTCTTGAGTTTATCACAAAGAAAAATCAATCATTTTGTAGAGGTCTCCCTGCTTTAGACACAAGAATTAGGACAGTTTCAAAAGTTTAAAAATATAGACAGGGAAACCAAAGCAGACTCCAGAGAGGGCTGTTTCCTTTCTTATGGGAAAAGCCAAGGGTAGGAAAAGACCTGCTGAGGGGCAAACATATGGGTGAAGTGATCAGGAAGATGGGAGGACTCAGGACAAAGTGATCAGGAAGGTGGGAGGACTCGGGAATCTTATAAAATGCCTAACTCAGCACCTCACTGTTAACGCTGGTTTTCCTTCCCACAGCAATAGGAACTGTTAACTTGTGCTGAATAAGATGCTTACTTTAACTCTCTGAAATCAATCTGTTCTCTCTCCTAGACAGTCTAGTCTTTGCCTATTTCACAGGACCCACTTATATAGTCTTAGAGTGTTATATTTATAGTATAACGTTAACAATTTTGAAATACATGAATTTTATTAGTTGTAAACTGTGGATTTTTACAGTTGGAGTGAGATACTCATTTCCATCTTGTATTCTTTTTTTTTTTTTTTTTGTCTTGGACTAAATCTTTGTTAAAGAACAACAAATTTTTAAATAAATGCAGAAAGCTCAAACAGTATAAAATTTAAATTGTGAGATGAGATGACCGGCAGCCATTTACCATTTTCATATAATATATACATATATATATGTATATATTATAAATTTTATGTTCCTAAAGATAAGTACTATATAAACCATGTGAACTATTTTTAAAAACAACCACTCATTTCTATCTTTTCACTATTCATTTTAAGAGCTAAGCAATTACATTCTAAAAAGATTTTTTATAATAATAACCAGACAAATTTCTTAGTTGAGTGGCAATGTTAATAGTTTGGCAAAATGCAAACTTCCAAAATTTCTTAAATCATACATACATTGTGGTGAGCAAGAGACATGAACATTTTATTTATTTATTTATTTATTTATTTATTTATTTATTTGACACGAACATTTTAAAACCAATTATCAAGTCAAAACACTGAAATGTTAACTGGTCTTTGAGAAGAGTGATCAAAATTAGATAGAATGAGCCCAAGAAAAAGCATTTACAGATATTGGATTTTGTTTGTGCTTTATCCATTAATTTTTTGATATTTTTCTCTCCTATTTAAAAAAATTACTTTTTTATTTATTCACTTTCTATCCTGATCATAACCACCTTCTTCCTCTCCTCCCTGTCCCACCCTTTCTCCCTTTTCCCCAAACAAAAGGGGAAAATTGAAGAAATGCTCAGGAGAAGATAAAGAAAAGAATTCATTGCCTTTAAAAAAAGTAGAAATGAGAGGCTGGAAAGCTGGCTCAGTAAGTGCTCTTACAGAGGCCCAGGTTCAATTCCCAGAACCCACATGGCTGCTCACCACCAAGTGTAACTCCAGGGTTCCTGACACCATCTAGCCTCATATGTACACACAGAGATTCAGTCAAAACAGTCATAAATACAAAGTGAAAATAAATAAATATATGTTTCAATTGAATGCAGTAATGGATGTCTTTAAACCAGGAGCAGAGGCAAGTGGGTCTCTGTGAGAGGCCAGCCTCATCTATCCTCTCCATAATTTGTGAGAGCAATGTAGTGAGACCCAGTCTCAGAAAAAAATATAAATAAATAAATATATGCATACATAATACATATTTAAATGTAGATAAGAAAAAGCAAGCTTCCAGATGGATTTCATATTGAAACTGTTATTTGTTACTGATAACAACAAACAGGCATACACACACATGCATATGTGCACACGCGTGCGCCTGCACACACACACACACACACACACCAAACTGCCATGTTGTATTTGTCAGTTACATAACAAATATCATAAGAATATACTACCTATAAGCAGTAATATTGAGTTTAATAATTCAATAAACAGACTTTTGTAAAAGATACCATTTTTATCTTAAGTATTTTACAAAGTACATTTACACCAAACTGTTTAAGCTTAGAAGCAATTGAGAATTGACCTACACCTTTATCATGTATGGAGTCTACTGTTAGAAAAAAATCTGATAGCTAGATTAAGGGACTCAAGTGTGGTAACACTGGCCTTTAATCCCAGCACACCAAAAGCAGGAGCAGCGAGTTCCAGACCAGCCAGAGCCACATAGGTAGACCGTATCTCAAAATTAACAAAAAGGGGAAGAATATCTCATTTCTGCCAGACCAGTTCCACTATTCTAATATTCCCAGTGGCTACTTTCATCGTTGGCTCTCTGAAAATTATTTATTCCTCCTTCTCAATGGAATTTATCTGGAATGTCATTATCAGTGTCCCTGAGTACAGAAACATCTAGAATCTAAGGTTTTCATGAGTTTTCATAAGGTTTTTAGAGTGTCAGAAATTAATTTCAGTTTTAGAGACCTGGAAGGTTTAGTTCTCTCATTGAAATGGAGGTAGCTCTTCTTTTCTGCATTTTACCCCTGTCCCTTTGTTGACTGGATGCTCCTTTCTGGGACTCCAGTATAAACGCCTCTTGCCTGCCTCTTGTTCATCCTAAAGACTCTGTGAGGCCAGTGTCTGACTTTTTAAACCCCTAAGCAACTTTTACATGTGGAAAAACACTACATTTTTTTTGTTTTTACACTTTTTAGGTAATATATTTATATATTCATACAAAACGTGTATGCATGTCACATATAAGTGATGGGGGTTCATTATAACATTATTATACATATATACAATGTATTTTGGTCATACTGTCTTTTTATTCAGCTCTCACTTGTGCTGATTCCCTCTCTACACAACTAGTCCCATTTCTAGTTGAATTTTTTTCATTTTGGTGTTTTGATGAAGCAATGAATTTACTTAGGGTTACTAAAAGAAGCAGAAATGAGAGGTTACTTACAGAATAGGTACCTTGCCAGTAGATAGATATACATATATACCCTTCCCCGACCAGCAACCATTAACTTCTTATATCACTTCGGGGAAAGGAGGGGTCTTGTGCCTCCTTCAGCTACAGTTAACTGCCTATCAATCCTAGGGGTAGAGTAGAACCTGATGAGTTTTTCCACCTAGCTACAGTTAACTG
>OU015760.1:16657865-16672614 GCA_907169655.1 Acomys percivali
CACACACACACACACACACACACACACACACACACACACACACAATATTCTAGCTTCTAAGTTAGAAATGAAGTGGCTTATAATATATAAGAAAAATCAGTACCATTGAAATAAAGACAAAAATGGAAATTCAGTGATATAAAGAGAAAATAGTAGCCAGAGATGAGTCATACAAAGAGTTAAATTTGATTTTGTAGTTGTTAGAAGATGAAATAAAGAGGGTGACTCCCATCTATCAACCCCAAACTTGAGAAGCAAAAGCTGACAGATCACAAACCTGAGGCCAGTGTCCTGTTTCCAAACAATTTTTAAAAGACAAATATGAACACTAAATACATGAGTGATGGGTATACTAATTATTCTAGTTTGATCACTACAGACTATACAAATGTTTTGAAAGATCATACTAAACCCGATGCATATATGTAAGTATACGCCAATTACAATACAATTTGAGTGCAACCTGAGTGTTTGGCTAGTCTGTTTATGTATCATATGCTAAGATAATTGTTAACATCAACTCTTTTCATTCTCAAGGATATATTGATGTGTTTTAAAGTCACCTTACACTAAACACTCCATTCAACCTGAGAGCCTGGAACAAAGATCGCCAATAGAAAGATGCCACTGGGAACTAGACCCTGGCCAACTTCTATCAGTAAACGCAGTGTTTGCCTGGAATGTGCTAAGGTTGGAGTTTCAATCCCCAGACATGGGACGAAAACAATGCTGGGATTGTGATTGTATATTTGCTGATGAGTTGCCCAAATGCGTAAGAGGTCATTAAATGTTTACTAAATTGAATGACAATTGCCTTTTAAATTGATTTAGCAAATATTTTAAAGTGTTAAGATATGTAGATTTATTCCTGAGGCTTCCATAAAGAACTTTTAAAAAATGGCATCAGAGTCTAATACTTGCTCTAAACCATGCTGCATCATCATGCAGAGGGGGAAAGGCATGGCTGTTGCCCACTTGAGCTGTACCAGCTATGATTACTAACAGAAGACCTACTCATCATGGAAGGAAAGTGGCTCATGAGACCCTGCCTGTCCCTGAGGATTTGTATCCAATTAGCAGTTGCTCTGAAAGAGTTTTCCTTCAGTGCTGTAGCTGACTACAAGTTGTCCATGGTTCTGTAAGTGATCTCCATTAAACCCAATGGCTCACTGAGCTACCCTTGAGGAGAACTGTGTCTTTGTTTCTGTTGTTGGCATCTTATATGGGATGGGTAGAGATTTATTCACATCTCAGCAGAAGTTCACACCACACACTGTAGGAGTCCACAGAGGCTTCCTACATGCAAAAAGAATACTTTGCTCTTTCTGAGTTCATGAAAACACATTCTCCCCCATAACAAGACGATTTATATCTAGAAGGCATATCAGACACTGGCACCTACTGGTGAAAATGTGACAGAGCAGCTACCACGCAAAAACCACTGAGTCAGAGAAAAAAAGAAACGAAGATTGAGAAGTAAAAATGTGAAGTTACTTCTTTCTCCTGTTTGATAGTATCAGACCAGGACAGCTTTGTAGAAAGCTTCTGATCCCAATTGGTCCAGCAGTTCAGAATGTCCCACACAGGACTCCTATTAAGCCTGTAATTTCATAACTTTTGAAAAATTGGACCACAAATGCTATCCCTGGCTTACTTAACCATTTTCCCCAATTTAGTGGGGGGGGGCTTCAAAGGAAATATTTGCCCTAAATCTGCCCAAAGAAACCTTAAGAGAATGACGCCCCATTGCCTCTAAGGGGGGTTGGATAGATCTCTGTTTACTCTCTTGGTCTACAGATGCTTATTTTCATTGGGAGTTGGTTATAACTATTATTGGTCTTTTACAGAGAGGAAACTTAGGTTTGACTCAGGGACGGCTGTCTTTTCCTTTATCTTTCTTTTTTAGGTAAGGAGATAGGAGCTGAAAAGAAAGAAAGGGGGATATAGAAATATAGAGGGAGGATAGAACAGAAGGTAGATTATTGACTCTACTTCTCATCTCAAGGCCCTAGTTGTTACTCACAAATAAGGTTATTTTTCAATTCATTTGCATTGAATTTTGTATATTGATATAAATCATGTTCATGTCAAAAACTAGTCTAATTTTATCACAAGAATATATATTCTGGGTCTAATAGATACGATTCTATAGATATATGAGGTAAAATAGTTAAATAAGGTCTTCAAGAAACCTCAGAGACCTACAGAATATGACATTTAAAGATGTTTTTATTATTCTAAAGATCCTTTGACAACAAGACAAGTTAACTACTGGCAACACCCACCCTGCCTCAAAGAAGACGAGCATCAAAGAACCTCCTTGTGGAGTTGTCTTCAAATGTGGCAAGCCAGCCACTGGGAAAAATGTCCTCATTTCTGCCACAGAAAGAATTCTGCCTAAAAACAGACAAGTTTAGATGCAGGCAGAGTTGACAGCCAAACTCTGCCAAGACAGGGTAAGTAAGTGCTCAATAGTTCCTGCCTCACAAATATGTCTGTCAGATATATTGGGCCAGAAGGCTGAAGATGATGCTCCAACATTATAGAGAGTGTTGGGTGACTGTTCAGGCAGTAAACTGTCTCAGCCATTTTTTTTCATTTTGGAAGCTGCTAACCTGCACTCCAGGTTCACTCAAATATTTAAATTTTATGCCTTCTCAAGTCTCTGATGGGTTTGAAGACCAGATAGTTTAGTCTTTCAATTAAGCTTAGTAGGTTAGGGGTTAATATGTTTTTAGATCAAGATAGATGTTTTAAGTTAAATGAGATGATATATGATAGATATTAATTTCCATTCAGAAATTCAGACCTAACAAGATAGGAAAGATGTTTACTTCAAGTTTGCCAAATACAAATAGCAAAATCACTATGAATGCAACATTCATATAATTCCTGATCATCTTGTGGATCTTCTTGCTCTTTGTAGTTTATTTTACTCATGTGTAATAATATAAATGTATATGTTTAAAAAGAAACATAATAAAAATATTAAATTTTAAAAAATAACATAAAAATGTGAAGTCACAAGTGCCCATGTCAAGAAGAATTAACAAGAAAATAGAATGATAAAGATTGAGTTCTTCTCAAGACTTGCTAATAACAAACAAGAAAAGTTAAAGGGCATAAAAATGTGTAAAATATGTCTGTGACAGGCAGGATGTAGTTCTCAAGCCTCACTATCCAGCAGACCAATAATTACCAATCCTACAGTCAAAAAAGCTCTATGTTATTACAAAAGGATATAGAAAAGAAAAAAAGCAATGTTTAATAAAACTCATTTTAATTTATATACTTCATTAAACAAATGTTTGATGAGTATAGCTTGTAAGTTTATAAGGGCACACAGAACTTTATATCATGTATGTGTATCAACCCTCCTCAAAGAGATTATATAAGGTTTTAAATGTAAGATTTGCATCTAAAATATCTTTGATATTTGATGGTGTATTTGACCTCTGACAAGAACCCATTAAACATATGTCCAAGTACTTGAATGAATGAATGAACAAATGAAACCCAAACTTTTGCTAATTATTATCAGGTCTGTCCTTTAACTTCATCTTACTTCCAGATTCCATAGATATATTCATCCCTTCTAAAGCACTAGCTTTGGAGACCCAAAACTGTTCTGGGTTTGAACTGTAGGGACTCACAGATACTACTTTGAGAGCCTTTACAAGAAACAGGTGAGAGATAAAACTACACACACTTGATTGAAGTAATGGCAAAAGCATGAGCAGATGTTCTGATGAGGACCAGTTGACTCAATAGAGGGCTATAGAATAGTGCCTGTGATGCACAAGGACCATTTGGCAGTGCTTATAATGAGAATACATGGCATCTGCCACTCACATGGGGAAAAGGGAGGAACTGGAGATATGAAAAGGATGACTCCTATAGGTAGGGAATAAGGAAGCCCTTGTAATTTAGTTTCAAGGCAAGAGGCAAGGAATGAAGATGGCAGGCCAGCCTATACAAGGGCTGGGATGACTGAAGTCAAATTGCAATCACCAGACAAGCTTCCACTTTGTGGTGTCACTCTTCAGTGTTATCCACAAGCTGAAGGCCAAATGGGTCCAAGTCGGTTTTGAGAGAGCAGCCTAGCCTGTGTCCACATTTTGGGAATGAAATGGTCAGGTAGAGCCAGTAGTAGCATGGAGAGTCAGTTACTAGGAAGCAGAAGTGACAAATAAGGCAGTTATATGATCAACTAAGAAGGGAACAGGAGATAATCACAATCAACTTGTGGCACATGGCAAAAACAAAAAACAAAAACAAAAAACAAAAAAAAAACCTCCTTGAGAATATCGGAGGAAGAAATGAGTTCCTAGCAGCCACAAATAATCCTGGCTTGTGAAAGGGAGATAGTATAATCATACTCATCTCTGAAGGCTTAAGAACTAGACAAAATTTAATTGCACTACAGAGGTCCTTTTGATTTCAAGGGTAACAAAGGACCTTGCCAGAAGGCACAAGAAAGGACTGTGTACACACAAGCTTATCCTTTCCAGTCTTGTCTCATAGAACCAAGGGAAAGGGAAATATGAATTAAATGCTTCATAAAGTACATTTTAATTTACCCTAGACTAATATTTACTTATCTTATTAATTCAACTCTGTCTTTTAACTGGATCATGAACCCTAAGTCCTAGAGTTTTTCTGGCACATCCATATGCAATTTTCTTATCTGATATTTGAATCCTATGACTAAAAATTTCGTGACTCTCTCTCCCTTGAAGGGTTTCCATCCAACATATTTTCAAAAGAGGGAAAGTGATCTTTTCTCCAGTATCCTTGGTGTTCATCTACTCTTCATGCTGAACCAGTCGCAGGAAGTCCTCAGAAGAAAGAGCATATGCCTAACATTCCTGGGCAACATTGGAAACTTAGTTTTTCCTGAGATGAAGATGAGCTGGAAAGGTTGCTGAGGTGCTTCAAATGAATATTTCACTTATGAGACTTTTAAAAGCAAAAGGAGGAGAGTTGTCCCCGCAATGCACAACAAATTAATGACAGGAAACAAGTAATGGTCACAAAAATAATTAGTTCAATCCTAAATTTGTAGCATTTCATTGTCAGAGTGACTCACTCCTTTCTCTTCAACTCACTACTCCATTTGCAAAGACAAGAAAGACACTCTGACATCTTTCTTCTCATATTTGCCATCATGTTGATTTAATTTCATGTAGGAGATGCATGTGCCTTTCTATTAGACATAAAAGGCAGCCACACTGGACTTTGTTATGAGGAAATCCAGAGGGCAAGAGAACCATGACAGAGAGAGTACACACATAGCCTTTAAAAGTGCTCCGTTTAAAGAGTCGTGTAACATACACATAATTACAACTGGTAAGTGGCCACGGCACCACACTTTACTTGGTGTAAAGTCAACTCCTGGCTCTTGGTGTCCTTAGGTAAGAGGTAATTATCTAAAAGACATGGGTGGTTCTGAAATACTGTATTTTGTGGCCTTAGCAATGTATCAGAAATAATTCCTACCTATTTACTTCTACCAAGTAGGTGTTCTGGGATTCCTGGTAGCACAAGGGGCCTAATTGAAGAGATTCTAGGATTCATAATAGCTTTGATTTGTTTAAAGGTCTCTGACCTACCTAGGAACCTGTGAGGTACCCAGAGGCATCAGTAGATACCACAGGGCCGCAGTTGTGGTATAGAGGCTAACGGGGCAGACACAGAATGCCTTACTGTAAAGCCTGGCTCCTGCAGTCCATATTGTTATGTTACTTACCTTCTCCAGGCCTCAATGTCTTTATCTTTTAGGATAAATGATGACTGTAGCTACATCTCAATGGAGTTAACGGGATTAAATAGGAAAGTCAATCACATCCCCAGGTCAAAGCTCCTGCAGCTTCCAGCACCTCACCTACACAAACTACATGGAGGAATTTGACATTAAAAATAAGAACCTAACACAGAATCCCTTCTCCTCTGTGGCCTTGAAAACTTAGAGCAAAGTCATAAGTTAGAGCCACGTGTCGCACAAACCCCCAAGAAATGCATGGAGCACTGTTGCCAGAGCACTATAGCTTTCTACTGGAGTTCCAACAACTGTTATCACATGAACTGAAGGCTGACAAGGTGTGTAAGGCATTGTTATAAAGAATCACAGTCGATTTGTATTGTCCAGACACTAAAAGTTGAACAGGTAGTAGTCATCTTGGGTACATAAAAAAGCTCAACTAGACATCAAAATGACAGGTGTTTCAGAAATTTAGCAGCAAGAACAGTGGAAAAGGCTGAGCAAAGTGATAGAACTCTAGATTTTTAGTTAATCTTTCCCTTTATCTAGATCAGACCAGGCCTTGCCTGGTAAACAACAGATGTTGGGCCAAAGAGATCTTCTGGAGAGGGTAAAGAGAGCAAGAAAACGTAGAGCAACTGTATATGACAGTGTCAAGGGTCAATGATTACAACGGTTGTTTACAGAAGATGAGTCTACACAGAGACGATGAGGGATGCACTGAAAGATGCAAGCCAATCTGTTTGGCAGATACTGCCTGCGTGGAGGTTTGCTTTCAAGTCTGGTATCTTGTTGACCGGATGTCTTTGACCTTGTCACGACTGTTTTTCATAAGATGCAAAGAAAGCTACCTCAGAAAATAACAAAAAATAATGAGTGGTTTCCACAAGCTCCTAGTTAGCCAAGCAGATCAGTGATCCATATTTAGACTTGTCATCAATACACAATGATATTAAAACCCAATGACTAAATGCACAAAGCCATATGGGCCAAGTAGTATTTTGGCAATACGAGATTATCTTTTGATCCTCCAAGTAACTGTTCCGGTCACATTGCCACGGTGACAGACCATATGCTCATGATGTTATACACATAGAATCCAATAGCTTCCCTCCCACTCTGAATAATAACGAGTCAAGGGTTTCAATGTTAACGACATAAACAAATACTGATTTTCACTGAAACTTATTTAAAACCCACTCTTTAAAATTCTGCAGAAATGAAATCTTTCTCATTTTTGTTTGTCTTGGTTAATTTTTGAATATCAAGAGAAGCATGGCTTTTCCTTTTACATTAAAACACAAAAAGGTCAGGAAAGTATTTCATTCAACAAATATTTAACTGGAACAAGGATCTTGAGAGGAGAAAGGAGAACAAATAAAAGTTCCATGTGGCCAATTTTTAAAATGGTATTTTTACAAACAAATACACCTACACCAAAGGCTTTTCATTTAGTAAAAATGACTCTTCCCAGTTGCTGCCATACCAGGCACTGCAGAGAAAATAGTAGATGAGTTGGGATGAGCTTACAAGTGATGACTCTAGTGGGTCCCATGTAAGGTAGTTAGTTATTTGGGTCATAGTAATTGACTTATGAGTGTAGGAGATAAGACAGTATAGGACTGCGCTTCTTTCTTTGCATACGCACCTCAAAAGACGCAATACACTTTATTATTGCTTTTGCTGTAGCTTTTCACTCCTGTGAAAAGTGGAATGGAATGAGGTCAAAGTCCTGGTTCACAGCGGCCAGGCTATTGAAAATCAAATGCTGTTTAACCGGAACCTATTCAGCCAGAAACAAAAGAGGGAAAGGCGGGTTGTTCGCTCAATCAGGAAGATCAAAACAGCGCTGCTTTTCTTGGGCCTTTAGACTAGAATAGCAATTCTGGGGCAAAGTATTCATTCCCAAGACCCAGGTCTTCTTCCTTTGGGATTCCATGTTGTGGGAATATTAAGTTTGACCAACCCTATGCAGAGATAGAAGACCAAAGGGGAGCAGGAAGTTTAATCTTTTCTCAACCCTTCCATGGCATATATTGGAGTGGCCCACTCACACTTTCTCTGATCTCTTTCTAGAAAGCCTTCTTGTACTTCAGAGAATAGAAAGCACACAAGGAAAACAAAACAAAACATTTTCCTGACTCACTTGCAGCTAGAGTTATACACGTGATTTAACTTATGCTAGTTACAAACAGCCATAGTATGAATAGAACATGGAAATCACAGATTTTTGCAAGCACTGAGTTGTAGGCAATAGTGCTTTCTCTGTGGAGCACTAAGTGAAGAACTTCATTTGTATTCCTAGTATATCAATAAAGTAAGAGAAGTGAAGTTCAACCTAAAAAGCACCCAGTAAGGTGGTGCTGCCGCCAGCCAATCAGCACTGAAAAGGGTTTTCTGGCCTTCCCAGAGATTCTTTAAAATACTGGTGCCAGTTATTCATTGTCAACATAATGATGTATAACAAGTCCCCAAACGCAGTGATATAAAAAAGTAAATATTTAGCTCATGCATTTGTAAGGTTCAGATGGCTTAAGTTTAGCCTATTTTGGTTAGACTTGTTCATGTGTCTGTGGTTAGCTGCAACGCAGATCATGAATGTCTGAGTGTGGGGTAGCTGTCAATCAGCCTTCAACGACAATATACAGTGACTTAGTTCTGAAGTGCATGTCTCTCATCCTCCAGCAAGCTAGGAGTTCCATGTTCTCTTCGAGATAATGCAGGATAATGAAAAGAAGGGGAAGTGTGCAAGTCCTTACTTAAACCTCCTCATGCATCATATCCATATCTCATTGACCAAAGCAAGTCACATAGTAAGCCTCAGAATGGAAAGACGTGGGAATACTCTCATTTAGTGAAAGAAATAAAAAAAAGTCCCATGTTCCCAAGACACTGTTAGCAGTGGGGATCAATGAAACCATACATATCCCACTACCTAATACCTTCACATAATGACATCTGGATAAAGTAGATATAACTTATTTGGTTATTTCCAACTTCAAAAAAAAACTGAAATGGCCACACTGCATGCTAGTCAGAGAACTGCACAATAAAAAGAAAGAAAGAAAGAAAATCTTGGGAAACAGTTTCCTAAGCAAATGTACTGCTAGAATTAAGAATTATATAATTCTTTGGTCTGCCTGTCCTTTCCCACATATACCTTTTTAGCTTTAATCTTCTGGCCCTTCCTGGCCCTTTTCCTTAGAATCTACAGAGGCTGATTGACAAATACTGCATCTGTGAATTTGTTTATTATCAAAATAGCAGTAATAAAAAGTAGAGAGCTCAGTGGTTAAGAGCACTTGCAGTTCTGGTAGAGAATACAGGGTTCAGTTACCAACATCTGACACCTCATAACTGTCTGGAACTCTAGCTCCAGGGAATCCACTGTCCTCTTCTAGACTTTGCAGGTACCTGCATATATGTAAAATACATTCTTATACTCAGGGCCACATACATATACATAAATACACATTTAAAATAGCACTGATAGGAATTCTCCTGGAAAGGAATACAAAGGCATGAGAGTGGCAGCAATTTTAATTGTCACTGTGTGCTCTTTTACTGATGAATTTTTTGACTATGCCTTTTATAATTGAGTTTACCATGTCATTAAATTATTCATTTAATGATATTGTACAAACCCATAAGGTATTATATACAAATAGACTGTGATAAACAAATTCCACATGTACCCAATTGATTTCACTTTCTTGTGGGCTCAGGAACCAGGGCCATAGACACAGAAATTCATGTCACTGGTCAAAAATAAAATTGGATTAGTGTATTATTTGATTAAAATAGATTACCATGAATCCTTACTGGCATAAACAAATGCTTGACTAAATGAATAAGTAAGTAAATTAGAGAGAAGTGACAAATCTCCAGGGCAGAATTTCAAATAAGTTATTTTGATAATTTGTCACCAAGGAAATAAAACATAACTCTGAATTCCTCAGGTGGGGCCTGTGCCTAGTAACTTGGTTTTCAGTAGGGGAGTAGAGGCAAAGAATTCCTTGAAGAAAGTAAAACCTGACAAACACTGTCTCAGCTAGATAGTGGCCAGTATAATGAACATTAAGTGACGGTGATGCTGATTGTAAATACCCATAGCACTATAGGATTAGAATAGCCTTTGATCTCTGTGGTCTTCCTCTCCAAAACACACAGCCCCATTCGAATCTTATGAGAACCATAAGACAGATTCCAGTTGATCTTTGTTCTTTAAACTGTTAGGGTCATCTTAAGCAAGGAAAAAAATCTAAGAAATTGTCACAGCCAGGAGGAATTCGAGAGAAAGCAAAGTAAATGTTGTTGAAGAATTCCTCTGTATGGGATGCTAGAACAGATAAAAGGTCAAAGTTAAGGATGTTTTAACATCTGAATAAAAGAAAGACTGTATTCATTGCAGACTTTATTCAATGGTGACATATTATTATTGCTTCATCTAATGAACATGCCATACAGACTAAGATGCTAATGATAGAGTGGGCTGGATCTATGTATATGGAGCTCTTTCTCCTATCTTTATGGTATTTTTCTGTATACAAAACGTATCCCCCCAAAATAAGCTGTAATAGATATCCACTATTAATTCTGGGGAAACAATCAATCGCTGAGTCAGTTAATCGATGCACATTCTGGAATACACAAAAGATACTATGTAAACAATTAATCATGCTCACATAAGCAGAAAATTCAAACAGGAGCCAGGTGTTTGTGTAGCCCAGGAAACAGCAGTTACTCAAGCTGTAGCTTAATAATAAGCCCATTTGACAGGGACTCTGAGATGGAAAAAAAACTAGCATACATAAAGTGCATACTAAGTACACACTAGCTTTACTGTGTGTTTGAACAGCTTTGATTTAGAGGCAATCAAGAAACAGTTTGCTTTCATTTCCTCTTGCTTTAAATTTGTGATATTTCAAGGGCTGGAGAGATTGCTCAGTGGTTAAGAGCCTTTGGCTGCTCTTGTAGAGGACTCAGGTTTAGTTTCCATGCCCACCCGACATGGTAATTTACAACTGTCTGTAATTCCAGCTCAAAAGGAACTGATGTCTTCTTCTGGACTTTATAGGCACCAGGCATGCACGTGGTACACATAAACTCATGCAGGCACATGCACATAAAATTAATAAATAAGGAAATAAATAAATCTTTTTTCAAAAGAAGACTGTGCTATCTCTGCAGGCAAGAGTGTTTCTGGAGGCAGGAGACCTGCATAGGCTCTGCACACAACAGCTCACCCCAGAGAAAAAGCTCTGAAGGAGGCATGCCAAAGGACACCAAAAACCTACTGTGTGCTGTCACGTGGGAGCCAGCAAAGAGTTACTGTGCAGTGGATGGTTCCCAGTAGCAAAACAGAGTAGAGCTGGGAGATTAATTAATTTAAGGGTAAGACGAACACATCTGGTTAGGAGGCAGAAAATCCAGATGGAAGTATAGAGACCTACTTGAAAAGGGTGAGAGTGAAAAGTCGGCAGAAGCTGTGTGAGGTGAGGCTGAGGCGGGGATGCACCTATACCTCCTCCACTTTTCACTGAGTGAAGTGCCACTTTTGTTGCATATGGCTTAGGGAACATTTGGTATTCACTTTATAATTGTTTTCCCCTTTCCTGTAATTTCCTTGGCTATGCTTAAAGAGAACTAGCTCCTAAGGCTGCTCAGATGAATTTTGGTGGGCTGTACGACATGGCTAATTTGGTAAAGTATTTGATACTCCAGCACCCATGTGGTGGCACATAGATTTTAAATTCCAGTGCTGGTGAGGCAGAGACAGATGAAGACTAAGTAAAGAAATGAGACAGGCAGACCCCTGAGTCTCCTTGACAAGCTAGCCTAATCAATGTGCCCCGAGTCTTAGTGAGAGACCTTATCTGGAAGCACACATTGGAGGCCCTTTATATACAATAGTGTGCTGCCTACAAGACATGTTAGGGCAATGGTGCCACAAAGCTCCAAGAGCTTATTTAACTTAAGGCTCACTTCACACAATGAAAACCGCATCTGACGATGTACTTCAGTGACCAAGATCCTGAGACAAAATACCCCAGGGTCCTAGGGTAGAAGAACCAAATTATTCTGATCTTTTTAAAAAATTAAAATAGTGATAAAATTACTCCTAATGACATTCTGTTATACTGATAGGTCAGTGCCTTGCTCAGTCACCATCACAGAAGCTTCCTCTTACAGCAAATGGGAACAAATACAGAAACCCACAGCCAGACATTGTCCAGAGAATGAGAGGCCTTGGTACTAAATGGGATGTCTCCATCAGATCCCTCCCCCTCAGAGCTCAGGGAACTCCAGAGAAGAGGAGACAGAAAAAGTGTAAGAGGCAGAGGGGACAGAGGACACCAGGAGAACAAAGCCCTCTAAATCAACTGAGCAAAGCCCATATGAACTCACGGAGACTGAAGCAGCATTCCTTGGGCCTACAAAGCTCTGTACCAGATCCTCTGTGGATACATCATGGCTTTCAGGTCCTGAGTGTGCAAATGAGTGGGTCATCAATTACTGTGCATTCTCTTGGGTTCTTTTCCTTCTGTTGGTTTGTCCTATCCAAATTCTGTGTAGTATTTTTGTTTTACTTTATTATACCTTATTTTGTTATAATGTTTTTAAGAAATAAATGAATGAATGCATGGATGAATGAATGAATACCTAGTCATTAGGGTAAAGGTTAACAACAGAACTGTCGTCTATACTGGCTGGGAAAAGGAAAATCAGTCTTCTCCAATTGAATGGCACGGAGTATACCAACCACTCCAGAGCAGGCCTCATGTTAAGGAGTACTTGAGCAACATAAAATAGACTCCACAGTTTTTGTGTATGTGCTTGTATTTGGTTACTGTTTTGTGTTTTTGTTTTGCTTTGTTTTTTGAAGGGTGTGGTTTTATTTTGTTTTCTTGGTTTGGGGGAGTTTTGTTATTGTATTGGGGTTTTGTTTGTTTTTGGAAAAAGAACTTAAAGTTGTGTGGGTATAGAGGAGGAGAGGATCTGGAAGAACTTGGGGTAGGGGACAATATGACCAAAATATATTTAAATTTAAAAATTGTTTTCTCTGGTGCCTCACATTTGACCATGTCCCCTGGAGGGGGAGACCTGGTGGCACTCAGAGGAAGGACAGCAGGTCACCGAGAAGAGACTTGATACCCCATGAGCATATACAGGGGGAGGAGGTCCCCCTCAGTCACAGTCATAGGGGAGGGGAATAAGGGGAAACTGGGAGGGAGGAAAGAATGGGAGGATACAAGGGATGGGATAACCATTGAGATGTAACAAGAATAAATTAATAAAAAAACATTAATCATAAAAAAATAAAAATAAAAATTGTTTTAAACAATAAAAAAGGCATTTTGGCCTTAATATGTATACCTGCACATGTGCACATGAGTGCACACACACAAAGGCACATGCAGAATTTAGGAAGTCTATTCACTTGAATAGGAAAAAAAATACATCCTTATATCCACTAATCTTTAACTGAAATTCAGTATTGGCTTCAATTACAAATGCAGACAGCAAATAGAGTGACATTAGCAGAACCCATAACTATGTCTGCGAAAGAAATCCCAGGCATCTTTCACGTCACATTACAGTACTGGAGATATCATGAAATGCAGACTTTTTAAGACAGGATTTCACTATGTATCCTTACCTACATAATATTCATCACAACATGACTCATAATAAAAAAAAATTCTAGAATAACTTAATCATCAATTTATAGGAAAACGGATAAGTATAATATTTGCTTTTAGAGTAAAATGAATTAACTATTGCTATAGGGAAGAATATAGACTCATTATAAATAAAGTATTGAGTCAAAACTGAATCATTTTATCACTTATAAAACTCATAACCAATACTGTACAATATACCTTTAAGGATTTTATATATATTATATATGCAATATATTGTATACACTATACATAATATCTGTATAAAATATCTGTTATATGTGTATGTGTGTATATATATACATATATATACACATATATATACATATATATCCAGATAAACTCAGAAACCAAGCCAGCAATGGGATTGTGTTGTAGCATAAAATAGATGACCTAACATTAGCTATGTTCTAGGTATTGATCTGAGTAATGGATCCATAAAGACTGACTTATTAAAATCATCTGCAACTTAGTTTAATAACACATAAATACTTTTGGGTTTAGCATCTATTGTATGCATGCATACATGCACACGTACACATACACTGCTGACAAAGATGCTGGACTAGCAAGGTGTAGCCTCAGCGAAAGCTTCTGGTACTCCTCAGCCCAGTGGCCCTTAGAGCTCTCCATTTTGTAATGGATTTTCTCCCTTTGTATTTCCTCCTTTTAGTTAACTAGAGTGGAAGGAAACACAATTTAGTTTTCCTTACCATTATCCAGGGTCACTTCACTGTGTCCTGTCTCCCTCTGTGGGCACTTACCTCTATTTGCCATGCTAGTGTCCTGCCCAGTGCTCTCTGATGTCAACAGTACATCTGCCACTTTATTGCTAGTGTCAGCACAGCATCCATCTGCTACATTTTTCACTCTTTTGAGGGCATGTGTTTGTGGGGTGTATGGGATATGTAATATGAATGTGGGGGGGTGTGTATGTGTGTGTGTGTGTGTGTGTGTGTGTGTGTGTGTGTGTGTGTGTGACAACCAGAGAACAATTCTCAGGAGCTGGTCCTCTCCTTCTGCAATGCACGTCTCAGGGTTCGAGCTCAGGTCATCAGACATGGCTGCAGGCACCTTTACCTGCCAAACTATCTCCCCTAGCCCAACTTATATTTTAAAGCAGACATGAGCATAAAAAACATGTTGTGCCTGGCATGTGGTTCCACAAGCCTTTCATCCTAGAACTCAGGAGCAGAGTTTCTCCATGAGGCCAACCTAGTCTACATAGTGAGATCCTGTCTGAAAGAAGGAAAGAAAGAAAGAAAGAAAGAAAGAAAGAAAGAAAGAAAGAAAGAAAGAAAGAAAG
>OU015760.1:16673230-16690753 GCA_907169655.1 Acomys percivali
AAAGAAAGAAAGAAAGAAAGAAAGAAAGAAAGAAAGAAAGAAAGAAAAGAAAATCAAACAGGACACTGACTCACATTCAGAATTTCTCTAGAGATTATAGCTAGCAATCAAAATGCTGAATCATAAGGTTTGTAGACTCAGCCTACCAAGACAATGTCTGTATTAGTCTGTTTCCTAATGATATAACAAAATATTTTGAGGTTGAGACTTTATAAAGAAAAATACTTGGGGCTGGAGAGATGGCTCAGTGGTTAAGAACACTGCCTGCTCTTCCAAAGGACCTGGGTTCAATTCCCAGCACCCACATGGCAGCTCACAACTGTCTATAACTCCAAGATCTGACACTTTCACACCAATGCACATAGATTAAAACTAAACAAAATATTTAAAAAAAGAAAAATACTTTATCCAGATTACACTTTGGGAGGCTGAAATCTCAAGATTGGGTAACATATCTGTTTACCCTCTAATGGGATCTCCTGGGCTGTACACAACATGAAGAGAGAAAACAAGAATAGGGCAAGTGCATAGAGTGACCTCAATTTATAAGAATCTACTCTCATGATAACTAAGCTTGTCCCATGGATAACTACATTAATCTGTAACTCAATCATTTCCCATTAGATCCTACCTATGGAGCTCCTATAGATTCCAATACCTCTTGAGATCATGCAAACCAAGCTTCCAGCTCCCAACCCCTTAGAAGACACACACAGAGCATGTTCAAACAATAGCAGCCCCCAGATTTTGCTTTTCCAGAAGAATCCCAAATTGTACTTTCACAAAAAGGGTCCTGTTGACCCACATCGCTACAAGCACTTTGTGGTAATCAGATTCCATCATGGGTTATCACATTTTCACATCATTTAAAATCCACAAGAATCAGCAAGCACCATCAGTACAGTTTCATTCAAGGTATACACTATGTCTTAAATAAGTTCCTCCGGGATACAAAGCCTGAAACAAAGGTTTGTACACAGGTTACTTTATTTGGGGTAGAGTTCCCAGTGCATAAAAGTAGGCAGCTGGGGGAAAAGAAAACCAGTAAAGAGATATATTTCTCAGTTATCCACAACTGTAGTAAATTAGAGTTCAATCTCACTTAGACCCTCTGAGAACCTCTTAGGAACAAACTCTACTAAAAATATGAATGAGAATTATATTAAAGGATAGGAATAAAGGGGGGTTCACTTCCAGCTCCCATCTGACATCAGTCATCTTCGGCTATTAACTCCTTCAGATTACATAACATTTCAATAAGCACCTGTGTGGAAGTACCAAAGAATCCCTAGTACAGAAAGTAAGGTATTCACTATGATTTTAGGGAAGGCACTACCTGGATATACACATTAGTCACTAGACTAAAGGCTTGATTAAAAGCCTGGCTCTAAGGGAGGAGGAGCACTTTTTCATTTGTGGTTTCTAGCTTTATGTAGACACCAAACGTCACAGTATGTATGTACAAAGTGAAAACAGAAGTAAAACTGCAAAGATGGGCCTGTCAGCTTACTAAACAGGTAAAGGCATTAAGCCTGATGACCCGAGTTTGATTCCCAGACTCTCGTGATAGAAAACAGAACCAACCAACACTCGAAAGCTATTCCTTGATGTCCACAGACACATCATGGCACAAAATACAGATAGTTACATAGATAGATAGATAGATAGATGAAACAAAAAATACTGTTTAACTGTCAAGATGGCTCAACCAGTAAAGATGCCTGCCACCAATCCTGATGACCTAAGCTCAGTCCCGAAGCCCCAAATGGCTTCTTAAGCTTATCCTCTGTTCATATGCTAGTGTGCATGTGTACATGTGCCTGTGTGAGAGTGCACATACATTCATACACATAAATAAATAAATTAATTAATTAATTAATTAATCTAGTACAAGTTTTCTACTATCAAAAAGGACAAGGGGAACTAATAGGAGGGGGAAGAGCAAGAAAAGGGAGAGTCAATGGATGACGGGGAATAGGATCAACATATATATATATATATACATATATATGTATACATACATATATATATGTATGAAATTTTAAATAAAGTTGAAAAGCTGAGCTGTAAGGATGTGTGCAGTAGACACAGCTAATAAATGGCAGAAATGGGATTCAGACCCGTATTTATTACAGTTACAATACTGAGCCTTTGGCACATAGTGTGTGGGCACTGTCTATTGCCTACCAAATAACCATTTTTGATTTTGCTTGTCTTGTTAGAGAATGCCAGTTGGTTCTGGTAACAGACAAAAGTCTCCGAAGTAGAAGTGCCCCAGGAGTTCCCTGGTACCAGCACAGGTCCAGGTTTCTTCTTTACTCAGCTGTGTCAAAGGTTGCCGGATGGTCTAAGGCAGCATCAGCTATCATGTCTATCATGTCTACATTCTCCAGCAGCAGCAGAAAGAAGCAGGGAGAAGGAAAAGGCTCTCCTCTCAAGCATGCGCACTCCCTTCTTCCCTTCGGCTTTTGAGAAGCAGTCCATAGCATTGGTTTCTCTCACTGGGAAATTCTGTCAGAGCTTCACACTCCAACTAGCAGAAAAAAAAAAAAACCTCTCTTCAGTTCCTAAGAGAGAATGTGAGGGTGGATATCAGAGGGCAACTAAAGTTCCCTTCTAGGAGTAGAAGGGAAATTACTGGGAGCAGAAGTGTACAAGTATAGATAGGGACAGGAGTATGGGGGAGAGCAGAGGGCAAGTTGGGGCGAGAGGATCAACCCAGACTACATATATATAAGGGGATGCATTATTTTTCATGATAATTTTTTAAAATTTAATTTAATTTTTAAAATTCTATCACAACAGTCATTTGACTTGGGGCAAATCTTAAATTTGCCTGTCTTTAAATTATGAAATGAAAATACCACATAACTCACAGAGTTAATATGAGGACTAAATAAGATAAGATAAATAAAATTGCATGGTGCTCGGCATGCAGAAAATGCTTAATAAATGTTGGCTGCTTTAAATTCACATTAGTGAGTCAGCATCATGAGGACTTGGCATGGAGCCATCTGTCAGATAACAGATCTTATCAGTGTCTCTGAATTTACCAGGCTTAAAGGTGCTGGCTGCTGACTCATGCCCATAACACTCCTAAGCGTTTGAAGCCAGAGTGTTGGCTTAGTAATTTACAATGAAAAATATAACCATCAGGCAAATGAGACAGCCTGACCAGGTTATCCTCCCCCTGTGGGCAATGAACATGTGGCATCTTAAGGTTGATTGCTGAGCATGAAATCAGGAGAAACAGAATTGCCACAGTTCAAATGTTGAATGCCACTGGGCTCCAACAGTCTATTGTATCCCTCTTAACAACTGAGCTTGTCTTATGTAGTGAGTCAGGTACTTAGACTAAACCCTCTTCCCCTGGACAGTGCAGGGAACACACTGCCAATTCATGACAAAAACAACAAGGGCAAAAGGTGGGAAAGCCGGGAAGCTAAACTCAAAGCATCTACAGACTGAGGAAAAGATACTACTTGCTTTGGGGGAGTTAAATGAGGAGATTTATTCTGACAGAGGCCCTATATATCTGGTATAACCTTGGAAAAAGTACAAGGGCAATAGTTTAGCAAAAGCCATTCTTTGTATCTAGTTCCAGAGTAAATGGGGCATAAAAGAAGCTTTGCTGTGAGGTTGAGAGGATAGGTAGTGGTTAAGAGTGCATACTGCTCTTGCAGAAGACTCAAGTTCAGTTACCAGCATCCACAGCCTGTAACTCCAGGTCCAGGGGATCCAATGTCCTTTTCTGGTACTTGTATGCACATGTACATGCCCACATGCACACCCATACCCACTCTCCCTCAGATAATTTCAAAAGATAAAATTAAGCCTTTTTTAAAATGTAAGCTTGATTTGTTGAGTTGTAAGTGAATGCATATAATGCACAACATTAACAATAATGAAAAATGTATAAAAAATTCCACATTTATATTCATGAGTAGGTAATATCAAAGTGTTAGATATGTATTTTATAAGTGATTAGAAACATCCACAGAAATAAATTTTACGCATGTAACTCTCAAGAAACAAGCCACATGTTTTTCTCATCGGTTATTTTGGAGAAGAGATACTGTTTGATGCAGTACACTGTGAATCTCATGTAGAAATGATGTGACTAAGTAAGAAATTATCTTGAAATACAGTCTTTTGAGAAGTTCCCATTGCCCCTTTGGGAGGCTTAGGTTCTCTAGAGTGGTTCATCCTTTTAAAATTGCATAGGAGAAGTCTTACACAATCATCTTTAAGCTGGTAAAAATAGCAAGCTGCAAGTTAGCTCTCTTGTTGAAGAACATGACTACCGAGAAAAATGAGCCTACACATATTCACCAACCTCTACTTCTACAAAACATGTGAAAAGCCCCAATGAAGCATTTTTCTAATCCTCTGTTATATTGGGGAGTGGGTAATCTTGATTTTAAAAAGAAGTAATACTGTGGGTATTAAGTTAGTGAATATCACAAACTTCACAAACTATGATATATGTGATGACCTTGACCTTGCCAATACCATAAAATGTCAAAACGTGAGTGATCTATGGCTTGCAAAACATCATCCCTAGACAGTGACGTGGACATCGTCTGGGAACTTGTTAGAAACACAAATTCTTGGGCTCTCTCCCAAACTAATGGAATCACAAATTCTGAGATCAGACCCCCAATATCTGTTTCTAACTGTTTCTTCATGCTGAGCCTGGTGGCTCCCACAGTGTGATAGCCACTGATCTACACAGACCACACTACTTAAAAGACAATCAGCAGTTTTCAGCTTGGGGGAGGGGGAAGGAGGCTTGCTGCTGAACCTCTGACATGTACTCTGGTGCCCATGATTTACCACTGCCCCTTGGCAAAACGGCCTTGTGGGTCTCATAGAGGAAGGGGATGCATGCTATCCTGATGAGACCTGATAGGCTGTCGCCAGACAGTTGGGGTAGGAGGGTCCCCCCATCAGAGGTCTAGGGGAGGGGAATAGGCAGAAGAGGGAGGGAGGGTAGGAATGGGAAGATAAGAGCGAGGGGATAACAATCGGGATGTAATGTGAATAAATTATAATAAATAAAATATACATTAAAAAGACAAGGTGACTTATATGCACATTCAAGTGTAAGAGCTGCCATGTTTGTACACCAATTACACCATGGGTTAAAATGGTGTCTCTTCAAGTTCTAACAGCCAGGGCCGGAGAATATGACTGTATCTGGAAACAGATCCTTTAACGATGTGGTCACATGAAAACGAGGGCATTGAGGTAAGTTATTGCAGTGATTTATGTCCTTAGAAAGTTGATTCCACACCACAGATATGCAGAGCAAGAAGGTGGCGGCATACAAATCAGAGATTAGCCTCCCACAGAGAAAACCCCCACTGATACTTTGATCTTGGACTTTTAATTTCCAGGACTAGGGGAAAATAAATTTATTTTCTTTATCTCCTTTCCTTTATGATATTTAGTGTGGCACTTCCAGAATATTAAGTCTTCAAACTCAATTATGGACAAGCAATTACAGGAGTTGCAAAACACTAATAATACTTGGTTCCCATTCCCAAAGGTCCCAACATTAGTGATCTAAGGATTAGCCTGTAAATCTGGGCTCTTAAAAAGCTCTCGGTGATTGTTACTGTGAAAACGATTGATATCTACACCAGGCTTAACAGGTGGACCATCCAAGACTCAGAGCTCTAGAATCTAAAATCTAAACTGCCAGTGTCTTGATCCTTTCTTATCCAATCTCCCGCTGTTATGTTTCCAAAGTTGGACTTTCTAGACATTGAGGACTCCTACTCAGAGGAAGTCAAGAATTTTATGATGCTAATGTTCCTCTCATACGTCATCATTTGTTATTTGGCCTTTTATTTTATTTTTTACATACATGCGCGCGCGCGCGCACACACACACACACACACACACACACACACACTTCCCTTCAGTAGGACATCGTTCACAGTACAGGTTGAGAGAAGCCCTTCCTTCAAGAAAATCTCTTGACCTAAGTTGTCAGCACCCATTTTTGCTAGGTTTTCATGGTTTCTCCTGTTAAATTGCCTTCAGGGTCCCTAGGCTCCAAATGAAAGACAGATTCTAAAAATCCTCACACTAGGGATCTGGTGCCACAGTAGGAAGCAGCATTTAATTGCTAAATCTCTTGCACTTTTTCCATATCCCTGTATCTCTCAAACCCAATACTCTACTTAAAAGACTAATTACTGAAAGTTTGCTGTGTTCCAGGAACTAGAGGGTATGATTTCTACTTAGTATTAATGGAAGCTATGTAAGATTTGTTTGTGAATGGGAGTATATAAGCTATAGTTTCTGATATTAAAATATTAGTTCATTTCCCCCCCCCCATGTTTGTGTGTGTGTGTGTGTGTGTGCGCACGCATGTTTCATTTAGTTCAGAGTCCGTGATGTTCACAGACCCAACTCTGGTGGTGACCTTGCAGACAGAGTCCCGGGATAGTACAAGATTTCACCAAGTAATTGACAGAGGATGCATGCACATAAGCATCTCTGGCCTCCTCTGCCCCTTCCTTACAAAGCCACCAGCACTCAATGATGCAAGCTCTATCCTGATGTCCATATCCAATCCTATGTGCTTCCTAAAGGCCTTACTTAGAAATATCACAGTCAGATTATCAACCCTCTTAAAAAAAAATCTCAAGATATGGATTAAGTTCAACATATGAAGGCTTCATAGACATAAGTAAAATAAGATAGAGTTTGGAGCAAGATGTATGATTTTGCTACCTTGAGTAATATTTTATTTTAGTAGAGCCAACCAATGACACAAAAACAACTTCAGACAAAATATTTCCTAACATTTTAGCAGACGTTTTGGTCAGCTCTCTAAAGCCATCAACAACATCCCTCCCAAAAACCTTCCATTATAGCAGCTAGAAGTCTCAATGTTTCCCCCAACCATTCTTACCACTAAAGAGCACTTTCTGTGCCCCACAGCTTGACAATGAGATAAAAGGGATATTTGTTAGGAAACTTTAGGGGAAAGTATTTTTTTCCCTGAAGATAAGAAGTTACAAATGGAAAACACTTCATCCCTTTCTTCCCTTAGTTTCTTGTCCTTGAGTAACGTGTAAGGATAGCCTATCTGAGGCTGTTGAAATCGTAACAATAAGGCATCGAGCCAGAACCCTAACAGTGCTGTACCTTTGTGTTCACCTGCTGTCAAGAGTACTCTATTTCTAAAACCTCTTTTAAAATAAATATGTGGATCTGTGAGAAATATACCTTTGCATATATTCATATTCTTTTTATTTATAAAACAGTATAATCTGTTGATCCGCACTTTGAATATCATTGAATTATAAAGATTATATTATTCTATTCTAGGGGTGAGGAGAAAGTTTGCCTATATAGTATTTGAGAAACCTGAAAAACAAAGTGATCTAATCATTTACTCATGTTTCCAGCATTCTTCTTCTTTACTAAATCCCAGTGATAAAAAAATGTGAATAAGGCTCATGATAGAGGTATGAAGAGCTAGGTTATCAGGGAAGTGAGAAATATAACTTATTTAAGGGCTTCCTGGAGAGGGGTACATTGAAAGAGGATCATTAAAGACTCCCTGACTGACCATCTAAAGTGTGACTAGTTTTCTTCCAAGAGGTGCAAGAGGGATTTGCTAATATGGTCACAGATTGTAATCCACAGGATAATTCAGAAAATACCAACCTATGATCAGGGGTTAATAAATTATCAGAAAATATTCCCATGTCCATATTTGTCTCCCCAAAGATAAAAGCCAATAGTGGGAGGTAGAAGTATTTTGGTACCATACCATCAGGTAAATTTTCGAGAACAGAATAATTTTGTGATGTGATTTAAGACCACCTGTTAATACATCACATCAAACTGAATAATACTGACAAGCAGTCAGTTGTCAACATGAGCCTCAGATTCACGCATTTAAGCACACTCTGTTACTTCTATGCAAAAACGACCGCAATAATTAAAGTCTATTTAATGGTCACGGAAACATTTGTCTGCTTAATGAAGGGAGAAATACCCCTTCCCCAAATTGACTTTTCTAAAAGCAGTGAGTTTTGACACTCCCTTCCCTGATACACTGATAGAGGACAAAACTAACATGTAGCTTTGTACTGGTAAATCCATCTAAGAAACAGAAGAGTTTCTCATTGATTTTCCTGCAAGGGAAATAATAGGCTTTGAAGCATCTCTCAAAACAGTAAATACAAAAGCAGCAATAGCCTACATTTTTTTCTCTAGAATATTCCATGGAGTCTTTCGATGAATTGTGTCAACATTTTTGTTGCATTAGCACAGCTTGTCCATCCAAAATATTTTGATTCTGCCCAGGGTCTTTTTACAGGTATGCAGTTCTCTTCCAGCTCTGGCGTGTTCTGGGCTAGAAGGGTTCTTTCAAGATCCCAACTCAGGCTACAGTAAAACACCCTGCCACCTTGCTGAATGAAGAAAGCGCCCAGCAAAGGATCCCAGCCCAGCTCTTGAGCTCCCCTGTCCTCACCTCTAAAAATTAATCAGGAACAATAAGGGAGGGGAGGGTCCAGTAAGCAAAGACGAAACAACCCAAACAGACCTTGTCCCATAAACACCGCCATCAAGGCATTTGAAGATACCCGGGAAATTAAGAATATGGCTCCAGAGTTTGGTTTGGCTGGGAGTCTAAGCACGGATTTGATATTCTCTGACGCGTTTTAAAAAATCTAACTTTCTGTCTACAATAAAAAGAATCAGAGGAAGGAAGCAAAAGCAGGCAGAGATACAGACTGGACAACCCCGCAGCCAGCACCCTAACACGGGGTATCAAATGGCGAGAACTTACCTGGTCCTCACCTATAAGAAAAGACGTCTGGTCCAGCCTCAGGAGGGAGTCGCGCTGCCCAGGAGAGTAGCCGAGGAATAGAGGAACTGGAGCCAGTCGCTGCGCAGACCGGGAGAAGGGAGAGAAGTCCCGCGCCTAACCCAAGAGAGAGAGAGGAGTGACTCACCCTCTCGCTGGGCGCCCGCCTTTCTTTCTCCCCGCCCCCAGCAGGTGAAGAGACCTCGCGGGGAGGCGGTCTCAAGCCGCCCCTACCCACAGGCTCAGTGCCAGGCTCCACCAGGTGGCGGCGCTACAGTGCAGCTAGGCACAGCCCGCCAAGGCATGCAACCACCCGCCCACCCGCTGAGCCCATCCGGGCGGAGGAGAGGAAGGGGGGCTTCCTGACCTCTCGACCCGACTCTTCAGGTCCCTGTTCCCTTCAGGCTTGGTATGGAAGCTTTCCACACCTTCCACGGGCCCTGTGGACTTTGGTATTGCTAAGGCCCTCAGGACCAACCAACCCCTCACAGAAGTCCCCCACCCCATCCTCATTCTCCCCCTTGTGGTAGTAGCACCAGAACCCATAACCCATCCAGCCTAGAGGAAGTGTGGCTGATTCCTCCACCTGGCTGAACCTCCCAGGGACTCATTCCTCCACCCCCCACCCCCCACCCCCGCTGCCTCCGGGCTGAATAGGGCCAAGGTCAAACTCTTAGCAGCTATTTCTGAGGTACCCTACAGACCACACACTAGTTACTCCTGCCTCCTCGTGAGACCTCCTTTTGATACTTTTCTCTTGCAGGTGCCCCGGGGTCCTGAAGGGAACGATGAACTCATGATGTAACGAGGGATACCCTTTCTTTCGACCCTGAGTGAGAGAAGCAACAATGAAGGCTCTGCCAAACTGAAGCTGGAGCTGGTGTTTCCTTGCTACAGCTGGGATGCCCTAGTGCTGATCGAGCCCCAAAATCGATATTACCACCATCAAACAAAGCTCTAATTCCACCCTGGTAGTAAGTGTTTCCTTGTCAAGGGTCTCTTGTTCTGATGGAGGTTGGGATGATGAAGTGACAAGCCTGCCAGTATCGTACCAAAACTAGGACCAAGCTGGAGGAATCAGCCCATGCCTGTACTCCAAGCACTCGGTAGACTGAGGGGTGGGGGGATGGGGGGGGCGGGGAGAATGCTAATTCCGGAAGAAGAAAAAAAAACTTAGTGTCATCTCCTTAACTTCTTTAGTGGCCTCGGCTAGCCTGGAACTCCCAATGAAGACTAGGTGGGCCTTCACAGTTATGCCTGCCTTTGTTCCCAAGTGCTGGCATTAAAGGTATGCACCACCACATTTGGCCTACCTTAACTTTTTATTTACAAAAATATACTGGGGCAAAGAGCATATAGAAATGAGTGACTTTAGCTTTGAAAGAGCGAGAGGTCAGAGTTCATAGAAAATAAGAATGGGAAGACAATAGAACATTTTTTTTCCCACCAGGATGGTGTCCCAGGTGCCATATTTTCTACAGCTCTCTTTGGTTAAAGAAGGAAGGGTAGGCCTATTCCGAGCAGTGGGCTATCTTCCCCCAACATACAACCTCACTACTTTCTCATCATCATTAGGAATCTAGATCTCTCCTAACAGCTAGGAGTTTTGTCATTTCAGCTTCTCAAAAACACCTGCACACAGCCTAACAGGGTTAAAAGCCAATCCTTTCCTCAGAGAGCAGAGTGATCATCCAGGTCCTTCCTACACTTGCTACCTGCTTCTCCCCACTGTTCATCTTTACAGTCGTGTCTTCCACATCTCTACCTACTTTACTGAATAATGGCACCGCCGCCCCCCCCCCCCCAATTTCTCTAGCTCTTTTTCCTTCATTCCACAAAGTAGTGGGGTTTTTCCTCCAACTTTCTTTTCCTCCCTAATGCTTCTCTTTCGGCATTATTTTCCATTTTTTATCTCAATGAGTATGCTATAGTTTTGGATCTTAGATGTTCTCCAAAAGCTCATGTGCTAAAGAACTGGTCCTTAGGCCCTGGTGCTATTTGAAGGTTTGGCCTAGTGAGGGGATTCAAAGTCATTAGGGACATGGAATCAGATGAGAATAGTGGGACCCTGGCATGACTTCCTTCCTCTTTTTCTCACTTCCCATCTATGAGCTGAAAATTTTTGCTTTACAGTGCACTTCTTTCCACCTTGGGGACAAAGCAATGGGGCCAATTATCATGGACAAGAACTTCCAAAACTCTGGGCCAGAAAGAAACATTTTCATTTTCTAAGTTGATTACCATAGGTATTTATTACAGTAGCTTAAAAGTAACTAGCATGAAATGCTTAGCTACTTCTTTTAGCATCAATAAAACTCATACCTGTCAAAAATACATTTTCAACAAGTTGATTATATGGATGCAAGACAATATATCCTCTTATGCAAGGTGATCAGGCAAATATATTAATATTACCAGAATTATCTATTCACTGACATTTACTATGCAGCATCTGTTAGCTAGGCATTGTGATTTGAAGGAGAGATAAACCTGTTTTTTAGGATCCCAAGTGCGGGATTGGAATGGTCTCGTGAGAGAACAGGTGAGGTTAATCGACTAGAAGACCAACCACCTCGTGCAGGAGCTTGATTGTTGCCAGCTGAAAAGATCCCGTGAACAGACTCTGGGAGGAGATATATAAATGAGCCAGAACTGGAGGCGGGGCTTTTTGGAGACTTCGGATAGTTTTGGCTGTTCATCGCTGTACTTTGAGATGCTCCTAGAGAGAACCGCTTGAGGGAAGGCTTCGGGGCTCCGGTTCCTGCTGAGATTCAGGATTCTGGTAACTCTAGGTTCCAGCAGAAGAAATCCTGCAGATTGTGCCAGGAGAATCATTCCTCAGAACTGATATCCTTATGGTTTTGTTATTGTGTCCATTAATCCTCATTTCCTATTGTTTGGTTAGTCGGGTTATAAGTGACGTATGCTCGGTCACTAAGTTGTTAATAAATTGAGCATACAGTGATTAGTCCTAAGTATATCAACATGAATCAGGCAGGTTCATGACCGTTAAGTATGTCACAATGGGAGCTGGACAGATGGTTCAATGGATAGGAGAACTTCTTACTCTTGCAGAGGACCTGGGTTAAGTTCCCCGCACCTATATGGTGGCAGTTCATGATCATCCTCTAACTCCAGTTCCAGGAGGTGCGATGCCCTCTTTTGACTTCCATGGGCACTGGGCACTTATGTGGGGCAAAGACATACATGCAAACACATACATGATTATTACCCAGGGTAACCAATCAGAGAATACTGCCTATCATGTCTCAGGCTAGAGTATATTGCCTGCCTTTCTAGCATGACCTGAGTTAGCTAATAAGAATATTTAACACACATATCCATTACAACCCAAGCTGTGTTATCAGAGTCTATTACTTTCTTGTCCATCATGAATGGAGCTAGCCAGAGTGTACTTACTACTCAACTGCCAATTGTGACCTAACTCAGCCAATCAGAACTCATTAGCTGTCCATGCACTATGACTCAAGATAGCCAATCAGAACAGACCATATACCTGTCTAATAGACTCTGATAAGAGATGTAAATATAGTATATTCTGATAGGCTGGATCTGAACATGTTTAATAAGCATGAAGAATACTGATTGACTAGCTTGAGTCACGCTATCCAGACAGACACTAAACAGGATTGGTTAGCTTGAGTCATGATGTAAAAGCAAATACAGTTAACACACTCTAATTGTATGGTTTAGGTCATATTTGACAAAGGATATTATTATACTCTGATTGTTGCTTGGGTCACATTGGATGGTAGTTGTTCTGGTTGGTTGGTTGGGATTGTGCTTGAAAGGCAAGTAGTGTACTCTGGTTGGCTGGTTTGAGTCATATTTGACAGTTAGGTACTGAGTTCTGATTGGCTGGCTTGAGTTTTGATGAACAAGCAGATGGTATATATCCTAACTAGTTTGAGTTGCTGGATAGCCAAGTAATGTACTCTAATAGGCTATTTTATGTCAGGCAGTAACTTCTGATTAGATAGCTTCAATCAACTGACAGGCAAATAGTATACTCTGACTGACTAGGCTGGGTTAAGTAGTATGTTTTGATTGGTTAGCTTGAGACATGATGGATAGGCAAGTTGGACTGACTAGCTTGGGTCATGATGAAGAAGCACATATATTATGGTTGGCAGTTTAAGTCACCCTGAATAGGCAGGTACTATAACCTGGGTCATGACCAACAGTCATACACTATACTCTGATAGGCTGTTGTGGATAATGATGGACAGACATGTGTTTATTCTGATTGGCTTGAGTTATGTTTGACAGTCAGGTAGTATGTTCTGATTGGCTAACTTGGATAATGGACTAGCAAGTAGTTTATCCCAAGAGACTATTTAGGCATGTGCTCATTCTTATTCATTAACTTATCAGTGTTTCTAGAGGTAAAGAAGGACTTATGTACATAACACCCTGTAGGATAGGCGTAATTCTTAAAAGTTAAGAGGTTCAAAATGTTGTGGACAAATGCAACATTTCTCCTACATATTTGTAAATATTTGTGATATAAAATGATATCCCATGCCCTACAAATCTATTATTACCCACTAAAAATCACAAAACACACAGTGAAAGCTAACCAGGATTACAGGGCAAAAAAGAACTGCAGCAGAACTCTCCAAACTTGTACAACTTTATAAGCAAAGCAGTAACAACAGTTAACAGTTAATATAGCTGGTGATAACTGAAGCAGCTCAGACACACAGCTTGGTGTGTCTAGAGAATGCCTCAGGGGACATTAAAATGCAAGAAACCACCAGAGAAGAAATCATGCCTTGAAGGAGCAGAGACCATGCAGATAGACATGGACCACTAACTGAAGCTGCTATAGAGTGAGCCCAGGTAAAAGAGCATTCTGACTGAGGCAAGACTCATGCAAGGCTAAGGCTTATCCCCTTGAAGGGGAAGCCCTGTGTGCAGGGCCTGCCTTTTGAAAAAGGGCTCCTGGATGTGCTGCAGCGAAGTTGAAGGCTTTCTTTTTGCAATTACATATAAGCTTTCTGTTATTGCAGGAAAATGGTGTGTATCTATTTGTTACTGTTTAAATATTTATAAAGCACCTATAATCTAATCCTGGTTCATATTTTAAATGTCCAATTCTTTGGACTCTCCAATTTACATATTTTTCTAAGTATTTCCCTTGGATTGCAGAAAACAATGTGGACTCTCAAATCAAAGATATATTTACCCCCCAATTGATGCCTTCTAAGATTTTCCAAATTTTTATTTTAAAAATATATTCATTTATGAGGGCTGGGGAGTATCTTTTCCAGAGGACCCAGGTTCAATTCTTAGCACCCATATGGTGACTTGCAGCTGTCTGTAACTCAACTTCCAGGGGATCCTCACCAGGCATGGGTATGGTACACAGTCAGGCATAAAATATCCTTGTTCAATAAAAGTATAATTTAAATACTTAAAATTTACTTATTTATATGTATATTTATGTGCCTACGTGAGTTTATATGTATCACATTCAAACAAATGTTCTCAGAGGCCAGAAGGGAGGATTGGATCCTCTGCAACCAGTGTTTCAAGAAGTTATAACCGTTCATATGTAGGTGGTGGGATGGAAACCCAGACCCTCTACGAGAGCAGTAAGCACTCTTAATCACTGAGCTATCTCTCCAGGTCCCACTCTTTCATTTTTAGTGGCAAGTCCAAACATTTTGAAGCTCAAGCTCTAACAACCTTAAGCTGTGTCTGAATTTTCTCTTGAAATCACATCCCATGATAAATCAACTAGCACATCCTGTACATTCTTCCTTTAAATAACATCTGGAGCCTAATCATTTCTCATGATCACCACTGCTACCATCTTCCTATTATGTATCAGACATTGTTCTAGGCATTTAGAATATGACAGTGAATAAGAGAGGAAGGATTCCTCATCTTATTCATCCTTATCAAGCCACACCATCAGCTCAGTGTTACTACAAGTCACCTAACTAGTCGCCTTGCTTCTTCCCTTTGTCTCACACCATTTATTCCCATAGAGTAGCTAGAAAGAACCTTTACAATATAATCTCATCTATACATTACATATACCACATTATTTAGATAGATGATAGAAGATAGATAGACAGATGGATGGATGGATGGATGGATGGATGGATGGATGAGTAGATAGATAGATTGTAATATTCACAAACATTCGTTCATCTATGAAATGTTTATAAAAACTCAAGATGGACATAAATTGCTTTGTAAACTAATTTTAAAAATCATGCCCAGGCTACCCCTTGAGAAGAAATCTTCCATTGTTTTTCTATCTCCTTCATTGTAAAATCTTCATTTTCACAATGGTTAGGTGGCTCTGCATGGCATAGTCCCTGCCGTTGTCATAAATCTGCTCACTTCCACTGCCTCCTTTGTTCACAGGTAGTAGACTCGTTGCAAGAGTACATTGCTAGAGCTCTCTCTCCTGCAATATCACCAAGTCTGTCTCATCTTGTTTTGTTTGTTTGTTTTCTATTTGTCATCTGAGATGTTCCTTCACCACCTATTTGAAATGGTGACTCTCCCATCTAACCGGTAGCAATCCTTGTTCTACCCCCATTCTTCTTTATTTCCCCCTATAGTTTACATCACTGTCTGACATACCAGGCATCATATTCATTTCTTTCTTCATTCTGTGTCCTATAACATTAAAATATAAACTGCAAGGACATATAGATTTCTGCATTGTTCAGTGCTGTATCCCCAGTACCACAAACACATTCAGACATATGGTAAATGCTCAAGAAATAGTTGAGTGCCTATCCTTCCACTATGTACCAGATACTGTTCTAGGCATTAGGAATATGACACTGAATAAAAACGAAAGAATTCCCCACACCGTGTGTGTATCCCATTCACTAAGTACTAGGTTTTTTGTTTTTTGTTTGGTTTTTTTTTTTTTTTTTTTTTGGTTTTTCGAGATAGGGTCTCTCTGTGTAGCCTTGACTGTCCTGGACTCACTTTTGTAGACCAGGCTGGCCTCAAACTCACAGCGATTCGCCTACCTCTGCCTCCCGAGTGCTGGGATTAAAGGCGTGCGCCACCACGCCCGGCTGTACTAGGTTTTTTTTTTAAGTAGCACCTGCTTTATCTTCATTCAACTTATTTCATATGTACAAGCAAAGTTGGTATGCTTAAGAGGGCATGTGATGAATATAATTAACATTGTTCTGCAGCCTTCCAATAGTTACAAATTGTATGATTATAACTATGTGAAGTCTACCTAATGGGTTGCTTGATTTTCATTCTTTCTTTTTCTTTTATGTGAATGGGTCTTTTGCCTGCATGTGTGCCTGTGCACCACATGTGTTCTTGATGACTGAGGAGGCCAGAGAAACAATGGAGCCTCTGGAGCTGGGGTTATATATACATAGCTGAAAGCTTGTGTATGAATACTGCGAATCAAACTCAGGTCCTCTGTAAGAGCAGCAAGTGCTATCAACCACCAAGGCCTCTCTCCAGCCCTTGATTTTTAAAAATATCTAAAAAGCCTATTTGTTGTTAATTCTGATTCAATTCAACCTTTTAATCGTTGGCAGGTAATTTGATAACGTTGTGACATTAAAGCCATACAAAGCTAGCTGTAAATGTGCTTTGTCATGGAAATGGTCCATTTTTAGTAGTACTAGACATAAAAGACAAGGTAAGAGAAGTAAAGTTATAAAGAAGCTTCATGGCACTGAAATAGCATGATGGTAATTATGGAGTCGCATAGTAGTGTCACGGGGCAGCACATAATTAAATGGCAAATGAAAGAAGGAGCGAGAAGGTATTGTGTGCTTAGAGGTAGAACAATACCTGCTAGTTGGAGTAAGGTCTTAGGGCTGGGTATCATGCATTTCTGCTCACCCGTATAGTTTAGAGTTATAGTAGGAAAAGAATTAAAATTTAGCCTCAACCTCTTTCTAAGGAACATGGATTTGGTAAGGGTTGCCAGAAGGAATGAAAGCTATGACTACTGTTCTTTTCAAATGAGTAATAGATTTGTCCTTTTTCCTTACTGTCAGGAATAACTGATTCTTTGTATAATCCTCCTATTTTCTTTCTTGGTATGTTATTGGTTTTTTACTAAAATTTTCCAATTGTTTCACGTGATCTCTCAAAGCCAAAATTTTTGTTGCAAGAACAGTGGGTCTCAGGGGGCTGCTATTATGATGGGAATGAACAGGAAAGAACATTTTCTGAGCAGGATTCATTTTGTAGAGTCTGAATATGATACTACCTAACTTGTCACTACTGGCAGGAAGTGCCTAGACTGAAACTGTCCTACAACAGTGGAGAACGCTCAAGCAACCCTGACTGGATGGTGAAGGATAGCTGATTAGCCTGTGGAGTGGATGCATGGAAATACTTGGTAACTTTCCATGAAGCAATTCATGTGCACTTTAAATGGCTATGAGAAGGGCCCAGGACATGGCTCAGTTGTTGCAAGCAGCTAAATTCAAATCCCAGCACTTACATGTGGTGGCTCACAACTGCCTGCAGCTCCAGCTCCATGGAATCTGACACCTTCTCCTGGATCCATGGGCATCCATCACATACAGCATACGCACACACAAAAATCAACAAGAAAGTACATACTTACTTTTTTAAAAATATTTATTTATTTATTACACACACACACACACACACACACACACACACACACACACACACACACACAC
>OU015760.1:16690763-16757921 GCA_907169655.1 Acomys percivali
CACACACACACACACACACACACACACACACACACACACACACACACTGCTCTGCCTGCATGTACACCTGCAGGCCAGAAGAGGGTACCCAATCTCATCATAGATGGTTGTGAGCCACCATGTGGTTGCTGGGGATTGAACTCAGGACCTTCGGAAGAGCAGACAGTGCTCTTAACCTCTGAGCCATCTCTCCAGCCCCTCATACTTACTTTTAAAAAGTTCATAGCTGCTAAAAATGCAGGGTGTTAGGTGAGATTACCTGGGTCTGAATCTGCACCCCATTGGCTCACCGTAGCATTAATTCTGTGACCCCTGCTACGTCACCTGCAAAAATTAGAGAACATCCGAGTCATTCACAGACTTACTGTACGGCTTAAATAAGATGATCAACATTAGCACTTAGCTTGGTGCTTGACACATAATAGTCATTGGATGAAATGCTTAGCTGCTATTAGCTTGTTCTATAAGCATAGCTTGGTAGATGCAGGATACAAAATAAATTGGGGGAACTATTCCTATCTTGAAGAAAGTAATAATCTACCTCAGAAGAAAAGGAATTTATTAAAAAGATAGAGAGAAATTATAAAATAATTTTATTAGTTAAGGTTCTTTTTTTTGTTCTTTTTTTAAATTTTTTATTAATTTATTCTTATTACATCTCAATGGTTATCCCATCCCTTGTATCCTCCCATTCCTTCCTCCCTCCCATTTTCCCCTTATTCCCCTCCCCTATGACTGTGACTGAGGGGGGGGTGCCTCATATTTGACCATGTCCCCTGGAGGGGGAGGCCTGGTGGCACTCAGAGGAAGGACAGCAGGTTACCAAGGCTCTTTTATTTGCAAGCAACACAAATTAACTTTGCCTTAGTTATGGAAAAACAAAAGCAAATTAGTACTACAGCAAGTTCATCACGATGAGTCAGGAGCCCTCCCCAGACTCAGAAGGCAATGAAACTCTCAAGCCTTAACAAGGACAAGAATCCAGTAAGCTCCTGAGATTCAGTATCTGTGTTGGCTTGGATTCTGAGTCCTTTGAGTTGAGGCAATGTTGAGGTCTGAATGTTTGTTTTTCCCCCAAATTAAGTGTATTGCAACCTAACCCCAAATACGACAGTGCTATCATATTGGGAGATAGATGAGTCATGGGTGGGATAAGTGCCCTTCGTAAATGAAGCTCCAGGGAGCCCCTCATCTCCTCTGCCCTGAGTACAGCAAACAAAAGAAAGAAAAGCAGAAAAGCACAGCTGTCCCTGAATTAAGAGGTAAGCCTCGACAGGCAGGCCTCAGATCTGTATATGCTTTGCTCTTGGACTTTGCACTCCTCAGACTAGTTAGCAATAAACTTCAAAAGCGAGGTGACCGTTAAGCTTTGCTTGTCCTTTTTTTTGTTCCAGCTCCTAAACAATCCAAGATCGCTAGTCAACTAGTGATCCCACTTCAGCTCTCTATCAGTTACATTTCTCACTGCTGTGACGGAATATCTGACAAGAACTAAGTTAAGAAAGGAACGATTAATGCCGCCCCATGGTTAGAGGGACTACAGTCAGTAGTACCTGGGAGATCATAGCATTGAGCAGTTGGTTATGTGGCAGTTGCTTGCTTATACCTCAGTGGGCCTGGAGACAAAGGAAGCAGGTGCTGGTGCGCAGCTCCGTTTCTCCATTTGCCACTTTGACTCGGTCCAGACACTTGGCGCGTAGGATGGTGCCACGCACATTGAGGTTAGGTCCTTCCTCCTAACTTAATTCTCTCTGAAGTACCTTCCCAGGCAAAGCCAGGGATATACCTCAAGTATCCTGGGTAAGGCCAAATCCAATCAAGTTGACAATGAAAATTAAGCATCAGTTTCGCTATTTCTCTCAGTCTCTGAGTTTCTCTCTGCCCCAAATTTCACATTTCTAGTAGTGATGACTTGATTGGCCCTGGTTTTATCTGTCTTATAGCTCTGGATTCATTAATTAGCTTTGCCTCACATGAGGCGTGACCATCTATGGGAATACCATCTGCCACGGAGAAGGCTTCCCAAATGTTTTTGCTGCCTCCTAGAATATATATTCACCTTGTTGCCTCTCAGTCTTCAACTTCCGTGTGACCCAGTATTCTGACAGCCTTGCTTCAGCAACTTCTCACATGCCATTTTCTTGGCTTGGCATATTCAGTTTCTTTTTTATTTTATTATATGTATAAAATTTTTCCTGTGTGTATATCTGGGCATCACTTGCATGTATGATGCCCACAGAGGCGAAAAGAGTGTGCTAAGTCCCCTGGAATTGGTGTTACAGATGGTTATGAGTGCTAGGAATCAAATCCAGGTTTTCTGGAAGAGCAGTCAGTATTCTTGACCTCTGGGCCATCTCTCTAGCCTCCATATTCAGTTTCTTAAATAGCCACATGAATCATTTGTTTGTATCTTTCAAAGTATATTCAAGTGTTACCTGCTCAGATGGCCTTGACTGATAATGCTAACTAAAATTTCAATACCCACCATACACATTTTTTCTTCTTTTCTCATTCATTAAACTCTGCAGTAATTATAACTTTCAGTACTAGTGTTAGGCAAGAGATTAGCTTCTGTAGGGATTGACTGTCAAACCCCCGAAAAGAGTACATAACAGACAATAGGGAGTGGTGGTCACTCAACCTGGGCGGGAAGGGTAGTTGATGGTGAGAATCAACGAAATAGCATATAAAGACTATCTATGGTGGTTTTCCAGCTTAGGTCATGTTTTTGAGGGCTGAAGGAGCAGATATCTTAATATGGCCTGTCTGGGCTCATCTCTTCTGGTTTTGCTCATATATTGGTGGCCAGCTGGATAGTTGAACAACTGCTAACCAGATTATCTAAAACGGTTTTACTCACAATTCTAGTGTCTGATAGGCTGTCAGTTGGGGGCGTCTCTGTTTCTTCTGAGTAGCTTCCTCATCTTCCAGCAGGTTTCCTGGGATTCTGGCATATGGTGGTCTCAGGGTTCCAAGAGCAGTAAAGCAGCAAGCCTTCATAAGTAGTCCTTGGAAATTTTGTCCTTGTCTTGATTGATGCCTTATTTATTAATATCATATTCATCAAACTAAGTCACCTAAAATTTGGGGATTGAAAAATAGACTAGGAGATTTAGTGCTAGGAAACCAAAGTTATAATGGAGTTTGCATGGGAGGATGGAAGGCATTTGTGACCATATTTGCAGTCTACCCCAACTTTTTTCATATTATATAATTTAAATTTTATTATAAAAACAACTTCACTACTTCACTCATTCCCATTCTTTTGTACAAAAATAATTGTCTGAAATGAATAATACAAATAATAATTTTCTGCAATGAATAATACAAATAATATTTGCTACAAGAGTAGTCTTAAATGCCCAAGGAGATTGTAGAACGATGAAGTGTTGTTGCTTGGGGATTGTTTCCTTAAATCAGCACATAAGCTGCCACCTCTGTGTGACACAGCTTCCGGTGCACTCTTCTTTCTCGTCATTTCCATAGCACTACTATCTAGTGACTACACAGGCAAAATCAGCGTCCCACATGGACATGGAAATGAGTGCAAATCAACCTAATGGCCTCTCCTAGAGAGAGCATTATCATGCACTGAACATTTGCTCTAACTGATATTATATATGCAAATGAGACTTGAATTTTGATATTCTGTCTCACAGACATGGCTTCAATTCAGTGCAATTCTCCTTATAATAGAACATTATAGATGAATCAGCCTCTGTTTTTCAGTGCGTTGAACACTGATAGACAATAAGGCTTAATTTTCACATCAGGTGTTCTCTTCCACTCACCATTTCTTCATCCCCAATGGAGAGTTTTACTTTAACGCTATGGACATGATGTCTTGTCCTCCCACGCTCTTCATTCTTTTTCCTTCTTCAACTATCCTCTGCCCACCTTCTTTCCTCTACATCACTATAGAGTTCTTGTTTGTTAAGATAATTATAAGGATTTATAATATCGCTCTTTTTGTCAACTCTCATTAAGAGGGAAAGAGAGGAAGAAAGGGGAGGAGGGAGTAAGAAGGATGAGAGAAAGGAGAAAGAAGAACAATAATAGGGATGGGAGAAGAAGAAAGGGAGCTAGAGAGAAGACAAAGTAAAAATAGGAGGAGCTGACTAGGTGCTATATGGTAAACATTAAAGCTATAGACTAGTCCCACAGAGTGCGTCTTAGTATCCTCATCTAACAGCAAAGAAAAAGGAGGTTAAATACTTAACCAAGGATCAAGGGGTTATTAGGTGTTATTTGATATTGACTCCAGGTCTGAGGGAAAAGAAAGTTTTTCAAGGCTTAGCAAATATGGGCTAGGGCAAATACTTTTGAGACTATTGTTTACAACTTCTGAAAAGTAAGCCTGGCATGGTAGCACAGCCTTTAGTCCCAGCACTTGAGAGGCAGAGACAGGCAGATCTCTGTGAGTTCGAGGCCAGCCTGGTCTACAAAGAGAGTCCAGGACAGCCAGGGATACACATAGAAACCCTGTCTTGAAAAACCAAAACACCAACAACAACTTCTGGAAAGTAATTAGCATTACTGATATCATGGTCCACCATTTTTCTGGTGACATTGATGAGATTTGGAGCAGTATATTTGGTTCTTCCAGAGAAACAAAACCCACAAGGAAAGAGAGAATTGTAAACCCATGACTTATTAGGAATTGCAAACCCATGACTTATTAGGAATTGCCTTATAAAATTAAAGATGCTGAAAAGTCTCTGGATCTGTTGTCTGCAGGCTGGGCCTGTGCATTTCAGTATATTTAATCAAAGGAATACTGAAGAACAAAAATGAAAAATGATCTATTGTTATATAAAAAATGTATGTATGATGCCCTAGTGACATCTTTGGTCTGTAGACCCTAAGATAATCAGAGGTGTGGGGGCAAAGAGGACATAAAATGTGGTTTCATTTATAAGAAGCTCAAGAAGAAGTGAAATTCATCAATGGTTACCAGGGTAAGATAAAGTAATATTGCTGAGAGGAAGAGCAAGAAAGTAGGAGGGATTCTCTGTACCATGTCCTGGCTTGTCATAGTAAGGATTTCTAATTCTATAAAGGTATATATTTATGATTAATGTATCTGAGTATATGTATGCTATACTGCAAAAAGGTTTTTAAACTTTTATTGAAGAAATAGTCTTCACTTTCCCTGGCTACAAGTTTAAATAAATAAAACCTTGATTACATAGTGGAAATCAACTTGCTTGAGATACCGCCCTCTCATGTGTCTGGATCCATTGCCATATCATATGCATTACACTCGTAAAAACAAGTTTATATCCATTCACTGTTGTCTACTTAGCCAAAAGGTCTTTACTGTTCTTCCTCCACGGCATATCTGTGATTTATAGAATAGATTCGTAGCTGACCTGCCATCATTTATGCACTGTTAACCAGGCCAATAGCAACTCTTCTCCCTGAGATGGCTTTGCTTTCTCATAGTTCCTGCTTGAAGTATAATCGGACCATGTCCCTTGGATGGGGAGGCCTGGTGGCACTCAGAGGAAAGATAATAAGTCACCAAGAAGAGACTTGATACCCTAGGAGCATATACAGGGGGAGGAGGTCCCCCTCAGTCACAGACATAGGGGAAGGGAGTAGAGGGGGAAAGGGGAGGGAGGAAAGAAAGGGAAGATACAAGGGATGGGCTAACAATTGATATGTAATATGAATAAATTAATAAATAAATTAATTAATTAAAAAAATAAAATAAAATAAAAAATTAAAAAATTTAAAAAAAAAAGAAGTCTAAAAGTAAGTCTTGCATTAAACTAGAGTAGAAGTTTCTTTACGCAGTTCATGCACATCTTGCTTATTTAAAGAGATAAAGAATTTGGGACAGAGTTAGCACATGTGTCCCTTTTCCTAAGTGTCCTCTGCTCCCTGACTCACTTTTCCATGCATCTACTCAATGACCAGACAATGGAAAATGGCACCAAAAGACAAATGGAAAGCATTGCCAAGTGTCCCAGAAAAGATAAGGAGAATCACACTAACATTCTCTACATGGAAACCTCAGATGTTTGTCCTAAGTCGTATTAGAACATACACACACTCTCATATGAGTCTCTGTGTGCATATCAGTTTCACTGAGACACAGTCTTATCATGCAATTTGGTCATTTAAATTGCACAAGTCAGTGAAACAGTAATGTTCGTAGAGTTATGCAGTCATTACTGCAATTGATTTAGGGACATTTTTTCACCGCCCTTCCCCAGAAAGAATCAAATAATCATCTGCAATGACTTTTCGTTACCTCCCAAGTACTAATCTTTTTTCTGCCCTTCTAGAATTGTTTCTCCTGAGCGCTTCAAAGAGATGGAATAGTAGAATCTGTGGCCTTTGTAATTAGCTTCTTTCAATTAGCATATTATTAAGGTTAATATATGTTATTCATACTTTATGCATTTATTTACTGAACAGCATTCCATTGTGTCCACACAGCACATTTATTTGTCCTCTGATCAGTTGATATGCAATTTGATTGTTTTCACTTTTTAGCTATTATAAATAATGCTTCTATGACCACTCATGCTACAGTTTTCGTATGAACATGTGCTTTCATTTTTCTTAGGCATGTTCCTAACAGTAGAATTGCAGACTTATATCAGAATCTGTATTTAGACTATGAGTATTCCAGCTTCCCCACATGCTCACCAACAGATACTAGAGCACACTTGTTTTTATTAGCAGTGTAGTCCTATATTGTGTATTATTGTAACTTTTTTTCAAGACAGGTTCTCTCTATATAGTCCTGGCTGACCTGAAACTTGTAAAGTAGACAAGGCAGGTTTCAGATTCATAGAGATCCACCTTCCCCTGCCTCATGAGTGCTGGGATTAAAAGCATGCACTATTATGCCCAGTTATCACTGTGATTTTGCTTTGTATTTGATGTTGACCAGCTTTCTAGATTTCCACGTATTTATTGGCAACAGATATAGCCCCTGTAGAAAGATGCCTTAGATTCTATCCTCATGATTTATTTGTTTAGTTTATTTTGAGTTTTTGTTTTGTTTTCATGAACCCCAGTCTAACCTTGAACTTCCTTTGCACTCAAAGATGGCTTTGAACTCCTGACCCTCCTCTTCCTGCCTCTGAAGCACTGAAATTACAGGCATGAGCCACCCTTCCCAGCTATGATCATTTGTTGTAAGTTATATTTTTATTGTAATGTTTTTGTATTGGCATACATTAATTACACATAATATAGTGGGGTTTGTTAGTACATCTTCTTGCATCAATATAATTTGATCATATGTATCTCATTACCCTCTCTTGTTCCTGTTGCATTCTCACTGCTTTCCTTCCTCTCCCAAACTAATCCCACTTCTAATTTCATGCAGAGAGGGGGCGAGAGTTTAGTGACTGTTGCTTGCTTTAGTGTAGTGAGCAGATTGTATTGGAACAAAGCTATGCCACTAGAGAAACTGTCTCCTTCTCCCACAGCAACCGTTAACTGTCAACAGAGCCCCTCCCCCTAGCTACTGTTAACTGTCTATAAATCTTCAGGGAGCACTGTGCTCATTTGTAGTTGCAGTGTGTTTACATGAGTCTTACACAAAGCAAAATACAAATGTAAATTTATTTTTACACGTACATTTATATTTTTACACATATACACAATAAACTACTCACAGCAAGAAGAACCATGAAACAATCAGGAATTATATAAATGTTACATTCACAGTGATTTGGCTAGTTGTATTTGGCAACCTTGAAGAAAACGCCTTTCCTATTTTGGTGAGTCTAAAATTCTGAATGTAAATCAATATCATATCTCGTCATTATCAACTGAATACATCTATCTAGACCTAAAAACATCTTAACCCCTAACCAACTAAGCTTAATTGTTAAACTAAACTATCTGGTCTTCAACCCCATCAGAGACTTGGGAAAGAATAAAATTAATTACCTGAGAATACAGGGAGTGCAGGTTAGCAGCTTCCCAGATGAGATGACAGAAAATGTAAGTTGTACAGAACATACAAGTGCCGTTTAAGACTTCTTTGGTGTCACAGCAAATATACAAGTAAATTTGGGGCTGTCGGGCATGAAGAAAATAGATAACATGAAGAAAAAAACAAGAATGCAGCCTCAGTGATGCATACATGTATTCTTTCTTCCTTCCTTCCTTCCTTTAATGTGTATGTATGTGTATTTTGCTGCCATGTATGTTTGTGCACCACTATCATGCCTGGTGCCTTGAAAGCCAGAAAAAGGCTTAGAATTCCCTGGAACTGGAATTAGAGGTTGTGAGCTAGCTGCCATATGGGTGCTGGGAATTGAATCCAGGTCCTCTGGAAGAGCAGCTAGTGCTCTTAACTACAAAGCCATCTCACCCTCCCCCATTTGCTATATCATTATCTGTTTGGAAAAGAAGTTAACTCCAGTCCTACAAGACTGTACATTTCCCTAAAGTATTAACAGCACTCCATTTAATTGATTTTCCTTCAGCTAAAAGCTAAAGAACTGTTAAATTGCCCAAAATTGCCTTCATTTTGTCAGGACTAAGACTAAAGTAGTCAAGAGAAAGTAAAGTAATTTTTACCGAGTGGGTGGGCTCTTGAGAAAACTGTATTTTGTGTTTTTTTTTTCTAAAAATTCATAATATAGGGGCTGGAGAGATGGTTCAGTGGTTAAGAGCACTGGCTGCTCTTGCAGAGGAGCCAGGTTCAATTGCCAGTACCCACATGGTGGCTCACAACTACCTGGAACTCCAGTCTCAGAGGATCGTCTGGGGGTAACAGGAATGCACATGATATGCATGCATGCAAAACATCTATGTACATAAAAGGAAATAAACCATTTTTATAAAGATTATGTAATTATCACCAAACAGAAACTCATTCAACATAGAGGAGTTATATGGTTTCATATGACCTCATTACAGAAACATTAAAACCTTTATATTAAATTGAGACCTGCTGGCACATACCTTTAATTCCAGCAGTCAGGAGGTAAAGGCCAGGAAGAGCTGTGTGAATTTCAGACCAGCCTGCTCTGCAGAGTGAATACGTATAGAAACACATAATGAGACCAATCTCAAAACAGCAGCACCAAACAACCACTACCAAGAAAACAAATGCTTGAATCGTAGGCAAAAATTCCAAGGTTTTGTATCTATATGAGAAAAGTCAATGTTCGCTTTCTTTTCTCACTGATATGAACCACCAAAAGGAACCTTAAGTTGATTTGCACTGGACTGCTAAGTAGCTTGTCATTGATTTCTAAACCTGAAAATACTTTGGCTATACCAAGACTTGCACAGAAAAGTATAATTCCACAAAACACATGGATATCTAAATCCACTAAAGGATTTACAGCAAGAAAAAAAGCTACAATCTGATGTCACACAGAGCCTGAAAGTTTTCTCACCACTCCGCAATGAGCATTCTCTGGGTTTCCTGCAGCTTCAGTTATTAACTGGAACAGCTCGGCCATGAGGCATGTGCTTACTCCTCTCTTACTGTGATTATTTTGGTGTCTTCTGGCAGTTTAAGGTCTTGTCATTGACATCAGGTCATCTGAAGTTCCCCTCAAGACAGTACTGACAAAGGAAGCAGCAAAATATCCATCCACCCACCCACCCACCCACTCACTCACCCATCCATCCATCCACCCACTCATCCACACATCCATCCATCCAACCACCCATCAGTCCGTCTATCAAACCACTCATGCATTTGCTTATGGTACTGTGCATGTTTTTCTTTACTAAACTACACCTTCAAAGGCCAACTTGGTGATGTCATTCTTTTTAGGTGACCCATAATTCCTGCCACGGCTGTTTTATTTATGATAAAACTGCTAGTGGAGAGTGAGGTATGACTTTCACACATACTCTGGTCCCTCATATTTGACCATGTCCCCTGGAGGGGGAGACCTGGTGGCACTCAGAGGAAGGATAGCAGGCTACCAAGAAGAGACTTGATACCCTATGAGCATATACAGGGGGAGGAAATCCCCCTCAGGAACAGTCATAGGGGAGGGGAATAAGGGGAAAATGGGAGGGAGGGAAGAATGGGAGGATACAAGGGATGGGATAACCATAGAGATGTAACAAGAATAAATTAATTAAAAATTTTTAAAAAAATTGCTCCTGAAAACACAAAATTTCCCTGCAATAGCCAAGCATAAATATTTCCCAGAATTTATTTTTTAAGACTTTAGGATCAAGGAGGTGTAAGGGCCAAGTGAAAGGGTCCTGTCAAACCTGACTTTAAGACTTGCAGTTGCCCCTTGTTCAATGTGATGTCTTGGGAGCGTTTATCTTTGTTTCAAGGTTCGTGCTCTATTTCAAGCAGGAAACAAAGTGTGAAGGAATATTAATAAGTACACTGACTGGAGGGGCTGGAGGATTCATCTTGATGCAAGGGCCTAGTATTAATTCCCCGATTACATAGCTTAGCTAATCTCTTCATTTTACCTGTGAAGAAACTGACATTTTAAAGGGTGAAGCAGTGGCTGGCAGGATGGTTCAGTGGTTAAGAGCAGTGGCTGCTCTTCCAGAGTACCCAATTTGATTCCCAGATCCCAGATGGTAGTTCCCATTCTTGACTCCAATTTCAGGGGCTCCAACACCCTTTTCTGACCTCCCTTAGACACTGTATACACATGGTGCACATACATACATGCAGGGAAAGCACTCATACACATTCAATTAAAATACAATTAAAAGTGATTTTTTAAGATAAAAAGGTGATTTGTCAGGCTGGAGAGGTGGCTCAGTGCTTAAGAGCACCAGCTGCTCTTCCAGAGGACCTGGGTTCAATTCCCAGCACCCATATGGTGGCTTACAACTGTCTGTAACTCCAGTTCCAGGGGATCTGACACCCATCCTCATACAGACATACATGCAATGTACATGAAATAAAAATAAATTTTAAAAAATGTAAAAGTGATTTGTCCCATGGCCTAGTAAGTATTAGCAGAGATCCATAGTCTTCAGCACTATTTATTACCTCATACATACTATAAAGTAAAAAGATATATGAGATAGAAAAAGAGAAAGGAACTTTGTGTATGGTCAGTTTGAAAACTGAAAAAAAGAATTGTTTTTATTCTCAGTTAATATGGACTGTTCATGTCCTTTGGTTAAAGTTAAGGACCATAGTAGAATAGAGTGCCATCCAAAATATAAGCAAAGCATGTATACATACATACACACACACAAACACACACACACACACACACTACATTTAACAACTGTAAAAAGATTTTTTTTAATTCATCTGATCATGCTGCAAGACTTGTCCTGTATCACTAGCCCAGTCATTATGGTAGCTTTCTTAAAAAAAAAAAAAAAAAAAAAGTCTATTTTTTTTATTTTATTAATTTATTCATATTACATCTCAATGGTTATCCCAACCCTTGTATCCCCCCATTCCTCCCTCCCTCCCGTTTTCCCCTTACTCCCCTCCCCTATGACTGTGACTGAGGGGGATTACCTCCCCCTGTATATGCTCATAGGGTATCAAGTCTCTTCTCGGTGACCTGCTGTCCTTCTCTGAGTACCACCAGGTCTCCCCATCCAGGGGACATGGTTAAATATGAGGCACCAGAGTGCGTGTGAAAGTCAGTCCCCACTCTCCACTCAACTGTGAAGAATGTCCTGTCCATTGACTAGATCTGGGTAGGGGTATAGTAGCTTTCTTAATCTATCTGCTCTGTGTCTCTGTGTCTGTCTGTCTGTCTGCCGCCCCCCCCCTCTCTCTCTCTCTCTCTCTCTCTCTCTTTCTCTCTGTGTGTGTGTGTCTGAAAAATCTCCCTGGTACTACCTCTCATATAAATCTGCACCCTTTCCAGATTTGTTTCTTTTCTGAGACTAGCTTGAGATAGGCTTTTCATATGTAAATTAACACAAAGCTTCTGCATCCTCTCATTTTCCTCTCCACTTAACACCCTCTCAGGAACCTTCAATAACTTGAGAGTTTCAAAGAATGAAAGGAGAGAGGCTGGGAATCAGACACATTAGCATCGGCCCCTGTCACAGGGAAAAGCAGGATTGCAGGCTGTTGGTGGAAAATCAGCAACTTTGTCTTATTCTTGCTTTCTTTTCTGCTGATTCAGCCTCTGTAGAGAGAAAATGGAGTTATCACCGAGTTACAGTCCCCTTCTACTCTATAGTATTTATATTATGCCCTCTGAATTCTGAAATGAAGTCAAGTGAAAAGTTACAGATCTCCTGCCTAGTGTTACCAATTTGGGAAGAATAAGAGAATCTGCTTTAAAGACAGAACCCTAAGCATGCACTGGGCCTTGGCATTTTTAAAACAATTTCTCCATTTTCTTCTGTGATTAGAGAGGCAAGATTAAAGCAACAACAACAACATCCACCTTAAATAATGAAGGAAGGAAGGAAAGAAGGAAGGAAGGAAGGAAGGAAGGAAGGAAGGAAGGAAGGAAGATCTAGTTTGTCTTTCCTGCTGAAGAATAAGAAACTTAAAATACAACTGATAAATCCAAAATTACCTAATGGAAAGTGTTTCTTTGAAGACATTAGTCATAGTTAGGATTTTATTGCTAGGAAGAGGCACCATGATCATGGCAGCTCTTATAAAGGAAAGCATTTAATTGAGGCTGGCTTACAGTTTCAGAGGTTTACTTCATTATCTTTGTGGCAGGAAACATAGAAGCACAGGCGGGGGTGGTGCTGGAGAGGTAGCTGAGAGTTTTTCATCCAAACCATCAGGCAGGAGAGAGAGGGAGAGAGAGAGAGAGAGAGAGAGAGAGAGAGAGAGAGAGAGAGAGACTGGGCCTGGTTTGAGCATTTGAAACCCCAAAATCTATCCAGTGACACATATCCTCCAACAAGGCTACACCTATTCCAACACCTATTCCATACCTACTAGTAGTGGCACTCCCTACGAGCCTATAGGGGCCATTTTTATTGAAACCTCCACATTCAAATGAAGATGCTAAAAAATAATAAATAAGGGCTAGAGAGGTGGCTCAGCACTTAAAAGCACTTGTGTTTTGTTTGTTTTCCCAGAAGACCCAAGATCAATCCTTAGCACCCACATAGATGTTCGCAAATATCTGTGACTTCAGATTCAAGGGATCCAACTCTTCTGGCCTCTGAAGGTATTGCATGCATATGTTAACACAGACATGTACATAGATAGCACTGTGTTTGCTTTAGGGCTTTGTGGTACTTTACATACAGTATTCAAGATATGTGCCCAATTATCAAAAAATAAGATAAAAATTATTTAAATATTTTTGTTGTTATTTTCTTGAGACAGGACTCCCTGTGTAGCTCTGGCTGGCCTGAAACTCACTATGTAGACTAGGCTGGCCTTGACTTTATACTTATCTTTCTACCACAATCTCCTGAATGCTGGTATTACAGGAGTATGCCACAACACCTAGTATAAATATAATTTTTTGTTGCTTCTAGAAGCCAAATGTCCAGAATTCTAAAGAATCATTTATCTCTACCACAATTCCTAGCTCTATTAAATCCACAGAAACATTAATCACTCATATCATCAACACCAATCTGCACCCACCCATAACTCTGTAGTGGCTTTTTGGACATTCTAGGGAAATGTGCTCCTAAAATAGAACCTACCATTTTATTTTTTAAAGAATGATGTAGCAGTTTGGCATGTATCATACTGGAAATATTTTTACTTCTGGCATTTAATTATAGCATCTAATATAATTTTGAAAGATAAAATATTTGGATACATTGCCCATTTAATATAATCATATACACATAAAACAAGTCTCTGATCCTATTAGAGGCTCCAAACATCACAATATTTTAACATCAGAAGAGCAAAAGGATTGCTTGGATGTTTATATTACAAACAAGTACTCAAAATAAATATTATATCTAGTTCTTGGCCATATCTTCCTCTGCCTTACTTATCTCTATAACAGTAAATTGTAGAGCTTAGTCTATCAAGTGAAAAAAAACAGCCAAAGACTGAAAACTTAAAGCAAGATTGTCCTTTTTAAGACCTGTACTAAGAAAGGTAGGATGAGCTGAGCACAGTGGTGCACGCCTGTAATCCCAGCACTTGGGAGGCAGATACAGGAGGGTCCCTGTGAATTCAAGGCCTGCCTGGTCTACCTAAGCCCTGAGTCCAGGGCAGCCAAGGCTACACAACCCCCCCCCCCAAAAAAGAAAGGTAGGATGAACCAGAATCTAAGTATCCCCACATTCCACTTTCTTATTAAATCAAAGGGGCAGACTTGTTTTGTTTGTTTGTTTTATAAAACAGGTCCTCACTATGTAGCTCAGGCTAACCTCAAACTTACAGAGATCTGTCTGCCTCTGCCTCCCCAAGTTAATGGTCTGAACTACCTCTCACCATCAGACTTTCCTTTATATGTGTATATATTACATGCATTTACTTGAATACCTCTGAAAGTTGAGCAAAGTATGGAATCTCCTTTTTTTGCTCCTACTGGTCAAAGCCCCTATCCTCCAAGGACCATTTTATGTTTTCCTATATTCTTGGCATCGATCTCATCTGTTGTTATTGTCCCATCATGCTTCTTCCTAGCGTCTGGCCTATGAAGAGCTTCCTCTCTTGTTTTCCATCACAAGAATAGGTTTACTTGTTTGTATTTACATTTTATAAGTGCAGATACAGGGAATGGAAGTTTGTTTTATGTGGAGAATAATAAACTAAATTCTCAAATGTTCACTAACTTTATGATGGTGTATTGGGCAGGTCTCAAAATTTGTATTTTGAGTTTATCATCATCTCTCTTAATGAACTGATGACAGAGCAAATCCCCAGGGATAGAAATTTGTTAAGCTCTTGGGTTTCTTTATATTAAACACAATACTGCTAACTTTCTAGCAACATGCATAATCCTCTTCATTTGATAATATAATTCTTAAATTTAGGAAAAATGTACCTCTGCCTAAGCTACAGACTACATATTTTAGCTTCTCTTACAGCCAGGTATGACTATGTTGGCCAGTTCTGGCCAATGCGATACAAAGGAAATAATGGCTAACACTCAATTCTCAGGGCTAGATGTATGATTTGTAGTTCTTGTCAGTTTCTGTAACATAAATAGTCCAGTATTTCTGCTTTTAAGCTATGCCATGTCACTGAATGAAGTCTTGGAAAGAAATTTGCAGCAGCATACAATTACATGGTAGTCCTTCCATGCGGACAACAGACATGGAAATGCTCTCAACAGCATAGATAATAGCAAAAAACTTCTAAAATATCTTTAAAGACCTATCAAATGCTTGCCTTATTTTTAGTAAAATTTCCTCAGTGATGAGTTTATGGGATTTAGTTTTGTAATGACTTTATTCAATAATAAACCCACACAGTTCTTTGAACTTGGACAAATGCCTCAGAGAGTTAATACAAACAAACTCTGGTGCACCCTTACATGGAAACAATGCATAAACTTTGTGCCACATTCTTAAAGAGAATGCCTGTACCTCCTATTTACCTTTGCCTTGTTTCTGTAATGCAGAAGATAAAAGATTAGTGAGCACACACAACAGAATATAATAACATTATTGGCAACAAGAAAGATGAACAGTGGATGACTTCTTTGAGTAGCTATCTTACATGTCTGTCTGTCTCCCAAAATAGGCTTGTCTGTGAGGAAAAAAGGAACTGACTACCTTTCAAGACATTATTTTCCTTTTTATTAAAATTTTTAAATAAAAATATAATTATATCACTTCCCTATTTCCCTATCCTCCTTCCAACCCTGCTCATGTCCCCTCCATCCAATATCATCCATGTACCCCCCCCAACTCATTCTTAAATTAATGGCCTCTTCTTGATTATTATTCTAGTATATGCTGCATAAATATATAAATACAACCAACTACATCCATTTGGTGTAGTGTGTGTGTATGGTTTCAAGGTTTACCAGTTTAGATTGGACAACTATTTAGGGGGCTCGTCCTTTGGAAAGGCTGACCTTCCCTCTCTCTGTAGTCATTAGTTGCCTATGGTTCTTTTTCTAATGGTGTGTCCCCGTGAGAGTCCCCTCTCCATGTTAACATGCCTATTGTCATTGTTCAGCTCTTACTTAAGCAGCCATGTGGTTGAGACATCATGGGTGTAGCTTCCGTATTGTTTCTAGGAGATACTATCTCACACCCAACTTCCTGGTCCTCTGGTTCTACAATCCTCCTGCCTTCTCTATATAAAGTATAAGTATGTGTACTCATGAACTTACATTTATTGTGTATCATTTTAAATAGAGCATTTGAATAAACCAACACTGAATTTACCATCAGAAGAGTGAGTCTGACTTAACAGAAGAAGAAATACTGAGTTATTTCTTTAGCACTTGTGAAATAAGCAAAGAGACTGATGTTTATAGAGATAAAACAGTAAGTCCAAGTCTCACTCTAAAAAACAAGCAGGCATTGAACTTATGATCCTCTTGCCTCAGTCTCCTAAGTAGCTGGGATGACAGGCTTACAGCACCAGTGCCCACTCAAGTCTTTTCTCGGCAGTATTTTACAGAATCATTGTTGACCAGGTTACAAGGACCAGACCAGCACAAAAGATCAGATAAAGCTTTGCTTTCCTCCAAAACTCACTGTTTCAGGTGTTTTCAGGTTAGTCACTGTTACTCTTGAGTGCATAGGAAAGAACACTGAGGAAAAACACAAGGACTGAGCGCAAATGATGTGTTCGATCATTTACCTATTCTTACAAGGACAATCTGTGGGTGGGCTGCATTTCCTTTCCCTCTTTCCCTATTTGTTAACACAGACATGCTGGTAGTGAGTCAATTATGACTCAGAAGATGAGGAGAACATCATAGGAGATGGCAAAGCTACAGAAAGGAAGGAATGTGGTTCTTTTAGTGATTTTTGCGGATCAGAGTGCCTTTATCTTTATATTATCAGCTTGAGCTTTCGTATGTGAGAGAAAGAAATCTTCCTTCATATGAAACAGCTCAAATAACTGTATACGTGTTGATCCCATGATAATTCTGACAGTCTCAAATAAGATATCATTGCTAGAAAGTCTCTCCTTCAGAATTAAATCAGTTGCAAGTCAGGAGTTTGTTGAAACATTTTATGGATCCGTATGATTTTTCTAGAAAAAAGATATCCTTATGTAATCTCATATTTCTCCTCAAATAATATTTTCATCATGGTAATTATGTTACAATTATCATTTTACTTTTTGAAGATCTATAGATAATATTATATATTTTCATTTTATTTTGGAAAGTTTCAGCCAATTTGCCTTCTTGTCCACTGATTCTTTCCCTAGCCATGTCCAGTAAAATGATGAGGCCATCAAAAGTTTGTTTGTTTGTTTGTTTTGTTAGAATATTTTCTATTTCTACTCTTCCCTTTAAAAAAGAAAAGAATTCTTATGCTCTACTTAAATTACCCATCTGTTTTTACATGCTGTCTGTTTTATATGCTACAGTTCTTAATGTATTAGCTATATTTTGGGGGGAGAATTTATTTATTTTAAGTGTACATATGTGCAGATGTTTTCCCTGAATGAATGCATATGTACCACATGTGTGCCTGGTGCCTGTGGATGTCAGAATAGGGCATCAGATCTCCTGAAACTGGAGTTGCTGGTAGTTATGAGCCACGTGTAAGTACTTGGGATCCAACCTACGACCTCTGGAAGAGCAGAAATTGCTCTTAACTGAATCTTCTATCCAATAACCTACTTACAGTTATCAACTCTTTAGTAACTACTACACTCGTGTATTGATTTGTTATTTTTCTTCCTTTGTTCCTTCCCTCTTTTTTCCTTTCTTTTGTCTTTCTTGTTTTTATTTGTGAAGACAGGTCTCTTGAAACCCAATCTAGTTTGAGTTCACTGTATAGTTGATAACCTTAAACTTCTGATCTTCTTGCACCCATTCCTAAATGTCAAGATTACAGGACAGGTGAGATCCACCACATAGGTTTATGCAATGGTTGAGATCAAACACGGAGCTTCATGCATGTCAAGCAAGTATTCTACCCACTGAGCTACATCCCCAGTCCCATCCTGTGATTTTTTCATGCCTTTTAGCATATTATTTTATTGATTCTTTGAGAATTTCATATCATGCACTCCAATCACACTCATTTCCCAGTCCACCGATGTTCACCCCACCATCCTTGTGACCTCCCACCAAAATAATTAATAATTCAAAATTCAAAAAGGGTTATGGACAGGACAGTCTCCACAGTTGAGTGGAGAGTGGGGTATGACTTTCTCATGTACTCTGGTGCCCCATATTTGACCACGTCCCCTGAATGGGGAGACCTGGTGGCACTCAGAGGAAGGATAGCAGGCTACCAAGAAGAGACTTGATACCCTATGAGCATATACAGGGGGAGGTAATCCCCCTCAGTCACAGTCATAGGGGAGGGGAGTAAGGGGAAAATGGGAGGGAGGGAGGAATGGGAGGATATAAGGGATGGGATAACCATTGAGATGTAATATGAATAAATTAATAAAAAATGTATTAAAAAAACCAAAATTCAAAAAGGAAAATTTAAAACCCTAAGTCCAATTTGTGGTATCTATATAGTCACTGGAGCATGGTCAAATTCTCAGTGGCCTGCCCCTTAAATAGAACCGAGTCCTTCCCCTCCTGCATCCCACCAAACGCCATCAATTGTGGAGAGCTACCCTTCACCAACTTCATCACACTTTTTAAGAGTTCTCTTCAATGGCTTCCTGTTTAGGTCCCTACTTTTTTTTTTTGAGGGGGTAGCGATAGAGGCTGGCACAGGAGCCTTCCATGTCCCATGTTCTTCTTTCTTAACTGTGAGTCTGCAGTCATCAGTATCACTGCAAAAGTAGCTCCCTTGCTCTTTACAGTCAGCAGTGGAAGCACGGATCCTGGGCTTCCACATGATTCCTGGTGGCATTATAGACCATGAACGCAGTTCTCAGGTGCAGTAGGACCATGGATGCAAACAAGGCCCTTGGAAGCAACCCAGACCACAGCTATCACCATGGCCTTGGGTGGCAGCGCAGACCACTCACATCAGCACACAGCCCAGACCACAGGCATCCATATGGCCTTTGGTGATAACATGGGCCAAGGACACCAACATAGACCCTGGTTGCAGAAGGACCACAGGCTTCTGGACATGGATGTTGAGGCCTGTACCGCCAGAGGTCCTATCACAGACCTAGTCTATGCTGATATTTACTCCTTTTAAATATGCTTTGTATTATTTATTAAAAATCAAACATGATATATTAGTTAATAGAGACATGAGCTATAAATTCCATACTAATCTGGCTAGGAATTGGGCTGTGTGTGATGTTATTTGTAACTGTGGGTATCAGAGCTAGGAAATTTTTTAAGGTATTTGTTTACTTAATGTTTACTTGTTTGTAGTGCTAGGGATGAAATTTGGGGTTTCGTGCAGACACGGTATGCCCATTATCCCTGAGTTATACACTAAGCCCTGTCTGTTTTTATTTTTGCCTTCCAGGAAAACAGAAGTGTTCATACAAACATGGCCCCCAGAAGATTCTCTTTCTCTCTCAGTCCTATCTACAGCCAGCTCTCTACTTAAATGTTCTCAAAATCCCTACTTAAATGTTCTTACAAGTGCAGGGCCCAACTTGTTTCTGTTGCATGCAAACAGAGCTGGGCTGTGACTCTCCAAGTCTTACAATATGACTTCCCCTGGCATCTCAGGTCTCTAATAAATCAAAAAAGGTTGGTATTTTTCCTTCAGTTTGTATTTTCTTGCCATAAAGATGGAGCTGAATGCTTCTAAGAGCTACACATACCACAACTAAAACTAGAAGTCTAAAAGCACTCTATGATTGACTATTTTGTGCATCATTTAAACTTTGACTGGAAATTGCAAAGGATTCTTTTATTTAAACTTGGAATTGACCAGAAAGATTCTTTACTTTAGTAGTATGATTTTTTGGATCTTTTAGCAAGCTGTTCATATTTAACCTTGGGTGATAGGTAGGGTCTGTCCTCTCAAATCATGCTACATAAATAAGAACCTTCTGTGAGAGACAACAGGTTTGACTGTGTAATGCCACCCTACAATTTTTTGGTCTCCTTTTAGGGGTGTTCCATGAATCTGAGCTATATTTTTTATTATATTAGTAAATCTGTAGTGAAATTGAGACAGATTCATGATCCCCTGGAATCTGAATCTGTTGACATAATGGAGTGGGCAGGAAATCAAGGGGATCTACAGTTCAGTTGAGGACTATACAGACCAGTGGGATTGAGGAAGAGGCATACTACGGTGATTACTCAAAAACAAACAAATAAACAAACAAAAAACTTCTGTCTAGCAAAGACTCAGATGGAGTAATGGGTCCAGAGAGTAATGCCATAGCTCCCAGAACAGTTCACATACCTGCAATACAGATAGACTGGCATTGTGGACTCAGCAATGTAGTCTCAATGTGGGGGGGGGGTCGCGAATCTCACTCTAATAACATATTTCAGTTCCTTAAGAGTAAGCAACCTGTGTCACTCCAGTCCACTGTTAACTTGTCTGACTTCACTGTGTGGGCCCATTTGCTCAATATTCCATTTGCAGCCATATGGCTGTTAGCACTGCTAGCTTCCCTTTGCTTGCCTAGCAAATGATCCAAATCCATCTCCACCCACCTGCTCCCTCTTGTACTGTGAGAGGGGACTATTTCCTCTCAAAAGAACTTGTCACTGTTAATTAGGGAGGAAAGCCTATGTGGCACTGTGTAGGTTTAATAGACAAGAAAATCCCCCATGGAGGTGCTGTGAAACACTTTGGATACATTGACAAGTTAATAAAAATCTTGAGTCAGTGGCATTTTTTTTAACACACTAGCATGAAAAGTGTCACTGGAAAGAAAGCAACTTTCAAGGGAAAATTTGTCAAACTGTGTAAAGAGCTGTGGCTGAGCTTAAACCTCATCTGTTTCATGCCTTCTGTGCTGATTCACCAGTGAACAACTGGTTAGAGAGTTTTGTTCCTCTTCAGGTCCCATAACTTGCTAACAGCATCATTGTGGTATTTGGGAACATTTTTGTTTGAGAAACTTCCTCATCTGGACCATAGGCCTAGGGTTCCAATTGTTCCTTCTTCTACTCCTATATTCATATAGAGCTAACTAGAAAGGAGGAGAGAAGAAATAAGAGCAAAGAGGGAGAAGATGGTGTATGCTGCCCTGATGGAGAGATGCGGTGCTCTGGATGAGAACAACCAGTCAGGAGACCCACTGATAATCATAGCTTTGAGAGCACTAGACTTGATGTTGTTTGTTTTAGCTGTGCTAAGGATCACTGACTACACAAAAGCTCTCTTCTCCCAATCCCGTCACTGTGTGCCTGCACTTTCCTGATGCTCGACATTGCTTGATAAACCAGGCACATGTAACCAAATGATTCAGTGATGAATTTGCACTTTGTTATGTGACTGAGGAAAGGAAGGAGAAATTATCGTTACATAAATGACAAGAACACAATGCTACTAGGGTTAGTGTGCCAACATAAAAAAAGAAGAAAAAAAAAGAACTGAACTCTGAAATTCAAAATGTCTTATGTTCACTCGTATTTACTACTACCATTATTGACATTTTATTACATTTTATTTTTATTGTATGTGTGTGGATATTTTGTCTGCATATATGTCTATGCACCATGCACTTGCACTGAAAATTAAAAGCCAGCCAGACCAAGGCCCCAGATATTCTGAATCAGGAGTTCCGGTTGACCGTTAACTGCCATATGGGTGCTGGGAACTGAACCTATGCCCTCTGTAAAAGCAACACGTGTTCTTAACCACTGAGCAACCTCTATAGTCCCTATGCTTGATATTTTTTAAGACAGAGTCTCACTATGTAGCCCAGGCTAGGTGGAAATTCACTCTATATCCTAGGCTGGCCAGAAATTCATTCCATAGACCAGGCTGGCATTGAACTTGCGGAGATCCATATATCTTTGCCAGCTAAGTGCTAGTGTTAAAAGTACCCAGCATCCCTGACATCATAAATCATCTATTTTAACTGATCTAAGATAAGTTGAGCTGTGGACATTTATTGCACATCTATATAAGAAGCAGATAGTTTCCAAAGTCATGAATTTCAATAATTATTCAAGAAAACAATGTGAATGATTTTAACTAAATGGCTCCAGTTTTCCCCCTTTGTGTCTGTTTATATTATAAGATATTATATTGTTTCAGCTCTATTCCAAGCCCAGGGTACAAGAGACTTTGCGACTCTAGGATGCCTTCCTCTGGATGAGAATAAATTCAGCCTAGAATGCTGGGACCCTCTTGAGTGACCAAGAATGTCTTGAATCAACCATCACCAGATAATTAGCCAGCTGATGTCAGATACATGAACATCTCAGATGAGCTAAGCAGATCTCAGAACTAATAGCAAATAGATTACCCAGTAAACCAGGCGCTTTCTAAAAAGAATTTACAGGTGTTTATTGCCAGAGACATTATATTTTAGGATGAATATAAAATAATATATAATTTTAAAAAAATAAAAAGAAATATATATATATAATTGATATATACTGTTGATTTTTCTCTTGAACCTGTTGCCCTCATTTTCAGGTTTTAAGCACATGTATCAAGGACTGATATTCACTATTCATGTAAGCCATGGAAAGGCACACTGCATCTTCATAGCACCAAGTTTTTACATTATTATAATGCAAGCCCCAAATTTACTCAACGTTTCTATCTCCGATTCCTTCTTTTTCTTGAAACCTGTCAATTCCTTGGAGTCACTTCTACGATAGACACTCTGTGCTGTTAATGCATTGTTGAACTTTCCTTTCTGGTACCCCTCTACTAGAGTACCTTGAATTTCTGTTCTCCTTTGCAACAAGGGGGCTGATGTGACATGGCTCTGTCCAAAGAGGTTAGGGAAGCCCCAGTGAAAGGCTCCCCTTCCTCCTTAAGAGAAAACCAAGGACTCCTCCTCCCTCCTTCTTGCTCGGAACTGAGGTGGGAGGATGCCCCAGGGAGGAGGGAGGATGCCCTTCTCTAGGAACTGATACTGCAACAACCATCCGAGCCATGTAACAGGAAGGAAGAAGAACGATATAGTGATGTGACAATAGTGGTATAGCAGAGTCACAGTATGACCCTAAATCTCTTTTTTTGGGGATTTTTGTCATATGAGAAAAACCAACTCTTACTTAAATTTCTAGATGGCAAGGCTTTCTGCTGCCCATAGCTGACCTGTCCAGTTGCACTTATACAACTTCCTTGCCATTATGATCTTTTGGTTTTCATTATCTTTTGCCTTCAGGCATCCCAAACTAAAAGGCCCCCACTCACTACCTGTCCCGGGGCAGGAATTATAAGACCTTTCTAGAGAAATGGTAGGAGTGCAAGTATACTAGGCACTAGAAATGTACAATCATGTGAGTCAGTTCTCAGGAATGAAGCAAACCTTCCCTTTTTTCAGCTCCTGGCAGCTGTTAATGTTTCTCCCTCTAGAAGTTACTTTATTTTTACCTGTGTGTATATGTCTGTGTATGGAATGATGTTTTGCTTGTAGAACAACCGTGCTTACCTGTGAGCCATCTTCTCAGCCACTCTTTAGACTTTATATAAAGGGGGTGTGTGTAGGAATTGCCCTTTTGTTAGTCCTTTCTTGGAAGCATATAAATATATTGACTTCTTTAGCATCTTCAATGTGCACACCTCCACTATAGCTCTAACTATTGCCCTCTTCCTTGCCACGTCACCTTTCAAGTCTAGCTTCATGAAAAGAAGAGTGTCCTATGCCTACACTCTTCAGATTCTCTGCAGTGTAGGCTCTAAACCCACCTTTCCAGCCACCTTTCCAGATAAAGTGAGTGGAACCCTTCTGATCTCTGATCTGGTGTCCTGGTTTCAGTCATTAGCTTCTTTTCTTTCTTTCTTTCTTTTTTTTTTTTTTCCTGCTATGTGATAGCATAGGTAACTTTCCTTGGGAACTGTCTATTAATATCCTCTCACTACATAACAAACCATCTCCAAACTCAGTTAATTAAGATGGCACTTATTATTTCAACATAAATCTGGGGGTCGGGTGGTATAGGGCCACCCACACGCAAGGCTAGTCTTCCCTTCTAAATTATTCTTGTCTGCAAAGGCCATCATGGACAGATGTACTCAAAGATATGTTTTGTTCACTTCCTAGGCACTTTCCAAGTCACTCAAGATTAACTTCCTTGGAACGGCTAAGCAAGTACAGAGAAATCTGCTGGTAGCATCAGAACTTGTTGATGAAACTAAAGGGTTCCTGCCTTGCAGCAAGAAAGAAAACAATTGTTTTGTGCTCTGAGTAACAGGGGAAGCATAGATGTCAAATAATTCATAGTAGAGGTATTGCACTTTTGTTTTAAGATAAACATAGAATATATAGTCATGCGTTCTCCCTCACATACTTCCAAGAGCCCACACGTAATGGGTTTGGTTTCTTGGTAAAGTGAAAGTTATATGCTGACAGCAACAAGAATGTTTTAGAGACCAAGGGCTGTAAAGCGGATGAGTGTTTGAACTATAACAAACCAGAGCAGAGGTAATTATCAGACAATCCATCCTTCTGTAAGAATCTCACTGTCGATGGAGACCACAGAATCACAAAAGAGGCCTCACTGAATGACTGTTGTTTCCTGAATCAGAAAACCTTTACCTTTCCACATTTTGTGGTGATTCCTACAAGAAATAGCCAAACAAACCAAAACAAGTCAATGAATCTAGGAGAGGTGATCCCAATGAAAATGCCTCCACTAAGGACCTCCTTTACAGCCAGAAACATTCCTGACACCCTGCCTAATGTCTTTGCTACAATAACTGGCAATTTTGAGTCTCTAAATCCTCCCTTACACAAAGCATTAACAAGGGATAAAATGGAGATCAGACTTTTATTTCTATACTGGACAGAAAACACCACCTAAAGAACTTGTATCATTTTTCAAGTCCTCTGAATGTCTATATGTAGAAGACCTTTGTTACTTGAACATTTCAGTCAACACACATCACAAATTTTTATATCTTACAATGGCTTATTGAGAAATCAGAAGTGTGTTTAGTCATGTTTTCTGAGCACATTGATCAGCATTTATATCTTTCATATCATTACCTAAGGAAGACGAAACACAACGATGACTGTTATGATGAAAATCTACCAAGCCCATTAATGTGATCGCTTGATTATGCGTTTTAAAATTAGGGCTGCCACCTGTATTCAATAAACATGTATGACTGAAGCTGGTGCTCCATTGTGTGGAGACTATGACACAAATGCTCATTTTGTTCATATTCAGTCTTCTTTCTCCCTATTATAAAAGGGAAAAGGCACTTTGTTTTAAAATTCACTATTTCTAAGTCCTCATCTGGCCTATGAATAAAGATTTTAAGTGTGCTTTGACTATGAAGAGGGTCATTAGCATATAAACTTTGACAATAACTGATTTCCTCTCATAAAGCTGCAGATTTTTGATGAGCAGAATGATTAAACTTAATGAAACCATTTTATACTTGTAAATACATCGCTCCATCTCTTCCAAAGCAACAAGAATGTCCTTCACAAGGCACGGTAGAAGAATCAGAAAAATTAACAGCTGAGTGGGGCTAAATGGGTCTCTTTGCACCTGTTCTTTTCCTGGGACAGTACTGAACTGATTCATATACACATTTATTTTTTCAAATGCTTTGTGGTTCCCTTCAGGATGATATAGAGCTACCATGGACAAATGGAGTCAGATTCTATAGCCTGAGTCAAAGCATTTTTTGCTACTAGGAGTCAGAGACTAAATGAGAAAAGGGAATTTTTTTCTCTTCAGAGGAAGAAAACACTCCGAGTCTTGATATTTATTTAAAATATATAATGTGTGTATAAAATAGAGCATATAATATCTATAAAATATTTTAATTACAATAATTTTAAAAGCATGAATTTTTTTACAGAAAAATCAGAAACAGGAGGGACAAAGTCACACACAAATGAAGATTTTGTTACATCTCTATACCTTAGCCAAAGATATGTTTATTTTTATCATGTATTTATACTGTGTGAACATGCAGAGCTTGCTGGAGACATAAATGCCATTTTATCCTTTTCTACATAAACAAATAGTAAGTCATAGTAAAATTTATAGCAGAGACAGGGACAGGAAAAAGAGAAGAAAAGATGCAGATAGATATCTCATGGGATTCGAGGAAAAGTACCAGCCAAGGTAGAAAGGTTCTCTTTATTCCCAACACACACACACACACACACACACACACACACACACACACACGAGTGTCTACTTAGTTTCTCTTACCTGATATCCCAACCATGCTATCATTATGTAGGCTTTTCTTTGTTTGTTTGTTTTTGGTTTTGTTTTTCAAGACAGGGTCTCTCTGTGTAGCCTTGGCTGTCCTGGACTCACTTTGTAGACCAGGCTGGCCTCGAACTCACAGAGATCCACCTGCCTCTGCCTCCCGGATGCTGGGATTAAAAGCGTACGCCACCACGCCCAGCCATTCTCTAGGCTTTGTACTCACCTGTCTCTGTTCACTCATACCAAAAACATGTCATCAAAGGGCCACAGAAGACAAGAAGGCAAAACTAATACAAGTTGGTTAACAACTGCCTTTCAACTTTGACATGAATATGTGGCCTGCCACCCTCTTCTCACATCTCACAGTGAGCTAGTAAAACAGTTCAGAGGATTCCCTTACTCCTTACATGCTGACCTCAAAAGCATTTCATTTTCAATCATCTAACTTTCTCACCCTCAGTCTTTTTATTTCCATCTCCTTTTTTCCAAACAAGTATTTCAGTTATTTTCTTTGACTTCATTTGAATCTTGAATCTAAATATCCTATCTTTTTTGTTGTTGTTCATCACTATTTAAAAGCTTTGAATTCCCAATCTTGATATCAGTCCAATGTCTCTCCTAAAAATGCTTTAGAAGCTCCATTAGGACTGAGGGGCAAATGTTTAAATCATCCCAGGAAAGTTTCAGTCCTGGTTAAACCTCCTTGTCTGAAGATGTGCAAACATATATACATATTTCTATATATGTATTAGAGTCAGTGATATGTATAAATAAACATTATTTTAATGACATCTGGAAGCAGAAAATTCTTGGTACTGTGGGATCTTCCTGGTTAATCCTGCTTTTCTGTAGATGTGTAGGTAGATGATAGATAGATAGATAGATAGATAGATAGATAGATAGATAGATAGATAGATAGAGTGTGTGTGTGTGTGTGTGTGTGTGTGTGTGTGTTAGAGTCCATGAGACATATAAGTAGACATTATTTTAATGACATCTGGAAGCAGAAAGTTCTTGGTACTCTGGGATCTATCCTGACTGCATGCTAAAATCATTTTAAATCTCTTTAAAACTCTTTAAAAACTACTGATACAGAATCTTAGGAACTAAGATTTAAAATAGATCTTTTAAATTTTATTTTATGTGTGAGTGTTTTGCTGCATGTATGTCTGTGCACCATGTGTGTGCTGATGCCCCCCAGAGGCCAGAAGAAGGTGTCTGATACCCTGGAACTGGAAACAGTCTGTTGAGAAGTGGGGTACGTACCTGTGTCCTCTGCTAGAGAATCAAGTGCTCTTATACACTGAGCCATCTCTTCAGCCCTAGAATAGTCTTTTTTAAAAAAATCTCATCTCCTGACTCCACTTTGCAGTCAGGGTTACAACCTTTCTCTTTTCAATACTCCAAAGCCTAATTCAGCAGCATAGCAATCTTCATTGTCAGGACATTTCTCCTCCCACACTGACATTAGTGATTAGTAGGGTTGAGATAGAAGAAAACCTATCCCAGCCTGGCACCTTCCTGCTCCAATAATATCCTCCAGTCCCTTCGCTATTGTTTATTCATGTGCTCCTTAAGTCAGGCAATTTAAACATTAGTGGTCTGCTCTCGATCATTAGCTTGGGTATTAGAAAAATTGTATGCCTTTGCAATTCTTCTATAACAGTGACTTGTGCAGTGGAGCAAGGCTCATTCTGTCAGACTGGGCCCAGATATTGCAAAGGCCTTGAGTACAGTAGCTAATATCCAAAAAGCAGGAGGATGATAAAAGCTGGAAGCGACCTGGAAGAGAACCTAGAGGGAAATAGAAATAATGTTTAGAAACGGAAAATTTTATCAATACTGACATAACATATGATAGTCTACTAAATGAATAACAGCAGGTTAAAGACTTAAGAAAGTGACCCATGCACCCTTGGTTACTGAGTCAGTGTTAAGTATTATTAAAATAACTGTCAGTGTGCTGCATGAGGTGCTGCCCGTCTTTAATCCCAGCACTCGGGAGGCAGAGGCAGGTGGATCTCTGTGAGTTCGAGGCCAGCCTGGTCTACAAAGTGAGTCCAGGACAGAAAGGCTACACAGAGAGACCCTGTCTCAAAAGACAAACAAAAAACTGTCAGTGGGGCTGGAAAGATGGCTCAGTAGTTGAACATACTGGCTGTTCTTCCAGAGGACCTAAGTTCAATTCCCAGAACCTACTTGGCAGTTTACAGTCATCTCTAACTGCAGTTCAGGGTATCCACTGCCTACTTTGGGCCTCTTCTGGCACCAGGTGTGTGTATGGTCCACAATCATACATGTAGGCAAAACACTCATTCATATAATTTTTTAAAAAGTATTTACTGTCAGTACTAATGATGAATATTTAATGTTTATATTGTAAGCAGTCTTCTGATGCCCATATTCCTGTAAATAGACAAAGGTGCTAGGGGTGGAGCAGCCTGTTTCCCTAATTTGCAGCAACTGTGCTCTCTTGTTGCCTGAGCTGCCTTGAACAAAAGAACTATCAATCTAACAGCCAGCTGAATTCCCCTTAGGCAGGTATCAGCTATCTTGAATTCTCCCAGGACTCTGAGACAAATATGCAAAAGACTGCAGTGATTGTCTGGGCTTCTGAAGGCAGAACTCCAACAGGGTTGATAGAAACTGTTTGTATGCTGGGTGGTGGTGGCACACACCTTTAATCCCAGCATTTAGGAGGCAGAGGCAGGCAGATCACTATGAGTTCGAGGTCAGCCTGGTCTACAAAGTGAGTCCAGGACAGCCAAGGCTACACAGAGAAACCCTGTCTCAAAAAACCAAAAAAAAAAAAAAAAAAAAAAAGAAGTTGTTTTGTACAAGACTATTTGCTATCACAGTCTAGCATGAGCTCTAGATGGCCTTGCTGTTTTACCTTGTCTAGACAGGGAACATTTCCTTCAGTGGTCTAACAGAGAAACTCTTTTGTTGTTATTTTGTTTTAGTATTACATGTATTTTTATTGAAAATGTTTTTTATAAAATACATTCTGATCACAGTTGGTCTTCTCTTATCTCCTTCTAGATAGTCCCCATCTCCCCAATCCAATTCTATCCTGTGGTTTTTTTTAATAGAAAAAAACATGCAAATAAAACAAACTAGAATTTTAAAACAAGAAAATAAGCCGGGCAGTGATGGTGCATGCCTTTAATCCCAGCACTCAGGAGGCAGAGGCAGGAGGATCTCTGTAAATTCAAGACCAGCCTGGTCTACAAAGTGAGTCCAGGACGTCCAAGGTTACACAGAGAGACCTGTCTCAAAAAACCAAAAAAACAAAACAAAACAATAAAACCAAGAAAATAACAAGCACAAGAAACACACACCATAAAAAATACAAAATCAGAAAATATAATATACAAACAAAAGACAAGTAAGATTCTTTTTTAAAAAAATGCCCAAAGTAATATGAGACCAAAATAAAAATAAAATCACCCTTGAGTTTGTTGTATTGGCCATCAACTGCTGGTGTGTGGCCATGAGGCCTAGCACAGAGACTGTTATGGCTGGTGCTAAGGGGCAAGTCCATGACTGGTCTAAAACGCAAGCCTCAATGACCCTACTTAGTTCACAAGGCAAGCCTGTGATTGGCCCAAACAAGTGGCTGTGGTTGGTCCAAACAAATAGCTGTTACTGGTTTAAAGAGTCCTTCTCTGGATATATAAGCACATTGTTTAAGCTCACTTAGAATCAATCACCTAGGGAACAGTCTTCTATGCTACATTCTCTGGTGGTGCAACCTCAGGCCCGATAAAGGCTTCTCTAGGGTGGTCATCTTTTTTGCCCACTTTCAGTAGTAAGAAAGGAGTCAATAACAGAAAAAAAAGAGATACTAGAAGTGGCAGAGAATAATGACAGTTATAGGTATTGTCGATAATGTCTGATTTGGCTACTTAGCTGCAGAAGAGGTACAAATGGCTTGCTCCTGGCTTCTGAGCCCTGACAGCACCAAGGTTTTTTTTTTTGTCTTTTCTTTCTTTTTCTTTTCTTTTCTTTTTTTTTTTTGTGGTAGCAGTAGGGGGCAGGAGCAGGGGAGGGTCTCATGTAATCCAGGGTATTCTCTAACTCTATAGTTCTACATGGCAGATGACGACCTTGAACTCATGATCCACTTGCTTCCACCTCCCAAGCACTGGGATAACAGGTGTGTGCCTCTACTCGCAGTTTATGCAGTCTTGGGGATACGACTCAAGGCTTCCTGAATGCTAGGCAATTATTTATCAATTGGGCTATATCACCATCCCAGCATCCAGTTTATAAGCCTATGATCCAGCTTCTAAACATATAGTTTGTTGATAACTGGTGCTTGGCAGTTGAAAAACTACCTGTGGGTACTCGCTTCAGCAGCACATATACTAAAATTGAAATGATACAGAGAAGATTAGCATGGCCCCTGCACAAGGATGGCATGCAAATTCGTGAAGCATTCCATATTTTTTTCTTTAGGAGCCAAAGCCAGGATGCCTGCCTCTCTTAGGGAATAGTTTCCTGACAACCACGGGCGAAGGACCACAACCTAAATGTACTCACCAACAAACTGCTCTCAATGACCAGTGAAGGACCCCAGAAGATACCTCCCAACATCAGACACAGCAAGGTGACTAAAGGCCAGTGTAGAAACATGAACAAAACCCAAAACAATATGGCATCTCCAGATCCCAACTATCCCAAAGAAAAACTACCTGTGGATCACATACCTGCTAGGAATCCCATCTGTATGTGAGTATCCACCTTCCCCATGTCAAATCCACCAAGTTAATTAATGGACACCTGCCTGGAGTGATTCCAGCCACATCTGGGTGCTCAGTTTCTTGGCAGCTTGACAGGTGCCTCAGCTCACACTTTAGCTCATGATTTCTGTCCCAGGCAGCAGCAGGTATTACAAGATGTCCTCCCCGTGGCCACTGCATACTGGAAGACATCAGCCAGCCAGCTGCCTGACAACTGTAGCCAACTGAACAGTTTGTGAGTGATCAGGACAACAAGAAATGGAAGCAAAAGTAGAAAGAGTGGAGAGCTGATTTTTAAAAGGTATACGGACACAGAGAAGAGAATTAACAGGTGCCAGTTGCCAAAAGAGTTCCACAGAGCTGACAAGATTTCAGGGCCAAGGGTCTCAGATAGATAGATAGATAGATAGATAGATAGATAGATAGATAGATAAAATTAAGCACTTCTTCTTGACTACTTATGATTTATACTCAAGTAAAGCAACAGAGTCCTCAGCCAATTGATTAATGACAATTCAAGGATCTTATTCAAATATAGTTTTACTTCTTTTTATTATCACATTTTATTATCTAAAGCATTTTAAATTTTAACTATAGTTTGATGATATTCTTCCACTCCCCCAAATCCTTCCAGATCCTCTCTACCTTTCTACCCACCCAATGTTAAATTCTTTCTTTAAAAAAACAAAACAAAATCCAGACAAACCAAAGGCCCAGTATAACAAACAACAAAACCCCCAAAACCTAGAAAACAAAATACAATATACCCAAAAAGAAAAGAAAATGATTTTGTTTCTTACGTTGGACATTGTATCTTGATAAATGCACCCATGTTCACAAAGATAGAGTTCTACTTGGGCAAGGTGGCTTACACTAGTAATGTAAGTTCTTGAGAGCTGAGCTAAAACTAACATAAGTCCGGAGCAAACCTGGGATACACCCTGAGTTGCAGGACAGCTTGAGCTCCAGTGTGAAACCCTCCAGTGTGACCCAAATCATTGGGTTGTCTCCCCAGTGTGGTCATTGCTATGGTTCCTGGGCTTTATAGCTGGGTAGAGCCTTACAACACCATAAGAACCAGGAGCAGCCTGGGTCTTCCATGTCCTGACACTGAAGTATGTGCTGTCTTCAGTAATCAGTTTTACCATCATGTTGTGGTAGGCAAGCAAGAGCAATTGCAATAGAATTACTTGGGGGTCTCTTGGAATATCTGACCAATAACTTGAAGACTGATATCCCTTGCCTATTCCCTTGTGCATGGTCTCTGGTAAAGGCATTATCTCACCATTTGGCTAATCAAATAGGTTAACAAATATGCACATAAATGTATGTATATGTATATATATGTATATACAGTATATGTATATATAAGTAAGCTTATAAAATGGTAGATTTCTCTATTGCTTTTTCAAAACATCAGTAGTGTTATTTATCCCTGCTCATTCCCTCTCCCTCTTTTTTTTTTTAAGATTTTATTTATTTATTTATTATTTATACAGTACTCTGCCCCCATGTGTGCCTACATGCCAGAAGAGGGCATCAGATCTCATTATAGATGGTTTAAGGCACCATGTGGTTGCTGGGAATTGAACTCAGGACCTTTGGAAGAGCAGCCAGTGCTCTTACCCTCTGAGCCATCTCTCCAGCCCCCCTCTTCCTCTTTATTACCTTCCCTTACCCCTCTTCAGTTAAGACCCTCATTTCTTTTTCTTCTCACCCTATTATCCACTATCTAGAACTCCTCCCCTCTTGCCCCATGAATCTCTTTTTTTTTTAATCATGGAATTTACTATGAGACTATGTCTCCTACACCCATAGAGTCTCATCAACATGGCTGCCTAAACATCATATAAACAAGGACAGCAACAAACACGCCAAAGTGTACAGGGGAAAGACCATGAAACTTCAACCTTAGACAAAGAACTACAGGCAACTAAGGTGAGATACCAGAAGAACTAAAACTGGAGTTCAGGGTTACTGGGGCAAAGGTTAAGAAATAGGCCTACAGGAGATAATCTGGCCAGCTGCAAAGAGCAGCCCCACTAGAGATAGCGTTGCCTAGTGACTGACCGGAAGGGATCCCACCAGAGATAGAGTTGATAAGAGACTCAGTTTTATGGCCACGTTCCTTCCTGCCCTAGCAACCAACCCATCCCGTGGGGAGAACAAAAGAAGTTAAGCCATGGGTGGTCTTGGTGCCCTTTTCTGCTTAAAGGACATGGAGAGGATGAAAGGAGCAGAGATCAAGGCTGTGGGCGCTCGTGAGACCTAGCATTTGGGGGATTGGAGCTGAACTCAAGATTCCCCTTGCAATTTACAGCAGTTTCGTGTGTTTTCTGGTTCTTTTTTTTGGGGGGGGGGAATCTATCTGGACGTAGCAAAGGAATGTGAGAGTAAAAGAAATAGTCTTCCCCAGGGAAGAGCCCAACAATTGGTTATCCAATGTCAAATACTCAGTGGAATGGTCTGAAACTGGATTCTTCATATATTATATATGATTTTCTTTTCCTTCAGACACTGTTTATTAATACTGTAACTCAGGCTATCCTGGAACTCATTATATAGCCCAGGATGCTCCCAAATTCATGATAATTCCTTTGCTTTAGCCTCTCTATTGCTGGGATTATAGATATTAGCCATCGTGACAGGCTATGGATAATATTCTTTTTGAGAAGAAATAGAGTATGAGATATGAACTCCATGAAATGATATCACTGCTTGTCACTGGCGACTGATTAGCCAATAGACTTTTTTTCTGAGGGTAAAAGGTTTGATTCTCCAGGTGGGAACTGATTATAGCCAATGGGGGCTGCTATTGGTAGTAGCCAGTGACTAGAAAAAAAGAAAGAGAAGACAAAAGACTGTACACACACACACACACACACACACACACACACACGATGCATGAAGCAAGACAAGCTCCAGTGAGCACGTTCCAACAAGCTTCAATAATTTCACACATATACATATATACATACATACATACATACACACATATATACATACATACATGCACCACATTCACACATTGGGTGGATGGAACAAAACTTCAATGAGAAAGCTCCAATGACTTTATATACATATACATATATGCACATATATACATTTGCACATCTGGTGGATGGAGTACACTACACTCCAAAGGATCCAATAACTTTACTTTTTCTTCCACAGCTTATATATCCCAGCAACATTTTTTCAAGCAGTACAAAAATCACAATGTGGTTACATTCTCTTTTTCTTTAAGTGAACAATTGCAATGAGCATACTAAGAAAAATATGTCTCCCAATACCTTCACATGATTCAATGCTTCATGAATTATAGGTGAAAAACAAATTGTTCCCAAGAACCCACATACATTTGTAACTAAACAACTTGTTATAGATTAACAAGATATAAGAAAGCTGGCAGGCTACGATTTATGGTTACAAAGAAAGAATCAATTATCTTAAAAAGTAATTTTATAAAATCTTAAAAGAATCACAAATCTAAACTTTTATATTTAAAAAAATCAGCCATTTCTACCTTAAATCCTCCAGGTGCACATCTACTTATTAGCAGTTTTTATTAAATCATATCAGGAATCCCAGGGTAAAAGTGGGTACAAGAAATTAATCATTTTGATCACCAGCCCAACTTCAGTTAGAGAGTCATGCCAGCCAGTGATAATTTGGGTTGTTTTTTTTCTCTCCCTAGACTCAAAAAAATAAAAGTCCCTAGCTCAACTACTAAGAGTGTGCCTTTAAGTCTACGCAGAAAAACCCTGTCTCAAAACAAAAACAAAAGAAACAAACAAACAAAAGAGTGTGCCTTTCTAAACTTTAAATTGGTCCTCAAGATTTTCTATAGCAGAGCCACTGACAAAACATCCTTATCTAATTTTTAAGAACCATTTAAATCAAATATGGAATTCTGTAAATCATTAATTCATCTAAACAATATTATTTTATTAAAGTTCATCTTCATATTGACCTGCAGGAAATTTTCCCAAATGAGTGGCCTGTAACCCAGGAAACAGTCACACCAGACTATAGGCAATGAGGATCTCCCCACGCCCAATCACACCATGCTAGATATAGGAGGAATATAGCAGTGGCAAATGTGAGAAGGCACAGCAACAGCAAGAAGCAATCCAGAGACTAAACCCCTGGAGCTGGGCCTCTCCAAGGTACACCCATCGCAATTAAGTGTCATTTAGCATCTGGGATGGCCTAGATTCCACATCCGCTAGACCTGTCCAGGTGCTGCTTACTTCCGGGTGAGAACAGATGGACCTCGAGATTAAAGGTCCCGTTTCTCACTCAGGGGTGGTTTAGAGCCCTCAGGGTTCCTGGTCTCACCAGGGGGAGGTGGAAAAAGAGTTTTACATCAAGTTTAAGTTAGGTCTTTTAGAATGAGATTGTTAGTATTAGATGGCAGTGGAGACTTGGAAACTCCACAAGCCAGTGATGATACCAAAGTATTTCAGCCCTTGTCAAGCTGCTGTGCTAAGCTTGGCAGAGGAAGCAAGCAGATGTTTGAAATCAGCCCTAAGGGGGTCTGGTGAGAAACAGGCCCAGTAGTGCTTCACCAGCTGTGTCACACACCTGAGGAGATCTTGGGGGGGGTCCCCAGATCAGGCAAAAAGAGAACCCCACTGAGAAAGGGAGTCCATCACTGTATATTGAGCTCAGAGGTTATCCAGAAACACCAGACTCCAGCCTTAGAATTCAGGGTTCCACACTTAAGAAAAATGGTGGACCTTCTCCAGGAAGCTCACTTGCCCACTGAAGCTCCTTCTACATGACGTCTGCCAGTTAGGGGTAGAACTTTGTGTCCACTTCCTTTTCTTACTCCTGAAATCTTCTTTAGGTCAATTTTTAGTTTTTTTTTTTTTTTTTTTTTTTGATCGTTTTTCTGTGTGTAGCCTTGGCTGTCCTGAACTCGCTTTGTAGACCAGGCTGGCCTCGAACTCACAGCAATCCAGCTGCCTTTGCCTCCCTGACTGCTGGATTCCAGGCATGTGCCATTGCACTCAACTTCGGGCCAATTTTTAATTAATTAATTTTGAGAAAAGGTCTTACTATGTAGCCATAGCTGGCATGGAATTTTCTAGGTACACTAGAGTGACCTCAAACTCACAGAAATACACCTGACTCTAATTCCCAAATGCTGAGATTAAAGGTGCATGCCACACCCAACCTGGAGCAATGTTTGTTTTTTTCGATTTATTTTATGTGTATGAGTATTTTGCCTGACTGTATGTCTATGTGGTGTCTATGCACCATGTGAGTGCGTAGTGCCCACAGAGTTAAAAAGAGGGCATTGGATCCCTTGGAACTGGAGTTACAGATCGTTATAAATCACCAAATAGGTGATGGGAACTGAACTTGGGTCTTTTGCAAGAATACTAAGTGCTCTTAACCTCTGAGCTGTCTCTACAACCCCTAGAACCACTTTAAAAAAAAAAAAAAAAACGCTAGTTAAACCTCCAGCTTTGTCTCTGCTACTAGAGATGCCGTCCTTGTAAGTTCAGCAGTTTTGTTTGTTTGTTGTCACTGTGGTTTCTACTTCTAGAGATTCAATCTGGATTTGTAAAATAGTTTCCAGCTATTGAATTGAATACTCAATCTTGTCTTTTATATCTTTGAATATAACAAACATAGTCATTTTAAAGTCACTCTGAAAACTAATGGGCTGTTTCCATTGCCCGCTGGTTATGATAATGTGGGTTTATGTGTCTACTTGTGTTTTATTGTGCACTTAAGGTATGTGAAAACTATGAATCTTCTTTGTAGCCTTTTTGGACAATGTTTCTATGGTCCAGAAAGAATTGTTTTGTTTTGTCTTAAGACAACTGCCTAGAGGCATTAGCAAAGTTGGATGACCTTAAACCAACTGCAGGGGCTGAAGTGATTTAATACTGAGCTTTGGTAACTTCACAGTCAAGCTCTGGGGTTTTATTCTTAGCTTTTAATCCTTACGGTTTCTTTCAACCCAATGTATAATTTCTTTCCAGAATTCCCTTCCTTGGCAAGCCATGACTCTAACTATCTTATGTCTTAGCCTATAAGTATCTTCCCAACACCAGCTGGAAAACTCATTCAAATGCCACGCTCTACTTGCTTCCCAGTTTTTATCATTTGAAATCTTCAATTCTCTTCAGCAGTCTTCATTACATTTTTCCCAGTCAAAACTTGTTAGTGAAAAAGTTGATAATCATTCCTTAATCACCATTAGATAGAATTTTAATCATGTAGAAAATGGGTTTAAATGCTTTATTAGGTTAACACCTATGAGGAAGATTTCCTAACAACAATTGGAGACATACTTGTGATTCTACTACTCAGGAGGCTGGGATAAGAGAACATGAGTTCCAGGCCAGCCTGGACTACAGACAGACTCCCTTTGAAACCACAGCCACAAAATTCAAACAAGCAAAATAGTTAGGGTAATAGAACTATTTAAAAATTGCCAGTATATGTTACATGTCTATATTCCCAGGACTCTAGAAGCCGAGGTTGGAGGATTATGAAGTCTAGTCCAGCCTAGGTTTCATAAGTGAGACCTTGTTTCAAAAAAGGAACAAACAAACAAACAAACAAAACTACTTGAGCAAGAATTGTTTATAAACATTGATAGCCTAAAATCAGATATAAAATACGTTTAGAAAAGCAAAACCCAAGGTTTAACTAAAACATTTAAAATATTTTACTGGAAATATTTTACAAATTTAACACCTTTTCTACTTTATTTTTTCCACACAACCATATAAATAATTTTAAGGCTAGATGAACACATATGTATGGTTAGGTAAGCTTATATTATGTTTCTCTACAGTTTTTTGAAACACACATACATATAGTTTCAATGAAAATACACCACACTCGGGTGATAATCCTCTCTGCAGAGCCACAGACTATACAGCAGAAAATCCCAGTGGAGGCCAGAGGTCTGTTGTCTCCCTCAACTGCTCACCAGCTTATTTGTAAGAGAGACTCACTCCCCAAGACCTGGGAATCACCCTGTATGCAAGACTGGCTGACAAGCAAGCTCCAGAGATCCTACTATCTCTGGCTCCTCACCAGAGATTACTTATTAAACCATATCCCCTCCCCCATATCCAGTTTTGGATAGAATTCACTATTCACAATAAACAAATAAATCACTCACCATAGGTTTTTCCTGCCTGTTCTATAAAACAAGTAACCAACCACATGGCCAAATCATGACCAATTGGAACCAAGGAGAAGACGCCTGGGGAGTAGAAAAATGTTGCCAATGTTCTGCATACAGTAGTGTATTCAAATGGAAGGCACAAAGACCCTACAAAAGCTTTTGAGCACCTAAGTTAATCAGTATCTTATTTGGTTCTTATAACTAGTCATAAAATAGATGGTTTTGTTTGTTTATCATATGGGAAAACTGAACCTGTGGTGGTGGTGGTGGTGGTGGTGGTGGTGGTGGTGGTGGTGGTGGTGGGAGGGGGGGTGGGTTATATTGCTCAAAGTCAGTAACTAGTACACGGAGAAATCAAAGGTACTTGCTCGGTTGTTACACTCACTTGCTGGATAACTGTGGATGCATGAATTTTGTGCACAGGACCAGAGCAGTAAACCTTATCCACTTGTGCTGAGTCTGGACTGGCTGGCACAAGGTCACCCTTACAAATCCCCATGGATGCCATTCCAGCTCTTAACATACAGCCCTTATTTCCGGAAGACTAGCCTGGTCTGTAGTGCGCACAAGGCCCAGGAGGCCCCCTTAGCTCTGCTAAGGGGCTCAACCCAACGAGCTCCCCTCCTCCCTGTCCTAGGAACACGGACCCACAAAAGATCCCTGCAAGGTTGTTCGGAAGCAACGGAAAGGCGGGCCTAAGTAAACAAAAGCCTTGGGCCCTAAGTGGGGGCGGGGCCTCCCCGGAGGCCAGTGCGCGGCCGCGGAGCTCGACCAGCGCTTTGCTCCGCCCCCGGGGACTGCCAAAGCCACCATGGAGGAGTACCACCGGCCCTGCGACGAGGTACCGCCCCTCTGGCTCCAGGAAGAGCCCCTTGGTCTTACCCGTTTGGCTGTGGGTATACTGCTGGGTGGTCTCTTAATGCTAGGAGAGTTACTATGAAAAGTCCCTAGAGCCTAGGTCTGCTCCGCGGGGCCGGGATCCTTCTTGTCCTTAGGCGTCTCTCTCCCAATCCCCCAGATCCTGAGGGTGAACAGATCATCGCTATGGCCTGGGTGACCAAAAGCGCTTGGGGTGGGGATGAAGGGGGACAGTCGTCAGGGTCTGCAAGGAGCGGGTGGGTGTTGGGATGCGTGAGCGGGCGTGAGCGGGCGTTGGCGAGCCCCGCCCGCTTGCAATCCTGGCCTGGGAAACCGGTCTTCTGTTTCCTCCACCCTTTTTGGTCTCCTTGAGCTGGTGCTGCAAGGTGGCTCTGGTCCTGGGAGCAACCCCCAGGACCGGCTAGAGGAAGTGCTTTATGGATTAAGAGCCCTTGCTCACTGATTCAGGTTTCCTTCAGCCTCACCAGAACACCACCATGTCGGTTATTTTCCTGTTAAGGACAGGGACTTGGACTTGTCATGGCGACCAAGTGAGAGACCCCAAGTTAAAACTGCTAGGAATGACAGGTGTTCCACTTGAACCCAGGTCTCTGGCTTCATACTTGAGCCCTTGTTTCAAGCACTTGGAGGCTGAGGCCTGTTGAATTGCGGCACAGCCTGTAAGAGTGTGCAAGGATAGAGTAGACAGACATCTTCACATTTTCTGTCCAGTGGTAGCCACTGGTGAGTGACACAGGAAAATGAAAGATAAGACCTGATGCAGGCACAGTGATCCTTGTAAGGGCTTTTGGTCCAGTGGGAACTTTTAGGGTATGAGTTTTTTGTGAAAGATTGTATGTTACAGAGAACATGTGTGCTTCTATGTCAATGGTGAAACATACTAGTGTTAAAACTAAGGACTTGCCCCCTAAATTACACGGTCTTTTCCTCAGACTTACCCCCTAGCAAAGGCACAAGGAGATAATTTCTGCACTATGTCCTAAATGCATGTAATTTCCAAAGAAAAGGGAGTGGAGAAATAGCTCATTGGTAGCACATAAGAAGCCCCAAGTTCCATTCCAGTAAAAAAAAAAAAAAAAAACAAAGATGGAAAGCAACTGACATTATTTGTGTTAGCGAAATGTGTATCTTTTGTTTCTTAGGCTAATTTTTGGATGTGATTTTGAAGTAAAAAAAAATGACAATTTATCATATGGCTAAAATATGAGGCCTCTTTTCAAATATTTAGAATTTCATTCCTTTTTTAGGATGATAGTGGAAATTTTTATAAGATAATTAATGGAATGAAAATACAGACACCTGTCCTTGACACATAACTTCAGAATTTACTTCTTTCAAGAAGTTTTAAGTCGCATAGTGGTTTTTAAAACACAAAAGCGCTGCTTTCCCAATGCACCTAAAATATTGTCATGGAATTAATTCTTCTATTACCTAAATCTTCGTGGCTTATATTTCAGTCTTGTCACATAGTCTAGTTCTGAACTAGAGGAAACTTAGATGGCATTGAAAATTGTTAACCCGAGATTCTAACATGCTCCAGAAAAATGAAAGAGCAACTCCTAGAATTAAAATGACATTAATGTCGGCTAATAGCCGACTATTGCTGTAATCTTTCATTTGGGAAAGCAACAGTTTGCCTCACATCAGTTCAAAACAGAATTGCAAGTGCCAGTTGAATATACTCTTTTTGTGGGCCACTTTATTTAGCTAAAAGGATTTCCTGTATGCTGATAGTACACAACAGACCTCACTTATAGCTACTGCATACTAATTTCTTAAGCTTTATAATACAAGGATTATCTAGATTGTCATTAGGATCACTATTGTAAAAACACTTTTCCAAATGGTATTTGCCTAGGCCCTGCCCAATTCTGATGGCTCTGCATCTACAGGGAGTAGGGTGAGCATCCTCAGTAGACCTGATGCTCCTAGCACTGTGGTCTTCTGTCACTACCGCTTTCTTAGGCCAGCTGAGAGTATCCTGTATATTGCTCAGTGGCGCATGCCTTTAATGCCAGCACAAAGGCAGATGGATCTCTTGTGAGTTTGAGGCCAGCTTGGTCTACAAAATGAGTCCAGGACAGCCAGGGCCACACAGAGAAACGCTGTCTCAAAAAGCCAAATAAATAAATAAGTAAATAAATCACCAGGAAGCCTGCACTGAAAGCAGTTTTATCATATGTTTTCTCTAGGTTGGCTTCAATGCTGATGAAGCGCAAAATATAGTCAAAGAGGTGAGTTCTAGTTCCTGTTATCCTGAAGCTTGCTATGTTAATGGAAAAGTTTTAAATCCAGTTTTTGGATTTGTCAGGCCACAGCTAGAACTGTTAATGTTAAAATGCCAAGCTCTAAAATACTCATTCACTCTATGTAGAGGGGTGTGTGTGTGTGTGTGTGTGTGTGTGTGTGTGTGTGGTCTCTTGTATGCAGGGGGTCCTATTGGGACTTTTTCTGAAAGATACACTGAAGCACTCTTTCAAGTCCTATAAAAAGAAAAGAAGAGGAGGACCATTACAGATTCTAAGGTTGTTATGCATATAGACTTTGCTGTGGGTGAGGTACTTTAAGAGCGTTTTAACAGTCCAGAGTCATTGTTAACTCTGCCAAATCCTAGGTAAAAAAAAAAAAAACCTGAGCTGGCTCCCAAGGCTGGCTTCACTTGTGGGTGTGGCTCTTGGGACCTGTGTCCTTGCAAGTCCTGACTGCATTCTGTCTGCACAGGACTGGCTCCACCTTCTGGGCATTGTGTGTGTGTGTGTGTGTGTGTGTCATCAGTTCGCCAGATCTTGCCTGACTGGCTCTGAGAGTATAGTCTCATCCAGTAGGATTGGCTCAATGTCCCAGAAGCCTAGGCAACACTAAAAACATTGCTGCGTCTTAATAGTTGAAAAAATTGTCTATTAGAATATACAACTATTTAAAATAGCCAGCCTCTATTATATAACTGTATATTTAGAAATACTTAGTTAAAATAAAATGCAAATGTTTTCAATGATTTCACTATGTCAGCACAAGGCAGGGCAATTAGAAGAGAGAGGCAGCGATAATCTTATTTTTCAAAGTAGAATGTCAAGAGAGACTGTCTTTGGTTAGTAGACATGAAGTGAAAAAATGCTGGGTCTTTAGATAGAGCCACTTTAATATATTTTCCTTACCCAAGTAGGGTAACAGCACCAAGTAGAGTGATAATAAGTTATTTATGGACTCATTTGATGCCAGTCACAATGATTGAGAACTTGCCATGTTCGTTTTCTCATTTCATCCCATCATCATCTGAGAAGGTGACACTCTTTTCTCTCCTGTAAGAGTCAGGTGCCATGCCTTTGCACAGCTCCAGGGACTTGACTTGACTGGGAGCAGTGAAGGAAGGAAGAAAAGACAAACAGACCCACACATGGGCAGCAAAGCTAGGATCGGGTGCAGTGAGCTGTCTGACCAAGAAACAGCAGCACCCAGGAAGCTCAGCTTGTTTGTTAGATAGAGCTGAACAAGGAGGCGGGTTATTACACACAGACAGGGAGGTGGGGTAATTATATATAGCTGAATACAGAGGCAGGCTCAGTTCAGCAGGAAGAGATTCTGTAGGGGAGCAGCCTTTAAGCTGTAGACCTCTCAGGAGAAAGCTATGGTGGACCTTTTCTGCACGCTATCAACATCTGCATGTGGACCAGAGGAAGGCTTTAACATTTTTCTGAGCCTCAATTCAGGGATGTGGGAGGCTTTGCCATTTTCCCATGGGTCTGAGGCTATGGGGTCCTTGGTTAATATGGCTGTACCCTTGTCAGAAGCACACATTCAGTCAGGATTTTTTTCACTCAGAGCTTGCTTCTCTCCTTGCAGTCTGGGAAATAATGACTTAAAGGTGGTAGGTCATTTGCTAAAGATTCCACAGCAGACAGGTCAAGATCTAGTCTTGAAGCCCAGGACAGGGATACCAAAGCCATTGCTCTCAATCGGGTATCAAAAGTGGATGCAAGTAAGCATGGTAGGATGCTATTTGACTTTCTTTTTCTGTAGTATCTTTATTACTTCCACTGGCAGGTGGATTGATTGTTTTGTAGCTAAGCAATGTATTAAGTTTCATGAATGGACTTATCATCCAGAGAATCGGACCGTAGTTTTAAGCCTATCGGTTTCACAGCCACTCTTTAACCTTAATCCTATAATCATTTTTATCACTTGCTGGTTATGAATTGTCGTCTTTCCTGTGGTGTGAACATTAGACTTCTTTTATTAGTGCCTCTGCTAGATTAAGCTCTTTGCCATAGCAGCATTGGCAAGCTTATCTTTATATGACCTGTAATATGTCATAGAGTGAGAGAAGGCTTGTGGAAATACTTAGAAACCTCTTGAACAGTCAGAGAACAAGCATTTTAGTAGCTGTGTGTTTTCTGCTATGCCTTAGTGACTGGTGCCTTGAATGAATTTCTCTTGCTGTGTATGTAAAATTTGGCTCACAGGGGCTAATTGAGATGTCCTCTCTCCTAGTGTGTTGATGGAGTCTTGGGAGGTGAGGACTATGATCAGAATAACATCAACCAGTGGACTGCAAGCATAGTGGAACAATCCCTAGCACATTTGGTTAAGTTGGGGAAAGCTTATAAGTACATTGGTAAGCATTTTGTCCTTCCTCACTAGTTTACATACCTTTATCTTTCTGAGTTTTCTCTGAATCTTGAGGATGTATCTGAATGATAGGCACTGTAATCAAAGACTTGAATAATGTAGGAGTCACTTCTGACTTATCTCTTTAAACATAAGACACAATGACGTGTACCAGTACAGGCCTTTCAGTCTACAGCAGTTTGAACTGCTTACCCTTTGTAGATAGCATCAGTTCTCTTTGTCCACTGAGAGCCTTCAGGGCTATCTTCCTTTCAGCCATCCATGCCTCTGTATAAGCCTGTGAAGATCCACAATAGTCCCTGCATTTCTGTCTGAAATTTGTTAATGGCACAGAGCACACAATTTGATCCAGAATCTTTCTGCAGAGCAAATGCTGGTGCTTATAGTAATGGTCCACTAAATGGATGAACCCCGTGAAGCTAAGATCATTATGGTAAACATTCAAAACAGGAGAGTATTTTAGTCTACTAGCTAAATTATTTTGTGTGACTTTTTTCAGTGTTTAGAGGTCTGTTGCAAACTCTTCAACCTTGATTCTTTCCCTTTTTCAGTAACTGTCATTCTATGACTTTCTTTCTAGTGACTTGTGCAGTGGTCCAGAGGAGTGCATATGGATTTCATACAGCCAGCTCCTGTTTTTGGGATACTACATCTGATGGTGAGAAACTTAAATGAATTTACCCAGAATCAAAGTTCCAGCAGAGTCTCTCTGGGCTTATTACCGAGCTCTCTACTTAAAGTCTGAAAAGATTGTATCAATAGAATTGCCTTATACCTATTCTCAAGTATGATTTCAGCTCAGTATGAAATATGGAGAGGCAATGTGTTGGAGGAAAGTGTACTAAAAGCTGTGAGTCTGAGACCGTGTGTGTGTGTGTGTGTGTGTGTGTGTTCAGTGTCTGGTAATTTGATGGTTTGCTAGTATATCATAGTCCTTTTTTTGTGTGCTTTCAGGTACCTGTACTGTCAGATGGGAGAACCGCACCATGAACTGCGTCGTGAATGTCTTTGCAATTGCAATTGTCCTGTAACCTACTAAATATGTTGGGCTTAAAGCCATTAAATTAAGTTTGTGAGTGTATCCTTTCTTAAAAGAGTAATAACTACTTATTAATGTGCTAGGCGACAAGTGTGCAATATGCTTCAAAGCTATCAATGAAAACCTGAATATTGTAAGCAGATGTCTAATAAGTAGGAAGTTGGAAGATTATCTAGTATTCTATACAGCATCATTTAAGAACATAAATGTTAGCCAAAAATTAATGCACAACTATGGACTGACGTAAAGTAGAATCTTATATTTATACAAGCATTTCACTAGCATTAGGTACCCATAGAGATGGGGAAAAAAAATCTATTTAGATACTGACATTACCTTTAACAGAGATAAATATGTGAACAAAGAAGCTGCGAGGATAAATGCAGAAAAAAATGACATGAACTAGCTAATACCTTTCTGGTTGATTTTAATTTTTTCTTCATTGACTTGGATATAATACTTCATGAAAAGTAATTTTGACACCCCCCCTACACACACACCTGCATCTAATATTGTAGTAGCAGCTATGACTAACCTGTTTCTTTTTCCTGAGAACTGGCAAATCCATTTATTTTCAATGTTGATTTCTTACATTTACACTTGAGGTGGAATTAAATCTGATAACCAGATTTCCCGGGGAAACAAACTTAGTTACGTATATGATTGACAGTATATGACTCAGACAACTGCCTTACAGTCCACTCCTTCCATGGGGGACAGATATGTGTTGAATGTGTGGCCTGCGTCTTTCTCTGCAAGGCAGACAGCTCTTAGTATGGTATTCAACTGCTAAGTTTCTTTTGGCAGCTGTTCTGTGGGGAAACTGATTGTTTATGTTTCAAGGAGAACAAAAGAAAGAAAGGAAATGAGTCTGGCCTTCCATGGAGAACTGTCCAAAAGGATAATTGGTGAGAGGATTATAGATGCTAACTTTTAAGAGTTGCTTCTAGTAAAGTAAAATGCATATGCAACTCTTTCTTAAAGGCCTTATTAGTCTTAGTCTTAGCTATACAGTAATCAATTTTATCATTGCACTAGTTACAACTATGTGTGAATAATTTAAAATACTTATGTGGAGTTAGGACAAGTGGACTAGAGTAAACATTAAAAGTGGACAATCATTAGCAGGTTATCTAATATCTCAGGGCTTATGAAATATAGTTAAATTTATTAAGAAAATCAAAGATAAATATTAGGGCACACAGCTGGCCACCAAATGCAAAGTCAGTCTGCCATTTAACCTTGACCATGAATTCAATTTTGCATCTTACCACTGACATGCAATCCATATAAGCACTGGAATCACAACTCATTGAATTTTTAGGGTAAAGAGAAGTTTAGGATTAATGGCGACAATATTACAACAGGCTTCTTGTATGAGTACTACGTGCATGTTGACATTTTCCTGAGTACCTGTAATGACAAGAATGCAAAGATAGGGTTTAATGCAGTAACCTGTAGCTTTGGCACATCAGACATTCTTTGTCATTGCCTTTATGTGACTTTATGCTGCTGGCTCTGGTACCTCTGGAGATTATAACAGTGACCAAACTATCTGTGCAGTTAAGGCTGATTTTTGGATTATTGTTGTTGAAGTCTCATTTTAAAATAATCAAATCATACCTCGTGAGCTTGCTGTCTGCTGTTTCTAGTTAAAGCATAATAAAGACTGTCTTCCTGTGCTGTACATTCGGCTCTGGCTGATCATTCAGTGGTCAGGAAGTCGGGATAAATGGAGGAGGAAGGCAAATGTGGCACCACATGAAGGTATTACAAAAAGAAAACATATTAAAGCCGAAGCAGAAAGATCATGAATGTGAGGCCAGCCCCAGCTCCCCAGCAAAACTGTGCCTCGAAAATATTGCTACCCAAATCTGGTCTCCACCATAACAGTATAATTAATAGCTTCTATTTTGTGCATTTTATTAATGATTTTTTTAACACAAAGTGTGTCGTGAAAGTTAGTGTAAAATATATAATGAAACTATTTTGGAACTTTTAACGACTAGTTTTTAGCAATTTTTGTCTTATTTGGCAAGTTGCAAATGAGCTGTTGCTTAATTTACAAAAATTAGGGGCTCTAAGTAAAATAAGAGTGTTCACGTGTAGGCACTAACTGGTTTTTGGAAAGCTATAATTTTGTGTTTGTAATGTCCTAATAGACTGCCGAAATCATGGCAACAGCTCATTACACTTTTCTGTTCTTTTTCCCAAGTTGGGCGTTACTTAATTATGGGTTCTCACAGCCTGTGTTCATCGCTGCCATTTCTAGTGATGTTAGGATGATTTTAGGCTTGCATTTTCTGTGACTTTGAGCAAAAATAGTTACATGTTCTTGATAAGTTATTAAAAAGGGTGAAAAGATATATGACTACTCAGGGAGAAGTGATTAAATCTTTTCTGCGGCACACATCCAAAGTTTAAGACGAATTGAAATTCTTTCCTCACGTGCTGCAGTCTATCCAAGGTGAATTTGTTTCATCATTCAAAAATGCAATGGTATTCGTGACTAAAACTTCTATGACCAGTGTTAAATGGTTCTGAAAAGTTCCATTTCTACCTTTTACAGTGAATTTTTAAAAAATGATTCATCTATTTATTATGTATACAGGGCTCTGCCTGGTTGTACCCCTGCAGGCCAGAAGAGGGCACGAGATCACATTATAGGTGGTTGTGAGCCACCATGTAGTTGCTGGGAATTGAACTCAGGACCTCTGGAAGAGCAACCAGTGCTCTTAATCTCTGAGCCATCTCTCTAGCCCTTCAGTGAATACAAATAGCATACAAAGTTATGTGTTCCATTGAGGCGCTGCCACACATACGTCTCATACTCAATCCGTCTTTGTATGATACCCCTATGGCTTCCCCATCCTTCTATCCCTGCCCATTGCTGTTTCCCTGCCTCTTCTGATAGTCCTTCCTCTTTTGTTCATGTTCCATGTATTCTATGTAATAAATCTTGAACGTTCATCCCCTTTAAGGCTTATTACTTATTTTAGGGAGGATTGAGCCAGTGACTTTGTGCTGCTCACTTGGCAAGCGTTCTACCACTCAACTGTAGCTCTACTGAAGGGCTCCAGCAGGCCCAAGCAGAGCAAACACAGGCTCAAGCATGGCAAACACAGCACTGGCAAATATATCCATTTTCCCTTGCTCTAAACCTCTAGATTACATTCCTAAAGCCAGCCACCAAGGTCTGTTCCCTTATTTGGCCACTTTGTTATGCCTGGCTTATTCCTGAGGCTAATCACCAAGGTCCAACTATCAAAACACCAAGGCCCAGCAGTCAGAATTCATTATTTTGACTACCCTAGTTAAAATACCCAATCAGAACTTACCAATGCATCCTAACACAGACCCCTCCCTTTTTCCTCTTATAATTAACACCTGCAAAGCTATTTAATGCTGTTTCTGCAGATTCAGGGTCAGCCATCTTGCCTCTTCCTTTGCCTTCCTTAATTAAAGGATCACTTTGCATTTGGTTTTGTGCTTGGAAATTGCTATTTGGGTGTGGCCTGTGCCTAATCTGGTTTCCAGAGGGGAGCACCCTGCAGGATGAGGATCCTTACACCTAGCCCTATTTTCAGGGTTTATTATTTCACATGGATGGGTGGTTTGCCCACAGGGGCGCCTATGTACTACTTGCATGCCTGGTGGTGCCTGGGGAGGCCTCAAGAGGGTGTCAGATCCCTTGGAACTAGTTTCCCTTTTTTCTTTGGAGGCAGGGTCTCCTTTTGGAGGCTCTAGGATGCTTTCTTTGGCCTTATTTCTAGAAGCTAATTGCATTTTGTAATGGTGATCCCAGTGATGCCCGCTTGTATCATCAAAGCCAGTAGAAACTGATGACTCTGTTCATAGCGAACTACAGGAAAACAACCTACCATAAATGTGAGTTAAGTTGATCCCTTAACACTTGGTTAGATGGCTCCGTTTCATTGTTTCTAGTTCTAGACTTCTGCTGGACCCTCCAGCTCCATCCCAGCATCCTCCTTTGACTGTATAATCTGGTCACACATTATACATAGTCTACTACTTGTCAATGAGCAAAGGTTAGGGAATGGAGTCAGCCACAGTGTGGGCTTAAGGCCAAGTCAAGACTGGGTACAGCTGCTCTAGCTGTCACTATGCTAACGGGAACCAGATATTCCACAGAATTAATGACCTATGAATCATTAGGATCTTTTTTATGGAGGTAATTTAATGACATCTGTCAATTTTTTTATCCTTCTATCATGTGAACAGTTCTTTGGCTCAGTGCTATAGAACTATTAGCGTAGCTCATAAATGGGAAAGGCAAATAGGGCTCTTGAACAATGTTTGGAAAGCAAGTTAAAAAGTGAAAATAAGGCCAGGTATGGTGTTACACAGAGGAAGCAAGCTGAAGCAGTGGGATTGCAAGGTTGAGACTGTCCTAGCTGCATGGCCTGTTACAGGGGAGTCTGAGCAGCATAACAAGACTCAAAAGCAAGCAGAACACCACCAGAGTGTCCACCGAGAGGACACGGGATAAATTATGGAGCAGAAAGGGGAAAAATAACACCTTTTGCCTAAAGCAAATTACACAGGTTGAAATAGTTAAACGAGTAGCTATTAAAAGAGTTTAAATAGAATGCAAGAATAGATTTTATGCAAAACAACATAATATAGTACAGTAACAGTCTAACAAATGATATGACTTCCAGATATTTTCTTCTCTTTGTCCTCCACATCTGAAGCTTCTCCCGAAGAGTCAAAACTGCCATTTTCTTGTACGTGATTCAGGCTACTGTTTTGCATTGATGTAAGTATCAGAATGTATTATTTTTACATCTATATGGGATATATAACTGCAGGTTGCTCTTTTTAAAACTTGTTAAATGTAGGCCTGAAGAGATGGCTCAGAAGGCCCTGTTTCAACTCCCAGTATCCACATGACAGCTCACAACTACACGTAATAAGTCCAGGGCTAGATATCCACTGCTTTCTTCTGGCCTCCATGGATTCCAGGCATGGTGCACACATATACATGCAGGCAAAACACCCACATACAGAAAATAGAAATAAGTAAAAATAATAAAACAAGAATTTTAAATGTTATATTTTGGGGGGTTCATGTGTGTCACACACATATTTGGAAGTCTGAGGACAACTTCTGGAAATTGGTTCTCTTCTTCCATTATGTGGGTCTCAGGGATCAAAGTCAGGTCATCAGGCTTGAGAGCAAACAGCCATCTCACCTACACAAGATTGCCCTTTTTATGCCATACACTACTTACAGATTTTTTTTTCCTGTCAGTGTGTAAAGTCTCCTTGTTAAGCTTGGGTAGTAGTTCATTCACTTTAAACATTTAGCTTGTATCCTATGTTCCACTCATACAAAAAAAAAATAGCTATGAAAATCTTTTCACAAATATCCTGGTTTCCATGTATAGCATCTTCTCTAAAATAATTTAGAAGTGAAAGTATTGAGTGGTCAAGTCTGTATCCTTTACATCTTTATTGTTTTATTTTGTAATTTAAAAACAATGTCTTGTTTTGATATATGAGAAAACAAGATATTTAAAAGTAACAAGGTGAGCCGGGCATGGTGGCACATGAATTTAATCCCAGCATTGGGAGGCAGAGGCAGGTGGATCACTGTGAGTTCGAGGCCAGCCTGGTCTACAAAGTGAGTCCAGGACAGCCAAGGCTACACAGAGAAACCCTGTCTCAAAAAACAAACAAAAACAAAAGCAAAAGTAAAAAGGTGCTCTTTTGGCTTCTTTTTTTTTTTTAATCAAACAAATTTATTTGCATGTAAAGAAACAGGAATATTTTCAGAAAATTTCCAAATTTTACATAGCTAATGTCTATCCTATCAAAATATTTGAATTAATAACTTTGTTTTCTTATGTGTATTATGTATTTGTGTTCTTACTATTTGTCCCTTGGAACACACTGTTTTTAATACATATTTTACTATAATTTATATACATTACATCCCGATTGTAATCCCCTCAATCTTCCTATTCTCACCCTCCCTCCCTCTTCCGCCCTATTCCCCTCCCCTAGACCTCTGACAGAAGGGCACCTCCTCCCCCACCCTATGACCACAGCCTATCAGGTCTCATCCGGAGAGCCTGCTTCCTCTTCCTCTGTGTACTCGCCCTTGTGGTTTCCTTAAAGATTTATTTTTATTGGTGTTTTAAATTACATATGTGGGTCTCCCTGGAACAGGAGCTACAGGCCATGTGAACTGCCCAGTGCTGAGAACTTGTGTCCTCTGCAAGAGCAGCACATGCTGGCTCCTGAGCCACCCCTGCAGGCCTGTGTGAGAGTTTTGTCAACATGGGTGCAGCAGAAGGTGCACAAGATTCATGAAATACACTTGTGTGTTTCCAGAGAGGAATGAGTATGGGGTGAAGATAGTGCCTGGCTGTGGGCAGCAGTGGTCCAACTGTGAGGCCTCACATGGAGTAAGAGAGGGATCTCAGCACCTTAGGTGGCTGAGGCAGGTGGATTTCTGTGAGTTCGCAGCCAGCCTGGTCTACTACAAAGCAAAGCCAGGACAGCCAGGACTGTTACACAGAGAAACCCTGTCTCGAAAAACCAAAGAAAGAAAGAGAGAAAGGAAGAAAGAGAGAAAGAAAGAAAGAAAGAAAGAAAGAAAGAAAGAAAGAAAGAAGGGAAATGGAGATTAGTAGCTAGCACAGGTGCTCCCCATCTCTGCTCTCAGACCACCACGATGTGAACTGCTCACCCTCCTCACCAGGATGGGCTAAAATCGCTAGAACCATCAACCAGACCCCAAATTTCCCTTTATAGTTCTTCACAGCATGTGATCTGTCACAGTGAGAAGGAAACCAAACCGCCTTCATATGTGTAGCACATATATATGTACCAGCTCTAAAAGTTATCAGTCTCAAATGAAATTCTTTGTTGTCCATAGTGTAACTAACTCTCCAAAAAGTACAAAAGTCATATATAGTGGGCCTGATTTGTGGGGTGAGCATGCTTGGGATAGCGTATCTGCCTTTGTCTTTATATATAATTATATGGTGTGCGTACGTGTGTGCGTGTGTGTGTGTGTGTGTGTGTGTGTGTGTGTATGTTGTTTGTCTCATGCATGCTTGTCCCAGAACTTGGCCACAGCACCACTAAGGTTGCCAAAATTTTGTTATTCTCATCTGTTGATTTGAATGAAGTTTTAGGAAATGTCTATAAGCACATTGAGCACTGTTCACTGGGATCAGTTTCGTTTATGTGCTTAATTTTGCTTCTTGGCTGCCAGTACTGGCCCTTGGTAGAGTGTAAGAAGGCCTGCATCTTAGCTATGACTCTACCCACAATTGCTTGTGTGACTGGAACAGAATCACTTCACCTTTCTAAGCTGTACTCAATTATAAAAGAAAGGGAACAGGTTGGGTCTTTTAAAATGTTAATGTTTAAAGAGTAAAGAAAAAACTCCAAATACTTAATTCTTTACCTCTGGGGGCTGAGAGCAGAGCCAGAAGTGGGACTTAAGAATTTTCTTCTGTTAATGCTCTTACTTTGGCTAGTGTTTCCTAAGTGTGTTGTCACCTGCTTTTCTTATTCTAAAAAGTACATGAAAGGAGGGCTGGGAGAAGAAAAGATTTATTTGAGCTCACAGCTTCAATCTTCTAGTCCTTAGTCCTGTGCTCTGCTGATGGGCCTCAGACAGCATTAGAACACCATGGTGGCCCTCGTCTACATGGGAGAGCTGTTCAGCTTTTGGCAGCCAGGAGACAGGCAAGGAAGCCTCATATCATGGTGGACAAGAAGGAGTGCACAGGCAGGGGGGACCACATACACTCTCCCAAGTTGTGGCCACGGAGAACTAATTCCTCCTAAAGTGTTCATAACCTCCGAACCCAGCACCACCGGACTAAAAACTATATTACACTCAAGCATACCTGTGAGATACTGCCCTCTGTTTAACTAGCTCCTTTGATGTTGAACTCAAGACACACAAATAAGGAAAGCTGGCCAGGTTTCCTTTGGAAATCTTTATCGAAAGAAGAAACACACATGCAAACACACACACTCATGCACGCACACACTCGCACACACACACACACACACACATGCTCACATGCACACTTACACACACACACGCATGCTCACACACAAACCAAATACCCATGTATGGCTGAAACTTGCTTTGAAATAAAGCTTTGCTTGCTAATCTTTAGTTTGTCTCCTCGTGTAGTTTAGCATTACTGCCACCAGGGGACAGACGGGAGCTATTTGCTTATGATTGTGTAGTGAAATATAAACTTTGAAACTTAGTTTCTATGAGATTCCAAATGATGAGTTTTTGTCCTCTCTGGCCCCTTATCTACAATGGATGTCCACAGAGCCCCAGCTTTTGCTACAAAGCAGCCTGCTGCTAAAGTTGTTAGACTATGTTAAACTCTAAACTCATACTGGAGCCACTTTCCATAGGCCTCCGTATAGGTAGTCAAAACAGCAACCATTTTTGGTTTGTGACAATTCTTTGAGATAAATTACCAGAATCTTGATGCTTTTTGTGAGGTCTCTCAACTTTAGTCTTGTCTTTGTGACTTTTTCCAATGCCCTTTCCACAGACCACCCTTGGTTTCTTTCTACAAGCAACATATGAACAGGTATTTAATGTTCACTGTACACTAGATAGCATTCCAAGGTCCAGAAAATTAAAGTGAACAAAACTGTTCGTTGAGCTAACATTTTGGTGAAGTGAACAATAAACAGATGTGACCAGATGCTACCATGTGCTATAGACCAATAGCAGGGTGGAAGACAGGAAGTGATAGAAGCAGAGGTAATAAATAGCAGGACTACTGTTATTTTAAATGAACTGAGCAAAGCAGACCACTCCAATAACATTTCTATTTCAGATGAAACCTGAAGGAAATGAGAAGGATTAATAAAGTTAACGACAAAGATGTGAAAGAAAATTATTTCCGGCAGAGAGACCACAAATGTAAAGACCTAGGAGTGGAATCAACCAGTACGTTTGAGGGACAGCAAGGTAAGCCATGACTGTAGGAGCTCAAAGAGAAAAGCAGAGGAGTCATAACTCTATGCCTTCTGAAGTGTAAACAGTCGAGTCATATCACCGTACCTTCTGTGCCACCATGGGCTGTGTTGTGTCCCTCGGAACTGTCTGACCAGTGAACCTAAAAGGATAGAACAAATAAATGTTCTTCTCTTACGTTGAAAATATGTCATCTTACAAAGAAAATTGAGATTGCTGGCAGAATTGGAAGGTCAGGAACCTTTCAAAGCTGGGAAAGGAAAGGATATAAACTTTCACACAAACACCTTGCCCTGCTGAGAGCGTTAGTTTTTCCTCATGAGTCCCATGCCACCCTTCTTACCTCTAAAATGCTGGACAAGAAGACCCATCCCTAAAAGCTGATGTTACGAATCAGCCCTGGCCTAGGTCATGCTGCGATGATAATAATCAACCCTCAGTTGTCAGTGACTCAACACACAAAAGCTTTTCTCTGCCTTTGGTAGCTGCCCAGGGCCTCTGTTCTCTCAATGATGTGAACTGCAGGAGGCTCATCTCTACCCAACTTCTGCAGAGTTCAGGTGCTCCCCTTCTCTTCCTCTGCCAGTCTCTACAGTGACCCTCGACCTGAAAGCCAAATACACTACATTGTATTTGAAAGATGGTACTTTAAGCACCTGGCCAACTGAATTCATTTACTAAATTAGAGGTGTGTTACTCTCAGTTTTTAACTAGTTAACACCATGACCTAATTTTGCATTTATATGGCATCACTAAGTTAAACATTTGGCTTTAAATTAGCAGTGTTTCCTAAGGTCAGATTTTGAGATCAGCTTCTAGCCAGCATTTGCATTCATTTTTATTGATTCTTCATCATTTTTCTATGAAGCCATAAGGTAAGGTTATGAGAAAACGTGGTCTGGATTTCACTCTTAGCGTGCCCTAGGTGTGTGATAGTAGAGAAAGTGTTTGACATCTCTTTGCCTCAACATCCTAGTCTGTAAAGCAGAGATAATGGCTATTCTGAAAGTGAAATTAGATGAAATACATAAAGTTCTTTGCTAATACAAGTAGCAGGAAGATGGCATCCTGGGTCCACAAGGGGTTCAACAGGCTCCTTGCTCCCAGTCAATATGCAATGGTCATGCAATGTGGCCATAAATGACTTATGTTGCTGTAAATCGTTGAGATTTTTAAAAATATATATTTGAGAACTTCATATGATGTATTTTGATCATATCCACTCCTCTTCCCCTATTCCCCCAAATCTACCCAATTTTTTGCCCTCTTTTTTTTTCAATCCATCAAGTCCTGTTTCTCCTGCCCATTTACATTTTGATGCTGGAGTGTGGTTAGATCCTGACTAAAATAGAAATTGAGTCAGGAAGTAAAGATTATTTTCCATGGTCACCTCTTTATACACAGGTACTATATACCCTTATTTTGTTTTATAACTATGGACATTTTGTCTGCACAAGCACATGCATGCCTGGTACCCTCAAAGGCCAGAAGACAGCTTTGGATCTCCTTGAACTGGAGTTACAGACAGTTGTGAGCCACCATGTGGATGTTGGGAATCTAGCCCAGGTCTTATGGAAGAGCAGCCAGTGCTCCTAACCACTAAGCCACCTTTTCAGTCCCAGCGCACTATCAGATAGTTCACAACAACCTATAACTCCTGTTCCAGGAAGTCTGGTGCCCTCTTACCTCTGTGAGCACCTGGCAAGACAGTGGTGCATATAAACTCAGGCAGGCACATACATACACATAAGTTCAAATTTTTCTTTAAGAAGGATTTATGTGTATGACATTGTGCTGGGGACTGAAACCAGGTTCTCTGCTAGAGTAATAAACACTATTAAGCACTGAACTATCTCTTCAGCCCCACATGTATCATTTCATTCCCTCAACTTTTGCCACTACCCTACCTCCTTTACTCAGCCTTAAATTATGTAGTATCACAGTTGGTAACTTTGTGTTTCATTTTATCCACAATTAGGTCTTCTATAATATGCCTATTAACTGTAAAATTTGAAAACCAAACATTTACATTATTGGGACCTTTTCATTTTGAGCTGAGTCATGTGTTGTAGCCATTATAGATCTATAGAGTCAATGGACTAGGTGCACTGCTTAAAGGGACTATTTCTCCTACTGATGGAAAGGGGTACAAAGTTACATTGAAAATCACATGAATACAGAGAGAAATGGAAATGTGGGGGATGAATTGCAATTAATCTAAGCATTCACCTCTTTAAAAGCCAATATACTTCACCATTCTCTCTCGTTAATGATACCATTGCTTTCTGTTTCACTTTTCTCTTTTACCCCCATCTCCTAGCCTTTGATATATAAGAGCCTTAAAGGGGAAGCAAAGGGGTTTTAAAAAATGCATTTCATATGTACTAAATAGAAAGTAAAGTTTGCCAATTATGTTTTACAGAGGAAAAACACATCCATCTACTAAAAGGTTTCAAAGCCCACATGCTGGTTGTTGTTGTTGTTGTTTTTAACATCATCATTGCTCTATTTTCTACTTACGTTACCTTCTTTTCTAGAGTCTATCTTTGAGGTATACTTTCTTTTCATGTCAGTACACTATGGTTGTTTCCCATTGTCATTTCCTTACAAAAGACAATTTGAAGATGTCTTTTCTAAATCTTTAACCTCATTTGTCATCCAGTGTTGAAGTGTTTCAAAAAGTGAACAATAAAAGCAAAACCACCAAACTTGATTAGGAACTGTTATCCTATAAATACAAAATCCCAAATGTTCAATTTTACCGATAATGGCTCAGGAGCCAGATGCTGGGGTAAAAGCCTGACAGGTCAGAGAGGCAGAGAAAGCACCCAGCTCAGCTTACATCCATGAAGGAAAAAGCTCCTTCTTCTCCACACTATCTTAAAAATCCTTCAGACTGAATGTCCCCCCTTTCTACTTCCTGTACATGTCTCTATCTGTCCTCTGGACTTCCTCTCACTCTCTATGGTACTTTTTCCTATGTTCACTCCATGTCAACTGGATGCTTGCTCTGCCTCTTGACCTATGATTACCTTTATTTAATCCTATGTATAGGAAACTCTTGGATTAAAGGTGTGTGCTAGGGCTAAGCCACACCACAGATTGAAATAGGCTTTTCCAGTACACAATCTTGGGGATCGCAGTGTGATCAAATATCTTGCAACAACTTCCTTTGTGATTTGTTCATGGTCAAGCTTGCTGTTGCCTTTGATTTCAGACAATCCAGAGGTACTCTAGCAGAATGGAGTGCCTAGTAATGAACGCAACAGGGGGTTGACAGCACAGATGTCTGAGTGTGATGTTTTAGCCAGTTGATCAGGGGAAAACAGGAAGATCAGCCAGCCCTGCTGACCTTTATACACCAGGTATGGATTAACTTCCATGCCAATAGACAAGTATGGTGCTTTTTATCCAACAGAGACACAATCCATAAAGAGTGAGAGATGTTTAGGTAAAATTTTTCTTACTAACCAACACAATAGTAGTTGGACCTTAATCTACAGGCTTTGGGGAAAATTGGTGCTTTGTTCTTGTACCTTGACATTGAAGAGCGATGGTTAGCTTTTTCGCTAACAATTATATAGTTACACAAGTGGGAATTGCATAACTGAAAGAAAGTGATGCTTAACAATCAAGTTATCCAACAATGGGAAAGGACCGGGTGATTATTTAATATTTGAATGTTATTGTAGGGCTTATGAAGATGTTTTGAACTTGACATTTGAATATAAATCAGGTTTGCTGACTATGTGATCTTCTCCAAAGAATCAAGTTTCAGAATATAATATTTGGGACTTTTTCCAAAAAAATAGACAAGCACAATCTCTATTTGTTGTTATTTCCCAGGGTAAAATCCCTCAAGTTAGCTCATAGAAGCTCCTTGTGCACTGCCATTCCTAATACTTCTCTTTAGCCATAAAACTTGAGGATTGCGTTATTTTTAATAAAATTTGAGATATTATACTTTCTTGGTAATTGCTAATATAGTCCCAGTTAGTATTAGATGGGCCAACCAGTTTGTGTAGACTAAGTCCTCATTCACCAACACAACATGCAAGACTATAGCATTCAAACAATCCCAAGCCAAGCTTGACTGGTTGATCAATTTTCCACATTTTAGAAATTACCAGTGGTCAGACTGTCTCACCACTGTCAGCATTTCTGTTGTTGTTGTTGTTCTGCAGAACAGCACTTCAAGTTGAGAAATTCTGTCATTTTATAATTTCACTTCCTTCTCAAGAAAACTTATCACACACACACCCTACCACCGCCTCCTCCCCCCATCCCACACACACACTGGCCATTCTCTGAAAGGCATAAATGTTTATAAATAAAATAAAAAATATATATTTAAATTGAGTCATTAGATCTTTCTTTTCTTCAAGGAAAGTAATTCTTTCTCTGTTTGTGGGGGAGGGGTTAAAACAGTCTGGATATGTAGGCCAGCCTGGCCATGAATTCATAATTCTGACTTAGCCTCTTGAGGGCTTGATTACATGTGTGCATCAGAACATCTGGCTATTCACTTCTTTTTAAAATATATTCTTATATATTTCAAATAAAATTACATCACTCACACTGTCTCTTTTCTCCCTCCAGCATCCTATTTTATTTTAATTTAAAAATGAAAAATTGGATCAACATGGATCCTATTTTCACTAATATACTAAAATACTTGGTCTCTACTGCCATCACCACTCAACCATTCTCAGTGCGTATTTTGGTTCCATGGACCTTGTTTAACATGCCAGTGGGAAGAACATAGACTCTATTGCTAGAAAATGTGGATTTAATGTTAACATCTGTGCGACCTTTGTTTATCAATTATCTTTCCTTGGATAGATTTTGTATCAACAAAATGAAGATTAAAATGGTGCTGTGATATTGCAGAGGGGAGTACCTGAGGTGTATGCGAAATGTTTGACAAAGTTAGTAGTAGGTGATCACTAAGAGTTTGCTATTTCTATTATTCTTGTTTGCCTTAAGTGATGTTCTTTCCACCCACGATAACAACAGATCAGCCCTGAAGCACACATTCACAGCCTCATGCATTACTTAGACAGGCAGGCCTGTAACTGATGGACCCACTTAGAAGAACCTTCTTGGAAAAAGACAGGATCTCTGCTGTTTGGATTCACCCTTTAAAATCAAGTTCAATAACAAAGACAGACACAGGAAAAGCTCACTGATCAGCATCTAAGCAAGCTTTAATAGTTACTTCTAAAAGTTATCTCCAGATCATCTTCTCCCCCAAAGTATTCATAAACAATAGCTACAAGTATTCACATTCCATAAACACAATATTGCAAAAGCAGGAAAAACTAAGCAGATCCTTTATAGCCTTGTGTTTTCATTTTATATTTGCTACTAAATACAGATCTCAATGTCTGTTACTAAATTCTAAGAGCTAAGCGCTGAAAGAGCTGTGATGACAGCTAGTGGCTGAGAGTTAGAGGCTGGGAGCTGGGGGCTTGGGGGTCAAAAGGAGGGAGTTCTCAAACAAGCAGCACGTTTGCATTCTTGTCCATCAACTGTATCAACTATAGCCTGCTCATGGGACCCTTTTCCTCCTACTGGGTTGCCTCCATCCAGCCTTGATATGAGGGTATGTGCCTGGTCGTATTTCATCCTGTTATGCTGTGTTCAGCTGAAATCACTGGGAGGCCTGCTCCTTTCTGAAGGCAAACAGAGGAACAGTAGATCTGGGGGAGAGGAGGTGTGCGGGGTCGGGGGTGAGGGGGGGTTGGGGGAGGAGAGGGCGTGGGGTGGGGGGGGACTGGGCAAAGGGAAGTGGGAGGCTGTAGTCGGAATGTAACCTGTAAGAGAAGAATAAAGGAAAGGGGAAAAAAAGAAAACTGGAGGAACACTGACTCATTACTTAATCCCACTTTTGTTTAAAAGGTATGTTCGGAGTCCATGTAACAGAGGTCTCCCTCTAGCTCAAACTTTGCTGCAAGTAATTAAAACTATTCATACAGCATCTGCCTCATGGTCATTATACTAAACAAATGTATGTTGAACATAATAATACCTAGGGTGCAACACAAAGGATCTGGACCTTTCTCCAAGGGCAAGATTTCTCGTGGTGCCATGTGTGCATCTAGGAAGGCCTTATTTGGTAGAACCGAGCTTCAGTGCTCGACAGATGTTAGCAGCAATATAAAGAGCATCTGAGCTGTCACTTCATGTAGTCCCATCACCGTGCTCCACATACTGACAAACTGTGTGTGACCAGAATGGAAACGATTCGGCACTAGATGAAGTCAAAACAAGACGCATCTGCATGTGCCCTTCAATTCTACACAGGATGGGAGACTGAAATGGAGGGTGAAACATGACCACAGTGAGAACCTTTCCCTTTTGAATGTTGTACTTCCTTTTCTCTCCTGTTGTCCCCGCACTCTCCCTCCAGCGAGGCTTCTGCCCTTCCCTCTACTCTTCCTTCCTCATTATCAAAGCCGAATAGTTATAAATATTTGTGTCCCTGGTGGTGGGGCAATCAGAGTTTCTTTTAGTTCCCCAAAAATGGGAGTTTTTGTTTTTTTATTAAAAGAACTTGTGACTGCTCTAGCAGTGATTTAGACTCTGCCTTGCACTTCTGAATACTCATAGATATTGGGTGTGATTTCACTATCTACTCAGTTATTTGGGGATTACAGTTTCGGGGGTTTATATTTCAGGAAGATGGTGATGCTGATAATGGTAGTGATGAAAATGCTGTGATTAAAAACAAGTTATTATCTATATACATAAGACCTAGTTGTGTAAGTATTTAAGCAAAAGAAGAAATGGGTTCTAAGCAGGCTATGTCTTTTCAGATATACATTTGCTAGAATTCAGTTCAAAATTCACAAGAGTGGGCTGAGACAGACCATTTCTGCCAGTAAATGAATGTGTTTTTCTTTACCAGCTTACAGACTTGGGACTAGAAATGCTAGCCAGCGTCATCATAGGAGGACAGGTCTCTGAATTTATCCCTCCTGCCTCAAGGTAACAATGAGACGAATACACTAGGCCTGGCCATCCTACTGCTTTTTATCTTTCTCTCTACTCCCAGGGAAAGCAGGATCCTCTGGGCTATAAAAGTAACAGAGAGGTAATTTTGTCTGTGACCTTAAATTAATTCCACTCTGACATAGTTCTAAATGTTTGCATTCATTTATTCACTCATTCAATAAACTGACCTTGAACACCCGTTATGCCAAATTCCATGCTAAATGCAGAGTGCTACCTTAACTCCAGTCAGTCTAATATTCCTTAGTAAGAATAATCTCTGATCCATTTAGGCTGTTGTGCTGGTAAACTGGAATCTACGTCTATGTTAATAGGGTCACTAGGAAGTATTAAGTCACCGTCAGCATCATTATCTCCTGTCAGTCTCTCTTAGCAGGATGCAAATGTTAACGATGAAGAATGAAGAGCTGCTGTTTGTTCTGCTTTCTTGTTGAGGGAAGGTATAAAAACTGATTCCTGACCCAAACTGGTATGAAACATAGAAAGATTACCACACTTGGAGTCAGATCTGGCTTCAATTTTTGAATCTGAGGGAATGTGCTGAAAGTATTTGAGCTCCTACTGTTTATCCTAAAACAAGTCCCAGAAAACTCTTTTGCCTTACCCTCTTCTAGCATGGCAGAGGGAAATATGAAATAATGCAACATAACAATGTGTGTAAAAAGTGCTCTGAAAGCCATGACACTCCATGCAAATGTGACCTGTGACTAGCAAACAATCTTTGGGGAGTTTTTTAGGGAGGGGGCTGTGTCATTATGGTTTCCTTTCTTCCTCTTTTCCTCAGAGGATGGAACTCATAAATCAACCATCACTATTGGGGTGTTTGGCAGCATACACTGGTTTCCTCATGAAAGAGCAGGGTTAGAAGTTCTCCTTGTTGAAAATGAAGTGTACTCCACGTGGGCCAGACTCAGAGTTGGAGATGCTCTGTTTACTGAGGGTTTCAGCCAGGGCTTCGGGGCCACACAGGAAAACTCCTATTCTGGTGCTTTGGAGAAAGAAAAGAAAGTTTCAAGTTTTGGCATGAGTTGGGCAGCAAAGTAGGTAGGTAAATTTGCTATTAAGTAAAGCTCCTCCCATTCCTATTTTTCCACAAATGACAAAAATGTTTAAATTACTATAAGGAGCAGGCTAGACTCTAACCACAGGGAAAATCAAAAGTAGCTGATATCTCTAGAAATTGAGAGCCAAGCAGAGTTTTTGGACATTTCTACCACAAAGATATCATGGCTAATATGTAAAGCTGCAGTGTACTTTCCTGTAGGATTCTACCCGCCCCACTCCCAATCAACTGATTTTTGCAATCAGTAACAAACCCTCATTGGGTGTCTCAACTCTGACAGCAGCTTCATCCCTTCAAAATCTTACAGTTGAAAGCCTTGCTTTTCAAAATGTGATCCTGTGTCACATGTCTTTAATAATGCAGGTTCCTGGGCCCAACTTCATACCTAATAAGTCAGAGTCTATATGTAAAAACAAAGCAAGGTAATTTATGTGCTCATCAAAGTGTAGAATGCAATGGTTCAAGTAAAGCAGGTACATTAAACCTGGGGCCAATGGGCCACATGCATTGCTATGTAGGCAACCCAACACATTTGTAGATCACAACATCACGTTGCAATAGTAAGTCAAAGTGTTTGCTACATCTATTCGAAAATATATATTCATGGTAAGCTCTTGAGTGTTTCATGTGTTCTAAGAGACAGGAATTTCCTCAAGGTTTCATGATGGCTAAAACTGTAGTGGCAATACATAGAAAGAAACATATCTGTCAACTTCTGACTTTAGCCTTAGACACTTGAACTGAAAGCAAAGGTATAACATTTTTAACAGTAAGCATAAGCTGTATTCACTATTTAAAATAAATAGATACACTAGTGAAATTTGGACAAGTAAAGAAAAGAAATGCCATGGTGAAGCTTGGGGTAGGATACTGAGAGAATTACTCTCCATATAAGTTTGCTGTGATTTAAAGATTGGTTCTTGAAATCAGAGATATCAAACATTTGTTTGGCAGGAATTCAACCCAATTAGAGTATTATGGAAAGGCTACTGCTAACTTTTAGGCTATAAAGTGCAGTCAGAGGTCAGGAGCTGCTACTTTAGGCAGATCACAAGCTTCAAGAACACATTAGTGGAGGACCACTTACTTAGGGTGTTCACTTGCAATTGTCTTGAACTCGTTATCCCAGTTGGGCCGTCCATACAGAGTCTTTTGTTTCAGGCCTGTGATCACATCTTTCTCCTCATCATGGTGTACAGCAAAGTGATTGGCCTGCAGCAAAGGATATACATTCAGAGAAAAAGAAGCATGGTGTAACACATACATATTTCACAAATCAAGCTCTTACCACTTATTACACACACGCACACACACACACACACACACACACATACACACACATACACACACGTTACAATGATAGGGGTGCTATTCAGGAAGAAGGGGAATAAAAGGATCTTCTGTACTCATCTGCTATCCAGATACTATACTAGCTATATGGATATCAATAAGTCAGTTCCTTATGAGACACTTTTTGAAGCAAGACTCCCCTGCATTAAGGAGAAAAATCCTCTTCTGCAATCCAAATAAGTCCAGCCTAAAGTCAAAGGGAAAGGAAATATAACACAAACAAAGATGAGATAACAAAATTAGAAGAATAGCTATCCCCTGAATATGATGTGGTCTTTGTTCACACTAAATACACTACTCCTAGAAGCAGGTCCTACACACCTTCATTGCTGGGCCATTTAGTATAGGCAGGGGATTAGAAAAATTAAAAGGAGATGGATTTCAAATGGTACAATGGGAAATCGGCCAGCTGCTTGTAACTCATTTTCCTGCATTGACCTTCCATTGCTGGATCCAAAAGAAATTGGCTCCAGCCTTTCAGTACATGATCTAGACCTACAGCTGCTTGTGACTCGGGCTTTGAACTCCTAAAGAGCCAAAGGGAAACTGAGGACAGTAGCACAATTAGCTCTTCTTTCCTGGTCCTAAACTAACAAAGCTAAAAGGTAAACTGATGATAATAATAAGGGCAGTTAGTCATTATTCCTTCCTGTCTTAGACAGCCTGGCCTTGAGGTCATAGAGCAAGTTTTAGCTGACTGCAAGGCTAAATCAAATAATATTATAGTTAACTATTGCCTCACTGGTTGACTCAAAAGGGTGAGGTTCTGCTTTTGCCCCCAAAGACCATAATACCCTCTAAGAGAGGCAAGCTTGTTCTGCAGGGAATCTGTCCTAGTTTCCTTTCTGTCCCTGTCACAAGGTATCATCATAAAAATCTCCTTAGGAGAGGAAGGCTTTCTCTGGCTCACAACTACAGATTCCAGGCCATCACTGTGGAGAAGTCAGGATGGCAAGGACCTGAAACAGCTGGCCATATCCGCAGGCAAGAGGAGGAAGAAAGCAATGCACCCATGCTGCTTATTGTTGGTTTCTACTCAGCTTTCTCCTGCCTTACATAGTCCAGGGCCCCCTGCCCAAAGAATGGTGCCAACCACCATGGGCTACATCTTCCCACCTCAGTTAGCAACTAAGACAACACCTCACAAATATGCCTATAGGCAACTCTGATCTAAATGTTTAATCAATTAATACTCTCCTCCCAGACTGGCCCAAATGCAGCTACATATAGTATTTCTTAACCTTATCAATTAAAAGATGCTTATATCGCTAACTGTTCCTGGTGGGAGACTCTATTGCATTCAGTTGAAGACAACTGACTCATTTTATTTTAGTAGTCTCCAAATATTTTCCATGACACATATTCACATACACATATGTATACATAATATATTCCATTTTCTTCATTATACATATGTTGATTTATTTGTTATTAATATTCACAAACTGCTGGGAGTAGCTGAATGCCAGCTCTGGAATATTTGGACTCTGCCAGTTACTTGTTAGGTGACTTTATGCAAATAACCTAATCAATTCTACACTTTTTGACTCTTTATCAATAAAATGTAGATAATAATAATAGTTACTTTATCATAGGGTTGCTGAGAACATAAAATTAGACAATCTGTATAAACACTAAAAACAATGCTGGAACAGAATTCAGTCTCTGCAAAGGCGTAGTTGTAGGACCCCAATCCTTTGATACCCAAATCCATAAATGCTCGTCTCTAACATACTTTAAATCATATCTAGATTATTTATGACACCTCAGACAATGTAAACCCTATGTAGTTCTTATACTGTATTGTTTAGGGAGCAATGACAAGAAAAAAAATGTATGTTCAGTATGGTTACTTTTCCCTCAAATATTTTGATTAGGTTGATGAAATATACAGATGCTGAACCTCAAGTATATGGAGAGATGACTGAGTATAAATTTATTGACAACATCATAAAACATAGATAACATACACTAAAGAATATGTACAAGAGAGGGGGTTAGAGTTTCCTCCCCATCTGCTTTGAGATTCCAGCTCCTTGGTGAAAACAGTGTTTTAATACCAACACAGGCCCTTTAGTTTGGAATCTGACTGGTCTAACTATCTTATGGTGAGTGTGAGCAAGCTGAGTCACTGGAATCCTTGGCCGGGGCTCGGGGAGGGGGCAGGGGAGGGCAGCAGAGAAGTAGTGTTTGGAACATACCGATAAGTAAAAGGAAGCCAGCACACTCTGGACACACAAGGGCCTGAGAACTGAATTCTTGTCCTCACCTGTGACTCATCCCAGCCAGTAAGGTAGATGTTGTAGCTGAGGAAGTCTGCATTGTTCCTTTCCTGCATCTGGGTCTCCAGCAGCTGCAACAGGTCTGCAAACCACTCAAAGGCATGTGTGTCCCTGCACAGCCAGTAGAAGTAGATCTGAAGAAAGATGGGACACAAATCTGATTATATCAGCGTCATCAAATGGGTTTTTAATGTTCTAAACTTTTTCATGAGGCCCAGAATGCCTAGAAACAGGTTTTCAGAAATCTGGAGATGTTTGTCATTGTTTCAAGACAGGGTCTTTAATATAGCCTTGGTTGAACCCAAACTCGAAACCCTCCTATTTCTGACTCTCAAGTGCTGGGATTGTGGGTGTGTATGGATACTTCATAGGCTAGTTTACAGAAACCTTCTCTGACATTCATGCAGGCCAATCAGTAATACCAGTTTTCAGGAGCTGCTGGAGAGGTGGCTCAGTGGGTAAGAGTGGTTTGGGTTTTTTTTGTTTGTTTGTTTGTTTGTTTTGTTTTGTTGCTCTTCCAGGGACCAAACTTCTGTTCTCAGCATCTGTGTCAAGTGGCTCACAACTGCCTATTACTCCTGTTCAAGGGCCTCTGATGTACTCTTTTGGCCTCTAGGGGCACCCTTACATGCGTGCATGTATGTGTGCACACAGATGTGCATGAGGGCACACACACATGCACAGAACAAGCACACAGACACAAATAAAACTAAATATTTAAAAATAAATCAATAAATTGATGGCTTAGGCTTACAAAGATATAGCTAAGCCCCACCTTGTGGCTCCCTACTTTCCCTCTGCTGGCTGTTGTTCCTCTCCCAGAATCCCTGGCTTCCTATGTATCTGCTCTGAGAAAGGCCAAAGGAATCATCACAGTGGTTGTTACAGGACATCTTCCCTGCCTGAGACTGCCAGACCCTCCCAAGTTCCTAGGGGGAAAAATGGTTTTACTCGTATCTTCCTCCCATAGAAAAGAGGTAAAACAGAAGAATGAAATGTATAGCTATCAGAAGCAGTCTTAAGAGTCACTAGAATCATTTGAGGTTTACAAGGCATCTTTCATCAAGTAACTGACATGTAACAAGCCCGTAGGAATTTATACTCAGGAGACATCCATAAACAAGTAGAAAGTTCCACGTCTCCTGCCATATCCTGCTAAAAAGCAGTACTGAAGGGGTTAAAATAGAGTCAGTGTCATTATGTAATGCAGGATGACACAAAACCTATGTTTGCAGTTTGGCCTGCCACTGTTCTGTAAATGCCACTCTTCAGCTCTGAAATCGCAACTGCTTTGAAGGCAGCAGAGTGCGGGCCTGCCTGGGCTACACAGTAAACATAAGGCAACTTAGTGAGTACCCGTCCGGATATGAAACGGGAGATGATTGTGACTTTGTGTCTTAGTGGCACAGCATTTGATTAGTGGGTGTAAGGTCTTGGGTTCCATCACCAATCGTGCATTCCTTTCTATTTATAAGTTGTAGAAAACAGGGTCTTCAATTGTACATATTTCATATTTATACATTTCTAAAAAATATGTAACTTTGCAGAGGGAAAACTGGAAAAGGATGCCCAAGGGGATAGGGACGTAACTCAGTGGTGGAGCACTTGAGGCTTTGGCTGCCACCTCAGCACTGCTTGTGGGATGTGTGTGTGTGTGTGTGTGTGTGTGTGCGCGCGTGCGTGTGTTTGTGTATATATCTGCCCATGCATGTGCACACTCAAAGTGGAGTTGTTGGGCTGGAGTTCTAACTCCTTCCTCTTTTTCT
>OU015760.1:16762579-16780079 GCA_907169655.1 Acomys percivali
GAGAGAGAGAGAGAGAGAGAGAGAGAGAGAGAGAGAGAGAGAGAGAGAGAGAGAGAGAGAGAATCCTAGAAAGCAATACCTTTATAGTGCATAGTATTCCACTTAAAGACCTATCCATTTCATCACTATGTTAAATGCATTAAAATAAACAGTAGGTCTTCTCTCTATCTTCAGCTTAGTAAAAGAGAATATGGCTAATAGACTTTTTAGACCAACATGATAGAGAGCGTGAGGAGATTTGCTCATGTGATAATCAGCTACTACAAATAATTTCACGTCAGTGAATACCTTAGTGATGACCACCTTCTGTTGAGACCGCCAAAACCGGACCAACCTCTCACAGAGGTACAGGAACATGGGACCCACTATCCATTTCCAAGTCTGTAATCACATCAAACACAAAAATGACATGTGTTTAGGGAGTGGTGACAGCTAGTGAAATATTCAGAAGGAGAAAACATTTTACAAGCCCAGCTGAAGTATTTCACATTTCACAGTTGTTACAGTATTTTGTATCCGTTCGTCCTACAAAGCAAATAACTGACACAGAGAGACTAAAATGTACTTTAAAGCTGCCAGCACTTCTCCGGACAGAGTCTGAACTGATTCTAATCTACTCATAAACTAAATAAACTACTCTAAACCTTATACATATATTCCAAGCACTTGCCACTATGACCCCTGGGTCCGTCCGAGTCCAGTTCCCACCGTCCTCCTCCAACCATCCAAAACCTCTTACCTCTCCAACCTTCAAACTTTTCCTCTCCCTTCCAGGAAGTCCCGCCTTCCACTTCCTGTCCTTCTGCCTAACTGATTGGCTAAACAGTACTTTATTGATGGTTGATACATTCACTTAGCATTCCTCCACACACAAGCTTGCTGAAGTATTTACTACCGATAGGCAATTTTTATAAGACAGAATATATAAAAATGTGAGAAATTAAGATAGAGTGTTTAGCCAGTAAAGCAGCCACATTGCTGTTACATATTACATAATCTGTGTGTATAGTGTGGAACTTTCCAAAGAGGAACTTCCTACAAGAATGACATTTCCTCTCCGTGTCACAAGCAAGGATGACTTCAGAATGAACTTGTCTCATTTCAGCAACATGATTTTTTTGTTGTATTTTTCTTTTGTTTTTCTAGACAGGGTTTCTCTGTGTAGCCTTGGGTCTTGGACTCGCTTTGTAGACCAGGCTGTCCTGGAACTCACAGTAATCCACCTGCCTCTGCCTCCCGAGTGCTGGGATTAAAACATGATATTTTTAATACAACACTGAAGTTGTTTTTCCTTTCATCCATTGAGTCTCAGATCATTCTTTTGCAAAATGACAAATGTTGTACATGACTCCACCTGTCGTCTTCAATACTCTGGTAAACTCTAAGAGCTCTGTTGGGCTTTTGCTGAGTGTCTGGACAGAACGTGTAAATCAAGTTATGGGCTCGATATAAACATTGGGGCCCAACACATCTACCCTGTTTGGCCAGTTAGATTCCTAATCTAATAGTTGAAGTACCAAAAAAGTTAAAAGATAATATCGTCTAAAAGTTGATTCTCTAGAATGGATTCTGATGTAGAAAATCAAAGATGCTTCCCATATGCCCTGGTTGATTATATTGTTGTTGTTGTGTTTGTTTTTCTTGTCAAGTTGACACAAGCTAGAGTTATCTTGGAAGAGGAGCTTCAATTGTGAAAATGCATCCATCCAGGTTGCCTGTAGGCAAGTCTGTGGAGACATTTTCTTGATTGATGTTGGAGGGCCCAGCTCACTGTGGGCAGTGCCACCCTTGGGCTGATAGTTCTGCTTTCTATAAGAAAGCAGACTGAGCAAGCCATGAGGAGCAAGCCACACTCCTCTGTGGCCTCTGCATTAGTTCCTGCCTCCAGGTTCCTGCCCTGGGTTCTTGCCCTAACTTCCCTCAGTGATAAACTGTGACCTGAGAGTTATGAGCCGAAACAAACCAGTTCATTTCCAACTTGCTCTTTATTATGGTGTTTTATCAGAGCAATAGAATGTTATCATTTCAAGAGTGTATTAGAATATATTTTGATATTTTATTATTATTGGAAATTGAAAGTATTCCAATTCTCCACTGTCCTAGCCAAAAGCTGAAGAATATCTGTAGCAGAGATGAGACAGGTGCTTTAAAATTGTTCCCACCCATTTCCAGAGTGGTATTGTAGAGTGCCACTGAGTGGCATTGGATTTGGACATTTCCTTTAATATCCACAGAAACCTAGAAGCAGTTTCAAGGCTGTTGCCTGAAAAGCTGGTAGAACTCACTGCAGCTTTCATTGAGGATCTGTGCCTTCCCTAGCCCATTAAAAAAAAAAAAACAAAAATAAGATTCCATTTTTCTCCTTTCTATCAGTGACTGAATATTGTAGGGTAAGTGACTGCTGAGTCAGGTTGACTTCATTAATGAACTAGAATACTCAAAGGCATTAAGCCTTTGTAGAGTGATGGGCATAGTAAAAGAATAGTTCTATATCAAGAGAGTAGAAGAAAATGAATAGGAGATTTGTCTTTATGATATACATTAAGAAAAGACTTATAATACTAATGTTGAGTTTTGTTTCATTTTATATGAGTGGCTCGCACAGCACCCAACAAAGTATAGTATCTGCCAATGGAAGGAGAAATCACATGAAGATTATAGAGATCACTTTGTGGAGCAGAGATATATAGAATGGAGCCCAGAAGAAGTCTCTAGAGGCAAGTATTTCACCTTGTTTCCCCTGTTTGCCCTCACCTCACCCCTACTCTATTACAAGCTGACTGCCCTTGGTATTTGTGTGATTCTGGTTGTGCAACCTTTATCATTCTGATAGACTTAATCTCCTGATGCCTAAAGGCAGCACAATGTGCTACCTCATCCATTTTCCTAACAGTTCTGAAAGCCATATAGAATGTCATATAGACTCCCTGGTAACCTAAGAGGCCCACAGCTCCTTATGGGTAACTTATTTGCGCCATACAACTCAGATCAGGAGAGACTCTCTAAGTACACCTCTGAAAATCATTATCTGATATTATTGTGGCCCTCATCCCCAGAAGGAAGAGGAGGAGGAGGAGGAGGAGGAGGAGGAGGAGGAGGAGGAGGAGGTAGTGATAGTGGTGGTGGTGATGGTGGCTCTTAACCCCAAAGAGAATTTTAAAAGCATTGTTTTCCAAGTTCATTCTAAAACAGTGGCAACAGATCAATGCAAAACTTGTTTTTCAAGGAAAATTCTAACCAATTTACATCCTAGACAAAAGTAGATATATCATGCTAATGGACAACACTTGGACCTGTTTCTTAGGACTAACAGCAACCACACTATAATAGAAGTAATACAAATACATACCATAGGAGGGTTTCCAGAAAACTTTGGCACTGGACATTCTTTTAGAGTTCCCCATTGTTTGATTTTGTCTGCACAGAAATCTATATTATGCTCTTCCAAACTCTCTGAAGTCTGTCCACGTACAATTCGTCTGGTGAATTAAGAAAAAGCAATTCCACATTACTTAATAATAAGACTACAAGCAGCTTGAGTCCTTTAGACTCTTGAGATCCAGGGCCTCATGTATTCTAGGCAAGCACTCCAGCAAAGAGCTGTATCCTCAACCCTGATTGTGGACATCCTGCAAGTATCCTGATGGGAGCCCTGCCCTTTTTAAGTAATGAAACCCTTCTGAATAAATCAGGGAAGGAAATGGAAATATGTGAGCTTCAACAATAGAAGATTCTGTACAGTGCTACAAAGAACATCAACACATAACATTATGGAGTGTGAGTCTTGGGTTACTAATGTGTGCCCTTTTAAAGGGAGAACTGGCTTCTTTTCAAGTGTCATTTTTGTGCATAGTCAAACAGAACCTAGAAAGATGGTAACTCTAACAGGCTGATTGTTAACCCAGAGAGCATCTTTGTCACATTTGAAAGAGTTTCTCTGTCTTTGAAGACACTTCTGCAAGCCAATCACATGGCCAGCAAAAAGGAAACTAACTATGTTTCACCTCTTAGACAGGCATTGCTACATACTGGATAACCCACACGACCACACCCAGTGGCTTTGGGGCTAGCAGAGCTCTTTATTTGTAGATCCCTGACTTGTCCAGGCTAGGCAAGGTGCACACCGGTAATCTCTACATTCCGCATGCTAAGAATGTGATTTTTGAAGGTTCCAAGGCAGCCTAGTCTATACAATGAGATGCCATCTGAAAAAAAAATGTTGTCTAAATGTTATCTTTCTGAGGAGATTTAAGCATCCTCACAGATAGGAGCACCAGCACTGTACTGCTTAAAGTACTTAGAGCCTATATAGTTCAACTCAGAAATTATTAAGTAAGCAAATGTTTAAAAGTTAGGCAATTCTGGGTTAGTAATGATGAAAAGTGGGAGGCACAAAATGGAGTTAGTTATTGTAAAGAAGGCAAATGACATGGAAGCCCATTTGTAAACTTCATTTGGGATACTTAAAAGCTAACATATCATTTAGTACATTCCGAGAATGGTTTAATTCAAGGCCATTATCTATCCTCTACCCTTTTGTGAAACAGAGTTTCATTACGAAGCCCTGGCTGTCCTGGACCTGGGTAGACTAAATACTTCCTATTTCTACCTCTTGGTGAAGAGGTTTTGTATGAGTACTTGTCTTTAGTAGGCTTGAAGGAAAGTACTGTTCATTGATTATTTCAGTTAATCTATAGAATCAGTTTGAGAAGCAAGCATCATTTTTTGCAGTTTTACATGACGGTACTGAAGCTGAATGATTTGTTGAAAATAATTCTAATTTTGCTCCAGACAACCTTGACCTGAAAGCTCAGTTCTACCCATTGGTCATCTTGGCAGGAGTCTAAGGAGTCTTGATTCCCCAGTTCATCTGGGGAAAAAATAATAGAAAAAAAAATGTGATTTTTCTCCTTGTGCTCTCAACAATAAGACCAGAAGTCTGCAAAGCTGAATTTTAATTCCAATTCAGCTGTTACCTAGCCACTAGCCCCTGAGCAATCATCTGAGCAGTGTAAATAACAACTACTACTGAGGTAGAGAATAAGGCAAATACATTCAGGTCTGAGCCAAAGAAAGGCACCTGTGTGTGCCACTACACAAACAGGATGTGATGGGAGTAGTAAAGGAGGGAGGGGAGGAAATGCTTCCTCTTTTGAAGATTTCTCTGAGATAGCTGGATGGTGAGCAAGGTCCACATTAAGACACTCCATTTCCTTAGGAGACTCCAGAGATTCTTCATTCCCACAGGTGGGTACTTAGAAAGAGTTTAGCAGGGGTGGAAATCAGGAAGTAGGTTAAGAATGCACACAGAAGGTGGCCACCTTTGCTTTCCCTCATCCTTCCTCTTTTCACTCTCAAGACTTGCTCACCCCTGGTGACTTGGCTTGAACTTTGCATATCTACTTTCCCCGCCCTCACATTCCTGGAACTCTATATTCATCATGGAACTTCCCTGGGCTTGGCTTTTATGTGCAGGTGGTGTGTAAGAGTAGACAAATAAAATTTGATATCAAAACAGATTTTTTCCCCAAGTTTATAGTCCAACACTGTGTGTCTTTGTGAGCGTTTACACCACAGCCCACTCTAGACCACCTGTTCTCTAGGCTGCACACCAGCCAGGAGTGGCTTGGACCACATCTTACCATTTTCACTTTTGGGTTTCATATCCACACATTAGAGGGGACAAAAGAAATACTGAATGTCAAGTTTTAAGCACCTGACATAGAGCTTGGTAGAAGTTAATGGCTTCTATCATATTCAAAAGTTTGAAGGTGATGTCTTTGTATTTTTCTAGCTAGCATTCCTCCATAGCTCCTGAGGTAGATCCTCATACCCAGTAAAAAAAAAAAAAAAAACTAGTAATGATTGTGGTTTAAAACTAGTTGGGCAGGGGCTGGAGAGTTAGCTCAGAGGTTAAGAGCACTGGCTGCTCTTCCAAAGGTCCTGAGTTCAATTCTCAACAGCTACATGGTGACTCATAACCATCTATAATGAAATATGGTGACCTCTTCTGATGGGTAGGCACACATGCAAGAAGAACATTGTATACATAATAAATAAATAAGTAAATAAATAATCTTTTTAAAAAATCCAACTGGACAACAGAAAACTGCTTCAACAGATTAATGACTAAGTCTTGTACTTTGGGATTTTGCCTAACCTACTTGTGATTTACCCATAGTAAACAATGTGGCGTATAACCAAGACCCTACCAATGCATTTAATAAGGTATGGCCATCAGAAAGTAGACTACCTTCCTTCTTTTTACGTAGAAATATAGTGGACTATCTACACAGTCAGACACAGTTGACGAGACTAACCATAATCCGTGTATTTTAAACACTAGGTATATATTTCATGCTTATTTTAAATAACTGCATCATGAATTAGATGCATACAATAAGAAAGCAAAAATAATGTTGCTGTTCCTTTTGGCTGACCTCTGCTGTTCTCTCACATCCCCTCAGCAGACAGGGTGACCCCACAAAAGCAAGGAAGTCCCTATGCCTCTCCCTGGGCAGTGCCTCTAGAAAGTGAACCCAAAGTATTTGATAATAGAGTTAGAAAACTCACTCAGCTCCATGGATGGCAAGGCCAATGAAGAAGATCACAAAGAGATGGTGTGTATACCAGAACACCTCAAAGTAAGACCTCCGGATGGTTTTGGTAGAGGAAGTGATAATTAATATGAGACATAGTGTGATGACGACTCCTGTGATGCCAGCCAACCGTGTCACAGCCACATACAGGCCCCCTTCAGGGTTCTGGAAAACAGAAACACATAGGATCATAACTGCTGGGGTATCCATTTTAAAGCTGTTTATGTCAGGCACTTCCTGGCCCTTTGGCTATGCTATGATATCTCTCAGAGGGATATGGTGTTGAAGTTTCCAAATTTAAACTGTCTCACATTATTGAGGAGTCATAGATAAAAGAGAGCTGCTACATTCAGATGATTCTAATGGAGTTCAAGTATAAAGAACTGACCTAGTAAAAGATGGCTTCAAAGTGTCTCAGGCTCTTTAGCTCTTTGATTTGGAAAGGGCACAGTACTTAACTGACCAATGAATTCAGACAATACCTGCCATCTGAAGCAGGGTTCACATGAGTAGACCCTGAGATGAGAGTTTACAGGCAAGTGACTTAGAAAGAAGGTATGCCAAGAGAAACTTGTCAGGAAAAAAAAAAAGAATAGGTTTGAGAAAATGACAAAGTTAGGAAAGGGGAAACTCACAGACAACATCTCACAGGGACTACTTTAACTTGGCTTTCTAGAGGTTCTCTCATTATGTCTAGTTTCAGAAAACTGAAGATAAAAATGGTAAAACACGTCGACTAGATCTCCTATCAGCTGGCAGGAAGCTAGGCAAACAGATGCTCCAAAGCAGGTTGTGACACACAGAAAAGCACAGGGGCAGGCCGAAGCTACCCTCCACCCCTGTAAGATGGTCTTTTTTTTTCTTTTTGTTTCCAATCTCGGAGAATTCTATTGACTAAGGATGAGAGAATTTCATACACTCAGGCATATACACCCCAATCTGAGACTAAGTTATGCCTCAGAGTTTGTACTGATTAAAGAGAAAGAAGCTTCATTTCAAGGCCTGGGCTTATCAGTTATTTGCCAAAGGCTTCCCAGGGAACATTAACCATCCAGATCCTTCCAGATCTTAACCTTGGGCAAAGGGATACCAGTAGCTTCAAGATGGTCCTGGAGGAAGGGCGGACCTAGTAAAAGTGACCCATGGAAATCTGGACAGAGCATGACAATGCCAGTCCAACTAATATGTTAAAATCACCATCCGTATACATCATTTGGAAAGCAATGAACGATAGAAAGAAAAATTATCTGTGGTACCACAGAAAGAAATATGAATCATGCTAGCTTTTCTCATGTCAGTTTGAATGTAAAAATTTTGGCAAAATTAAAGTTATTTTATAGCTGTTTTTTTTTTAAACACAGGAAGTGTGTTTGAAATTCAGTGGTGGAACTTAACTATCTCCCTAAGCTTAAGCCACTGGGTTCATAAAAATGTTCTGAGCTCCTTTCTGGATTTAAGAAGCTTCAGGCACTCATGAGATGAAAGCCTGTGGATTCCCTCATAGCTGCCTGAAAAAAAAAAAAATATATATATATATATATATATATAAGCAAGACTTTTCTGAAATCATGCTTGAGGCTAGACAAAACATGGGTTCTTTACCCTTTATAGATTTATCCCCATTCTGTTCTTTCTGCCTCCCAGAAAAAAATAATTCTGATAGTAATCCCACTACTACCTCCAATTCCTGATTATATCCTATTCAAACAAATACTGGTTTTCTAAAACCTGCCCTCAAACCATCTAATACAAGCCTAAACTGCCTAACAAGTCACTCAGACTTTCTGAGATAGGAGATCTCTTTCATTACAGCAAGTAGTGAACCCAACTTTGATTGAACATGAATCCTTCACTTTCCTTTATTGGTGTGCGCAGTCATGGGTGATCATGAGTTACTACAGGATCCACGTACAATCTTTCTCACAAGAGAGCCCAAAGATCAGGGAAATATCTGAGCAATCTGTGTGCATGGGATCAGGAGGGTAATAGGCATTTTCTTTACACTTATATTATAAACCATTAGCAAACTTTCATGGTTGGTTTTTGTGGACATATTATAGCTTTTCACCCAGTTTAAAAAAAAATCCTCTGCTTTATTAGCCCAGAAAACATCTGAATCAGAAAAGGAGAGGCTTACCTTGAATTTTTCTCTAGCAAAATTGAGATACTCTTCACCATCCTTATCACCAATTTCAGAGAGTGCTACTGAATAATTGTCAGACTCTCCAACTCTTGCATTCACACACCATTCGACATTGAACAAGTGTGCAATGGTATGAATTGCTAAAGAGGGCAGAGAAGAGAAACAAAGCAGGAGAAAGGTATAGACAGCATTATTGACATCTAGGTTTCTGGCTACAGCCTATGGACTCTCAAGAGAAAAAAAGGGATGGGGCCCAGGATGTTGTAAACAAGAACTGGGTCCCAATAACCAGAGAAGCAACCCAGTTCTAGTTGGTCAGCTTCTTTCTGCCTGTGTGACTGTGGAAACATCATACAACCTCTCTGATATTGGTTCCCTCATTTGTAAAGTGAAGGTGTGGAACTAACACTTCTGAAGATCCAACCAACTTCTAATATACTTTTGATAGATTCACACCCTCTCTTTTTCCCTAATGTGTTTGTACTAGAATGAGCAAAGCACACATGTGAAACCTCCAGAGAGTGGTGGCAAACAAAATTGAATTCATATGAACTCATGGTCATCAGCATGAATCTCTTAAGTTAAAAAGAAATCGCATTCTTTAGTTCCCTAGCACTTGCCTAGAGCTTCCTAGTGGCCTGAGCCTGTCATAAGTGCTTTACAATGACTCAATCCTTACAGTAAACCAATGATCTAAGCAAGTCTAATATCAGCTCGTCTAAATGATGAAGGAACTAGCACATAGATTGCGTTAAAACTTTGCCCAAGGTCATCTAGCCAAGAAAAAGCTGAATGAAGACTCAAATCCAAGCTGGGTGGCACACATGTCTGCATTCTTACTGGTACAGTATTCTTCTTTCTAGCAGGGTATTATCAATCATTTCTTTTGATGCTTGCATTTACCACAGCTCAAAGTTGTGCAAAATCTGGTAGATGAGGAGCCGAGTTAAATACCTCTAAACTAATTTTATTTTCGTCAGGTAAGATATGTACTCCCATGCTCGCTTTGGCAGCACATACACTAAAATTGGACCGATACAGAGAAGATTAGCATGGCCCCTGCGCAAGGATGACACGCAAACTTGTGAAGTGTACCGTATTTTAGAAATTATATGCTTTCAGAACAAAACAACTGGACACTGACATCATATCAGACCTGACAGGATGCATTGCTCTCAGCATGCTGGATACTGACATCCTCTATCCTTTATGTTCCAGCACCAAGTGTTTCAGTTGCTGTCCCTCATCAGAACAAGACAGCTCCCAGGACACTTTCAAAGAAAGCTTCTGATCCTAATTGGTCCAGCATTTCAGACTGTTCCACACAGGATGCTAATTAAGCTTGGAATTTCTCAACATTTAGAAACTGGACCTCAAATGCCATTCCTAGTTTGTTTAACCTTTTCCCCAGTTTTATGTGGGCCCCTACAATGGTATTATTCATCCCATTCAGCTGGAAGAAGCCTTAAGAGAATGACACCCCATCATTCCCTTTAAGTGGGGTTGGGCTGGTTTTGGTTGTTTTCTTGGGCTATAGAGGGTTATTATCAATGGGAGTTGGTTACAAGTTACTATTGGTCTTATTTAGAGAGAAAACAAGGTTAGATTACAATGTCTCTTTTTCCTTTATCTTACATTCTTAGGTTTGGAGAAAGAGGTTGAAAAAAAGAAGGGGGAATATAGAAATATATAGGGAAGATAGAACAAAAAGTAGATTAGTGAATCTATTTCTAAATTTAATGCCTCAATTGTCACTCACAAGATTATTTTTAATTCACTGGTATAGAATTTTGTATATAGATGCAAAATAAGTTTAATTCGAGATACAGTGGTATAGAATTCAAATGTAAGAATATTCTTCACACATATTATACATATATATATATATATATATATTCTAATGAGCTATTGTACCCATATAACTCAATTATAATGCAAGGTTTTCTTCCAGTGCTTTGAAAGTGCTATTGCAAGCTGCTTAGGATAAATAAGTTTTATACAAGTTAATTGTTAGTTGATGAAATCATGGTCATGTCAATTACTAGTCTACTTTTATCACAAGAATATACATCTTAGGTGCAGCAGATAGATATGATTCTATAGAAAGATAAGGTAGGATAGTTAGGAAGGTCTTCAAAAGCCTCAGAGACATGCAGAATATAGCATTTTTAAATGTTTTTATTATTTTAAAGATTCATCGACAATGAGACAGGTTAACTCCTGGCAACATCCAGCCTACTTCAAAGAGGATAATGAGGATCAAAGAACCTCCTTATGGAGATGGCTTCAAATGTGGCAAACAAGCCACTGGGAAAAATGTCCTCATTTCTACCACAGACAGAATTTGGCCTTAAAAAGGGCAAGCTTAGATGCAGGCAGAGTTTATGGCCAAACTCTGCCAAGACAGGGTAAGCAAGTTCTCAATAGTTCCTGCCTCACAAATATGCCTGTCAGATATATTGGGTCAGAAGGCTGAAGAAGATGCTCCAACATTATAGAGAGTTGTGGGTGACTGTTCAGGTAGAAAACTGTCTCTGTCATCTTCTCATTTGGAAAGCTACTAACCTGCACTCACCAGCATACTCAGGTAATCAAGTTTATTCATTCTAAAGTGTCTGATGGAATTGAAGACCAGGTAGCTTAGCTTTACAGTGAAGCTAAGTTGTTTGGGGGTTAAGATATTTTTAAGTCTAGATAGTTGTTTTAAGTTGATAATGACAAGATGTGATGGAGATTGATTTACATTCAGAATTTTAAATGAACCAAGATAGGAAAGATGCTTTCTTCAAGGTTGCCAAATACAAATAGCAAAGCACTAAGAATGTAACATTTATATAATTCCTGATAGTGTCATGGTTCTTCTTGTTATAGGTAATTTATTGTACATGTGTAATAATATAATGTATATGTAAAAAAATTTTTTTAAAAGATACATGCTCCCCACAGGCAGAGTGTAAGGCTTTTTTGTTAACTACTCTGTGTGTCTATTTTCTGGCAAATAAATTATTTAAGCGAATTCATGGAGATTGTGTGACAGTTCTAGGCACATTCTTTGCTGCAACCACACCCCCACCATAATAATGATGGTAATATATAATATATCACATATAAATATACATTGTATGTATATATGAATAAAATATAATGACTAAGTTATATAGGTGATAATGGCTTTCTTAATATATTTTAAGTTTAAAGCTCATATTTCTGTAGGTTTACTGTAGAAATCCACAAAGACCATATTCGCAGCAAAGCAATTTGGTAGAATGAACAAACATTTTTGTGTGTTCACTAGCAAACATTTTTGATACCAAAATATAAGGAAATGGTGAGGATGTAAGGCAGACTGTATGGCATATTGTAATTTTATTTATATAGGAGAAGCCTATGGTTAACATATGGAAACATATGGAAACAGAGTTTGAATGCTTTTGAACTGACATCTGACCACAACATAATGGACTTGCATACATGTATCCCAAAATAGAGGGCATCCTCTGTTACAATTACTCTCTGTGTTTCAAATGTCTTCTAAAACTTACCAGTGTGGAGTGCTATCATCCAGGCTACCATTTTATGGAAAGTGAGGTTCCTATCCAGTTGTCTTCGAATTCTTGTTGAGCAACACTTTGGATGAAGAGAAAAATGAATGGTAGAAATTGTTAATGTGAAACCTTTCTCTGTCCCAGAGACTTTACATGCATCATCTCATGTGATTCTCATAACCGCGCTACAGAACTATATTTCTACCCATCTGGTTGATAGAGGTAGGCATCTCTGCCAGTCCGAACAGCCAGCTTAAGAAATACGGTTCCTAGCTGGGCATGGTGGCGCATGCCTTTAATCCCAGCACTCGGGAGGCAGAGGCAGGTGGATCGCTGTGAGTTCGAGGCCAGCCTGGTCTACAAAGTGAGTCCAGGACAGTCAAGGCTACACAGAGAGACCCTGTCTCAAAAAAAACAAAATACGGTTCCTGTTCTCATACTAGTAGCATGTCTCAAATACAATTTTCATTGTATAAAGTTTTGAATTTTGACAAAATATAGTTCTTGTTTTTATTAATTTATTTAATAAACAAAGGATCCAAAATTCATAAGGAGCTGACCTATTCTCACATGAGTGAACAATTCTAGAACAAGTAAATAAGGTCTGCAACCCAGTTGCTCATATACACTTTAGGAAGAGAGAAATTAGTTCACTTGCCCATTTACATCATAGACATTACAGAAAATATCATTGCCATATAGTAATAATAATAATAATAATAGTAACAATAATAACAGTAGTAATAATAACTAACAGTCAGTGGGAGCTTGTGGAAGGAGCTGCTTTAAGCATTTTTATATGTGTCGGCAACTTAATCCTTTTGTCAATTTTATTAAGAAGGGGTTGTTATGATTGCTAGCTAACAGCTGATGAAACAAAGGTAACACAGGCAGTGAGTGGCAGGCATGGGATTGAAATCCAGACCATCTGAGAACAGTTTGTATCAATATTGCAGGATTTGTAATTTCTATGATACTTTGACATTAAAACTAGAAAACATATATAATTCCTGATTGTGTCATAGTTCTTCTTGCTATAGGTAGTTTATTGTATATATCCATATATACATATGTATATGTAAAGAATAAAAATGCTTAATTAATAAAAAATGCAGAAAAAAACTAGACAACAGGCCCGTGATCTAGTGCACTTGGCTCTTCTGCATATATTAGAGTGTGTGGATTTAAATCTGGGGCCAAGTCAGTGCTCAAGCAGAGAAAGCAAAACCATGTTGATGGTTGAAATAGTGTTTTATCTCATAAAAACTGCCGATTTGCTTGTTCTAGCTGCTTTGTGCCATAATTTAACTATACTACCACAGAAAGTCAAAGTCCTTTAAAGAAGACAGTGAACTTCCTTAAGAACTTAAGGTTCTGTCCCTATTTCAGTCTAAATAGTATATGCAATTTAAATAAGGACATTACTTATTTTTAGTACAATATTCTGATTTTGTAGAAAAATATGATTGTATGGAAAAGTGTACCTGCTCTATTGTTTCTCAGTTCACCACACCTAAAAGGAGGAAAGGCTACATAAAAGATGATACCTGGAATTGCAAAAGTACTAGAAAGGAAAACTAAAAGGATTCCAGATAAAGGAGAAAAGTTTTATCAAGTGCCTTGAGGGATCCAGGTAATTTACCCATCACTTAGTGTAATAATGCTGTCTCTGTTACAGATTTAAAAAGTTAAAATTTCACTGGGGCTGGGATTCCAGTCTACTATTTGTCTATCAAAAGTCCATGGCCCTTTCCGTCAAATCAGATGCAAAAACAGCATCACTATTATTTTAAATGCCTCAAAATCATCAGACTCAAGAATTTGCATTTTGGAATCCTTAGTGCAAAGTGGTCATAGAAAGTGAGGGTAAGAGAACAAAGATTAGAGGGGGGAGAAACCAGTAAAGGGCATATTATCATTCAGCTACGACTGTCTTCTAACAGCTTATTCAGACCAGGGAACTCCTTTACAGTAGTAAGGAAATGGCCTCCTGTGCATTAACTGCCTTGTAATGCCCTTGTGCAATCTTTTCCCCTTGACTTTGGATGGACCTGGGGATGTGAGGCGTGATTTTGTTTTACTATATGATAAAGTAGATTCTGCAGATGTAAAGTCCAAAATTGACTTAAAAAGGGAGGCGGTTTTTTTTTTGTTTGTTTTTTTTGTTTGTTTTTGTTTTTGTTTTTCTGGGCAATCTGACACTATCACATAGACTCTTTAATTCTAGGTCTAGATGTCCGAAGTGGAGGAAGTCAGAGATCTGAAATACAAAAAGCACTTAAGGTACATTGCTGTCTGGAAGATGGAGGCAGGCATGTTGTCAGGGAGATGATGGGGGCTGTGGGATCCGAAAGTGGCCATGGGATGACTATGACACAGGAGTCACAGACCTGCAACTGTAATGAATGGAATTTTGCTAAGAAGGGGACTGTAAGATGTTTTTGTGGTTTGTTTGGTTTCTTTCTTTCTTTCTTTCTTTCTTTCTTTCTTTCTTTCTTTCTTTCTTTCTTTTCATTTTGTTATACAAAACTAAGGATGACATCCAGGGCCTTGTGCATGCTAGAAACATACTCTGCCCCTGAGCCTGACCTTCAGAAGAATATTCTAATACAGTTTCCAGCAGCACTCATCTCCTTTCAGCCTGACAAACATTTTTTTTATCTCTTGCTCACAGAACACTCAGTAGAGAAGTCAACCACAGGGTGCTGGACCTCAGCTTTACACAACTTTCAGTTTGCAAAGGAGAGTTGTTCTAAGCCAATACATTTGTGGCAATTTGTTGCACAGCAGTAGATAATTATTAGCATCCATCCTGCAGTGGTGAAGTATATTGGACTCTTAAGAATCCTTGGATGCATGAAAGCCTTCCCTTACCAGGAAACTGGGACAGAGGGGAGGACATCCTATTGGGACTCTAGATGAGAGAACCATGTGAGAATAGCAATGTGGAAGGATCCAGTGGGTCCTAGAAACCTACAAGTAGAACATTATGATAGGCAGATTTGGGCCAAGGGGTCCCGCTCAAACTAAGGCACTAGCCAAGGACAATACAGGCGGTAAAATTTAAACCCCTACCCACGAGTTGGGAAAACTCAATAAATGTACAAAGAAAAAAAAATTTAAACCCCTACCCAGATCTAGCCAATGGACAGGACAGTCTCCACACTTGAGTGGAGAGTAGGATATGACTTTCTCATGTACTCTGGTGCCTCACATTTGACTATGTCCCCTGGAGGGGCAGACCTAGGGGCACTCAGAGGAAGGACAGCAGGTCACCGAGAAGAGACTTGATACCCTATGAGCATATACAGGGGAAGGTAATCCCTCTGAGGAACAGTCATAGGGGAGGGGAATAAGGGGAAAATGGGAGGGAGGGGAGAATGGGAGGATACAAGGGATGGGATAACCATAGAGATGTAACAAGAATAAATTAATAAAAAAAAATTTTAATTAAAAAAAAAAAAAAGAATCCTGGGATGAACCAGGCATAGTAGCACATGCCTTCAACCTCAACACTCAGAGAGGCAGAGGCAGAGGCAGGTGGATCTCTGTGAGTTCGACGCCAGCCTGGTCTCCAAAGTGAATCAAGGACAGCCAAGGCTGCACAGAGAAACCCTGTCTCAAACAAACCAAAACAATATAAATAGGATAGAAATTAGAATAGTTGAAAGCAGTAATGATATTGCATTTGAATGTAAGTTTTGCCTTCATGTGCGTCTATGGGGACTCACAGACCTAGACCTACCACATAACTGCGGGACAATTTCCTCACCTGTCTAATCAACAAAGTTCTTTTCTAGGAGGTATGTATTCATTGAGAGATGTTTTATTAGAATCTGATGTTACTTTGCATCATTGTGTGAGTTCTCATCGAATATAGCCTGTCTCTCCAGCTAGAGAGCAGGCATCCTGTACAAAGATCAACACTCTGTGTACTTTTATTTTTCTTTAATAAAACAGATCACATTCTCATGGCCTTGAAAACAAAAATCACTAAGCCTATATGTATTTGCCACTACTTATTTTCTATTTTCTTGAAGGAGAGGCTGAGAAGGAAATTCACTAGCTCCTGCATCAAAACAAAGTTGAGGAGAAACAGTATGGCTTTGTTAGGCTCCCTATATCATCTCCATAATCTCATCTTTATCCCTAGCATTAGCATCAATACAATTTGAAAAGGAAGAGATGCTGATGTGCCTTAGTAACCTTTGACACCAACACTTAGAAAAAAGATAACTGCCGAGTCAGAACAATGGAAAGGTATGATTAGGTAACACGGTGTCCGTTCAGAGATAACCATTACAGCTTAACATCTAGTGCAGGCAAAGCACGTGTTAGTCAAAGAGAAAACTGATGAGTTGGTGCAATGGGTCCCATCAGGACAGCAAGCCTTCATTTTTCCTAACTGCTGTTTTCTGTGTGGCCAGGTAAAACAAACCTAAAGAGAAGTCACAAGCCAGGCTGATACTAAGATTTCAAGAAAATTATCTCCTCACCACTTCCTGAAAACAGGGGCATGATGATCAGCTGGTGGAGTATGAGGGAAGGGCTTGACTGTCTTTGGTTGCCTGGGCCCTTTCTGTTCCTCCCTACCCTACAGATACCTTTTATGTGCTTTGATTGACCTCTCAGTTATTGCCAGCCATCTCCCAAATAGCGAAATGCTCATCATGCATGCCTTCAAAATGCTCATCATGCATGCCTTCAAGCTTCCTCAGGGAACTACCTCCTTGCTTTTGTCGCCTGACTCCTAACAGGAAGTTTCTTTGTTACTGTCACAAAGAGCCTTGCCCAATTTCAATCAACTATCAGTATACTGCAAGGGCACTTGTTGGGACATCCTGGCAAATTGCTATGTTCTATTGAAACTGAATTTCAAAATAATGAAATGTGGAACGAAGATGAAGTACATATTTAAAAGGGTGAATTGTGAGCTTTTGTGGATCCATTTTATGCATGTTTACTTGAACTTACTGTGTTTGCATTACATATTTATAAACAATTTAAGTGAAATGTCAAGACTTAGTCTTACATCTGTCTATGGGACTCAGGCCAAGCCACTGACTGTAAGGCTCACACATGGTAATAATATGTGATGAATATGAAGAATACCACTTTGTTTGGCACTCCTTATAATCTTGAAAGCCCATGTCTATTCTATAATCTCTTCTACAGACTCTAAACTTCTTAAGCTTGTGGCATCCATCCTTACT
>OU015760.1:16785079-16789968 GCA_907169655.1 Acomys percivali
TGAGTCGCCCCCTGCCTCTTATATATTTGATACCTTTTAAAGTAAGTTGCACGCATCACTTTATTTCCTTGTAAACCTTTGAGCATGCCGTACCATTAGCATGAGGATGGTATCAAAACTAGGTCTTTGGTTTGAAACAAAATTCCCACACTTAGACCTTAACTGTAACTTAAGTTGGTATGATGTAATACTTGGGCAAAATTGGTGTAGCGATATCTAAAGATGTTGCCTATTATACAGAGAGAACAGATCAGCATGAATACCCTAGAGACAATTTTAATAATGTCATATGCTTGTTTGATGATATTTATACATATACATATGATTATAGCATTATTAATGTAAATAATTAATATTTTCAGCATTGGATAATAAATGGTGTGCTCTGGGAGTGGCTGCTGTTGTAATTATTTTCATTTGTGATGAAGAGAGCTGACAGTTCAAGGAAATAGATATTACTTAAGGACTCACGGAAACTCAAGGACCTCCGCTCTGCTGACCTACTGAAATGATGTAGTGCACGACCAAGTTCCTCAAAGTCTACAGCTGTAGCTCGAGCTTGACCTTCTCAAAATCATTTCACATGTCATTAGGAGGAGGGCTTCCCCATGGGAAAAAAAAGTGATATGAACCACAACGCTTAGACAAAAACACAGAGAATTTCACTTGTCACATCGGTGTCATCCCTGTATGGATGGCTCCCAGTAGGCTTTCCATCCTAGAAATTATACGTTAAGCTCAGCACATACTGGTGGAGAGGTATGTGGCTAGGACCCTCTGCCATACTTCAGCTTGTTACACTGGCAGGCCCTAACAGACTCTTGCCAAGGAATTTGCAGTTGGGTGAGTAAAGCTGGTGGTGGTGTCTTAGTTGATCAGAATATTTACTTCAACTCTTAAAAGGAATAAACATAAGTACAACTGACCACAGTGGGAGCTGGCCAATACTGCATGAGGTAGAAGGTATACTCACCCCAAGGAGTTTTCGGGTATAATTGTACTTAGGTCCATCATCATAAACTTTGTAATAATTGATAAACAGGAAGACGTTCAACCCCAACCACACCAACTGCACAAACAGAAAAGGTTGTATGAGGTTTATATCTCCCAAGAGGTACATTCCATATGACACTGGAGTCAAATCAAGGACAGGACTTCCCCAAGTTCAGACTTTGGCAAAGGTCTGGGTGCAACTGGCTTAGTGTCAAGTCTTTCCTGGTCCAGTAATTGACTTGTTTTGTGCAATTGCTTTACTACCTGGTCAACACACTAAATTAATTTCTCTTTCCTCTTCTTTTCATATTAACCCCAGACAAACAGGTAAGAACAGATGGAAATAAGGTATTATTGCTCTCTCCCATCTTGAAGGCAAGGGGATGAAGGTTATGGAATTTAAAAATAAATATTCTAGATTTTAAGTTCACGTTTGATCCCAACAACAACTTTATCAAGGAATGATACTGTTCAATCTTCTACCTTCAGCTCCACTATGGCTTTTCTTCAATATTAAATTTTTAGTTATTAATAGTAGCTATTAAATACTCATGGATGCTTCATAGCAGTCTCTCTGTACAAAGAAGGTGTTACAGAAACTTCATTTTTTACTTGCCATTTTCCCTAACTCTGGATGGCTAAGCCATGTCTTTGCTTTCATGCATATATATACATAATTTAAAAGATTACTTCCTGGGGAAACTATAATTAGAATGAAAAATATTTCAATTTGTTTCTTTTTTGTTTATTTGGTTTTATTGGTTTTTTTTTTCCCCGAGACAGGGTTTCTCTGTGTAACAGTTCTGACTGTCCTAGACTCACTTTGTAGACCAGGCTGGCCTTGAACTCACATTGATTGACCTGCCTCTGTCTCCCAAGTGCTGGGATTAAAGGCATGCGCCACCACGCCTGGCTCAATTTGTTTCTTAAGTAAGTAATCTTCTCTTAAAATGGTACTAAGTAGTCAAGACTACAGCTTCTAATCCTCATGTTTCTATACTGCATTAGGATGTTGGTTTGGCATGAACTATGTTTCAATAAAGTATTTGATATTTTAATTTTAACTGTGCTCATAATGTATTAATATCTCCAGAACTCAAAGAGTCCATGCATTACATGGTAAATCTTTACAAAACTTCTATTCATAAGTGATTTTTGGTTTGCTTTTGGTTTTTTGTTTTGTTTTCTGTTTTTGTTTTTTGAAGACATGGTTTCTCTGTGTAGCCTTGGCTATCTTGTACTCACTCTGTAGACCAGGCTGGTCTTGAACTCACCGAGATCTGCCTGCTTCTACCTCCCTAAGTGCTGAGATCACAGGTGTACACCACTGTGTCCGGCTCCCTCATAAGTTATTTTTAATATCATGCTTCATTGGCTGTTTGCAAGGGTATTTAGATATCACATTTCTTCCTATTCAATTCATCCACAATTGTTTTGCTGAGAACACTAACTTAAGTGTTCAGAACAGAAATCAATATGTAGCCAAAAATTAGCTACAATCTTACTTCCAAAATTGTTTCTCAAGATACATTAATAGGCTTAGATATAGTTGAATATTATATACATACTTTATTTGTACATAAACTAATATAATATTCAGTCTGCATATGAATGAGTCTAGAAAACTTATTTCAATTCTTTCATCTTGATTTGTTGTAAAAATTCGCAAACAACTACATTTTATACCTCATAAGGGAGAAAATGTACTTGCTTTAAAAAGAAATTTGAGAACTCTAATTTTTCAGTGTTATGCCAGAAATAAAGACACGTTTCCTATGCAAGTAATCCATAAGAATAAATGTTATTCAGAAAAGAGTACAATTTTAATTGACCATTTTAAGTAGTTAACATAAAAACTGGAGAAATTTACCTCTGAGTAATCAAGAAAAAACATTCTCAGAATTAGAGATCTTTAGTATGAGGTATCTTTTATGCTGTCTGCTAAATGCTAGCTAACCTCATAGTCTTAGGAAATCAGAAATAAACATGAAGAAATGAGAGCTATTGATGCATATTTTTAATTAAGAAGCTTTGGATGGGAGAACTAACTCAGTCTACTTACAAATACATGTTTGTTCACAGAGCAAATAAATTTCTTAAGCAAATCACAATAATAAAAACAATCACTCTATTTGAGCTTCTAACCGAACCCAACATATCCAAAAAGCCTTGTAATGGATCTGGGTTTGCTACTTACAATGACAAAGATGGAAAGCCCCTCATTCACAGCCCAGTTCCCCATGGCAGCGAGGCTTCAGTGTGCTGGGGCTGCCTTTCTCCTCTGCTGGGCTGCTTCTTCGCAGGAGGAAATGAAAACAGTGGCCTTGGGGCAATAGGTTTCCTTTTCTAGTATCAGAAATTAGCTAATCACTGGTCAACTGCAAGCCTGTTTCCATAACAAATTTACATCTTCAAACCACACAAAAACTACAGAAAGAAAAAAAAAAGAGATCCCATGATTCGATCACAAGTAAATACACTGGAAAAGGCCACCAATTGCTACAACTGAGAGACTCTCATCAGATTTTACATTTTGTTTTATTATTTGCCAGATTATTTGTGTAGTTTATGGATGTATTGTACACAGTGAATTATTATTTTTTAACTAACTAGTCACTTACTAGCAATTTTCAAGTTATCCAGCTAGCCATGTCTTGGTGCTGGGTAAAACATATTAAACACATGTGACATCTTTGACAGGCTTTACAACCATATTTCTTCTCATTGGGTAAAGTAAAAAGAGTGATAGATGATATTTATAGGGTGTTTACCATGTGCCAAATTTATATTTTAAATTATATTGTGTTTGCGAGTTGGAGCATACATATACATACACATGTATGCACATACAGAAACATTCTTGTGTGCACACACACATCAATTCATTTGATTCTCACAACTCAATTCCTGTAAAGTAGGTTCCATTTTGTGATTACATTTACAGATGAGGAAACTGAGACCCTGAACAAGTGAACTTACTTGGACCCAGTTACAGTGCCAAGGAATAATGCAGCTGGTTATTTGAAGTCCAAACAATCGACGTCACCTGTAAAGAAAGATACCAGAAAAAAAAAGCTAAGCGTGTAAACATGGTCAGATCAAAGGCATGTCAGTGTGTGGCAGATGCTAAAGCTAGTCAGTCTTCAAGACATGAAACCGAAGGTTATGATGGTGAAAGTTGACTGACTAAGCATGGCTGTTCACTAGTTACAGCTAATATAACTTCCAGAAGCAAAATAGAGCAATGGAGGAGGACAAAGTAATGAAAGAACACAGGTAGAAACTCTCTCAGTTGCTGTCTACAAACTACATGAACAGCCCCAGGGATTGTGGCAATTAGTTTTTTGTTTTTTGTTTTGGTTTTGTTTTTGTTTCTCTGCATGATAGTTATAGAAAGGTATTCTGACCTTCCCCGTGGCAAGTAAAACATGTAAAACCCACAGAAAAGCAAACTGACCTCCTGGGCTCATTCCCACAGTCGAGAGATTCCAAGAAGCACAGTTAGAAAATCAGACCTTGACCAACTTTTGTGTTTCCTGATCTGTGGGCCTACTCTCTCCAGCACTGCTGTCTGTCATAGGGAACTATATTTGTCAGCCAGGTTAGATTGATGTCTTCTGGTTGTTTTTGCTAAACTGGAGTAGAGGAGAGGCCACAATGTTTCTCCTGCGGAAGAGGCATTTACCAGGTGGACTCACTTGCTGCTGCCTTCAGCTTCGCCGAATTAGCCCCTCCTTCAGTGTACTGAACACCTGCTAGGCAGTGGCACTGCAGGGCTCCACGCTGCCAGATGGCCCAGGCGCTGAGTGGGGGTGGAGGGTAGGGTTAGACAACCTCCTCCCAGTTCCTCTAGCTGAGAAGCAACCACTTCCTGCTGTAGTGGCTCCCTCTCTCTC
>OU015760.1:16789978-16833567 GCA_907169655.1 Acomys percivali
CTCTCTCTCAATGTTGCCTCTTGACCCCTGCTGGGATTCTCCACTTTTCCATCATTCATGGAACACTTTCCTGCTGTGAAAGTCCCGCTGTTGAAATATAGTAGTTTCTGGCTTTGAATTGGATTTTGAAATAAACCAATTCAGTTGAGGACTTATTTTGTTCATGTAACTAAGGAAGTGGAGTCATATATGCCTAAACAATAATAAAAGATCATAAAGCCGAGTTCTCTTTATCTTCCCCGCTGCCTAGACTCCTTCTTCAGGATGACTGCCCACCCTTCCAGCTTTTCAAAATTTAACAAGGTCTTCTCTCCTGTACCATCCCCATCTTTTCCCTTTCCCTACCTAATGGTTCATCATCCCTTGTTCTAAGTCTTCACGCTTTCCCTACCATTTTTCCTCTGCTTTCTGAAGCCTGTGCTCCTACTGAAGAAGAAATGAGAGCACCATGAATGTTCGCATACGAGGAAACAGGATTTTCTATTTCTTATAAACACATTTCTTGAACACAACTCCCCCCACCCCTTTCCTTCCCTCTAAAAATTCAGAAGAAAATTCAGAGAAGGAAGTATTTTTTCCAGGGGTAAGCAGCCATTCCCTCCTACCACTGTCCTTCCCCTTAGGAAAATAATCACAAATCTCTGAGTAGCATTTTCATGAGTGCTTAAGAGCCTAAATCAGGTTCACAGCTGGAGAAGATCACTTGCAAGGAAAAGTAAAAATCTTTCTTCCATGGAAACTAACCTCCCTCTTGAGAAGACTTTAAGAAAGCTGCATTGAGGGAAGTCTGGATGAATTGTGTTCCTGGTGCTGCTGACACTTCTTTTGTAGCTAGCTTGTGTATGCTAGATTTTCCAGAATTGTCATGTTCTGGCAAAATCTGCAACTATGAGCTATGGTTGTTGGCATATAACTAACCTGCCTCTAGGTTGCTTAGCAACCTCTGATGTCAGCTGCCAGGTGCCCAGGCTAAAAAGGACAAACCTGCCACTCCATCTCTCTTTTACTTTGTCTCTTGCCCTTTCTTTAAGGGGCAACCCCATTCCCCTTTCTCTCTCTCTCTCTCCTGTTGTCTCTCTGTCTCTGTGTCTCTCTACACTCAGGTTGTAACTCCCTCCCACTTTCTTTCCCTCAAACAAATCTCTCCATATCAGATCTGTTGCATGTCGTTCTATTTATTTTATATCCAAAAGTGGTTCCATATTCCTTGCATAAGGTTTTGCTACTGAGAAGTCCCTTTGGACACAGTCATTGTCCTATGTGTGAGCCCTTGATAGAAACAAAACCACTCAGTGTTTGTTTGTTTGTTTGTTTGTTTTCATCCTGTGATGGACTTTTTATTCTGGAGAAATAAAAATAAAACCTCTTGCCTCTTCCTCTTTGTCAGTGATGTATGCCTGGTGTGACCACAGTCTGTCTCTACTATCATGTGCTAAAACTCTGGATTAGAATTTTACCAGGACATGGAGGAACTGAGTTAGAACCTCACCCCTAAGGACTAGCTCGCACAGTATCAGAAGGCACTATGAAGCTTCTGAGGGAGAAAAGCAATCGAAACTCCTACCCAGATGTAAAGCCTACAAACCACAGCAGTGAGTGGCCAGGCAAGATATCCTCAATTGTGCAATTATGGCACTTTTATCTTTGGGTAATCAACCTCATTAGGAAGGAACTCATGTCTGGTACCATGAGCCTAACCAACTACTAGCGACTGGGGTGGTCACGGACTCTAGAGGAGAACCTCATATTGCCATTTTCCTGACCCACTGCATTTCTAACTATATCCCAATCCACTTATCATTATATCAAGTGATAAGTGTAGCTCTCTCCCCTCACCCAAAGAAGCAGCAATGACTACTACAGAGATCTTCAACTAGGATGCCTACTGCTAGATAGCATCTTCTAGACTTAACAAGGATGCTGTACTCATAAAATCTCAATAATACAGTTGCCTAAATAAGACTCACGTAATTGCTAGGCATGGTGGTGCATGCCTTTAATCACAGCACTCAGGAGGCAGAGGCAGCCCCAAGAGGAGGGGTTGGTGGTTGGTGGTCATTTAGGGAGGTTGGTTGCGGTTTGTTAGTAGTACTCAAAGAAGAAACTCAAGGAAAGAAATTAGATTCAGGGGTCTCTATCTCTATCTCTCTCTCCTCTATCCTTTCTCTACCTAGTGAAAGGGGGTGAAATAGGGGTGGGAGATAAAGGATGAGAAAAAGAAGAACCCACAAAGTAGCCAAGCTACAAGGCAGAGTTCCTGGAGGTAAATATCCAAGGAAGGAAAGAAAGGCTAAGAAAATAGGACTGGGCCACAGAAGAAAAGCATTCTCATGCAGCAACATCAAGACCTCAGCAATCAAGTGGGGAGATGTGAAACTGAAGTGACCCTGAATAACCTTGAGGAATATGACTCCAGAGTTTAGTGGTTTGGTTTGAGAGAAAGTCTTGTAACTATAGCCAAACAAGCCTGAAGCTCACAGTGCCTCTCAGCCTTGTGAGTGCTAGGACTCCCAGCATGGGACACCACACCTGGCAAAGATGGTTTTCTCTGAGACAATCTACTCTGTGAGAAATTACTCTGCACACTTAAAGCTGAAGGAAAAGCTCCTTACTAAAGTACCTGCCCTACTAGGTTCATGCTCAAATAACTCTCAACTGTGAGTAGAAGATGCCTCTAGCTTACATACCCCTTAGGCTTATGAATTTAACATACTGGTATTCCCTGGCATCTTTAAATCTCTTTCAGGTCCACTTTGAACAATTTAAACAGAGACAGGAGTCTGCAAATCTGGACATTTGGTACACAGCAAAGATATTGCCAGAATTATTTCTTAAGTACACCAATTTCAGAGTAGTTGTTGCCCAGGGACATCTTGCCCACTGAGTGGGATTATGTTTCCTGCTAAGCTTTTTAGTGCTTAATTATCACATGTAGCATCTTAGTTCAACCTCTAGCTCCCTGACAAGTAGAAAAAAAGATATGAAAAGTCTCCACATATAACTTATGTGAGCACATAGCAACTGATGATGTAGATACCTCTAACCAAGAAGAAACCAATGCTGACAATTCTTTGATCTTAGTATATAAACTTTTAGTTTTTTAAGTCATCCAGTCTATGTAAATTTATTGACAAAGTTAACAGCTAGGTGGAGTTGGAAAATCCAGAAGATCCCACATAAGTCTGGGACAGGATACATGTCCAGGAAAGACCTGAGATCACAAGGGCTGACCTTTGACTGATTTCTAAGCCCAGACCAAGCAGAATGATGATGATAGGTAGGAGGCCAGTTCTGGGAAGGACTGATCAATGGGACCCCCAAATAGGACATTCAGAACAATATACAATGCTGGTAATTCCAGATGGCCCTACAAACAGGGCATAAAGAACAGTAATAGGTGTGATAGTACATTCTTACTGAAGGTGAACCACTACCAATAGCTTCAGCAACATCCTTAACAGGAAAACATATAGATAATGCTGTTGCCCTTTTCCCCAGTGACTTTTTAAATTAAGCACTTATGCATATTCTTGTATCTTATATATCCACTTAGAATGAATTTTTGGTAAAAAATAGGGTCCAGAGAAACGTATGCCCTTTTCCTGGATGCAGCCACTCAGGAGGGGGGCAAAAAGGAGGGAATAACACAGGAAAAGAAATATAAGCCCCATTTGCCACTGTAGTTCCAAAGAATCCAATACCCTCTTCTGGTCTCCAAGGACACTAGGCATCCATGTGAAGCACAAATATACTTGCAGGCAAAGCTTTCCTATCTATAAAATAAAATAAAGAAGCTCTCCCCCAAAAGAAATGCAGCTAATACAGAAGAAAATATATGAGGAAATAGTGGTAAAAAGGACTCTCCAAATGTGGCAACCGGCATTAAGACGTTTAGCTCAACAATCCCCAAATAGGGTGATGCAATAAAAAAAAAATCTATTCATAGAAGACCCATAGTGAGTTTGAGGTCAGTCTAGGTGCCATAAAACCATGTCTCAAAACCCCAAAACGAAAATGGAGAGATAAAATCATTAACAGATAATGGAGTGAAGGAGTGAAGGAGTGAAACTCTAGTAGGACCTACCTTATAAGAATAGCTAGAATGAAAGCCGGGGCGTGGTGGCGCACGCCTTTAATCCCAGCACTCGGGAGGCAGAGGCAGGCGGATCGCTGTGAGTTCGAGGCCAGCCTGGTCTACAGAGTGAGTCCAGGACAGCCAAGGCTACACAGAGAGACCCTGTCTCGAAAAACCAAAAAAAAAAAAAGAATAGCTAGAATGACACCTTCAGGCTGAAATGAAAGGTTGTTAAATATGATTGGGAAAAAAAAAACAAAAAGAAAAAATATGATTGGAAGGTATACGAAGAAAGAAAAACTATTAATACAAGTGGGTATTGATTACTTACTTTTTGTATGTTTTGCTCCATATTTTATTACTTAAAGTTGTGTTTTTTAATCCGTGCATAAATTTCATTTTTGCTATTAATTTAAAAATTGTGAGTTAAATGGAGAAACGTACACACATTTATATGTGCACAAGCACATATAGATAGCAAATGTGTTAACATTTATCTAAGAAAAGGATTTGAATCATATCTTGGTTTTTCGATCATACATTGTTTTATGGATTTGACTTGGAAAATATGAAATCTTTCATATAGTTGCCACTCGATACAATTTTATAGTTGAAAGACTGTCTCTAAAAGTCAAAATGAAACTAATGAATCTACAGAATGGAACTTTCCCTTTGATTAGCAAATAAAAAGACCTTGTTTGTTTTCACAAAAACCCTGCCACCAAATGCAGTTTCTTTTGCTTTTGTCACAAGAAAAGAAAACAGACCTATTTTCTGCCAAACAGCACAAGCACACCAAATCTAGTCAGTCTCTCATTAGAAGTCCAGGTGTTAAGAAAATATAGCCATTATGACACTCTTTCTTGCTAGATCAAAGGATAATTGCAGTGGCTTTTTCAAAATATAAAGTTGCCTAAGAGTTTAGGAACCAAAGATAACCAGTCAGAGGAACAGCTAGGAAATATTCATCTCACTCCTGGAGAGGACTGATTTTTCCCTCTTTCATCAGCCACTGCCTCACTGCAGCTCTTCGCTGGGGGGAGGGGGGTGGGGGAGGGGGGTGTGGCCAAAACCATGTGAATTTCTCCTGTTGACCCTGGCATGACAACTGAGGCTACTGTTATGCCAGTCTTTTTTAGACAACCACGTTGTTGAGATGTCAAGGGTGCAATTTTCCTTTCATATGAAGGGGACAGTATCTTAGCAGCACATGTCCCGGTCCATTGGCTTTTAAAATCTTTTCAACACCTTTTCCTCAAAGTCCACTGAGCCTCATGTGTAGGGGTTGTGTTGCAAGATGTTTCAGTTGGGGTTGAGGACCCCACAGTGGCTTTTTCTTTGTACTCTGATAAGGTGTCTATCTTTGTAATTAAAGAAGAGAACAGGGGCACATCAGGAGTTGAAGGAAGATGGAGGTGAGGGAGGCAGGTAGATTCGGTATGTATAAAGTTCTCAAAAGGAAGGAAGGAAGGAAGGCAGACAGACAGACAGACGTCTCCCTTTACTCAGTAAGGGAGGTAGAGAAACAGATCAAACTATGGTTGAAAATTCTTAAAAACTAGTTAGAAAACTATCTGCCTCATCTGTGTCAGTATTAATAACAAGCCCTTCCTCTAAGTCATATCCTTTTTTTTTTTTTAGTATAGCACAGTTTACTTTTGACTCAAGTTGCATAAACGAAGAGTTCTACTATCACAGAAAAAAGTGTCACTGCACGTGAAAGTCAGCTGCACTCCTTTCAGCTGAATTAATCCCTTAGTGGAAGTCTGACAACACAGGCACCAGGATGGATGGCAGGCCAATGTGTGCGCCATCACTCTGCACCCTCATGTATTTCTCAGTACAGTGCTTGTTCCAAACAGCTACTGTAACTAACAGAAACTGCCTTTGAGTAACGTCATCACAACATAATCTATAGCCGGGTCTGCTGGTACAGAACTGTAATCCCATATACTTTGCAAGGCTAAGGCAGAAGGATCTTACATTCAAGAGTCATGTGGGACACTTTGTTAGCTCCTGTATTGTAATAAACAAACAAAAAAAGTGATAGGGCATCACTTGGTGATAGATCACTTGCCTAAAATGAGGATTTGACCTCCAGTATCGCAAAAACAGATAAAATTTATGGAAAATGTATACATTGCCTTATTAAATGGATAGGGAGGCTAGATAGGTTAAGTGAAAGAAAAGGTAAGAACAAGCTATGCTAAAATGATGCCAAAGGACAATGTTTGGGTAAGGGGTGGCAGCCACTAACACTGACAGCAGCATGGGTTTTATACTCTTTGGATTCCTCTTGTTGTCAACTTCAGATGCAAGGCAGGTCCTATGCACACCTCTCTATGTTTATGCTCTTGCTCAAGCTAACAGGGATCAAAAGGAATATGTGTTTCATCTTTTCATCTACTAATAAAATGGTGCATTTTTCAAGAAATTGGGCTTGTAGATTGGGTGTCCGAAAAATGACATATTTCCATTATAGCAATGATTAGAGAAAGAATAAATGTCAAAGTCTGATCACATCCACCATATATGTCCTTTTTTTTAAGTTAAGAAAATACCATCTATAGAAATAGTGTTTAGAAATTTCTATATCCATAGGAGACATTTTTTTTCTGACTCACTTTAGCACCCTAACCAGGTGGTACATTGGCTTCTTAAATAGAAGATGAGAGAATAAAATAATAAACTATAAAAACTATAGATAGAAAGGACTGCCCACGTCATTCAGTGTGAGCAGACAGAGGACACTCAGAGGCCAGCTGCCATGTAGTGCATGTGGGCTGGTGGGCGCCAGTACAATGAGCAAGTATGTGCTAAAGAGATGAGAGAGAAAGAGAAGAAGAACAGTTTCTGCACTATGATGAAAGGAGGAACTGGAGACATGAGGGTGGTGAGGATCAGCCTAATGTGAATACCCTGTGCTGCCACCTGAGGTCATGGTAATATCCTGATCCACGGTGCTACTGAGGGCCATATCTGGGACCACGGCCCTATAGTAGCATTGGTTGTGTCAATATCTGTGGCCCAGGTTACCACCAAAGGCCATGTGGACATCTCTGGTCTAGGCTGTTGCCTATGGCCATGTTGATGTCCAAGAGCTGCACAGAGCTGACCCTACCCCTCACAGGCTATAGCACTCAGAAGAGTGCCTCTTTCACCTAGGGGATATGTACGGGTGAAAAGACCCCTAGGATGAAAGCCTGGGAGAGCTGGCACTGATGGTATGAGTGCAGGAGAGCTTGCACTGTTCTTTGCCAGCTGCTACAGGCAGGAGAGCTGACCCTACCCTTCCTTGGGCAAAGTGGGAGAACTGGCCCCAGTGACACAGGCACAAGTCAGCTACCACCCAGATCCAGATGCAGGGCTCTTAGTTGGCCTACCCCAAAATCTACCCCATCTATGAACTGTTGAAGCATGTGAAGATCCTGCACAGCCTAAGCTTCAGGATCTCCATGACACAAGGCAAAAACAGAATACCAGTGACGAGTTCCAGGACTCCTCATGAGGTTCTAGTATTGATAGTGGAGAAGACGCCAGAGCCTTGGATCAGACCAATCTGCAAATAAAAACTGTTTGGGCAAAGGTCATGGTAATGGGATATACTGTGTGACACACTGCAGCTTCCACAGTGAAATTTTTTTGTTGTTGTTCCTTTTGATGAGAAAGTTGTAAAGATATAGGTTGGATATGGAGGGATGGGGAGATCCGTGAGATGGAGGTGCATGATGTGAAATTCACAAAGACTCAATAAAAAGTTTTTTTTTTAAACTTTCATTTTGTGGTGATTTGAATGAGAATGGTGCCCCCATAAGCTCATATGTTTGAATGTTTTGTCCCCAGTGAAAACAATTTGGGATGGATTAGGAGGCATGGCCTTTTGGAAATAGGCATGGCCTTGTTGGAGGAGATCTGTCACTGAGGATGGGCTTTGAGGTTTCAAAAGCCCATGCAAGGCCCAGTGTCTCTTTGTCTGCTGCCAACAGATCAGGATGTACAGCTCTCAGCTACTGCTACAGTGTTATGCCTGTCTGTTTCCTGCTATGATGATCATGGACTAACCCCGCGCCCCCGAAACTACAAGCAAGCCTCCAGTGAAATGCTTTTATTTATAAACTTCGATCATGGTGCCTCCTCACAGGAACAAAACAAGGGCAACTCTCTGGCATGAGGGACAAATGGCTACAAGAACATAGACTCTTAGTTCTGTTTAAACCAGTCACGCTTTGTGTCTCCCTTGTATCAAGAAAAGTTGGGGTGCCAGATAGCTAATATTTATGAGGGTGCAGTACCTGGCCCTACCATAGGCCAACTCAGAGGAATAAGCTTCTGGAAGACCCACGATTGGATCTTCAATGAACCTGACAGAGGGGGGAATGCAAGGACCAAACTAAAAATGTGTACTAAATTCCATCCAGAGAGATTAAAGGTGTATTCATGTCTATATTGCAGCCAGATCACACTGACTTATGTCTTTCGATCCTTTGTCAGAGCAACCATGTTGCTTGATTAAAATTCCTCTACATTGAGTCTCAAAAGAGACTTTGGACTTTTAAGCATAGAATGAAAGAATATGGAAACTCTTGAAGCTGGACTGAATGCATTTTACATTGTGAAATGACTATAAACTTATGAGACCAAGGAGTTTAATGTGTTGATTTATATGGGAATGGCCCTAATAAGCTCATAGGCTTGAATGTTTGAAACACAATTAGTGGAATTGTTTGGGAAGTATTATAAGGTATATTCCTGTTGCCATAGGTGTAGCCTTGTTGGAGGAGTATGCAACTCGGGATGGGTTTGAGGTTTCAGAACCGTGTACTAGTCTCTCTCTCTCTCTCTCTCTCTCTCTCTCTCTCTCTCTCTCTCTCTTCCTCCCTCCCTCCCTCCCTCCCTCCCTCCCTACCTCTTAGCATTATTGGGACAATGATTCAGAATACAATATGGTTCTTGGCAAAAAAAAAAAATATATATATATATATATCTCAACCATGTATTTCCCTGCTGTGCGGATGCAGCTTTAAGTCTATTGCCTTATTAGTACTTTTAATATTAAGTAGGAAAAGTTAGCCGGTTACATAATCACTGTACAATGAGTACCATTTCATTTGAGGTATGGTTCAAATCACAATTTATTAAACCCCATCTTTAAGGAGACATTATCATTCACATTTTCACAGAAATGTGCCCTTAAATGTAAGTCTCAAATATATCCACTCTATGATAGGCCAATTAGTCAATAGTTTAAGACTAACCTAAGCTATGCCAACTAGATTATTTCATCCTGGATTTGGGGAGGGGAATATCTTTCCTGTAGAGTGGCTGAACCAGTAATACCTAAACTTGGAGGTAATGACATGGCCATAAATTTGTAAGTAAGAAGAAGCAAAAAAAAAAAAAAAAAATTACTGATTGGATTTGGAAAAACAAATATTTCTGATGTACAGGGTGAAGTAGATATGAGAAATTGACTGGAAGACATGAATTGTTTTAACTTCTAGTCCAGTATGCTTAGTGACAAAGGCAAAATCACTAGGCAATATCACATCTTGGTGGGTGTATCACAATTACATTCACAACAAAGGAAAATCCCATTAATTTGAAAGCTACAGAATCAACGTGTTTCAAGTTATTTTTTTTTTCTGTAAGTATCTTATCTATACAACAGAGTGACCCTTAACCAGGTCTAGGAGATAAGGAAATATTTCCTAGGAGAATTGATATTTAGAATGATGTCTGATGAATGACTAGGATTAGCAGCCAGAAATAGCCTATTAGAAATGAATGTTGCACTGAATAGAACTGTGTCTCCCTCAAAGATAGATCAACCTATCCTAAATACCAATACCTCAGAATATGAACTTGTTTTTAAACAGTGGAACTAGAGGTGTAAATAGTTGATTTTAGGTCATACTGGAGTCGGAACCTTAATCTAACAGGTGTGAAAGCATGAGATGAGAACTGCACAAGAGGGCTGCAGTTGAAGTGCTGTTGCTGCAAATCTAGGGTTGCTAGAAATTTCTAGAAACTAGACAGAAAGAAAGCTGACTGCTTACTTCAGAACAAACATGGCCCTACTGACACCTCAAGTTCAAACTTCTATCCTCTAGAAATCTGAGCTCATAATTTCTGTGATTTAAAACCACCCAGTGTTTGACTGTTTGTTAAAAGTACTTTCCCCATCTGGGAAGGAAAGTACTATGTTCAAAGATGTACAATGAGAAGGAGAGTCAGAACAGCTCATCTGGGGCAGGCAAGCAACTCAACTGTGAAGTCAGGAGACAGAGAGTGGCAGGTGATGCCAAGAAATGAGGCTGGCCAGAAGAAGGAGCAGGGGGTAGAGTATGCAGAAGCTATGATTTAAAGGTCAAGTTCTTTGAATAATTTAAGAAGGAAAGTCAATGGCTGAGTGCTCAATTTTGTGCCCTAGAAACGTACTATACTGCACTAAAAATAGATTACATGGGTCTGGGAGGACAATTCAGACCATGAAGTGCTTGCTGGGCAAGTTTGAGGTCTGGAGTTTGGACACCAAGCACTCACATAAAAGCCATAAGTACCAAATGTGTGTGGCTTCCTACCTATAATGCCAGTGTTTAGAAGGGGAGAAGGGAATCCCTGGAGCAAGGTGACTAGCTAGACTAGCCCATATTAGTGAGCTCTGGGTTCAAATGGGAGATTCTAACTCAATGAGTTAGGTGAAGGTAGAGGAAGAAAACTTCAGTGTCAACCTTGGGCCTCTATACATACCTGCATACATGTAGACCTCCAAATGTGGAGCCCTATGCATGAGAATATGTACATATACATGTATATGCGCATCACACAGACACTTAAAAAGAAAGACATATAGAATATGTTGGATAAGAGAAAAGGCTAAGAGGTAAAAGATTCTATCTGGTTGAGCATGTAAATTGATTATTACCATTTGAGAAGATACTCAAAGCTTAGTGGCTTGAAACCAACATCCAAAAATGTCTCCTCAGAGGGTAGTTAAGATAGATGATTAATGTAAACGGTTTCTTCCTAGGCACCTGCAGTAAGCTGAGAGGAAGGATCGAGCTTGTCTGGGACTAGCTCTACACATTATTTTACCTTCTCTTTGGGAACAGTGAACAAATATGGGTAAGTCTTTGTTATAAAGATGGAAGACAAACAAGAAGATATGACTAATATGTAAATATTCCCTCAAGTCTATACAAGCACAGTACCTCCTGCTCCCATTAGCCAAAGCATATCACAAGGCTGAGTATAATTTCAAAGGCCAGGAAAAAGTATTCTGCCACTTGATGGGAGGAGCTCTAAAGTCATATAGCAAAGGGTATGCATATAGTGAAAAGGTAAAGAATTAAGGTCATTGAGGCACCTATTACATGAGAAATTACCTCCAAGTACATTTACGAAGCAAGCCATCCCAGAGGTCAAGGAAAATACCTAAAAAACAGTAATGTTGAATAGTTTATTATTGGCATTCTGAACTTCTAACTTCGAGAGTGGTGAGAAACACATTTTAAGCCACACTATAGTGTTTTATTATGATAGCACAGGAGAACACCATAGTAAGAAAGGAGGCATCTCCAGAGAGGAACACTCTTGGAGATTTTGAGTTGAAGAACAACAAGAGAGGAGAACTTTGAAATTCAGGGGACGAGCAGCTGTCAAAAAAGAGGACATAAGCCTGGAGGGACAGGGCTTGGCATCCATGAGAGATGCCAAAACCAGTTATTTGATGCCAGGAGTTAAGTAGTAAACAGATTAGCAATTGATACCTGGGATAAGCAATCGGAAGCTATTAGTGACCTCAGTAAGAGCTTTCACTAGAGAGCATGAGGGGAGCCAGAAGCTGTGGATGGATGGAAGCCAAGAGTGTGATAAGGAAGAGAGAGCTTGGTTGGCATGGAGAAGAAATATGCACACCAGAAGGATTTAGTTTCCTTAGTGATGTTTGTAAATGCTGTGTAACTGGAACATGGACAAAAGAAGGAGGCTGAACAGAGAAAAGTTTGGCTAGCGTAGGTTTCTAAGCACAAGCGAAAAAGGAAACGGAGAGTCCATAGGAAGAGGTACCTATTTGATGAAAGCAGGAAAAGAGGGTACAGATACAGGAGGGTTTCCAGGGCTGGTGGCAGGAGAGTGAGACTCTTCCTCTTTGTGGTCCCCATTTCCTATGTGAAAGAAAGGGCAGGGTCATCTGTTGAAAGTTTAGTGGTGAAGAGATATTTCAGAACATAGACGCTAGCTTTCAATACTATAGTTGCACCTCAGAAGGGGAGATATTTGACTGGAGAAACAGAAACCGATTTGCAGGCTGAGTTAAATAACCCCACTTGAGCCTAGAGGTTATAAATCAGTAGTGCCTATGTACAAATGCAAATGAAGAAAGATGCATGGATACCAGTTGGGTTTTACCTGACAAGCTGTTCAGAAGAATCCAGCATGAAGGAAACACACACACACACACTCACACACATTCACACATACACAGACACATTCACACACACATACACAGATACAGACACATTCACACACATACACACACACACACACACACACACACACATACACACAAACGCACACGAGCTGGGAGTGGTGGGCAGATTTCTGAGGTTGCTTGGGCAAATGCAATCCCAATTCCCATTCCTACAGCCATCGCCTGTGGGTGGAGCCATCCCTGGACCTGAGTTGTCTTTCTTTACTGTGTACATTTACAAAGAGCTTAGGCTTCCTTCTGCACCATGGGATAAGAAGTCCAGACAAATATACAGTGGAAAGTGTTGGAGGGTTGAGAAGCCCAAGAGCATTGGGAGACTGGGAAGAGGTGGTGTGTGTATTCAGCCCTATTCCATTGTCACCCCAGGAGACCCATAAACATATTACGACAGAGCCTGCCTCTGTTCTTTTTATTCAGATTGAACAGATGGCTAGTGCAATGTTCCCAGATGGCTCAGTAGCTAAACACCTCTTGCTCTGTTCACCCTATTTCAATTGTGAAGTTGGTGGAGTATGTAAGCTTTCTTATTGCTTTGGCAAAATACATGAAAAAAATCAATTTGAGGAAGGAAGCACCACCGCTACTACTACCACCACCCCCCACACCCCCCCCCATCACCATCATTTGGCTTAGAGTTCCACAAGATACAGTCCATTCTATCTGGGAGGCATGCTAGCAGGAGCTTGAAGCAGCTGATGATAGTGCAGGCACAGAAAGGAGGTCTGTGTGGTGGGGGATTCTGGTGCTCTGCTGCTTAGCTCGTTTCTCTCTGTCTCTCTCTTTTTTTTTTTTTTTATTCACTCTAGATCCCTACTCCGTGGAATGATGGTGCCTACAGTTATAATGGGTCTGCCTATCTCAATTATCACAGTCTGTGGGAAGAATTGTAAGCTTTGTCACAGGTAAAAACAGTCTTGGTGGCCTTTGCCCTTGGACACACCACAGATACTCCCTGAGATTAACCTTAAAATAGACTGGGTGGAGCCATCCTGGGCCTGGAATTCAGGAAGGGGACCAAGGGACTCCACCTGGACTATTGTGTTTCTAATCAGCTCTCAATAGGAGAGAGAGACTGCCCCTGGCACGTGAGAGACAGGCAGGCAGAGAGGACAGAGAGGAGCATCAGGTTCAGACTGGCTTGAGTGCACTTATTGGGAAGAAGATCAGCGAACAGGCCAGACCAGTGCGCAGGCCAGAGACACCTAGGGACCCATCCCGTGGAACGGATACCGGAAGGTTCACTCTTGTTTCCCTTTAACCTTTTTTCCCTTTTGTGTAAGCTAGTTGGGTTGTATAATAAAGTTTAATTGATAAGAAACAGAGCCAACACACAGTCTGAAACCTCCCTCATAGGCATGCCCACTGGGTATCCCTCTTATGTGATTCGATAGTCTGTCATAACTTGACAATAGTAACCATCATATGAAGTTATGCATAACTTGGTTGGCTCCTAACCCCTGCGCTTACTAGTTTTGTGACCTTGGACAAACCTCTTTTAGTCTCCTTATCTGAAAAATATGAGGTTAATATAAAAACTTTGCTGGATTGATGGGAAGCTTAGAATTAAGAAAGGTTTCTAGGTATGATCTGACTGGTCAATGCTGAAGTGAAATCTTGACTTCCTGTGTTGTGGAAACCACAAGTCAATGGTGAAATTCCACCCCAATTGTGCTACCATTCTTGCCTCACTTTATTGGCTCATACACAAGTGTGCAATCAAGTACAGCTTCATGGTGGGGTTATTTTACTAGTTTTGTGGGGCTGCCATACCAAACTACTTCAGGCTTACATAATAGAAATTTAGTTTTTCAAGATCAAGGGTTTAGCACACGTGCTTTCATTCCCTTGTTTTTTGTTTTTGTTTTATGGTAATCTTCTCTCCTCCCCCCATGGCATTTTTCCTGCCCAAAACTCTTGTTCCTTGTTAAGTCAAGAACCACATTGGATCAGAGCTCATCTATTTCTCACATTTTCACACACATTAGAAGCACTCCAAAAGCTCAAAAGCTAAAAAAAAAAATGTACATTGCATTTTGGTAACATAATAAGGGATTGACACTCTTTGTAACAAAGGAGTACATCTTTGAGTAAAACTTTACCAAAACTTTAAAAAAATATGAACTGGTGAGAGTCTAAGGAGCTGAAGAATATAAGTAAGCAAAGAAGAAGAAGAAAAAGAAGAAGAAGAAGATGAAGAAGAGGAAGAGGAAGGCTGGCTTGGGGGCATGTTCTTCCCACTGGAAAGTGAGCATTAGAGCATAAGTATATTTGGGGGTTTTATTTCTGGAAGAATCTCTGCTCAAGAACCACAAAGTGCTGCTGGTGCCCTGCAGGTTATGCACATGGATGTCCTCTTAGACATGTTGAAGAGATTACACAAAATCATTCAAATTCTCACCAGCTCTCTTTTAAGTAGAAACACTTTCAAGTTGCGCACTTACTATATGGAAGGGAAAAGCTGTTTTTTGAACACTAACTACTAGCAGGTACTGTAATAACTGCATTGTGTTTATTAATTCTAATATATGTATTTTTCTTGTTCCCCATTACACAGTAATATGCTCATAAAAACCAAGTAACATGTAAAGGCTCAGAGTGGTGGACATACAGGTATGCTTTAAATATGGATTTGTCTAAACACTAATAATTAGTACCTTTGATTTGATTATACATTACAAATGGTCTTCAACCAGCATTGCCTAACTGGTATTCACTAGGTATAAGTGATTCTGTATATTTAAATTAGTTTAGATAAAAAATACCAGACTAGGAAGATTGCTCAGTGTGTAAAAGCTCTTACCATGAAAGTCTGAGGAATAGAATTGAAAACCAAGATTCCTCAGGGTAACACCAAATATGCCTATAATTCGGTGCTCCTGTAGTGAGACGAGAAGCAGCTACTGGAAAATCTCTAGAAAGCCATGGGCCACCTATCCTGGTTTACACACCGTGCACAATAAAGAGATCCTGTCCTCAAAGTAAGGTGGAAGGCAAGAACCAACACTTGAGATTGTTCTCTGACCTCCATCCTCATGCCATTGCACTCACCCCACAATCTCACAGACAAAAATGATTATACAGGGCGAGGGGGGAAGGGGCAGGAAGAAAGGGAGTGAGGAAGGGAGAGACCATACACACATGTACAAAAGATAAAAGGCAATTAACATTGTAATTCTTCAGCTGCATTGGATGCATTTCAAATGCTCAGTTACCCCATGTGAATAGTAGCTCCCATAGTGGACACATAGAGAACTTTGCCATCATCGCTAAAAGTTGTGTTGATGTAGAAGTACGTGGTCCCAACATGGTTAAACTGTATAATTACATCCTTGAAGTTCTCACTGACGAGATGTTTTACTGCAACTAATAAAGATGGAGAACCAGCTGTGGTGGCGCACGCCTTTAATCCCAGCACTCGGGAGGCAGAGGCAGGTGGATCGCTGTGAGATCGAGGCCAGCCTGGTCTACAAAGTGAGTCCAGGACAGCCAAGGCTACACAGAGAAACCCTGTCTCGAAAAACAAAAACAAACAAACAAACAAGATGGAGAGTTGCAATTTCACATTTCATACTAAGGGACCTCAACCAATTTGGGGTCAAAATTATCGTTGAATACATGTACTCTCCTGCTCCACACCTTAGAGTCATACTCTCCTAATGAGATCTATCTTCTTTTCTTTTTCTTTCCTTTCTTTTTCTTTCTTCACTCTGTCCTGAGCAATCAGCAGCCTACCCTCAATCTCTGAGACTTAGTACTTGTGATTCCTCATACATGTGAAATCCTAGTTTGCCCTTCTGTGTCTGGCTTATTCGAGTTACTCTAATGCACTCCTCCACGTTCACATTGTCCAGATGGCAGAGTTTCCTTTTTAAGACAATAATACCCCATTGTATATGCGCATCTATGTAACTATGTTTCCCTATGCCACTTCTTCTTTATTCAGCTATCTGTTAATGGACATTTTGGTTGTTTTCTCTGTGGCTTGTCTGTTGTGAAACATGATACAACAAACATGGGAGTTTAGATACCTCTTCAAAATCTCAAGTCCAATAGTTTTGCATAAACGCCTTAAAGTAAAATCTCACCATTTGTAATTCTAATTTTAACCTTTCTAGAAGCCCTGCTTCTGTTTCCCATGGTGGCTGTATTATTTTACGTGTCATCAGCAGTGTACCAGTTTCCCTATTTTCCCCTATTCTAGATACCATGCATTACCATTTGGGTTTTTTTTTTTTTTTTTTTTGTAATTCAGTGACAACAACCCTATCGAGTATTCAGCATCTATGTATCTGTTTGTTGGCCATTTGAATGCCATCTTTGAGAAATGTTAAGTCTTTTTTATTCTCTACTTTTTATAAAGTTTCATTTAATTTTTCATTTTTTAAGTTTTTGTACATGTTTTCTTTTTTCCCCTTGAGTTGTAAAATGTTTAGAATTTGACTGCTATGATGTCTTCAGTGCTGAGGGAATGGATGTAGGACTTTGCATATGGTAAGCAAGTACTCTACACTCTCTTTTCTCTTTTACAGAATTTTTACTGTTGAGTTATAGCCATCCCTTATAGATTTCAGACATTAACTACTCATCAGATACGGGTCTCCCACTTCATACTGTCTGTATTAGTCAATTTTCCACTATTGTACTTAATATCTGAGATAATGTCAATTCAGAAAAAAAAGTTCTGTTTTGGCTCATCATTATGGAAACATTAGCCCTTAGTTGATTGGTCCTATTGCTTTTAGGTGGGAATGTGTGGTAGAGGAAAATGTTAACTTTAATGCAGGAAGGAAGAGGAGGAAGAGAAGAAGGAGAGATGTGGGGGGGAAGGGAAAGGGAGAGAATTTTTCTCCATTTACCAATAGCGCTACACTAGAAAGCAAGCTCATAACACCTGAGCACTTGGAGGATAGCAATGGATACAAACTATAGTGCCATTTAACTTCATTTTTGCTTCTTTTGGTATACAGAGATTTTTGTTTGATGTAGTCATATTTGTCTGGTTTTGCTTTTGTTTCTTTTGTTTCTTCTTCTTCTTCCTCTTCTTCTTCTTCTTCTTCTTCTTCTTCTTCTTCTTCTTCTTCTTCTTCTTCTTCTTCTTCTTCTTCTATTACAATTTATTTACATTTCATCCCTATTGGAATCCCCTCACTCTTAATTTCCTGTTCTCACCCTCCCTCCCTCTTCTGCCCTATTCCCCTCCCCTAGACCTCTGACAGAAGGGGACCTCCTCCCCCACCATATGATCACAGCCAATCAGGTCTCATCCTGATAGCTTGCATCCCACCCACTTTCTTTTGTGTTCTCACAGGTCTTCTCCACCAAGGGGCAGTGATCAAATCTCAAGGTACCAGAAATCCTGTCAGAGGCAGTCCCCTGATCTTCCCCACTTCCCCACATGGAGAATGAGCTCTCCACGTGCTACATCTGAATAGGGGGTCTCCATTCTTTACTTGCACTGTCCTTGGTTGGTGCATCACTTTGTGCAGGCCCCCTGGGCCCATATCTGACAGCCTTGATAGTCTCCTTGTGGTGCTTCTGACACCCTGTCCCCCTTCCTTCCATACCCCATCTCTTCCATACAACCTACAGCACTTCACCCAGAATCCAGCTGCAAGTCCCAGTATCTGTCCTAATCCCCCTCGTGGTGGAGTCTCTCGGGGGACATCTATGTTGGGCTAATATCTGGGTCTGGGTTACCTCACTCAGGATAATCATTTCTTTTATTTTTTATTAATTCATTCATATTACATCTCAATGGTTATCCCATCCCTTGTATCCTCCCTTTCCTCCCTCCCTCCCATTTTCCCCTTACTCCCCTCCCCTATGACTGTGACTGGGGGGGACCTCCTCCCCCTGTATATGCTCATAGGATATCAAGTCTCTTCTTGGTAGCCTGCTATCCTTCTTCTGAATGTCACCAGGCCTTCCCATCAAGGGGATGTGAGGATAATCATTCCTATTTTCATCCATTTGCCTGAAAATTTCAAAATTTCCTTGGTTTTGATTTGCTTTTGTTTCTTATGCTTTGGCTTCATATCGAATAAATTACTCAGTATAAAGCCATTGGGGAATTCCATTTTTTATATTTATATTATGTCATTAGCTTAATAGAAGTTATGCCACCTTGCTTATAAAATCAACCACACAAATGAAGTAGAACTCTCACCATAAGCTGCCCCTGTTTCTTCCTCAGAATTTGGGACTGTAGCCCAATGGCAGCAGCAGGAGGGGGCAGTTGGTCATGGTGCTCTACAGGAAAACAAGGCCAGTGTATGAAGGATCTCACCCAAGTAGACAAAGGCCATCCCCATGTTTCTCCACAGCTGTAGGAGTACTAGCTCCTTTCTTCATCTCCAAAGTCATTGGTATCACAATTTATTTCCTCATGGATCCTTTGCAGAGTTGTTCTTCCTGGGAGTAAGGAGAACAACCAAGGACTCAGAGGAGACACACCCTAGCCCTGAATCCGGAGACCAGACACCACTAAGCTCCCTTCCTGTTCCTCCTTGGACATCAAACCCACTTAGCACCCAGGCTACCCTGTAGAGCAGATTTTGTTGGCCATTTGCCCCTGGGCTGAGGTAACTTCCTGAGTATTGTTAGGCCTCTTTCTCATGTTACTGCAGATGGGGCTGAAGTAAAGGGCCTCAGCCCTTCTGGGATGCCAGATCAAGTGGGCAGGCCTGATTTCCTCTGCATAACTGTGAACTTGTGGGAGTTCAGGCAGTTTAGGTTCTGAAACCAGAACATGTGATAGCCTGGAGGACTCCAGGGAGTGGGAGACTAAAAGAGTGATGTTGAAAGAGAGCCTGGATGTAATCCTGGCCCTTCCTCTTACTGAGCACATGATCCTCCCCCCCTTTTTTATTGTTTTTCGAGACAGGGTTTCTCTGTGTAGCCTTGGCTGTCCTGGACTCAACTTTGTAGACCAGGCTGGCCTCGAACTCACAGTGATCCACATGCCTCCTGAGTGCTGGGATTAAAGGCGTGTGGACCCTTTTTAAACCAAATTGTGGTTGCCATGTATAAAACAGCATCTGCCTGCTCTGATGATTACATGATGGGTGACACATATGGATGTGTAGCTTCCCAACATGTAGCATGGGCTCATTAATGGTAGCTGCTGTGGTTATAACATTGTTATTCTTCTCACAGTGGGGCAGAGGAGCCGGTGACAAGACAGTGCCTTCAGGAGGACAGCTAAATGCATCATGGAGCATCTGAGCGTGAGCTAACCCAGAAACATGTATTCCTGGGCAAGCCAGTAGGTTTTATCTTGTTATATATTAGGCACAAGCCTCTGGGATAAATGTGCTTAAAAGGACCCTGAAGTCAGGGCAAATGCCAGTGTAGTGAGGGACCATTCTTGCCTACACTGGATTCATAGGGGGTGTGGCAGACTAGCTTGGACTTTAGCTTTCTTGGTCTTTCAGGGTATAATATTTACTTTTTCATGTTTCACAGACTGGCTTATTTTAAACCCCGGTTTCTTGTTAGCATCTCAGTAGATAGATGGGTAAGGGATTAGGAAGTTAAATCTCCAGCTCCTTTATGGAGGGCTACAGTATATAAAGCAGACATTTGGGAGAATGGTTAGATGGATTTTTAGAGGTAAGTGAAGCAGTGGAAGTGACAAGAAGTGGAGAGAAATCAACAGCCAGCCAGAATAAGAAGACTGACAAGACTGTTAGAACCTGGGCAACTTCCAAACAGTCTAAGCGCTTGTGGCCAGAGTGCTAATGCCAGAAGGGCCTAGGCCTGGATGGGCAAACACTGCCACCTGCTGGCCATGGAGAATACAACTGTTGAGGGATTATTTGCAAAACAGCACACTTGAAAAACATAGAACAGGGGTGAATGAAGAGAAAAAAGAAAACATTTAAAGACGTAATGTTTTACCATGTGTGTGTAAACCACGTGTGTGGTTGATATATCCAAACCAGATAGCAGATACAGTAGGATAATAGGTAATTATCTAATGTGCATCCATTTGTTGTTACTGTTGATTCTGAAGAAAATTTGGACAAGTGCATGCCACTGCAACTGGCAATCACATTCTGATGTTTAGTAGCTGACAAGTAGTAAATATTGACAATGTGAAAACAAGTAGTCTGACTTTTGCATGTATTGTGTTCATTACATTTTAGACCCATGCAAACACACACAGGATGGATGGGTGACTAGTCCTAGACAAAGTCGATCATCAGAGAACTGAATCCATCAGCTATCAACCCACGTAGGGTAGTTCTGAGCCAAAAACTACATGAAAAATAGAAAAGAAGCAAGAGATTGAATGCAAATACTGGAGGCGAAGAGAGTATGCATGTTGGGCAAAGAGAGAAATTAAGAGAACACAGGAAAACCATTTCATCTTCCCATGGGAATCAATCCACAAATATATACCGAGCAGCTCCTATGTGTATAGCCTGCTGTGTCCGGGAATGTGGGCCTCCAAACCTGACACAGGATATGGTCCTTGTCTTCAGGGAGGTCTGAGTCTCCTTGGAGGGTGGTCAGATACATAAAGGCACCATAGTAGTGCACAGGACTGTGGGAAATTGTGTAGGGCAGGTAGGTGACAGGCAGAAGGAATTACCAGGTAGCAAGGAGTGAATTTCTAACTGATGGAGCCTTTTACCATAAGTAACACTAGGTAGATGGAAGAGTCTGGAATTCCAAAGGGCCTGGAAGAGAGGGTTAGGATTTCACAGTATCAGGCTAGAGACTATCTAAAGAGGACGAGCTTTACTGATGAGTAACCAGTTGACATAGTCCCCCTACACATGCATTTGGCTTAAACATAGGATAGATCTCTTGAGCCTCCCATGCCTAAATGCTATATTCCTGCAGCACTTCATCTTTGTGTCACTCTAGAAGCACAGCAGGGCTAGAGAAGAGCTCCGAGGGTTCTGGAAGCCAGGCTACAGTTGTGTCCTTGCTTGGCATTTAGCAGCTGTGTGTCTTTGGGCAAGTTACTTAATGTCACTGGGCCTACCTTCTCATTACATTGGATTCAGGATTAAGATGGCTTCATTCCTGCGAAGCACATAGCACAGAACCTTGCAGTCAGGGACCAGTCTCTCTGTGGTTGTGCTAAGAGCAATAATCTTAAGATACATTTGAGTGAGCTCTTCTCTTCTTCGTTGTTTGATCCAGCCTCTTAGTCACTGTGAGTTATCGTCAACCTGGGAGTGGGGAATGGAAAGAAAGATTGGGGCTAGAATATTTGAAGGAAAATAAAAGGTTTCTTTCCATTCAATGGAAGTCATGATCTTGAAGTTCAAGCTTTGTTGTGAACAAGAACCCTTGTCCAACCTCCCGTGGTTCTGGCTTGACATACCAAGGAATATCAACCACCTAGGAATGAGGCTACGTTGCTCCCCAGTGAGAGAACACTCCTCTCCTCCAGCATGGGAGGGGGCATAGAGAAAGGAGAATGTGAGAGACAAGAGGTCAGTGTGTGTGTGTGTGTGTGTGTGTGTGTGTGTGTGTGTGTGTGTCTGTCTGTCTGTCTGTCTGTCTCTGTCCCTCTGTGTGTCTGTGTGTATATTTAAGGATCACATGAGGTCCACCCATCCCTAAGGAGGTACTGAAAGTTAATGGTTCCCTAGGGAAAGGGTGTCATTTCTCTCAGGTGTTGTAGTCACTGGTAAGTCATTCATGGTTTTGTAAAACAACTCCCTGTGCATGCTGATATAAGCAACTCTCATTAAATTTACCCCTTGGAGAAGAGTCATGAAAGTAGGAAGGAATAGAGAAAAAGAAAGACAGGCAGTAATAGGAAGAGGATGAGAAGGAGGATGGGGAGCAGATATAATCATAGTACATGTACAAAATCAAGAGATTACTTTAAAAAATAAGAAAATAAGAAAAATGACTTGAGATGAAAGAAGACTAAAGTAGTGATATTGATGGAAAGTTCTTTGTGCCTTAATGGACTCTCCCAGAACTGTATCTGAAAAGAGACAATATCCAATTTGGGGGCTTTTGTGTCACTTTCTGTTAGTGACTCTCTACTGGATGCTTCTCAGCCCCCTCTAGATCCTGAATCCTCATGAAGGAAGGTAAGCCAGCCCTTTGGTGAGGCCGCATGGCATCCAAAAGCCCAGCATTACCTGGGGAGGATAGGATGTAAAACTGCAGGCTGAAAATCTTCTGTGGTGCCCTCTTCTAGGAAGAACTGAGCCTATGGGTCAGAAGAAGGATGGTGGGTACACAAAACAAAGGAGTTAAGAGAGAGAAAGCAGGCCCTCACCAGTGCCTGAGCTGAGAGTGTGTGTCTGTGTGTGTGTGTGCATGTGTGTGTGTTAGAGAGAGGGGGGAGACAGGGGAGAGACAGACAGAGAAAGAAGAGAGAGAAAAGAAAGAGAGGGGGAAGGACAGAGGGAGGGACAGACAGCAGAAGAGAAGGGGGGGGAGAGGAGAGAGGAGAGAAAAGGAGAGGAGAGAGAAGAGAGAGTTGAAGTTTCTTGCCGAAGAGGACTTATGTGTTCTCTGCTGTGAGTTCACAATGGCTTCCATATTCATGGTGACTGCCTTCTCAGTGAGAGGTAAAGGTATCTGGTTCTTTTTTCTTTAACTGGTTTTTATAAATTAGCTTACAAAGTATCAGGTTTCCTTATGACTGCTCCATGAGCACTTAGTTTTGGTTGCGCCTCTCCCATCGCTCTCTACTTACCCATCTCCCTGCTTCCATTCTTGGTCATATTCTTCCACGCCCAGTCTTTTCCATACCACTTCTAGATCATATGTATACTATTACCCTCCCTACTTATATTGTTTAAAGCCTCTTTTTGCCCCTCTCACGGACCTTTTTCTGTTTTCCTGGCCTCTATGCATACTCACTTTTATATACACATATATAAAACTTAGAAGCTAAGATTCCCATGTGTGAGAGAAGATGCTGTTGATCTTTCTGAGTCACATTACCCCACTCGGTATAATACTTTTCATCTCTAGCCATTTCCTGCAAACTTTATCATTTCATTTTTCTTTACAGCTTAGTGAAATTCCACTGTATATAGGAATCACATTTTCATTATCCATTCATTGGCTGATGGACATCTATACTGTTTCCATTACAATAGAACAGCAACAAACAGAGATGAACAAGTATCTCTATATTAGGATGTAGAGTCCTTTAGGTATATACCCAGAAGTGGTAGAGCTGGATGGTATAGTAAATCTATCTATTGATAGCTTCTTGAGAAACATGCACCTTGACTTCCATAGTAGCTTCCTTAGTTTGCACTTCTACCAGCCTCCTGCCCAGCATTCATGGTCAGCTGTTTGTGGAGGAATGTTAAGTGAATGTATCAACCATCAATAAAGCGCTGTTTAGCCAATCAGCTGGGCAGAAGGACAGGAAGTGGAAGGCAGGACTTCCTGGAGGAGATGAGAAAAGTTTGACGGTTGGAGAGGGAAGAGGATTTTTGGACAGCTGGAGAAGGACGGTGGGAACTGGACGCGGACCAGCCCAGGGGTCATAGTGGCAAGTGTTTGGAATATATATATGTTATAAGGTTTAGAGTAGTTTGTTTAGTTTACGAGTAGATTAGAATCAGTTCAGACTCTGCCTGGTGAAGTGCTGGCAGCTTTAAAGTACGTTTTAGTCTCTCTGTGTCAGTTATTTGCTTTGTAGGCCAAATGGATACAAAATACTGTAACAGCTGTTTTCTTGATCTTATGTCTGGGCTGAAAGAAATCTCAAAGTACTTTTATTTACATTTCCTTGATAATTGAGGATACTGAACACTTTAAAAATATGCATTGGTCATTTGTATTTCTTCTTTGGAGAACTCCCTGTTCAGTTTACTAGGCTATTTTACAAATTGGGTTTTGTTTTGTTTTTTTTTAATGGGCCAAGCAAGATGGCAGCTGAGTAAATCTGCAGGTAATCTCTTCCCAGACATACCAAGCAGAAGAGCTATTCTCATACCAAAATAACTTCACAAGGACTAAGGAAATCAGGTAAGAGAATGCCATCTCTCTTGTAGCATAAAAAAAATTGAAAGACTTGCTGAAGAAAGTGGGAGGAAAAAAATGTTTCCCCATCGCTCCCTTTGTAGTAGTTACTTTTCTGTTTGATCAAATGCCATGACTAAAGAAACTTGGAAGGAAGGATTTATTTGAGCTTCTGGTTTCAGAGGCATAAGCGTCCATTGGGAGGAAGCAGCACATGGCAGCTACAAGCATGGTAGCAGGAGCAGGGAGCCAAGAGCTTACATTTTCAAACACAAGCATGAAACAGAGAGAATGAGCTGTTTGAGGCTTTTCATTTCAAAGCCTGGCCCTCAGTACCTCAGTAGCATGCCTTCTCCAGCAAGGCTGCATCACTTAAACCTCCTCAAACATGGCAAGGACCAGGGACCAAGTTTTGGTCTGTGTTAGGCATTTCTCATTCAGACTCTTAAGGCTTTCCTCCATCTCTATGAAAACCCCAGAGAGAAATACTAACATGTGTGCGTGTGTGGTGAAATAAATCTAGGCCTTAGACTTGAAATCCAGGATTAGCACAGTGAAGCTCTGCTGGGAGAAGTCCCATGATGCCTGCCATTAGGTTAGTACTTGAAAACTGAGCCTCTGTAACTGTGTGTGGCAGGCAGTAAAGACTCTGCTAATTAGACCCCCTCTCCAACCTCAGGCAGTAGAGTGGGCAGGGGGCCAGAATTCCATGAGCTAAGGAACATGGTAGGGAATCTAGGACAGGGATATGTCTGAGAGTCTAGTAGCAGGCTCAATGTGATCCTGAGGCTTAAGTAAAAAACTGAAGGTTGTATAGGTAGTCCAAAGCTCAGACAGAGCTTGTAAACCAATGATCAGATGGAAATCTGTGTGCCTGTAATGATAGACCTTCAGTTTTACCCAAAGAGTAGGCTTGGGAACACCTGGCCTACATCAGAGAAAAATCCATGCCTCTATGGCTGATATATAGATGTGAGTGACCCAGCTTAGCACCAGCTTTTGTGGCCAAGGGACTGTCTCCACCACATGTACCCCCAACTTTAGCCAGTACAGCTATTAGCAGAGCAGTACTCATATACAAGAATCTTGAGCTGCCTGGGAACTAACCCCAGAACCACTCTGTGCATCAAATGGGACTGATTTGTGATTTGGCCGGCATCACTGCTACCTGCAGAGTCTCATATGAGACTCAGGTGCAACCCAGCTTAGGCAAGGCTCCACTCACTGATGAGTAGCACAAAGGAATAAAGCATACAAGTCTTTGCCCTGGAACTTGCTTAGGTTGGGCAGTGGTCTCAGGAAGTAACACAGAATATGGCTCTGGTGGACACTGGAGCTTAGGGCTGGTCCATTCACAATGATTCTTAAGGGTCTAGCCACAAGCCATTAACTGTAAACAAGGCTCCAGGACCACTGCTACAGGGACAGACAACTCTCTCTAAGTACTCTACTGCTTGATTTTTAATGGAAAATTTGGAGAAAGCTCAAATTTGCCCACAGTACTGAAATAATGACAATACACCATTAGCAGACTTCTGACAGATCTGTACCTTGGCACTATATAGTGCTTGGATAAAGCAGGTGACTAAGATTCCTTATAATTTCTTGAAAGACAGGCATATACAATGCCTGATTTTTCAGTGCCAGATGACGTCATATGCCAACAAGCATCACATGCCTTTGGAAAACCATGACCTCATCTAGTCCATACAAAGGCAGAAAATGACCAGGCAGTAGCCAGTGTGAGAGTCATCTCAGAGAACTTAAAACAGTTATTTAAAGGAAGCTAACTCTATAAGCTTGAAGAAAAAAAAGAAAAATATGTCAATAATATAACTAAGAAACTTAGGGCTGGGGATATAGCACAGTAGTAGAGCACTTGTCCAGCATGCTTGAGGCCCTGGGTTTGATCCCAGCACTGCAAAACAAAGCACAACTAAGAAACTTAAGAAAATATTGGAACAATTTAACATTCAAATAAAAAGTATTAAGATTAAAGATATACTTAGAAATTTTAAGTGTGATGTAAGATCTAAATACAATAGACAAAAACCAGAGCAAATGGGCTAGAATATAAAGCATTTGAAAATATAGTTTGAGAAGGAAAAAAAAGAGAAATAAAGAATACCTTACTGGTACGTTAGAATCAAATATGTATGATACTGGGGCTTACACAAGAAGCACTCCAGAATGGAAAAGGATCAAAAACCTTGTTAACAGATTAGAAGAATCACTATTGTTTAAATGTTTCCACTTCCCCAAACAATTACAGACTGAATACAACTTCTATAAAAATTACATTAGCTTTCTTCACAGATGTAGTAAAAATTTTCTAAAACTTATATGAAACCACAATAACTCCCAATAGCCAACAACATTTTAAGCAACAAGAACAAAGCAGGAGACAGTGTGCTACCTGACTTTAAAAGATGTTATAATGCTATCATAGTCAAATCAGTGAAGTAAACATGGACACACAGTACACTGGGAAAGAATAGACATCCTAGAAGTAAACTCACTCATCTATTACCAAATGACTTCTGAACAAAAGTGCCAAAATATACCATGGAGAAGAAACAGCTCCTTTAACAAATGGTGTTAGAAAAACTGCATATCCACATACAGATGAATGTTTAAGACCTTAATATAAGGTACAACTTCAACAAACTACTAGAATACAGCCTAAGGGAAATGCTTCACAATATTGAAATGGTCAAGATTTTTAGGACAAGATTCCGCCCTCCGATGCATACAATGAAAGCAAAAGTATACAAAGGGAATTGCATCAAATGTAAAAGCTTTAGTACAACAAAGGGAACTTTCTACAAAGTGCAAGGATAACCTACAGAATGAAGCCACATTTTTATTTTTGACTATATCTAAAAACATGCTGACATCCAAAATGCATAAGCAATCCTAAAAACTCAACAGCAATTAGATAACCCAATGTCAAGTGAGCATAGATCTAAACAGATAATTCTCAAAAAGCATACAAATGGACAACAGGTACATGAGGAAATAACATCAATAATAAACAGGGAAAATGCAAACCAAAACTGCTACAATGAATTTCACTTCACTTTAATAAGAATGAATAATACATTTTTAAAAAGATATTAAGTATTGGCTAGGATATGGAGAAAGGGTAACCCTTATACACTATTGCTGGTAATGTAAATTAGCTCAGCCACTATGGAAAACAATATAGAGCTTTCCCAAGTTAAAAAAATGAAATAAAACTACAAGGAGAGAATCCAAGATGGTGGGGCTGATCCTGCACACTATCTGAACAGCAGAACAACAGATATTGCAGAATCACCCCAAGGCCATGCTCTGGACCCCAAAACTCCAGCATCTGTGTTTCCTAGGTGATAGGAGAGCCCACGGAAAGAGAAAAGAGTGGATCCAACCTCGAGTGGATCCAACCTCAGGTCACCCAGCTAATCCTGAGAAAAGTCCCCAGGTTCCCTCCAGAGCTCAGTCTCAGCCTCTGACCACCATCAGACTCTCACTGTCCAGTGGGTGGATACCATCCAGTTACCTGGACATGGGTTCCAACCTTGGGCCTCCTGACACCCAGGATCCAAGGAGACAGCCCCAGCTGCTGCTCCAAAGAGACAGGCCAGACCTCTGAGCTCACAGGTTCTCCAAATTGGCTGCACCCAGTGAGTACAGTGTCTCAGCACAGAAAGTGCCTGGACAGCTGGAGCGCATTAACCTCAGAGCAAGAAATCCAGTGGTGGTGCAGCTGACTCTCAGGCTTCCTCTGGTGAAAGGAGGGGCCCCAGGCTCCTGAGGAGCCTAGTTGGTCCTGAGTATCATACAGCTGAAGAAAGCCACAGGCAATTCCCTGAGAACTACCTGCCAGTCCAAGACCCATTACCACCAATTTGCAGGAACATCCAGCTTCTTGCCCAGGGCTCTTCCCATACCCTCAAGAACTCCAGCAGGCAACAGGAACTACCAGCCAATGCCAGAGACAACTAAAAGCCAGAATGAAGACACAATCAACAAAATCCAGAGAAATATGGGATCTCCAGAACTCAGTTATCCAACGGCAAGCAGCCCTGGATACCATAACACAACTGAAACACAAGAAAATGACATTAAAGCTATGCTAATAAAGATGATAATAGCCATTAAAGAGGAAACCCTTCAAGAAATACAGCAAGATACAGTCAAACAGATTGAGACCTTAAAAGAGGAAATGAATAAATCACTCAAAGAAATACAGGAAAATACAAACAGGGGAAGGAAATCAATAAAGCAACTCAAGATCTGAAGATGGAAATAGAAACAGTAAAGAAAGGACAAACTGAAGAAATCCTGGAAATAGAGAACTTAGGAAATAAAACAGGAACTACAGAGGTGAACATTGCCAACAGAATACAAGACACGGAGGAAAGAATCTCAAGTGTAGAAGATACGATCGAAGAAATTGATGCATCCATTAAAGAAAATGTTAAATCTAAAACTTTCCTGACACAAAACATCATGAACACCAAGAAAAGACAAAACCTAAGACTAAGAAGAATAGAAGAAAGAGAAGATTCCTGGCTCCAAGGCTCAGAAAATATTTTCAGCAAAGTCACAGAAGAAAATTTCCCCAACCTAAAGAAAGAGATGCTTATAAGGATACAAGTGGCCTACTTAACACCAAATAGAGTAAACCAGAAACGAAAACCCCCCTGCCACATTATAATCAAAACACTAAATGTACAGAACAAAAAAAAAAATATTATAAGTTGCAAGGGGAAAAAGCCAAGTAACATATAATGGTAAACCTAACAGAATCACACCTGACTTCTCTGCAGAACATAAAAGCCTGGGCACACATCTTACAAATGCTAACAGACCATGGATGCCAATCTGGACTACTATACCAAGCAAAACATTTAATAACCATAGATGGAGAAAACAAGATATCCCATGACAGAACCAAATTTAAACAATATCTATGCACAAACCCAGCTTTACAGAAGATACTAGAAGGAAACCTCCCACCAGAGGAGGTTAACTACACCAAAACAAACACAAGATATAAATAACTTCACTACAGCAAAACCAAAAGAAGACAAGCACACAAACATACTACCACAACCAACATCAAAATAAAAGGAACTAACAGTCACTGGTCATTAATATATATTAACATCAATGGACTCAACTCTACAATACAAAGACACAGACTAACAGAATGGATGCATAAACAGGACCCATCATTCTGATGCATACAAGAAACATACCTCAGCCTCAAAGCTAGATATTATCTGAGAGTAAAGGGCTGGAAAAAGGTTTTCTGAGCAAGTGGACACAAGAAGCAAGCTGGAGTAGCCTTTGTAATATCTAACAACATAGACTTTCAACCAAAATTAATCAAAAGAGATGAAGAAGGACACTTCATACTCATCAAAGGAAAAAAAATCTACGAAGATGACATTTCAATTCTGAACACCAATGGCAAATGCAAGGGTGCCCACATTTGTAAAAAAGAAGCATTGATAAAGATTAAACCATATGTCAAAACCCTCACATTAATAGTGGGAGACTTCAACACACCATTCTTACCAAAGGACAGGTCAACAAAACAGAAACTAAACAGAGAAATAATGACATTAACAGATGTCATGAATCAAATGGACCTGACAGACATTTAAAGAACTTTTCACTCAAGCACAAAAGAATATACCTTCTCATCACCTCACAGAACCTTCTCCAAAAATAACCAGATAGTAGGTCACAAAGCAAGCCTCAACAAATACAAGAAGACTGAAACAATCCCTTGTATCTTATTGGACCACCATGGACTAAAGCTGGACCTCAACAACAGAAGTAGCAAAAAGCCTACATGTGCATTGAAACTGAACAACTATCTACTCAACAACAAGTGGGCAGGAAAGAAATTAAAGACTTGCTAAAATTCAGTGAAAGCGAAGGCACAACATACCCAAGCTTATAGACACCATGAAAGCAGTGCTAAGAGGAAAGTTCTTAGCACTAAGGGCCCTCATAAAGAAATTGGAGACACCTCACACAAGCAATTTAATGGCATATCTGGAAGCCCTAGGAAAAAAAAAGCAGACACACACAAGAGGAGTAGATGGCTGGAAATAATCAAACAAGGAGCTGTAACACATTGGTATCATCATGGGCTTGTGGGGCTCCTGATTCTCCACTGCTATCTGAGACCTGCAGTCTCATTCTGAAAGAGCTAAAGTGTAATGCTCCATGGAAAACTCATTTTCCTCCTTCCCCAGTGAGACCAGGAACCTGGCTGATTGCCCAGTCCTCATGCATCACCCTGAGTGCTCTGAGCTGTCCCTGAGCAAGAAACAGGACCTTGAAACTTTTGATCTTAAAGTCTGTCCATTCTTATCCTGAGGCAAGAAGCACATGGACCAGCCCACCAGACATGGGACCTAGGATACTCATAGGATGCTGAATGACAATTCAAATCAACAAAATCAGAAATGAAAAAGGGGACATAACAACAGACACCAAGGAAATCCAAAGAAATGTTAAGTCTTACTTCAAAAGCCTATATGCAACAAAATTTGAAAATCTAAATGAAATGGACAATTTTCTTAATAGATTCCACTTGCCTAAATTGAATCAAGATTGGGTAAACAAACTAAATAGTCCTATATACCGTAGGGAAATAGAAGCACTCACCAAAAGTCTCCCAACACCGCCCCCAAAAGGCAGCCCAGGGCCAGTATTTGAAGAGCTAATACCAAGACTTTTCAAACTATTCCACAAAATAGAAGCAGAAGGAACATTACCAAACTCATTCTATGAGCCCATAGTCATCTTGATACCTAAACCACACAAAGACCCAATAAAGAAAGCAAATTTCAGACAAAATTCTCTTATGAACATTGACACAAAAAATACTCAATAAAACACTCACAAAGTGAATCCAAGAACACATAAAAAAAGTAGGCTTCATCCCAGGCATGCAGATGTGGTTCAATATATGGAAACCCATCAATGTAATCCACCATATAAACAAATTGAAAGAAAAAAAAACACATGGTCATCTCCTTAGATGCTAAAAAAGATTTTACAAAATCCAACATCCATTCATGTTAAAAGCCTTGGAAATATCAGGCATACAAGGCACATACCTAAATAGTAAAGGCAATATACAGCAAGCAGACAGCCAACATCAAATTAAATGGAAAGAAACTGAAAGCAATTCTACTGAAATCAGGGACAAGAAAAGGCTACCCACTCTCTCTATATCTCGCCAATATAGTACTTGAAGTCTTAGCTACAGCAATAAGACAAGTAAAGGAGATCAAGGGATACAAATTGAAAAGGAAGAAGTCAAAGTATCACTATTGCAAATGATATGATTGTATAAATAAGTGACCCCCAAATACTTTACCAGAAAACACCCACAGTTGAGAAACACCTTCAGAAAAGTGCTTGGATACAAAATTAACTAAAAAACAATCAGTAGCCTGTTGGCTCTGTTTCTTAACAATTAAACTTTATTATATAACCCAACTATCTTACATAAGAGGGAAATAAGGTTAAAGGGAAACAAGAGTGAACCTTCCAGTATCCATTCCACAGGACCGGTCCCTAGGTGTCTCTGGCCTGCACAGTGGTCCAGCTTGTTCGCTGATCCTTTTCCCGATCCATGTGTGCTCGAGCTCGGTCCGCACCTGCTGCCTCCTCTAGTCCTCGCTGCCTGTCTATCTCATGTGCAAGGGCGGGTCTCCTCCTCCCATTGAGGGTCAATTAGAAACACAATAATCCAGGTAGAGTCCTCAGGTCTGCTTCCTGAATTCCAGGACCAGGATGGCTCCACCCAGTCTATCTCAAGGTTAATCTCAGGGAGTATCCATGGTGTGTTCAAGGGCAAAGCCCGCCAAAAATGCTTTCACCTGTGACAAAGCTTACAATCCTTCCCACAGTAGCCCTCCTTTATACAAACAATAAACAGGCTAAGAAAAAATTAGGGAAACAATACCTGTTGAAATTATTTTTATAAAACTGTGTTTGTTTCTTTTAGCTTATTTCTTAACCCGGCTACCACACAAATAATTGAGACTCTTTTATAATACAAGGCTTCACAACACAATCTGAGCAGTTTATGTCTGTTCTTAACCCTCTATGTTATTTGCTCTTACTCCCAGAAAACATCCCAATGATACTTGCACTTTTGTAGCTTTCCGCGGCTCCAGCTCCTTCCTCTTCTTCCTCTACCCATGGCTGAATGCCCTAGCTGAATCTTCTAACACCTCTTCCCCTGGCTGGCGGAAGTAGTGCCCTATTCTTTGGCCTGATCATTGATTGGCTGTAAACTGCTTTATTGACATAACAGGGGGATGATTGGGGAGCAGAATTTATACAACATTTAGACAGGAAATCAGAATTTGAACTACACAATACCCTTATGCCTACAAATACCTTTGCAATAGCCACAAAAAAATAAGTATCTTGGTGTAACTCTAACCAAGCAAGTGAAAGACTTGTATAAAAAAAAATTCAAGTCTCTGAAGAAAAAAATTGAAGAAGACATCAGAAGATGGAAAGATCTCTCATGATCATGGATCTGGAGAATCAACATAGTAAAAATGACCATCTTATCAAAAGCAATTTACAGATTCAACACAATCCCTATCAAAATACCTACACGATTCTTTACAGACATTTAAAGAACAATTCTCAATTTCATATAAAAAAAAAAAAAAACTAAACTAAACCCCCAGAATTGCTAAAAAAAAAAATCCTGTACTAGCTGGGCGTCGTGGCGCATGCCTTTAATCCCAGCACTCGGGAGGCAGAGGCAGGCGGATCACTGTGAGTTCGAGGCCAGCCTGGTCTACAAAGCAAGTCCAGGACAGCCAAGGCTACACAGAGAAACCCTGTCTCAAAAAAAGACCAAAAAAAAATCCTGTACAATAAAAGATCTTCTGGAGGTATCTGTATCCCTGATCTTAAGCTATACTACAGAGCAATAGCAATTTAAAAAAACCCACATGGTATTGGCATAAAACCAGCCTGGTGGATCATTGGAATTGAATCGAAGACCCAGAAATAAATCCACATACCTATGGACACTTGATTTTTGACAAAGAAGCAAAAAGCCATACAATGGGGGAAAAGATGGTATCCTGAAAAATGATGCTGGTCTAACTGGATGTCTACATATAGAAAAAGGCAAATAGATCCATATTTATCACCCTGCACAAAACTCAAGCCCAAGTCGATCGAGGACCTTAATATAAAACCAGAAACACTAAACCTATTAGAAGATAAAGTGGGGAAGTGCCTTGAACTCATTGGCACAGGAGACAATCTCCTGAACAGAACACCAACAGCTCAGGCCCTAAGATCAACCATTAATAAATGGGACCTCATGAAATTGAAAAGCTTCTGTGAAGCAAAGGACTTTGTCAAGAGAACAAAATGACAACCTACAGACTGGGAAAAGATCTTCACCAACCCTATATCTGATAAAGGGCTAATATCTAATATATGTATATAAGGAACTAAAGAAATTAAACACCAACAAACTAAATAACCCAATTAAAAAATGAGTTACAGAGATAAACAGAATTTGCAACAGAAGAATATCCAATGGCTGAGAAACACTTAAAGAAATGATCAACGTCCCTAGTTATCAGGGAAATGCAAATCAAAACTACTCTGAGACTCTACCTTACACTTGTCAGAATGACTAAAACTCAGGTGACAGCACATACTGGCAGGGATGTGGAGAAGGTGGAAAATGCCTCCATTGCTGGCGGGAGTGCAAACTTGTACAACCACTTTGAAACCAATCTGGTGCTTTCTCAGAAAATTGGTAACAGCTCTATCTCAAGACCCAGCTATACCACTCCTGGACATATATCAAAAGATGCCCCATCATACAACAAGGACATTTGCTCAACTATGTTCATAGTAATAACCAGAAACTAGACACAACCCAGATGTCCCTCAACAGAAGAATGGATAAGTGTGGTACATCTATACAATGGAATACTATTCTGCTATTTCAAACATGGACACCATTAAATTTACAGGCAAATGGATGGAACTAGAAAAGACCCTGAGTGAGGCAGCCCAGACCCAAGGACACACATGGTATATATTCACTTATAAGCATACATTAGCCATATAATACAGGATAGTTACACTACAATACACAGACCTAAGGAAGCTCAGTGACGAGGACTCTAGGGAGGATGCTTAATTCTCACTCAGAAGGGCAAATATAATAGACCCTGGAAGCGGTTGAAGAGAGGGAACAGGATGGGAGCCTACCATACATGTTCTCTGAAAGACTCCACCCAGCAGGGCATTGAAGCAGATGCTGAATATCTCATCCAAACTTTGTGCAGAGTGCAGGGAGTCTTGTAAAAGAGTGAGAGGATAGAATGACCGGAGGATATGGCAGCTCCACAAGGAGACCAACAAAGTCAAGAAATATGTGCCCAGGGGGGCCATCAGAGACTGATGCACCAACCAAGGACCATGCATACATGGAAAGGACCTAGGCCTCCTGCTCAGATATAGCCTATAGGCAGCTCAGTCTCCATGTGACTCCTCTAATATGGGGAGCAGGGGCTTCTCTTCCATGGACTCTGTTGCCTGCTCTTTGATCACTTCCTCCTTCAGGGTGCCTTACCAGACCACAGAGAAAGAGGATACAGGCAGTCCTGATGAGACTTGACAGGCTAGGGTCAGTTAGTAGGAGAGGAGGGCTCCCCCTTTCTGTGGACTATGGAAGGGGCATGGAGGGAAAGGGAAGGAGAGTGGGACTGTGAGGAGATGAGGGATGAGGCTACAATCATGATATAAAGTGAATAAAATTTAAAAAAATAAATTTAAATTAAAATCAATAAATAAACAAAACTACCATATTATCTCACAGTTCCACTACTGTGTATATAACCAAGGAACTGAAATCAGTAAGTCAAAGAGATCTCTACATTCTCAAGTTCACTATAGCACTATTCACAATTGCCAAGAAATGGTAAAAAGTCAAGTAAGTGCCTGTCAACTGATGAAAGGATGAAGTGATACATATATACAATAAAATACTGTCCAGTCATGCAGAGGATGAAACATTATTGTTTGTGACACTACCATCAGTTACTTCAGTCAGACCTCATATCCAGATGAGGTTAATTGGGGCATGAAATCTGAGAGGCACTGTAGAGAACACTATTTACTCCCCTGCTCAAAACACTCTGTGGGAACAGAGAAGTGACAAATTAAGATGACAAGTCCCTGTTCCTATTGGAAACACTTTCTGATTCAAAAGGAGGAAAATATCATACGAGGAACAGATCTTACCTGAATTGGTACTTTTGAATGAGTTTTGCATTTATTATTTAAAAAAATAGGTCTCGTACACGCGGGAGTAGTGGTACATTCTTATGGTCCTGGCACTCAAGGGTAGAGGTAAGAGGCTCATTATAAGTTTCATGCCAGTTCAGTGTACATAAGAGTTCAAAGACTGTCAAGGTTACACAGTAAGTTCTGGTAAGGCCATACGGAAACATATATTAGAAGCTTCTTAAATTATATAATTATCATATATATATATATATATATATATATATATATATATATATATATTCCAAAGAGTGCTTCAAGCAATGGAGTAAATACTGTTCTCTACAGTAGTTCATTTTTTTCTTTTTTCTCTTTATTCTTCGCTCATACAACTCTCAACTACAGTTTTCCCTCCCTCCACTCTTCCCAGATCCCCCTCTACCTCCTCTCCCTTAGATCCACTGCCCCTGTTTCCCTTCAGAAAACAGCAGGCCTCCCAGAGATATTTACCAAACATGGTATAACAAGATGCAATAAGACTAGGCACAAACCCTCATATCAAGGCTAGAAGAAGCAACACAGTAGGAGTAAAAGGATCCCAAGAGCAGGCCAAAAAGTCAGAGACACCTCTACTTCTACTGTTAGGAGTCCTGCAAAAGCTCCAAGCTAAACAACCACAGCATGTGTGTGGAGAATGTAGCTCAGATCAGTGCAGGCTCTTTAACTGCCGCTTGAGTCTCTGTGAGCCCCTACGAACCCTGCTTAGTTGCCCAATAATCATCAGAGGGGCTTTATCTGGCAGCTGATGGGAGAAGATGCAGAGACCCACACTTAAACATGAGGTGGAGCTTGGAGAACCCCCATGGAAGAAGGGAAGGACTGTTGGAGCCAGAGGGGTCAAGGACACCAGGAGAACACAACCCACAGAATCTACGGTGGATTGGGTCTATTCTTTACATAGACAATTATATATATATATATATATATATATATATATATATATATATATATGAAAATGCCTCTTTTACAAGTCATAGGCTAACAGAGAAAAAGCCTTATGCCAAATGTGTATTATTCCTCTTCTAGTTGTTGGTCAGAGGAATCCCACAGTCTATCAAAATAATGCAGACTATTACCAATGCTCTTGGGTACCAACCACAACTTAAAAGTAAGATGCTATTGCTGATGACACTACATACTTGAGTCATAAGACAGAGACTTCAAGCTGGTATACCAGCCTGGACATTTCATCACCACTGGCTAGCTTTCACAGTTCCACAAGTTATTATGCAAGCAGCTATGGAAGAAAAGTCATCCACAGTCTTACCCAGTTATGAATGCTGCAAGCTACAATAGCAACCAACCTGGTGAAATCTTCCCACAGGTGTAATAGTGGCATAAATGTTATAGAGGTAACTAAAACCACTTTCCAATTGGATTTAAGTGCTACTCTACAGGATAAAACTCATGTCTGGTATTGTAAATCTAGTCAAGAACCTACTACTACTAGTTTGCTAACTGGTATCAAACTGCCCTTTAAAAACATATCCTTATACCCATAGATTAGGGTACTCAACCTTCTTTAGAGATTTTTTTTTGTAGTAGATGCTGGCAATTAACACAAAGGTACACTATGGATCAGTGATAAGAATAAGGAATTATGGAGTGCTCAACTCTAAATGGGACAACCTGTCATGCCCCTTCCTCCAAAGACTAGGATATCATTGCAGATGTATAGCAGCAAGATTCTAAGAGTCAGAAGTTGTGGGGGAGTGCTGCAAAGGTGTTTGAAAATGATAGGGCTTCACATAGGAACTCACAGTTTCTGTGACTGCATGCACAGTTCCACATCTGGCCTGCACACAATCAATCCAGATCAACTGTATAGCATAGATGAGGGAGAAGTGGTAGTGGTTATAAGAGGCATTGGAGGGGAGGGTGTGGGTGATAGATTTGACCAAAACACCTTGAAATCATGTATTAAATTCCATCCCCCAAATGAAAAATTAATAAGAGAGATACAACAGGTTTTTCAGGACAGCATTCAACAGGCTATATGTTTGAAGCAGCTCTGTCTATTTCAACACAGGCCACAGAAGGGAACCCAGTGAGCAATTCTAAATGCCCTAGCAGCTACAATAAATAGGAATTTGGAAGAAGGATTAAAGCAATTTTATTAAATGATGTAAAGTTAATTGTATTTCTCTTATTCAGACCAGTAAACTCCAAATATTTGACTTTATCATGTCATCCAATGTAAAGGTAATTGTTGTTAATATTCCATTACTTTGTTTTGGTACTAAGATTTTTAAGATATTCTTGTTTTCTATTTACATATTTTAATTTGAAGTAGATACATTTCATATGTTTAGTAATCATAAGTGCTTAGTGGATGCCATATGTGACAGTATTGGTGCAGACATAATAGCATTCATTAATATTAGATGCCAAATATGAGTGCTATCTAAGGACATGACATTCTAGCATATAATTAATTTCCCTTTGGAAGTGTGTACATAATATCAGGGCCTTAATAATATTAGTTTTATCCTGTAATTCCAGGCAGCTCTGTCAGGGTACAAACAGCTCTGCATACCTGAATAATTCTTTGGGGCTTAATAGAAACCTTGCTTATCTTTTTTCCTTCAGAATCAGTTCTCCAGAGAAAGGAGAAAATGAATTCAATGTGAAAGGTAGAAAATGGGATATAAAGGAATTCTAAGGAGCTCTAAAACCTAGGAAATTAGGTCAACATTCAGGCAGAGGAATTAGAAATTTGTTTTCAATGTAACCCTGGATGAAAAATATAAGTCTGGTGGGCGAAGACCACTCTGCCTCCTAGACTTCCTAGGCCCTTTCTCTTCCTTTTTTTTTTTTCCTTTTAAAATATATTTACTAGAGGAGAAAGCAAACAGTCTCCCACTACCAGATATTATGCATTTGACTTTCCCACATTCGGGGACACTACAGGGATCAACACAACTGGAATGCAACGAATAAGCCTCATCTTTGGGAAAACATGGTATTACTTCTGCTGTTCCTGGACCCTAGACATATACATACAAATAAAGAGAAGTTCAAGGCCAAGATCAGGTTTGAAATCCAGGATTAGGCAACATTACGCCTTTTACAGGAGAATGATTTGCCCTCTGGTAGAAGTGGCTGAACCTCCACCCCCACTTTCCCCACTAATCTTTTAAGTCCAAATATTGACAGAAGAATACATATATGGAATACTTTTAAGAATTATAAGTGCAGGTCATATAGCCAGCTTTTAAACACAGAAATTTCTTGAATCTTTCTAAACTGGTGAAGAATCCTTCTATATGTGTCTAACCACCTAACTAGATGTTCCGTGGAGGTAGGAGGAAACAATAAAATATTTTGTTTCTCTTTTGCAATATTTCTTTGTTCTTAGGAACACTGAAGCTCCCTCGATGGTCTAGGTAGGTACTGAATTATTTTGGGGGCCTGTGAACTGATACTAAAATATGGCTGACTATAAAACCCTTAACCAAAGGATGTTTTTTTCACATTGGGAGCTCTTAGTAGACAGAAGAAACCATCCCAACTGAGAAATTGCCTCATAGAATAATAGTCCCATAGTTTCACATTGCCTTTTAGGTTTACCTGCCATGAGAGTGGCCCCATTTTCCAAGTTTTAATTCTTGTTTATGGTACATGCTGAGAAAACTATGACGACTAGTTTGACTACAGTGACAGTTTTCACCTATCACTCAAAATAGCATCTCCATTGGCTTGAAAATAACTGTACAAGTGTGTGCTAGATGTTTCTGGTTACTAGAGTGGATGGCAATTCTTCCACTCCATTTAAGAAGTCCTCTTGGTAGGAGAAGCACGTTTCACTGTGCTGGTAGTGGTGGTAGTGGGGGATGGTCTTGGAACCTTGCTCTGAAATATAAATTATCCTGTTTTGTGTCTTGAGTGCTATCACTCCTAAAAGTGAATCATTAACTGTAGACTTGAGGTAATTAAGATCAGAAGCAAACTGTTAACAAATTAAGCCAGTATGCATAGTGAAGATATATAAAGAGGGTGGTATGACCAGTATTCTAGGAAGTAGGCTAATCAGCTTTCAACCAGAAACTCATCATTGGGAGAGAAAATTAATTCAGGATGAGAGGCAGGCAGGGAGGAAAGGCACACACAGAATCTTTAAATGTGTCTCCACAAATCTTTGCTCTTTGGAGGGCATCAGACTCTGAAGGTGTTGACATACTATAGTCATTGCTGAAAGGTTTATCATCTGCAGTAGAGATGCTGCTGTGTGCAGTTATACATGCCTCAAAGATGTTCTTGGTTCCAAACCCTGCTCAAACTAACACTGCTGGAAACGTAATAATTTGCAGAGAAAATACAATGAGGTTAAAATAAGAAAAGGCATTTCCTAGCAGTTGTGACCAACCTTTTGACATTGAACAACACTGTCATCTATAAAGTCCATGCTTCCAAGCCATGCAATCGATTAAAAAAAGATTGCAAAAACACAAATCATAATGCTTTAAATAAGTTTATGATTCTTTGTAGGACCTCCTGTATTGGTATCTTTGCTGTAGTGATGAGCACATTGGAAACACCTAGGGTCTAGACAGCATGGTTCTGCAGAAAACTCGCCATCTTAGTATATCGGGACAGGGCTGGTTATATACCAGAAAAGGAGAAATTAAGGATTTTTGGATTATACACTAGGTTTTAATGCTATAAACTATCTCTTTCTGAAAAAGAAAACCTGCTAAGAATGTTATTCATTAATTACAATGTATGGTTCGCATGTCTGAGTGCTTTTTCAGCTGCAAAGACATTCATAAAATAGATATACCCATTAAGTTATAGTTAGATATGAAAAGTAATTTCTGGTATTCTATTGCACAGTGGGTAACTATAGATGGTGATACTGTATTATGTTTTATGAAATACCTAGGAAAAAATAGATTATGAATGCTTTCACCATAAGAAAATGACAAATGTTTGAGGAGATAGAACTGGTTACTTCTGATCTGAACATTGCACAATGAGTACAGATATTAAAATATCACATACCTCCTCATAAGGATGCATAATAATTTGTCCCACTATGCATCCTTGGGTAGCCTGGAACTCACTATGTAGCCCAGAGCCTGCCTCTGCCTCCTGAGTGCTGAGATTAAAGACATGTGCCACCACACCCAGCAGTCTGTATATCTTTGGTTATTTATTAAAAAAAACACCACCTTCTATGATAAGGACACTAAAAAATATGGTCATAGAAAAATAGCTATAATATCTATTCCCCTCACCTTATTACCCTAGTTGGGCGGTGGTGGCACATGTCTGTAATCCCAGCACTCGGGAGGCTGAGGCAGGTCAGATCTCTGTGAGCTTGAGGCCAGACTGATCTACAGAGTGAGTCCAGGACATCCAGGGATACACACATAGAAACCCTGTCTTAGAAAAAATGAAGAAGAAAAAGGAAAAAGAAAATAAATCCCCCTTGCCCAACTCCCTCACAGATCCTCCTTTTTCTCTCTCTTTAGAAAAACAAACAAAAAACAATTAAAAATACAAGATACATACACACACACACACACACACACACACAGAGAGAGAGAGAGAGAGAGAGAGAGAGAGAGAGAGAGAGAGAGAGAGAGAGAGAGAGAGACCCTATAAAAACACAACATTGGAAGCCATAATACACAAGCAAAAGACCAGTAAGACAAAAATGAAATGTACAAACAAAGCAACATAAAACAAAGCCTACAAAAATCCCATTGAGTTTGTTTTGTATTGGTTCATAGGTGGGGAGTTATTGAGAGGGGTGTAGTAGGCACTACTCCCTCAGCCTACTGCAAGGCATTACCAGCATGGATGAGGGCTCCCCTTGACTCCATATAAAGAACCTTGTAGATATATACACATACAATCTACCCCTCCCCTGCCCAGGCCACAAGCAGTTGCCAGTTGGTAGGGAGCAGTTGGTCTTGGGGTGGGGGTACCAACTGTCAACAAGCCCAGCTGGGAAGATCTTCTGCAAGAGGCACAGTTGAATGCCTTAAGATGGCAGCTTCTTGGCTTGGAGGTCAGTCAACATAGCCCCTAAAATTAAAAAAAAAAAGAACTACCATATGATGTTTCTGGTAATATGGACTAAATAAATAAAATTGAGATGCTTAGGTGACAACTGCACTTCAATGCTCATTATAATAGCATTCCCAAGTCACCATAGGAAAGAATAATGAAAACATAGTGTATGCATGCAATAGAATATTCTTCCAGATAAATAACTTTCAAAAGAAGGAAGCTAATATTTCTGTCAACACACAAAAATCTGGAAGACATTATATTAATCAAATAATTCAGACATAGAACAAATACTTTGTGGCTGTACTTAAATGAGGTATCTAAAATCATCAAACTCACAGACACAAACAGATAGCAGTGGTTGCCAATGACTCTGGAGCAAACCATTGTTACTAGATCCATATGAAAGCTCAACTTTATACAGTTACAGGTTGTAGAGATCTGATACATGACATAGTGCATAAATGTTGCTAAAAGAGTATGATGAACTTTAATAGAGTAGTATTTGTGTTGTGTTCTTCCAAAAAAGAACAATAAAAATGAAACACAGTGAAACCTTTTGAGGTGTGGCACCTTGCTTGTGTCGATAGCATCATGAGTGTTTGCAAATGTCTAAACTCTAAACTGTACACATTCAATGTGTGTGCGTTTATGCAGCAATTATAATTCAATAAATCTATTTTAATAGAAATATATGCTATGGTACCTTTGCATACTGAAAGGACACCATCAAAAACAAAGGAAATATTAAAACAAACCATATCTAACTCATGTTCTTCAATGGCCCTTTTCAATGAGTGACATGTTTCCTAATTCATTTTATTTATATGCTTATGTTCAAACAAAACCAAAGTCACGTCATCCTACTTGTATTTTATATTTATCAATTATCATAACTCATGTTTATCTAATAATTGTATGTATCTCTGTGCCATATACAACTGAGATAAGTCAGCAGAACTTTAGTAGCAATACCCAGCAGCACAGCTTCAATACATTGAGCAAATTCGGACAAGAAAGCAGTGTTTTCATGACAAATGTTGTACTATACGGCTGAATCTTAGCATTCTTCAATTTCTCATCCTATTGAATGAATTTCCATTTTACATTAAAAATATAATCATAAAAAACCACTATTAAATTTGTCTTTTAATTGGACATAAGTTAAAAAAAAGACACCACTTAAGGACTATAAAGGAAATAAAATGCAAGAGAATTTTGAAAAAAAATTAATTTATTATATGAAGAAACATGAACAACATTTGAGTCAATGACTCAAGAGAAACAGTCCACAAAAGTTCATATCCACAATCCACTGGCTGAGATGTACTGGCGCATACAACCATACTAATGCTGTAAGATAAATACCAAGAAAATGCTTGTTGTCAAGACAATCAATGCTAATGCTTATTTTCCCATTTATAATATTGAACAGATTACATTCACATTTAATTAATGCTTCAAATCATCCATTTAAGTTGTAATGTACAATCATCAAAAGATGCTGCTACATTCCTTATGAAAGATAATATCAAGACAATAAACTTACCTGCCATCAGAAGCATTTTTTTAGATCCACTATGTCTTTTTTTCCAACAAGTACTCGGGGGCTTGGAGGCTATTTTTAAAATATGTAGTGTGTGTGTGTGTGTGTGTGTGTGTGTGTGTGTGTGTGTGTGTGTG
>OU015760.1:16833577-16845441 GCA_907169655.1 Acomys percivali
GTGTGTGTGTGTGTGTGTGTGTGTGTGTGTGTGTGTGTGTGTGTGTGTACACGCACCATGGTGTGCTTGTGGAAACTATTTCTCTCCTTCTACCGTGTAGGTCCCAAGGATGGAACTTGGGTTGTTGGGTTTGGTGGCAAGCACCTTTCCCTGCTGAGCCATCTCACATGCCCTGAGTACTAAATTTTGTAATCACCTGATGGTAAGAGAGGGCAACTGCAGAGAAGACCAAAGACCTATATGCTCACTCAAGACACTCATGTGGATGGAACTATTTATTTCATTTCAGACAGTAAAATAACAAAACACAACCACAAACAATAACCTGTTTATGGACTTGAATAATATAATAACTCTTGCACTTTGAAAATATTTTCAAAATATTTTTGTACCTATTACTTAATGAAATCTTTCCAACAGGTTTGTGAGGTAAGTTGGACAAGTGTATCATGTTAATTTGGTGAGTTAGGAAACTGAGGCATAGAATAATTAAGCTTGTGGAACTGCACAGATTGAATGCCTATATACCAAGACAGTGAATTTAGATCTAATTTGCTAAAATAAAATAAAAATAAAAAATGAAATGTCTTTTTAAAGCATGAAGTACCCCTCAGTGTCTAACAGTTTATCACTGCTAGTTTGGTTTGAGGTCATTCAAGATGCTTATCAACTGTCTAAAGTAAAATGGCTTACAATATATTGGAAAATAAAGAGCTTAGAACTATTTTTGAGTCATGGTTCCAAAGCAAGGATGGAAAAATACAAGGGTCTTCACCCTTCTCTACTTCTGAGCCTGCCTAGGAAGTGACAGGTAGCTGACTCTAGTCTCGCTCCCAAGGCCCTGCAAATCTTCAAGAAAAGGATGTGTACTTCACATTAAAAACTGAAAGCATCTGCTTCTGTAAACATAATGAAATGATTTGATAGAGAAGAACATTTTGGGATGGCTTAAGAATGCTCTTCCTAGCCGGGCGTGGTGGCGCACGCCTTTAATCCCAGCACTCGGGAGGCAGAGGCAGGCGGATCGCTGTGAGTTCAAGGCCAGCCTGGTCTACAAAGTTAGTCCAGGACAGTCAAGGCTACACAGAGAAACCCTGTCTCGAAAAACCAAAAAAAAAAAAAAAAAAAAAAAGAATGCTCTTCCTACTCTTTTAATCATTTTGAACTTCTTAAATTATGAAATAACCAAAACAGGAGTACTTTAACATCTTAACTTTCTTTTACCTGTAGTTGTTATGTATTTTCAAAGACATTTTCCCTGTATTATAGTTTTGTACCTCTGAACATGAAAAGTACAAAGAAATGTCTATAATATAGAGTATAATTTTGATGATGTCTGCTAGCTATGTCTAGGTCTATTAAAAACAGGAAAAGTGGTATGTGAGTCAACAGAGAACAGAGACAACCTTGAGTTTCATTTCTATATGTTAAAAATAGTCAAAAGGGATGCTCTGCCTGCACATTCTCATAGAATTAAACCACAAATACTGACAAACCAGGAGAATTATAAATGAAGAAAAAGACTTCATGAAAATAAAAAGGACGTTCTGTAGTTTAGGACCTTACCGATGTCTATGCATACAAAATAGTATAAATTTTAACAGTGTGAATGATATGTCAAAGAATATTTACGATTTTAAGAATCTTCTAGTATAGTAAAATTTATTTACCAAATTGAATTTTTATCAGTTTATGAAATTACTCATCAATTTGATACCAAATAGTTAAAAAGCAATTATTAGACATATGATGGTGAGATAAACGTGTTTTACGAATTTATGTAGTCAGAAAAGTAGATGTCTATTCTATACTTTAGAATCACAAATAGAGGTACCTTTGAAGTTTTCTTAAATTTTATTACAATTCTCATTTTAAATTGGTATGAAGTTTATGGTCACCTGCTTCTAGACATTTCATTATCCAAATTTTAGTTGTAGAAATAATAGCACTGATATAGGCATTTTTGTCAGACTATTGACAAAATTCTACCTAGCCCCTTTAAATGAAAATAAATAGTTCCAGATTAAAGAGAAATTATACAGAAGATGAAATGGTGTTGAGGACAACACTGAAGATCTTATGAAAATTAATTTATAATTATGTCAAGTCAAAATACATTTCATGAAGAACAAAACCTTCTGATCATTTCATTATTTTCTATAACTTAAAAGATTTCAGAAGTCAAACTTCCTAACTAGGGGGTGGTAATGAGGAAATCACTTATTTTTCTTACAAAATGAAAACTAAAGCATCCTATACACTTGCATTGGCGAAGAGCTTTCTCTAGGGCTTTCTAGAAACAACAGCACATAAACTTATGTGAGTCTTGCTGAAAACTTTCCTGACAGGCAAGGAAGCAGGGGATAGGAATGAAGAATATTAATTCTTTCTTAAAATATTAGTCTGAGAATATTCTATGAGAATTTTCCCAGAACTATAGGATACTGTTATTTGTATAAGCTTCCATCATTTTGATGTTCAAACAATTATCCCAGCCCATCTTGGCCCCTAATGTCTTCAACATGTAGAATGAAACATAGCTTTCTTAAATAATTGTACCAATAGATCCTAGGGAATAAAGTCCCCAAATCCAGGCCTTTGAAACTAATTGTAGATTACATGCCAGAGAGACTACAGTTGGTTATGTACAAAAAGTCTTAATGAGGTGAAAAATGGAACAAACTAATAAAACAGACTTAAACAGCTCTCCCTGTAAGCTATGACTGAAATGAGGCTGTAAAATCCCTAGTAGCCTATTCTGGCTATCATGGTGTCTTCTGTATAAAGCTATATTCAGTAGTCGTAAAGCATCGGGTTACTGAGACAACAGTCTAGGAAACTAGAAAACAAGCATTTTTCTTCATTATACTTGATGAGGATGACCAGCTCAACTGGAATTTCGGGGATATAGTGTCAATCAATGAAATGACCAGCAAGGCCAGTAGGTTTCACTAAATGCTCCCAAAGCTGCTTCGAATCCAAGAGCTTTATAAACAGCAGCAGCGCACAGGGAATTGACAAATAACTTCCTGCCTTATCCCTGTGCAGGGCTCATTACTTGCATGAAGAATAGTTATTAACCCAGAACACAATATCCCCGTCTTGTAAGAAGTCTCAGGTTCCATTAAGCAGAGCACAGATCAACAGCACTCCACATCTCAGTGGGCTCAGTACTCATTTTACTGGTAGAAGGTGTTACATCTTGCTCTGTGCTTGACTTAAAGTCTGTATCTGTCTTTGTTACTGTCTTGGTGGGCTTTCCCCTTAAGCAGGACAAGCAGACACACCTGAGACATGACATAAAGCTTTCAGAAACACTGGAAGAGAAGAGCTTTTTGCAAGGATGGAAGAACTGATAGAACACAAGCATGAAAAGAATGCCGGTGCAGTATGCAATGAGCAGCTGGAGAATCAACAGAGGCGCACACACGTACATGTATATGTCAGTTTTGAAAAAATACCACAGGAGCAGGAGGACAGCATTCTCGATGAATCGCACCATGTAGTAGATCAGCAGCCGGTACCAATTCTGAGACTTACTGATGAGGTCAGGATTGTCAATTTCCAGCTGTACAGCTGACCAGCAGAACATGTTGATGCCAGCATAGAGGAAAGTGAGGAAACAGAGCACGATGGTGGTACCCACCCTACTTAGGGCCTTCTCTATGTTCTCAGGGAATGGGGAGCCGCTGCACCAGAAAAGGATCCAGGGGTAGAAGAAGAAGCTGAAGAAGTTGACAAGTATGATTACCAACACCCAGATCTTCAGGACAGAGGTAAAGAGGACCAGGACGATGACCCGTGTGGCGATCTCAAAGCTTCTCCAGAGGAAGATACAGATATAGGCCAGGGGCTTGACTTTGACCTCATACTCATCATACTTGATTTTGATGGCTAAGATGTTGCAACGTAAGGCTCCATACACAATGGACAACAGGGACAAGGTCATGATGACGCCTGAAGAGAGAAGAGAAAGCGCATTGTCAAATCTCAACCTCCGCCAGGAATCCTTTGGCCAATGCTCTGTCATCTCCCTCCCACAGGCCTTGGACTCCTCTGTATTACCTGTGCAGGCTAACTTCCACCTGGTGGTATCTGAGACTACTTGAAGACTTTTTCCAGAATTACAGAAGGCTGCTATACACATATTCCTGGCAGGCTGAAGCATCAGGGAATGAAGAGCCATGGGTGAACCCTTTGATAACCCAATTCTAGCAACAGTAAGAGCTAGTTTCCTCATTTGTTATGCAGAATAGGTCTGAGAGATGTGTTCCAGTGTTTACTCCGAGGCTTTAACTTCTAGTCGCCTACTGTGATTTTTGTCTTATAATGACCCATCTCATCCCCTTTCGGTCCAGTCCTTTCAAATGCATGGCCTCTAATCCTCTCAGGATCTGCTTCAGAGGTAACTCAGACTGAAACTCATTCCTGATGCCAATCTTGGTCAGCGGGAATAGATGAGTCCTTCACATAGTTTGTTTTGTCTTGTCAGTTGGTCTATCAGGTTCTGCAGAACCAAGACTGTGTCTAGCATTTCTTCAGTTTTTCCTTTTTCTTTTTTTTTCTTTTTTTTTTTTTTGTGATGTTACACATACAAAGCCATCACCAAATCTTAAACCCTTGAGATTCTCCCATACAGCATTCATACTATTTTGTACTATTCATTTAGGTTTCTTATCTACTTTGAGTTCATCTTTATAGTGAGTGAAAGCTTTGTGTTTAGTCACATGTTACAGTTATTCCATAGGGGGATATGCACCAGTTGTTGCAAACATTCTTTTCCAATTGTGTAGTCTTTGCTCTTTTGTTGAAGACCAAATAATGCTGACTCTAAATGGATCTATTCCTGAATAATATATTTTGTTCAACTGATCTATTAGTCCGTTTTGCCAATATTATACCACCTTAAGTACAGTAGCTTTATCCATGCCTGCCTCTTAAAATGCACATCCATGTATGTCCATACATATTCTAAAACAATCTATATCTAAATGATACATAAAGGAAGGTTGTAAGAGTCCTCAGTAGGTAATGACGTGTACCACTAAGTCTGACAACCTGAGTTTGGGACCCACATACTAGGAGTGAACCAACCTTGGCCAAGTTGTCCTCTGACCTACATATACGCATCATGATACACACAAAAATAATTTAAAATAACAAATGAGTACGTCTTTCCACTCAAGTGGAGTGGAAAAGCATATACTTGATGAACCTAAAGACTCAGCTGCCTTGGTTTTAAATTTGTCCAAGGGAGGCTGGCATCTACTAATAACATCTAAAAGCTACAAACACCAGAGCAGACTAGGAAGTAGCTGGATTGACTTCCTTTTCTTGAGAGGCTAATTCAGTGAATGTTGCAATGCAGAATATTTGTGTGGTAGTGTTTATATGTGTAATTATAGATGCTCACATCCTAAGGACCTAGTATTGAAGCCTTTTCTTTCAGTACTTATATTTTTTCACTACAAAAATACTTTATATGCAAAAATACTAGTCATGCATAGTGAAAATATAAATTATACGATCATACACATATATTTGTAATGTTATATTTATGATATTTTAACTTGAAAATATATTGCATTAAACAATATAAGAGTCCTAATAATTTCTAGAATCAACTAATTTGTTTTCTTCTAAGGTCAATTATTTTCAAATAATATCCTTTTCTAGAGCAAGAGAAGTATACAATTATTACCCACTTGGCACTAAGTAATCAAGCACAGAACTTTGAAAATGCAAAGAAATTATCTTTAAATCAGATGCTTCAACAATACAACTATAAATGGCAGATGCTTATTGTAAAATATAAAAATTGAAGCAAGAATGGTAATGCCCTCAGGCAGTGGCTCTCAAGCTTCCTAATGTGTGTCAGTTGTATCTAAAAAGTATCCTTCATTCAAAAAAACAGAAAAGTGTTTTGAGAGATTTCTGTAATAATAAGGAATAGAAGTGGAGAATAGAGGGAAAGGAAAATGAAGAGAAATGGGAACAGAGATAAGCAGATGAAAGGAGGTCACCCCCTTTTGTAAAAGTAACTTTTATTCGCCTGATTCAATTGTCATCCTGGAGGTTTGATGCCTCTGTCTGCTATCCTAGACCTAGGCCTAGGCCTGGAAGCTTTTAATCTCTGTCCAATCTAACCTAGGCCTAGATAGAATGCTTTCAGCCTCTGAGACTTACTGTTGAATAAGCTCACCCTTTCTAGTTCTTTCTGAACTCTGACTGGCTGGTTGAACTCCGCTGCTCTGGCTTCAACTGCTCTCCCAGCTGACTGATTCAATCTGGCTTCTCTCCTATTCTGACTGAATAGCTCTGCTTGGCCTCAAACTATCGCTAGCAATCTGTTCTAATCATCTAGCTTCTTATTGTCTGGCTCATTGTGTCTTCACCTATGTCTGTCTAACGTGTTCTCTCTTTCTCTCTGGAACCTGTCTTGGTATAACTGTCCCAGTAAAACTGCCTCCTCTCTCCCTCTCCCTCTCCCTCTGAGCTGCTCCCTTTTAAGTCCTCTCCTTCCCCTCTGTTCTCACGAAAGTTGGGCATCTCCTATTCTGTCAGATCTTTCTCTGATTCATTACTTTCTCTGCCTCTCAATTACACATCACTTTCAAACATGGTTGCTTCCTTTTACAAACTAACTTTACCTTCACTGTTTGTGATTAAAGGTGTGTACTAAGGGCATGTCTGTATTCCAGCCAGAGTAGCCTTGTTGCTGGATTAAAATTCCTCTACACCTTTTTACATTGTTTTTCTTTTACCTGCTACTATATATACCCTTGGACACTTCAGGCAATCCCCCTAAGTGGTTTCTAACCAAAATACTCACTTCTTAACCCTCCACTCCTTGCTGTCTGAACCACTTTTGAATTCCTTCAAGATGTATCTTTTGGTGTTTACTATCATCTTCTTCCAATTCCACCTATTAACGTCAGCCACAGTGTTTTCTATTGATTACCCTCTCACTTTCATGGCAGCCCATATTGAGCACATCTATTCTTTTTTCACTCAGGAAACAGTCTCATTTTTTTTCCTCCTACGCCTGTTTTGTTTCTCTTGCTAGATACCCTATAGGTGACTCAAAAAACAAAATACTCCTCCAAAACACACAGAGAAAAACTTTTATTTCCCCAACAGTCTCTTACATCCCACCACATACATCACCCTATTCATATATCTGCATTAGCTGGGACTCTTCTACCTTCGTCCTTTATTATACCCAGGTAGAGCTCTCAGTTCTTACTATTCAGAATAGCTATGAGCCAACAGCTTTGGCATGAGGGCTTTGCTAGAAGGATCCCAGCTCTTGACACTGAACTAGAATTTGTTTTCACAGCATTTTCCAAGGGATTTATAGGAACATTCAAGTTTTGAGATGTCTGGGTCAGGAGATTGGGACAGATGTGAGGACATCCCACTGAGACTTTAGGTAAGACAAATAAAGGAGAATGGGGAAATAGAAGGATCCAGAGGGTCCGAGAAACCTACAAGAAGAACATCGTGACGGGTGGATCAGGGCCCAGGGGGTTCTGCTCAAACTTTGCACTAACCAAGGACAACACAAATAGTAAACATTGAACCCCTATTCTGATCTAGCCAATGGACAGGACATTCTCCACGGTTATGTGGAGAGCAGGGACTGACTCTGACATGAACTCTGGTACCCCATATTTGACCACTTTCCCTTGGTGGGAGGCCTGACGGCACTCAAAGAAAGGATAAGCAGGCTACCAAGATGAGACTTGATAGCCTATGACCATATAGTGAGGGAGGAGGTCGCCCTAGGGGAGGGGAATAGAGTGAAAGCGGGAGGGAGCGAGGAATGGGAGGATACATGTGATGGGATAACAGTTGAGTTGTAATCTGAATAAATTAATAAAATAAAAAAAGATGTCTGGTTCTCAGATTTTTGTCTCCCTTTCTCATTCTATCATGTGTGAGTATCATATGGCTTTTGCCATGTGCTCCTATATTTCTAGACCAGTAGCCATCTTCTACCTCTTCTATCTGCCTAACTAAACCTTATTTATCCTTTTTTTTGAGGGGAGTATGTAGTATATCATGTAGTCCCAGCTGGTTTTGAACAGGTTATATAGTCATGGATAACAGCAAATTTCTGGTTCTACTATCTCTACTTCCCTAATGCTGGGATTACAGGAATATGCCACCATGCATGGTTTGCCTCATTTATTCTCGCTATCATCTTCTCAGTGATGCCTTCTTCAGCCATCATTCAACTACACATGTCCAGGTATGCTAAATGCTTCTGAGACTTTCCCAAGCTCAAATAACAATTTATTGAGCATTCACAGCCACCTTTATCTCAACTACCTGACTTGTGTAGGTTACTTTCTTTGCTATTAAAATGCAATTGCATCAAGGTAGCTACTCTTTCATACAGACTTTTATCACCAACACCTAGAGCAGTGGCTGGTACAAAAAGGTAACAAATCTATGTGAGCATAATAAATGAATAACTAATTGCACATAATACAAATCATCTCTTCACTGCTGATGGTATCCTTGTGCTTCAACATTCCCAAGGAAATAGTTGGAGAAAACAATAAGAATTCTCAACTCCCTTTACAATATGGTTATTTATGGGGCTATGGATTTCTTATGTGAATCCAGCTGCATCCATGTATTTCCCTAAGTTAAAAAGTTGTACCTTTCTGCAACATTTCCAGAGAATTTGAATTCAAATTGGAAAAGATATTTGAGGTTTAAGCCCAATAATCTAAAGATGCTATTTGAAGTAAATGAGAAGCCTATTACATAGGAATATTTGGGAGCAAGGTAGTCTCTTCTGACCTTGAGAGTAATTAAAGAAGCCAAGTAAGTGTTGCTTCAGGATATGGGGCCCAGTCAAGGGCTAAAGCAAGTCTGAAATATCTTGGTAGTGTTGTGGTTTCCTGGCCAGTTAACTGATTACTGTTCTTGCTGGAGTCCACCACCTGCATTTTGGTGTTAGCTTTGAATACTTATCTAGAGTCCGGTGTTACTCTAATTTAATCCCCAGACTGACCCTGAAGCCCTGAGCAAACTGAGGAAGCCATGGTTGAAAACAAGAGGGATATAATCATCATCATCATCATCATCATCATCATCATCATCTTGTTCAAACTTTTGCCAACATTCCTCATGGTTGTATTGCAAATTATTCTTTAGTCCTCCTATCATGGACCAATTCTCTGCCAGCTTTAAGCAACAATCAATCTATTTTCTGTTTTTATATATTTCTTTATTCTGGAATTTCATATTAATGGAATAATATAATATGTTGACACTGAACAACTTTTTTTTTTTTTTTGCTTAGTTAATGGTTTTAAAGTTCATCCACGTAATAGCATGTATCAACCCTTCTTTCCTTTCTATGGCCGAGAAACATCTGAGTTGTTTCCAATCTAAAGCTACTGTAAATAGTGCTGCTTTGAATAATTATGTACAACTCTTTCCATATACACATTTCTCCCTCTGACTGGATAGGAGAGTTATTGGATGGCATAGTAATTTTATATGTTTTTTTTTCAGAACTGCCAGCCCATTTTCCAAAGCAGTTACAGTATTTTATATCACAACAGAGTATAAAGATTCCAATTTCTTTATATTCTCACTAACATTGTTCATTATCTAAATTTTGATTTTAACCATTCTAGAGAATGTGAAGGTTTTCTTGAGATTTTTATTTTCATTCCCTGATATCTTAAGGGTATTTTTATGTGCTAACTAGACATTTGTATATTTTCTTTGGTTGTTTTTGTTTCTGAACTATGGATCAAATTCATAAATTTTTATCTTGTCAGATCTGTATAGACTGATAAACTAGAGAATAAAACCTGATATTTATACATACCTGTCAGTTAGTACTTATATAAATGAAAGGGGAATAAAACCAAAAACAAAAAAGGATTTTCATGACAGCAAAAAGCAGATAAATGTTTTACTCCAATATTCCTGCCAAGTACAAATAATAGGTCATGTGTTCAAATGCATCAGAAACTGACCAAAGCAATGAATACTTCTGGGGTTTAAGATAATAGAAAGAAGAAAGATCCCTAAGGAAAAATTTGAAGCTGCTTTTTTCCCCACAAAATATTTACTCAAATGAAAGTGGATAATAAGAGATTAAAACTTGGAACAAAACTTTCAGCAGTCTCTCAAACCTGTTGATATGTGAGTAAATATTGACATTCTGCCTCGAAATTGCCCTGGTAGATATCACATGGCTTTCGGCAGCAGCATAAAGGACATTAGGAGCAAATATGACTGAAAATTGGACTGAGCCCTCATAAAAACTGAAGGATAGATTTTAATTGACTGAGGTTTTGATTTACCCAGGTTTGCTATAGTTCAAGGCCTTGACCTGAACAAAGTAAAATAATTTATCCAGAGCTTCAAACCATCACTACTTCTGTATATACATATCTAGAGTAAGTTAAATCTAACATGACCTGACAATAACAAAGTTGAAAAGTACCTATATCCAAGAATCACGGATAAAACACAAACCTAGAAGAGATGTACATTTAGAATTATATAATACAACATAAAACTACAATACGTCTGTGAAATTATATGGAAAAATGTGATTTTATCAGATGCTAGAGGCTATTTTATAAACTCAAATGGAATATACTTAAACTTAAGGAATCATGGGCTAGCAATGTGACTTAGTGGATAAAGGCCCCAACTAGATCTCTGGAGCCTGTGTGGTGGGAGGACAGAAGTGAGTCATCCAAGTTCTCTTCTGACTTCCACACATGCACTATGGTACACATATGCAATCTACATAAAAATAAATTGTAATAAAAGTAACCAATAGGTAGATTATATAATTTATATATATTTCTATTTTTATATACAATTTATGGTAATTAGAAGGAAAGTTAGAGGTAAGTATTCAAATGAAAAAAAAAAAACAATGACCATGTAAAATAAAGGAGAAAGGACAGAAAGAGAGAGGGGTAGGAAGTGGGAAGAGAAAAAGGAGAGAGAAGGGTAATATTTGAATCAATAAAAGCTAAAAATTTCCTAACTTGCTAAAATACCAAATCAAGCTCAGGAAATATAATAGAATAAACACAAAAATATGCATATTATGTTAAAATGGTTGAACAAAAAATCTAAAGAGAAAAGCAGTCAGAAATAAAATAAAACATGGCCCATCTCAACAGAAATAATGAAAATAAAAATGAGAACAGAAAAGAATGATAACGTCAAAGTGACAAGCAAATCACTTCTCACACAGACATTCATGTCCAAAGATGAAGAGAATGATACCTTATGAGAAGAAGAAAAACAAAACAACAACAAAACAAGGAGAGGGACTGCGTCACCAGCAGATTTGTTGTAAAAGAGATAGTATTTCAGGCTCACAGATAATGACCCACAGGAAAACACTGTATGAACAGGACCAGAAGGATAAATACAACCCAATTTAGAAATATTATTTCCTTTATTTTTGAGATTGTATAGTGATTACATCATTTCCCCCTTCCCTTTTCTCCCTCCAAACATTCCCATATACCCTTCATTACTCTCTTTCAAATTCATGGCCTCTTTTTTCATTAATATTCATTACATGTGTATATATGTATGTGTGTGTATGTATGCATGGAGTACGTATAATGTAGTATTTGTACACACACACACACACACACACACACACGTGCGCGCACGCCCGCGTACACCTCCCCATAGTGTTATTTGTATGTATGTTTTCAGAGCTGACCATTTGGTATTGGATACCAATTGGTATGCTCACCTCTGGGGAAGAATATTTCTATCTCAGTATGCCTTAATTAACTGTAGCTCTCTCTCTCTCTCTCTCTCTCTCTCTCTCTCTCTCTCTCTCTCTCTCT
>OU015760.1:16845451-16904208 GCA_907169655.1 Acomys percivali
TCTCTCTCTCTCTCTCTCTCTCTCTCTCTCTCTCTCTCTCTCTCTCTGTGTGTGTGTGTGTGTGTGTGTGTATGTGTGTGTGTGTGTGTGTGTGTGTGTGTGTGTGTGTGTGTGTGAGTGCCTGGTGCCGCAGAGGCCAGAAGAGGACATTGGATCTCCTTCACTGGAGTTATAAATGGTTGTGAGTTGCTATGTGGGTGCTGGGACCCAAATTTGGGCCTTCTGTAAAAGCATCAGATCAGCCATAAAATCCAAATTTAAAAAGGTGTAAAAGACTAAAGTCACTTCACAGAGGAGTGGGGAGAGAGATCACAATAGCAACTATGTGTGAAAATGAAATCAAATTCATCTGTCATTACAAAACAAAACTATCACAGTCACTAAATTGCACAAAGAAGAATAAAACCATAGCATTTGCAGAAAAGGGGATGGGACTGGTCATCGTTGTGTTAAACAAAGTAATGCAGACTCTGAAAGACAAATACTGCATGATAACTCTCATATGTATGCATAAAACTAAACATTTACTAAATTGAAATTTTAAAGACAAAAAAACTATTCCCATTGCCATTATAAAGCTGCTGCAGAGACATTTTCTGAGCCCTCTATCCTGGCACATGCCAAATAGAAAATAAACACAGTAGCAAGGTCACATTATATTATTGCAGCAAAGCTGGGCAGTGGTGGCACACACCTTTAATCCCAGCACTTAGGAGGCAGAGGCAGGTGGATCGCTGTAAGTTTGAGGCCAGCCTGGTCTACAGAATGAGTCCTGGACAATCAAGGCTACACAGAGAAACCCTGTCTCAAAACAAACAAACAAACAAGCCCCCCAAAAAACATTACTGCAGCAAAACTTGTTTTACAGATATACCAGTAGATATCCTAGCCAGTCAAAATATTCAAGTCTTAGTGACAAAGATATTACTTTTACCATTTTTTTGTTCTTGAATATAAATTACTTTAACAGATGTTTACTCAGAAATTGAAGAGTGTTTTTTTTTTCCAGAAATACAAACTTTTATTTTATTGAGTTGTCAGACTGCCAGAACAAATATTTTGGCCCATCAGTTACAACCCACATGATGTCAGCATAGCTGTACACTTTACATTCCCCGGAGATCCTGCATCATTTTGCTCTTTTCCTCACCAGACACACTTCAATTTCTTGCCTAAGGACTTCCATAAGACTGCCTCCTCCTAGACTTTTTGTGCTCAAAAATATTGTACTTATTTCATGCCAAAGACTTATATTGTAAGAATTTTACAGGCGGTAATCACTTAATTCTACCACTGCTATAACCTCCCTCATACTGCTCAATTCAGTGAACAGTGCTTGAAACTTCAGCAGTCTTGTTCTAGGAGTTTGGTCTCAACCAGTAGGCTTTCCTTCCTAAATAAGCATAACTGGGTCTATTTCTCAGTTTCTCCTCTTAAGTCTTCATCATCAATGAGAGACAAGAAAGAGTCTGTTATCCTTACAACTACCCCGAGTCCCACTGGGAGAAGAGAACCTTCCCTAACTCTTGTCAAGTTGATCACACTTGTTTCCACTGAGCCCACATTTCTACCTGTTTTTCTAGTATATGAGTAATCCATATCCAGAGACCTTTTTGCAACCCATAAAATGGATAAGCCTTACTTCACTAAGCTCATTTCTAGGAATCAGCTCTCAGGATACAAGCAATGCCCAGAAAGAAGTAGGGCAGGGGCACACTCCTCTATCTGTCCTACCAACTTGTCTCCCTCCTTCCTTATCGTCCTGTCTCAGGCAGAGAGAAGCAGCATCAGTGAGTTGAACTGGACAAGAAAACTCTTTGGCTTTGCTAGTCAAATGAAGAAGGAAGTTCCCACACTCCTGTACGGGACCCTCTAATATGCTGTCTCTCAACCATTCTGTGTGCAATGCAGAGGTTCTCCATTCAGCTGCATACTTACAGCTAGATCAAGGCATGGCAACCCCTCATAAATGCAATGTCCCGTGGACAGTGAACTTTATAAACAATCAACTATGGCCATTTGGACCTATCGGAGCTAAAATAAGCTACTGCATTTTCCATCTTTGCTAACAAGACAGACATTCTAACCTCTACTAATCATCTCAGTGCCCATATTTCTCTTTACCCTTCTCCATTTTCAAATGCATTGTTCTGTGCAACTGAAAATTTCAATAGCCACAGCCTTCAATTAGCTCTTATTTTATCATTGTACCAAAACTCTATTTTTAGATAAAAAGAGATATGTTAAATTGATACACCTTATAGATTATTGGTGGACAAAAGCAAAGATCTTGTATTATTCACTGATGTATGGTTATAATAAGGCACCTGAAACAATCAACTGTGGCAAGGTAGTACACCACAGCTGGGAAAATGTGGTGAAAGGGTCAACTTTCCTCATGGCAGAAAGCAAAGAGACAGGAAGGGATCAAGGATCCAATATCTCATTCAAGGGCATGCGCCTATGATGTAAATTGGGAAACTGGGCATAGTGGAATGTAATTTTCCCAATAATGCCATAGGTTGGCAATCACATCTTAAATATAATGTCCAAACTATCTGTAGGAATCCAATGATTATTTATTGAGTAAGTTAGTAACTGATTTATTATTAAACCAATAAACATCATAGGTGAAACAATATTAATCTTCTCATGTACTAGTCCATCATTCATGTATAGATGTATACACAGAATCATTCCCTCTAATTATGTTAATATTTGGATCCTGATCTACATGCACAATATGACACAGAAAATATCTATAGAAGTAGATAGTACCAGTCGCTCCATGTCTGGAAGTATAACCCAAAGGAAACTAATTCTCAGAGACCCTAATGGCATAAACTTACTGTCTTAATTTCCTGTAACATAATGAATACCATGTGTCTTTGAACTAACCCTGGTGTAAGATGTGTTGAACTGATGTTTCATATTCTTTTTCCTAGAGAAGATTCAATTCTATTCTCCTCAATGAGTCCAAAATAATTCGTAGGTCACTTGAAGTACAATTAGAGATGCCAAAGATAGCTTTCAATATGTAGTAAGCAGTAACACATACTTATATATGTAAATATAAGGATTGACTCTTTAAATCTTCTTTCTTAGTCTCCCATATAATGATTAACAGAAGAACCAGCCTTAATGAGAAAAGGTCACTAACACTGATGACTACTATCCCCACTAAAACATCTATATGACGGCTGCCCTGTATTCCATTCTCAGCATTGCAAAACTGTATTGCTGTGTGAGTCAGTTTAACTCTTTCTGTATGTGTTCATCTTATTTATTTGTGTATATCTAGCCATTAGTCAACTTTTCATTTTCTCACTTAGCACAGAGTGACTGCAGAAAACAGAAAAGACTGAGAAGTAAAAAAAATGTACATTCAAGGCATCTTTTAAGAAAAATCAATATATATGTGTTATATATATATATATACATATATATGTGTAATGTGTGTATATATATATATATATATATATATGTATATGTACTCATTATCAAGCCAGGTATTATAAAACATGTGCTCTAGGCATTAAAATGATGCTTGGAGTAATGTAGGAGAAGTGTGTTATTATGGGTTTTTTCCCTCAAACTAAAGTTCCTACATGAGAATAGTGATCCTAACACAATGCAGCACTACTATCTGGTAGAAAAACTGGCCATTGCAAACTAAGCTATTGATCTTAGAGTCAAAGGATTTTTAGCAAAGTAACAGCTGATGTTCTAAAGGAGAGGCTGCTTCACATGCAAGCATGCCTCCTGAATTTACCATTACTGTTGCACCAGAGCAAGAAGAAACTTCTAAGCAAGAATGCAAACCTTCTACTTTCTGTGTCTAGGTCTCTACAACTCCCAACTATCCAAATGCCAAGTCCCATGCATCTTGGCAACCTAGCTTTCTCAATAACCTCCTATATATTTTAGTAGCAATTCAATCCTGAGACTCTTCAGGCCAGAAAAAAAGGAAAGAAAAAAAACACAGAGGAAAGAAACAAAGAAAACTAAGGTAAATAGGAAGAGAAAATGTAAAACAAGCATTTAAAGTATTTCAGTCATTTTTTATAATCAATTATCTACCTTAAGCTTTAAGATGGTTTGTGTTAACTGTCACACACGTAATCTAGAATTGGGTCACCATGTCTGGAGTTGGGGAGATTATCTTAATTATGTCAATTGATGTGGGAAGATTCGTAGACTGTGAGCAGCACCATTCCCTGGCTAAAAGACAGGACTATATAAATGGAGAAAGGGAACATAACTGTAGCATGTTTCTTGAGTGGTTATATTGTGACAGTTGCTTCAAATTGTTGCTGTGTTGACTTCCCTATCGTGAAGGATTATACACTTGAACTGTGAGTCAGAATAAACCCTTTCTCCCTTAGGTTGTTTTTGTCAGTGTTTTAGGAGACCAAAACAATTTCCTAATCTTTTAAGGAGGTAAATGAGAAAAACAATCATTATCCCTTTTTCTCTAAAAGAACCTGATGCCAAGAAAGTCACACAAATGAAGGAGAAATGATAAGGTCATAGAGGGGAACGGAAGTCATCAAACTGTGTCCTATCTTTACATGATTCAAGAGCTAAGAATGTGACAAAGTTCAAAGACTGACAAGAGTAGCGTATATATTACTCAGGCATATATTGCCTCTACAGTACATTCATAAATCCAGTAGAGTGATACTGAAATCATGACAAGGATAGCTCACAAGGTACCCCTTCACAGAAATTGTATTTCCAAAAAGGAAAAAGAAACATATATGTAAAGCAAACATGTGATGAGAAGATTTTATTAATAAGGCAAAAAGGTAGGTAGTTATTTTCTGATCCTGTTTGATAATATATTGCAAATATTTTGTCTAAAAAATGTACCTGTGATTATTACAGACATTTGTGCCTCCAGTAAACAAAACAAAACAAACATTATAGTTTGAGATTGTAATCCCAGGATTCTGGAAAGCAGAGGCAGGAGGATTGCTGGGAGTTCTGGGCCACGCTGGACTACAAAGTGAGACCCTGTCTCTGGAAAATGCCCCCTCCCTAAATTAAGATGAAAAAACAAAATCAGATCAATAGATCATCTCCTCATAGTAACTTTATGGACAAGTTAAGAAACTGGAAAGATGCTAATATAAGCAGAACTTATATTACTATAACTAATATAAGCAGATATAACTAATATAAGCAGAACTTCATGGGTTCAGAAGCAGTTAAACAATGTTTTTCAGGCTAAGGCATTTCTAGAAGTTGCAAAGCTTTTCACATTTGTATTTCATAATAGCAAAGTTATCAACTTTTGGATGAAGATAGACTGATAGCTTGGATAAAACTTAGAAGTTGTCAAATAAACGTAGAAGGCCTAAGAATGTCATGATTCAAACTTTTATTTCAGTAATATCTTCCCTTGAACATGAATCCAAGAAAAGATAATATAACAAGAAAAATATCGAGTCTTTCATTTAAGTATTTAAAACTATACTATAAATGAGTACATCTATTTTAGAAAGCAATGAGGACACTCAAAAAGTGAACACAAATAGGTTGGTTGATCAATGGAATTGAATTGACGACCCAAAAATAAACCCACACACCTACAGACATTTGATTTGTAACAAAGGAGCCAAAACTATAGAATGGAAAAAGGAAAGCATCTTCAACAAATGGATGTCTACATGTAGAAAATTGCAATTAGATCCATATTTATAGCCCTGCATGAAACTCAAGTCCAAGTAGATCAAAGACCTCAACATAAAACCAGATACAATAAACCTGTTAGAAGAGAAAGTGGGGAAGAGCCTTGAACTCATTGTCACAGGAGATAACTTCCCGAACAGAACACCAACAGCCCAGGCTGTAAGGTCAAGAATTAATAAATGGGACCTCATGAAACTGAAAAGCTTCTGTAAGACAAACAACATTGTCAACAGAACAAAACTTCAGCCTACAGAATGGAAAAAGATCTTCACTAACCCTACATATGACAGAGGACTAATATCCAAAGTATATAAATAACCCAAAAAATTAAACACCAACAAACCAAATAACCCAATTAAGAATGGCACTGGCCAAACTCTAAAGCCCAAGAATCAGCATTTTTTTTACTAGATTGTAACATGTCATTATCAATTATACTGCCTTAAACCAAAAGAAGAAGTGGTACACACAGTTATTTGCTGCCATGTCCAAATTCTTGGGCAATGTATCTCCTATGGTTGTCTAAGGCCCTACTGCTTACCATTTCTGGGCTATATGCTGTCATGTCACTGATATAAACAGAGAATGCAATGTACATTGAAATTTCAATATTTTCCCTGCAACAATATAATAAAACAAAAATTATTTCTGATTATACAATTATTTTAGTATTTCTAGCCAACATTCTTCTACTGAACTGGCTATATCTGCCATTTCCCTTGTGAATAAATAAAGAACATATATACAGGTAACATGATTTTACCCTTTCTAAAAAAGTATCTTTTAAACACTTTGCAACACAGGAAAAGATGACTATATAACCACATTGAAGGCAGGCTTTGTTGACAAGTACTCATTATGCATAGTGAAAGTCTACCCAGAAAGTTTCTCCTTGACTTGTGTGGATGAATCCAGACTGCCAATAGGACACTCCTACTGACTAAATTTTTAATGTCTTTACGCTAACTTTCTGTTTATATTTGTTTTGTTTTGGGGAGGGTAGTTTTTGGTTTTGTTTGTTTGTTTTGTTGAGTCAGGGTCTTACATACTCATGCTGGCCTCAAAACTCACTATGTACCTATGGACGTCAAACTCCTTGGTCCTCCTGCCTTCACCTCCCAAGTGTTGAGATTATAGTCATACACAGCCATGGCTATTAACATGATTTCCTATGACTGGTAGAATGAGGTGAGGATTTGACTTTAGGATCTAGGCATTTTTCTAATTGTAACCATAGTTTACAGAAAATTTAGTCATTAGGTGAAAGCCAACAGAAATTTGGTCTGTTAGTCTTTTTATTCATTTGTGGATCGGTTAATACATTTAAATTTCAAGTCAACTAATACTTTCATGACATTCAGGAGGACAGCTATTTAGATCTTAACTAGGGAGGTTTCTGATTTTAAAAATATTTATAAATAGGATTAGATTTAAGAGTTTGATATCACTGGACACTAGCCCAAGGGGCATGTCCCATGAAAGTCTCCACTTTCTAGGAAAGTGGGACAGAGGGGAGGATATCATATTGGGACTCTAGGTGAGAGAAGCATGGGAGAATGGGGGAAATAGAAGGATCCAGAGGGTCCTAGAAACCTACAAGAAGAACATTATGATGGGCAGATCTGGGCTCAGGGGTCCTGTTCAAACTATGGCACCAGCCAAGGACAATATGTGCAGTAAGCTTCCAACCCCTACCCAGATCTAGCCAATGGACAGGACATTCTCCACAGTTGAGTGGAGAGTGGGGACTGACTTTCACACGAACTCTGGTGCCCCATATTTGACCACATCCCCTGGATGGGGAGGCCTGGTGGCACTCAGAGGAAGGATAGCAGGCTACCAAGAAAAGACTTGATACCCTATGAGCATATACGGGGGGAGGAGGTCCCCCTCAGTCACAGTCATAGGGGAGGGGAGTATGGGGAAAGCGGGAGGGAGGGAGGAATGGGAGGATACAAGGGATGAGATAACAAGTGAGATGTAATATGAATAAATTAATTAAAAAAGAGTTTGATATAAATATCTCTTCTCTGAATTACCAACCAATGATACATATAATAATACAAACATACATTTAAAGTTTATTGGAAATGTTTTCCTAAAGATATACATGTTCATGATGAAATGAGTTAGAATTACTCATAACAAATATTTAAGATTATAAAAATCCTAAATATATGTTAAAAATGAATCATTGTTCTGTTGAGTTACTATAAGATATTATAGTAGGATATTTTGATCAGTATTTCTGAGGTTCTTAGAAAAGTAAAGATCAGATAGTTTTTTGCCACATTATGCAAGTGGATAATGGAAGCAAGTGGTGTAGGGACATATTAGGTGTGCCTATGAGACCTACTAAGTCTGCTGAAAGGACAGAAATTAATAATTACCCACCACTCTTCTTTATTTCAGGAACCACAAGAAGCTACTTAAAAGTTATATGACTGAAATTCTACTAGGAATCTCAACATAAGGCTTATCATCATTTGAGACAGTCACACACTGTAGCTCAGGCTGACCTGGAATTATGTCTCCCAGACTGGCCATGAAATAGTGGCAACAACTTATGCTTTCAAACTCCTAAGTGCATGGAAGGTTTTTTTTAAAAGACAAAAAAGATAATGTGTCTGCCCTAAAGTACAGTGATTTGCTGCTCTAGAATGGAAAAGGGGGGAAATGGTAAATGACAAATTTGAGCATTATAGAAAACTGCAAAAGCGCCACAGAAAAAGAATATAAAAGAAGAACATAGTCACAAAAATTGTGCCGTGTGTGTGTGTGTGTGTGTGTGTGTGTGTGTGTGTGTGTACACCAAAGAATTAAGAGTCATTTGTGGTTCCACAGGGTTAACTCACAAGTACTTAAACTACTGACGTAACTGACTTCTCAGTCCCCACCAACAGTTAACTGCCAGTATTTCCAGAGAGCGGAAGGTAACTGTAGCTACCTACCTTCTACAGTTGTATTGCTTGGCTACTGGATTCTTCTTTCATTGTGCTCAACTGCCTGTTAACTGTCTATAAGACCTCAGGGAGAGGACAGGCCTCTTGTCCTCTCCAATGAGGAATTGGTGATGGCCTAAGCTTATTCAAGGCTTGTATAGGTAATCACAGCTGCTAATTTATTGGGTTTATTAGTAAGACAGTGAAAAGGCATATATGGCTTCTTTATCAAAGCAAATCTAGAACCTGATTTCTCTCCATGAAAATGACAGCTATGGGGGTACTAATCTGCTCTTACCATGAAATCCTAAAACATTACTTATATTGCTTTTCTATGACTATTGTAACAAATTACCATAAATTTGGTAGATAAACACAACACATTTATTTTCTTATACTTCTGAAAGTAAATAACTATGCTCCCAGCCTGGACTCTAGTGGAGAATCCACTTCCTTGGTTTTTCCAGATTCTGCATCTATATTCTCTGGCTTCTGCTCCTTTCCTTCATCATCAAGGCCAGCAGTGCTGCACCTTGCTTCTTCAGTTATTCACACTATACTCCTTTTCATACCCTTAAGGTCTTACCCGGGCGTTATAATAAACAAAGGCAGTCTCATTATCCATAAATTCTTTTGCCATAGGAAGTGATAGTCACAAATTCAAGAGGTCAGAACGTGAGTTCAGACTAACATAGTATCTATATAATCCTGGCCAAACAGCAAAGATTGAATATGTGCTCCTAGTGAGGGTTTCCCCCTAACATGACTATGCCTAGGACTATTCTCTTTAAAACGAAAGAAGCAGCACAAAGCCTACGTTTATATATGTGCTAAGGTACACCTTTTTACATTTCCCTAAAAAATTTTCACTTTAATTAATAGATAGCCAAGGTCAAACCTTCAAGAAACTTTAATTTTGTCTTCCAAAGTCAACCCCCAAGTGGAAAATGCAGTAAAATAAATTTAAAAATTCATGTTATGTTTCATGGCTAAACTTGTCTTTAAGCTTTCCAAAGAAACCTTGGAAACAAAGGATTTGTTTTGTCAACTTATAAGAGGTGATACTCAGTTTTGTTTGCTATATCAGTATTGACAAGTCACAGGGGGAGAGTCAACACAGAAGAGGTGGGAAATGGTGTTAATGCAAGCATGGTTGGGACTCTTTATGTGCAGGCTGTCCATCTACAACTCAACAAACTGCAGACCAAAAATGTCAGAAAAATATCTCTGTACTGAAGAAGTATAATTCTTATCTTTTCCTAAAAAACTGAGAATAAAAGCTATTTACATGCGACTTACACTATATTGTTTATACATGACCTAGACATGAATTAGAGGGAAGAGCCAAGTGTGGTGGTGGATGTCTTGTAGTCCCAGATACTTAGGAAGTTGAGGTAGGAGGATCACTTGAGGTCCCAAATATGAGATCAGTCTAGACAATTTAGCAAGATCCTGCTCATAAACACTGAGATAAAGCCAGGCTTGGTGGTGCACGCCTATAATCTCAGCACTAGGAGAGCACAGGCAGGTTGATCTTTGTGAGTTCGAGGCCAGCCTGGTCTACAAAGTGAGTCTAGGACAGCCAAGGCTATACAGAGAAACCCTGTCTCAAAGAAAACCAAACAAACAAACAAAAAATATTGAGATAAAACTTACGGGACTATGGGTACATACGTAATATAATAACACCACTCTATTTAATGGACTTAAGCATCAGTCTGATCTTCATATCCACAAGGGTCCAGGAACCAACATCAGATACTAGGGGAGAGAAGTTTTGTACTTTACAAGTTCTAGGTTGTATAGGAAATTTCTAGAGCCCTGCTTATAATTATTAGGGTCCATTGGTGTTAGGGTCCCTCAAGATATTAGGCAATAAAATTACAGGGTTATCAGTTGTTATTTTAGTAAGTTTTTTAAAAAAAACCTCAACTCTTCCTTTTTAAAATTTTGTTAGGTATAACAATAATTTTTGAATGAGGATGCATATCATACCTTTCAATAAAGCTTTATTAAAGCATACACACCTAGAAACTCTTATATGCATCTTTGAAATATGCTTAGTCATTACAATTAGAGCTATTTTGGCCAAAATAATCTTTTCATATTAGTTTTAATATCTTATTTCACATATCACATTTTCTATTACTACTTCTACTATTATGTACAGCTGTATTATAGTTATTACACACTCCCACCTGATTGTTCACTTGTGAAAATTATTACAAGTCACTAGTGAACTACAGGGAGTTATGTTTCAGTTATTTCTGGCTATTTTTTTTTAATCTATAATGCATCAACAAGTGTCTTAAATTCCAGTGAAAAGGGCCTTCAGTGACTTGAGAGTAGGATCTTAGGCACAGGCTCCTCATGCCATAATGTAAGTACTTTTCAGATCATGTAAGTGGTCACTTTAAGAACCAGGGCTGGAGAGATGACTCAGTAGTTAAGAGCTCTTCCAGAGGATCAGGTTCAAATCCCAGCACTCACGTGGCAGATCACAACCAGCTGTAACTCTAATCCCAAAGGATACGACACCCCTTTCTCACCTCCAGGAGAAATGCACACACGGCGCACGGACATATATGTAGCCAAAACATTCATACATATAAAAATAAAACTTTAAAAAAATTACAGAACAGTTTAATACTGGAAAGTTAGCACAATATCCAGTAGAACAAGACTTTGGTTAACAAAGCCTAACTCAGTCCCATTTTCCTAACCTGTATGGCCTGCCCCAAGTAAGATACAACAAATGGCTGTCCTTCAGGGGGAGCTGTTGAGTACTTTCCTATCTCACCCCATGACAGGAGAGGGTGGTGGTTGACAGTTAGTAGCCCCAGTACCCAACATTCAGACAGAGCTAACTGCTCTTTGGAAAAGAAGCCTGAGCATATGTTTACAAGGAAGGAGAAAGATGCAGCTATTTATAGGAAATCAAAGATGGGGGATTCTTATCTTCCAAGCTATATACATAAAGAAGTCACTGCTCCAAGGAAACTGGGACTGTTGAAGATCATGTGGAAAGGAAGTGGTGCACTGGGACCTGAAACTAAAGTTTTCTGATTCTGTTGTGAAAGCTGACTAGAGAGCATCTGAGAAGTTCTTCCTAAAAGGCCAGCAGCAGTGGATAGGGGAACTCCAGGACCTGATAAAAAAGTATAGACTTTGGTGCGGCTTCATGTGCTGAGGTGGGTTGGTGGGGGGGGGGCTCCCCTTTTCTGAGGAGCAGGGGAGGGGGGAAGGGAGAGAGAGGGAGGGTTAGGACCAGGAGGAGAGGAGGGAGGGGACTACAATCAGAATGTAAAGTGAATACATAAATACATGTTTTTCAGATATGGACATTCACAGGCAGGGGCATAGATTGTCAGCTCACTTGATGTGTGCGTCCCAGTGCTAAGTACAGGCAACACTTGAGAGCATTATCCCATGCCTGTTCTAGGAAACCGAATTTATACATAATACATGAAAACTCTCCATGTACAGGCTCAGCTGTTTCCTGGAACATGCATGGGATAAGTGAGGATGTTCATAAGTTCATTAGTGTTCTATAATTGTGTAGACCTGCTTGAATTACATAGCGGGCAGATGGGGAAATCTATATACTATTGTTATTTAGTTTACCAGTGTGCCCAAGACTGGTGGCACATAATTTAATTCTAGCACTTGGAAGACAGAAACAGTCAGAGCTCTGTGAGTTCCAGGCCAGCCTGGTCTACAGAGTGAGTTTCAGGACAGCCAAGACTACAGAGAGAAACCTTGATTCAAAAATTAAAAAAAAATAAAATAAAAAGAACAAAAAGAAACGAAGACTATAAAAGCGTGTATTCCACACAGCAGCATGGCACTATAGACCTACTACTACTTGTATAGATCATTTTATAATGAGGCAGAAAATTTAAAAATTGTAAAGGGAAATACAGACTACATTTCCTATTTTGTGTATTTACTTCTGGTTTCACCATCACTACCTCAGTGCTCTGTGACCGCTCCTGATCTTTGAACCTCACTCCAACAGTGTGCCACTCTCCATGCTCTTCCCCACCTAACTGCCATCATCTTCTAACCTAAGACCTAACCTCCAAGGAAGCCTTTCCTACCCCAGTCCATGTCTTTATCCGCCCCTCTCACAGGGGTCGGCATCTCACAGGGAATCCGATGTGCCTGGGAGACCAAAGTCAAATTCCTGGCCTCCCAAGGCCTTCCATAGTCACAGACTTGCTCAGGACAGCTTCTCTGTCCTCCTCCTCAGCCACCTCCTTTCTCCAGGGCAACCTGAGTTCACACTTGACCAGGACTTCTTCTCTACTTTCTCTCTCATCCATCTTGTCCCACCAAGACAACTGCCCACACAGTCCCCATTAGAAATTTACCCTGGAAATCAAATCCCCTGTAGTGACCACAGTTCCAAACCCACGACCACCCTTCCTGGATGTTCCCAAGTCACCTCTAGCTCAAAATGACAACGCAAAAGGAGTCAGAACCACTGGTTTCAGTTTAGATGCTTTATTGGCATGACTTAAAAGCTTCCCTAGCTAGTAGGACGCTTGGCTGACTGAGCCTGAAGAGGTGGTAGCTCTCAAGCCTCCGAGACCCAGGTATTTTTCAGTTGTCTTCATCTGGTGTTTCAGCAAACAGAGAAATGGTGGTGTTTTCGAAGAGATGGTGGAGCTGTTCATTGTTTTTTACAACCTGGATCACGTGTTCTGGAGCTATGCGCTTCCTGCCGTTGGTATGGGCTTCCTCCCCAGCCAGCTCAAGGAGCTTGGAGGTCACGTACTCAAGCACACCAGCGAAGAACACAGGTGCAGAGGAGCTCAGGCGCCGGGAGTAGTTCCCCTCTCTCAGGAAACGGTCCACACGGCTAACCGGAAACTGAAGCTCGGCTCTTGAGGAGCGCGATACGTGTTTTCTTCCCCTTCTTCTCCCAGCCATGCCTCTTGATGGATGGATTCGGCAGAGCTCTACTTCTCTTGTGGCCCGAGTCTCTCAAAATGATCAACTTTTTAACTGCTCATGTGCTTATCTTGGCTCCTCAAGAGAGGACTTTGTTACAACACAGACATTATGACGTCACTGATAGCCACTGAGCTCTGATGTTCAGTGCAGAAATGCCCATATTAGGAAATTGCTCACCTTAGTGACTATATCCCCTTTTTGCTTTTCCTATTTTCATGTGTATGAGTATATGTTTGCATGTGCTCACGTGTGGGCATGCACATAAAGGTCTGAAGTTGATATCTGGAATCTTCCTTGGTCACTCTTCTATCTTATTTACTGAGAAAAGATCTTTTAAGCCTAGCCAGAGCTCACCAATATAGTCTCATTAGCCCCTTTGCTCTGGAGATCCTGCCGTAGCCTTCCATGGGAAGTTTGGAGTTACAAGCAGGCCAGCAAGCCCACCTAGTTACATCCAACTCTTTTTTTTTTAAGATTTATTTATTTATTATGTATACAGTGCTCTCCCTGCATGTACACCCACAAGCCAGAAGAGGGCATCAGATCACATTATAGACGGTTGTGAGCCACCATGTGGTTGCTGGGAATTGAACTCAGGACCTCTGGAGGAGCAGTCAGTGCTCTTTAACCGCTGAGCCATCTTTCCAGCCCTACTCTTATGGGAACCTTTTCTGTTTGAGTCTTACATTCTGACCAGATCACAATGGAAAACTTCTGTCCATGGGATGCAATGTTTGGTTATTTATGCATCAAACTCTAGTTTTGCCTCAATAGTTATCTCAGGGCTCCTAATCAATGTTCCTGTTTCTATTGTTTACTCTTCTTTGAAGTTCTCATCACATTTGCCACTTTATTTAACATCTGCCAGCTATTTACATTACAAGTATTTAGTAGGTGTTCTTATGTCTTTGAGTATTATGAGTTTACAGTTTTAGATAATCTATACCCATTTTAGGACTCCTTTTATACTATATACTTTACAACCATTTCAAGTTCGGTGACAGAAATGTAGTCCCAAGCCTACCCTTTTTAGCATTTCACATGAATCCCATACATTAATAGAGAACTTTGAAATTTTATTTTTATTGTTGTTTTGTTTTTGTTTTTCAAGACAGGGTTTCTCTCTGTAGCTTTGGCTGTCCTGGACTTGCTCTGTAGACCAGGCTGGCCTCAAACTCACAGAAACCCACCTGCCTCTGGCTCCTGAGTGCTGGGATTAAAGGCATGCACCACCATGCCCAGCCTTAAAGTTACTTTACCACATATTAATTGTATAAGTCAATACATTTTATTATGATTTTCCATTCATATATATATACACATATATAAAGTCTTTCTTTGATTTATTCTTTTAATTTTTTCAACATTTATTTATGGGAGAGCATGAATGGGATGGCTTGCATGTGGGAGTCAGGGGACAACTTTCTGAAGTTGGTTCTCTCTTTCCACCATGCAGAGGCCATTAGGTATGGAGATGAGTGTTCATAATGGTTAAGTCATCTCTCCAGCCCTGGTGTGATGTTCTTTCTGGTTCTGTTTTTATTATTATGTTTTCCTGATTTCTATTTTAATGTTACTGGGTTTGTTTGTTTGCTATCCCATTATTTTCCATTCTCTGTCCTGTTATTCTCCATTGTTAACAATAGTGGTTGAGATTTTTCTGGCTTTTATTTTCTATTAAGATAAAAATTTATATAACATAAAATTTACCATCTTAGCCACTTATAAAATTTGGTGTCCACTTGCGATGTCATGAAACTATTAGGACTCCATCACAGTCTCTACGTATACTATTGCCACTGGAAACTGCTTCCTGGAAATCAGATTAAAATGTCTCATGCAACTTAAACTCCCATACCTTCAAATCCTTTACAGAGTAGGCTTTAGGTATTGTGAGATCTGATGCCCCAGTCTGGCTTCAAACTCTTACAGAGACATGAATTACCTTGAACTTCTGATACTCCTGCCTCTGCCTCCCAAATGTTTAGTTACAGGCATATGCCACAATGCCTGGCTTATTCAATGCTACAGCAAGGGATCAAACCCAGAGCTTCAGGCTCATTAGGCAAGCAGTCTATCACCTAAGCCACATTCAAGAGCCCCATCCTCTTTTAAACAGGGTAACTGTCATGAACAGCAGGCTGGTACCAAGGCACCTTAGACTTCTGATCTTCCTGTCCCAAGTGCTGTGGTATGAGTATGCACCACCACACTTGGCTTGTGTGGTACTGGGGATTGAGCTCAGGCTCAGGTTTGCAGGATAAGTAAGCACTCTACCAGTTGGGCTACAATACATTCCTATCCTCTTTTGTGTTTCTTCCCTTTTTTGTCTTTCTTTTTATGTGGTACTGAGAACTGAATTGAAGGTCATGAGCATGCTAGGTAAGCAGTCTTCTATTGACCCACATCCCTAGTCATACCTTCTGACATCCATTGAAAAAAGATTTACCTCCCTTCATGCACCTATTTCAATATTCCTTGTTATATCTCCATGTCTCTTCTTTGGTCTATCTTTTGAAGCAGTTTTACTATCTTTTTCTCTCATAATCTAAATATAATCTTTCAATATGTTCATTTTGTAAACATTCCAAATCCTAAATAAAAAATATACCACAGAAAACTGTTCCTTGTCTAGACAGCTTCCATGACTATAACATTTCGTGACAGAGGTCTGGAAACAGTCTTGGCATCTCTTCTGCTTTGCCTTCGTATATAATTAATCATCAGTCATTCATTCCTTTTCCATATCTTTAATACTGTTCCAAGAACCCATTCTAACTATTCTTTTCCAACTGTCACTTCAGCAGCTGGAACAACCCACTTACTGTCCTTCCTATTCATTCCTGTACCATCTTCAAATTCATTTCCTAGTGTAGTCATTTTCTAACACTAAACCTGCTTATTGCACTGTGTTGCTTAAAACTCATCAGTGGCTTCCAACTGCATGCAGATTAATACTTCAAATCCTAAGATGCCTGTCTTAGAGTTTCATTGCTGTGAAGAGACACCATGACCATGGCAACTGTTATAAAGGAAAACATTTACTTGGGGCTGGGTTACAGTTTCAGAGGCTTAGTCCATTATCATCATGGCAGGCAGCACGTCAGCATGCAGGCAAACATGGTGCTGGAGAAAGAGCCAAGCGTTCTACATCTTGATCCAAAGTCTAAAGGAAGAGACTGTGTTCCTCCCTAAGCACAGGCTGAGCATAGAAGACCTCAAAGCCCACCCCCACAGTGACACACCTACTCCAACAAGGCCACACCTCCTAATAGTGCCACTCCCTATGGGCCAAGCAATCAAAGACAGGAGGAGTATAGGGGCCATTGCTATTCAAACCACCACAATGCTCTATATTGATTTTCCTTCATCTAGCTTCTCTGCCTCATAGGCAATTTTCCAATAAAAATATATGCCCTGGAAAACTTTGCCTCATTTCCAGGCTTGGCTAGGATCCACACAGTCTCCTTACCTTACACTTTGTAGGACTTACCTAAAGTAAAATAAATACATGATTGATCATTCGGTTTATGCCTGTCACTTTTCTTCTAAGATGACAGCAGCCTGTCCACTTCATTAACACTTTATTCTCAGAGACCGGTACAGAGAGTGAGCATATTCAACACAGAGCATATTCAATAAGTCCTCATTACATTCCTGAATGAAACCACACAAATCTCATCTTAGCCCATGGTCGCTTTAGTACACTGTAGGTACTAAATGCTATGAGGTTCATCATACTACCTGGCATAAAATAAGTGTTCATGGAACAATCATTACAGCCAACTTCACCTCCTATAGTAAAATACAGGATATTCTCAAGGCTGAGCAAGGCAAATGGTAAGTTGCCTGGACTTTCCCAGAGCAGAACAATCTTAGAATTTGATCCTGGGTTTAAGCCCAATACATCTTCGAAGATGACAGTGACTGGAACAAGCTCACAGGGACAGGATTTGTTATTTATGAACCATATGAAAAGTTTCCATTAGTACATAATGCTATTCACATACATTAGACACAATAGAAATCCATACAAAACAGCAAGGTTTGAGGTTGTCAAGGTCTGGTTGGCAAGGAAAATAGTGACTGATAATGTGTAGGTTTTTTTTCTTGACATAATGAAAATGTTCTAAATTTTAGAGTCTAATATGACAGGTAATGGTTATCTTCGTACAACACTGTAAATATGCAAAATCTATTGGATTTCTGCTATGAATTAGACTGCATTTTTAAAAAGAAAGAAAGAAAATAATCCTTCAGCTGGCTCCCATGATTCTTAAGACAAGGTCATAGAAGATGATACAGTTTCACACTTGGAAGCAATACCATTCTATAAGGAAGCATAAACTCTTTCCATGTGGAAATGAGATAAGACTCCAAAAACATGTCAGTAAATGGGTCTGCAATGAATTCAGGCTCAAATCCACACATCTGAGGCACCTCAGCTGGTCTACACTAGAGTAGAGGTGAATTTTTTCCTTTGAGCCCTGGCTAAATAGAGATTCATAAGACCCCTTCCCTCACAAAAGTGTTATAATTTTAACTCACTGGAATTTTAGGTTAGCAAACGGAACATAAACTCAGAACAGTAAACATATAAATCGATTTCACCTGAAGCAAAGAATGTTGCTTTTGAATTTGAACCTTAAACGTAAGCAGAAATTGAAAAGAAAAGGATGCATACATACATCTTCCAGTGCTGATGCTCTGCTGCAAGATGGTAATATACAGCTGGAGGGTCAGTTGTGGGGCAGAACCTAGGAAAGCCTGGATCACTGATGCCCGGCTGAATGCAGAACGGTGGGTAAACAGCTTGCCTTCTGCCTGACCCACCTCCTTTTCGATCTCCTCTGAGAGGCCATCTTTTGGCATCTGTCGTTTCTTAGTGATGCTTACATAAGGTTCCTCATTTTGGCTGGATTGACAGTAGAGGCAAAACACTTCAAAACACCTAGAATCAAATTAATGAGTCATAGAAATTAGTGACTGGCAGAATTCCGTCCTTTCCCAGTCATCCTGTTTTCGCTTTGCCAGATTCTCAAACCCCTGCCTGGCTATTCTACATCTCTCCAAGGCATTCACTCTCAGGATCAGTTCTAAGGAGTTGGTGTTCTGCAAGCCCTCTAGTAGACCAGTATGAATTGAGTGAGACTCAAGCAAAGTTGACATTGAAAGCTACCAAGGCAAAGAAAACTAGTGAATGGGAAGTAATCCACACTCTGGAGCCCCACAAAAATGCCTAGTCTTTCTTCCTGATACATATTAACTATGTGACTTATATTCTGAACTTTTCCCCTCAATCATAAAATAGAGAAAACACTTTGTCCTCCTGCTGTGAAAGAGGATGAGAGGGGTGTAAGGCTGTTTATGTGTGCATGTTCTACATTAAACCAAGGCCACAAACCACCTTAGTTTAAAAAAAAATGTGCAGCATCACTCCTATAACCTCACCACTCTCTAGATTCTGGAGTTTAGAGGCCAGGGCAGAATGATTGTCAAGAGTCCAAGGCCAGCTTGGGCTACACAGTGAGTTGCAGATGAGTCTGGGCTATATAGTAAGGTTGGGTGTGGGGATGAAGAAGAACATGAAGATGAATAAAGTTGGCTAAGTGTACAGCACAGAGTTGCTAGGCATATAGAATTTCACTGGAAGACCACAACATATTACCTATTTCTTTGTCCTGATAAGCCCATATAGGCCACAACTAAATTCCAACATGTCCAGGGCTTGGCAGACATATTATTTAGGGAATCCTAAGCCTGTTCTAGGCACAGATCTTTAACTAGTGACTAAAATTCCTCCCTCTCAATAAATAAATACTGACAGAAAGAAAAAAGACAGATGCCTATAAATTGCTTTAAAGCATATACACACACATGCAGAGATACACACATAGATGGGGAGAGAGGGAGAGAAAAAAATTGAGATTGAGTTGATGGATGGAGAGATGAAAATATACATGAAATAAAATGTTAATTGTAGAATCTAGGTTGGGGTCCTTGAGTGTACAAGTCAATAAGATTTTCTTCTCATGTTTGAAAATTTTCACAATGAAGTGCTGGGAAAAACAGATTTTCGCTTGGGCTTAAACATTGAAAGACTTTTAACGCTCTCAAACAGAAATTTCATAACAATCTTACAATGCTGCTAGATTTTTATGGCTTCATCAGCTTTATTGAATATTGTTAACTTTATAACATAACTTGGACATATCTGTGACAACCTAAGTACCTTTATAATTTTAAATAGTGAAATAAAGCTTTTGATGCATGAGGGAAAAAATAGGTCATATGTTGTTGTGATGACAGATGTACTTTACTAAGATAGCTTGAAGACTCCCACTCCATTCATTTTGAGGTGTTCACTATCAAAATGGGGTAATGGGGCAATATTGATGCTGTATTTTGGCTCACATGATAGTTTCTGATACACCAGCTCACAAAGAAACCCTACTGAAAGAATTTAAGCCAGCATCATTTGCATTAGCAAAATAATGAGATTACTTTAGAGGCCCTCAAAGTGAAAGGATAATTAAATATATCAAAGAACTTCTACTCAACTAAATACTATGTAGTTATCAAAACTAACAGTTTAGAAAAACATCTAATATAAGTAACACAAGACTTTTAGGCTGGTGAGATGGCTTAGTGGTAAAGGTACTTGCTGCCAAACCTGGGCACTTAAGTTTAATCCCTGGGTCTCTCTCACATGGTGAAAGGAGAGAACTGACTCTCCCAAGTTGTCCTCTGACTTCCACACATACACCAAGACATGTACACGTGCACACAAACACAGATACACAAATAATCAATGGATCAAATTAATTTTAAAAAAAAATACTGGGCTTGGGATACAGTCTCCTTAGCATGTGTTAGGCCCTGGTTTCAATCCCCAACACATTTAACTAAATAAAATAAATATAAATATACATTTATCTTGTTTGATAAGGGAAGCAAATTGGAAGAGAAAACTTTACACATACAAAATGTATACAAACTACACATACATACACATAAACAGTAGAATGACAGAATTGGATTATATTGATTCAAAAGAGCCAATTGTTAAATAGAAATTGTGTAACCAAGTTGTTAAACAACTAGTGCCTTGGTCAGACTTGATGGGGATAAATACATTTTGGAAATTAGCAAACCCTTGAAATCCAGGCTCATTTTCCCTGACAGTTTACAATGATAGGCACACACACACACACACACACACACACACACACATTAAGGATATATAACAAAATCATTAAGAATTGTTCTCTTTAGGCAGTTCAGTTAAAGGTTTTTCCTTCACTGTAAAAATGATATTTTCTGTTTCTCTTTTATTTTAACAAATATTCTTTACTTGTGATATAAAAATCAAACTTCTTCAAACTTTTAAAGACCAAAACAACCAACCAAAGGATAGAGCATGCTAAAAGCTGCTCAATGAAATGGATGAATGAAATAAGGATTTGTAGAAGAACACAATTCCATTGAAGACTGAGGGGACTATTGTCTATCATTTATAGAATTGTTAAATGAAACTTCAGAGATCAACTATGCAAATGATAAAAAAGTTTCCAGGAAAAAAATGGCCCAGATAGCCCTAAAGGTGGAACCTCTCACAATCCACTCCTTTTCTTAAGAGATACATTTGCCTTTTTCCCACTTTGAGACAGGGTCTCTCATGTAGCTCTGGCTAGCCTAGAACTCACTATCTAAACCAGGCTGGCTTCAAACTCACAGAGATATACCTGCCTCTGTCTTCTGAGTGCCAAGACTAAAGGCATGCAGCACCATACCTGGCACATCTCAACATAGCTTTCTATATCATATCTTATAAATTTGTGAACCATCCCAAGACCTCTTTCTACTAGTATTTAGAAAACTAAGAAACAAACTACTACTGCTCTCTTGAAATTCTTCCAAGACTTATCCAATAACTCCAATTTTGTTTAGAGAGTTTGTTTTAATTGTTGTTTCTCTGCATGAGCTACTTGAATGAAATCACCCAAGGTAAGGGCTAAGGATGTACTTTAGTGGTAGAAGACCAGTATCTTTCATAAAAATTATTCAAGGTAGTTTGTCAGTATCATGTACTCCATGGCACAGGAAGCCTTTGTGTAATGTATATACAGGTAGGTATTTTAGGCTCTACAGGCCATGGTCTGTGCTCAACTCTACCTCTGCACTGCTAAAAGTAACAGTCTATAAAGGAATGACTATAGTTGTGTTCCAAAAAAACTTTATTGACAGAAACAGATGGTGGCATGATTTGGCCATTGGACCATAGTCTGCAGGCAGCCCCGTGATGATCCCTGCTGAAGATAAATAGTAATTTGACGCAACTTTTTTTCACTTAGTTCCACTTTCAAGCATAAGACAACTCATTGTCATAACCATAACAGCAGTTTGTTCCCTAGCATGTTGATGGCAGCACAACTTGAGGTACCAAGAACCCTAATGAAAATACTTTTTTCCAAAGAAACACTATGATTTCTCATAAGCCACATTATGTGCATGTGAGATACATGCTCTGAAACCTACACTAGAGAGCTATACTGGTTAAATAGAAACCATTGTGAAACCTTTCACAAGCCATTTGCTTAATCTTCTGGGCTGTAGAAGAAGACCATGCCAGTTAGTGCACAGGGTTTTACTACAAATGGAATTAAATAATGGGTGTACTTTGCTTTTCAAATATGGACTGTTATTAAATTATTTTTAAGTTTCCCAATAGAGAAATACTACTTTGAATTACTTTGCAACGTTCTATAATAATTTTAGACTGTTTCAACTTACATCTTATAAACTTACTATTTTAACCTTTAATTTTGTTTCCTAAATTGTGCTAGTAATAAAAATGAGGGGATTTCTTGAAGATGTCACTCATTTATATTTATTCCTCTCAATTAACTTATGAAAGTTAACACAATTGTGAGAATAATAGAAAATAGAAGGTAAAATATTATCTTCCTTCTGTTTTTCCAGAATATCTAAAATAAAACTTACAGTAAGATTTTTTTCCTTCAAACTGGAAACAAAGGTAATTCAAGACACCATTCAAACTTCATATTTAAACCCTTATATAGAAAGAACCATAGAAACTACAGCTATACACTTAAATATAAGACTAAAATTATAATAAGTGAATGAAATAAGGAGCTCTACCAGTACCTCCCTGACAGAAAGGGCAAAAGTGAGTTAACAGTTTTAGTCCACAACCGTTGGTGTAAGGTATCTCAGGCCTCCATTTCCCTATCCTGGGGACCTGACATAGAGCTTCCAGCATGTGAAAGCAAGCACTATATGCAGTAAACTACTGTAGTCACTTTAATTGAATCATCATATTGTGGTAATTAAAAAACCTCTTCCTAAAACTGGTGGTTTGTCTAACTTGAATAGAAGTAAACTGTCCCTCCAAATATTAATTAATATTAAAATACCAATAAAAACCATTACCAAGGAATAAAAGGGAGAAACATTATGACATATTCTTGTTTGGGAGAATAATTTGATCTTTCTGAAAAGCTGATGATTTAAGAGTTCAAATTAGGGAGCCAGGTGTGGTGGCGCACGCCTGTAATCCCAGCACTTGGGAGGCAGAGGCAGGAGGAACTCTGTGAGTTCAAGGCCAGCCTGGTCTACAAGGTATCCAGGATAACCAAGGCTACCCAGAGAAACCCTGTCTCAAAAGCAATAACAAAAAAAAAAGAGCTCAAATTAGAATCAGTCAGTAGGAATAAATACCATTTAAAGTCCTGTTAACCAAAAAACCACACATTGTTTTTCCCTTTCATTTGGAAGCTAAGGATCTTGGAACTACATGTTCTGTATCTAAATTCAAAGATCCTCGATCCAGTATTTTCTTGACATAAATCAGCTATATCAGAATGTGAAACTCCTTTCTTTAACAATTTTTTTAATTACTGTGATAACTGAAGAATACCAAAGAGTTTATTTATAATAAAGGAGAAAATTGTATACGTTCATGTTCAGGAGGAAAAAAACTATACTCACACTCTGCCACTGTGTAATATTATTCTAAACAACTTAGTGTATTTCCCTGAACTCCAGTTTATCATTGCCATGCTGTTCTTATATGTGATGGTCTATTCGCCTTGTCTTGAGTGACTCCTGATTTTAAGAGACACTGCTAAATGACAGCAGTGACAGAGGATTCTTCCGTGGTTAGTTTGGTTGCTTATTTTTAATTCAGTCCACAAACGACCAAACATTTAAAACCTTAAAGATGGAACTGCTGATAAAATGGACTCCACAGTCCACTTTCTTTTACAGCGCACAAAACATGATGAGCTTAATCGTGTTTGGAAAGAAAGCCTTGGGAACCCGTTCTGGAGCTTCATTTGTCCCATGTATAAAATGGGCTCAGGGATTGAGGGAGCCTAGAGCAATAGCATGCCCAAGGCTCTAGCACCAACCTCCAGCACCAAAATGCTAACTATGCAAACAAATGCTGTGAGCACAACTGGGTCTACTTCACAGCAAGTGGTCGATCAGCGAAGGCATGGTAGGGACGAACCAAGCCACTTCCCACAAGGAACTTTTGAGAATCCTCAGTTCCCCAAGTCATTCCAGCCAAATATGAGTGTCGTCCGCACAGATGACATAACAGGATAAATGCCTTGTCTAAAGGCAAATGTCACTTACTGAGTGGGGGACACTAGCAGGACCATGGGGCTTCTTTAAGAACGTGGGTTCTCTACTAGCTAATTAATTATAAAGCTTTATAAATACCCCTGCCCCTCCTTTTTTTTTCTAATTCCTCCCTGACTGTCAGGACTTCAGCAGCAGTTTCTCACTATTGTCAGCATATGTATCTTCTCTTTTGTAGGATTCTGTGACTCTTGAAAACCGGGAAATCTGTTTACCAAGTTTTCTATAATTGTGTTAAACTGCAAGTCCATACAGTAAGGTAGAAAGGTTGTATTTAAAATGGCATGCAAAGTTTTAAAATCGTAAACATGATTCTTTTTTTTAAAACTTGAGCATAAAATTTTGCTTTTCCTATGGTAGAAAAACAATATGTTTACATTCCCTTCAAGTTCTGAGAGTTAAGTCAAGTCTGTTTTCATTCCTGTGTGTATCTTCTTGCTTTGTGTTCGTAAAGAATAATTGCCAGGCCTAAAGATGTCGCTCATTTGCTCAGCCTGTCCCAGGCCCTGGATTCCACCCACAGCACCACAAGCAATAACAACAAAAACAGTTTTGTTTTTCCAGAAACAGCATTAACAGTGTTTCTTAATAGAAAGTGCGTCCCTGTCTTCAAGGACCATTATGCACCAGATTACATGGCCATGGTAAAAAAAAAAAAAAAAAGGGCAGAATCAGAAGACATCTCTGGTATTACATGCGTCTTCACTCTAGAAAACGTTCGTCGTGCCAAGAGAAAAGTGGAGTGCATGGATTTCTAGATTCCAGTATATGAATTAAGTACATTTTTACAAAGCACTGGTACACATTTACGTGACACATGCTTGATAAACTAAATTAAATGACACATAAAGACTCTGACTTTAACCATGCTTGGAGTAACTTCCAAAGGTTTGTACCATGGCCACATATGCCAATCCTGTGGAAGTCCACTTGACCACATAGAGAGCCACATAGGTGACCAAAAAAGACCAAAAATGTTGCTCTTTTTTTTAGGGTCAAATTGAGGAAACCCTTGGCAATTCCATACGATGACTTCCGAAATGCAGGGCATCTCAGTTTTAGTTAGCCTCAAGCTGGGATCCTGTCTCATTCCCAAGGCTGGAACTGGAAGGTTTGGGCAGGCAGGGTGAGTCAGCCCTGCTCTGGCCACCTGTCCCCCCCATCAGGGAGGCCTGTCAGCTGGGGCGGTGGATGGGGGGACAGGCAGGGCTGCGGCCTAAGGGGTTCCACACGCACCTGTACAAGGGCCCGAGCTGGAGCAGGTGCATCAGCAGCACCAGCGGGCGATCGCGGCTGAGGTCGCGGTGGATGAACAGGAGCGTTAACTGCACCAGAGCACAGGGCATCAGGGAGAAGAACAGCGTCAGCGCCTGCCACATGCGGTCCCCGCCCGAGCGGTAGGTGCTGCTCAAGTAGAGCGCCGCCGTCGTCTCGGCCACGAACAGGAACAGGGACGCTAACACCGAGAACGGGAATTTCATCTCCGTGCCTCAGAGACTCGCCTCGCGGGTGGCGGAGGCTGAGGCGGAGGCGGCGGTGATGGCGGTGGTGGTTACCGGAGCGGTTCCCAGCATGCCCGGGCCCGACCTGCTTGTGCGCAGCGAAGCCCGATCAGGGCACGCGGGCCAGGCCAAGCGGCCGCCGCGCTCTGGAGCCCGGCCTGGGGGCAACCGACACGGGGGGTGGGGGTGGGGATGGGGCGGCGGCGCGGGCCCGCTCGGACACGCCCACGCGCGCCGTGCGCAACCGCCCGCGCGCGCCCCATAGCTTGCTGCGCGGGCGCGCGCGGCCCTGAAGATACTATTTTGAGCTGGCCGCGAACCTGTGTCTTCTAGCGCAAAGTACCCCAGGAGGCCACCAACCAAGTTGGCCCGCGTGCAGCCTCTGGGTCCTAGTGTCGGTTTGTTTTGTGCTGTCTTGGGAAACCTGTAGTGACCGACTTAAAAAACTACCACCAGTAGAAACTAAAATTGGAGGTGGAGGAGTCTGAACTCCTGATCCACTGTCTGGTTTTTTGTTTTGTTTTGTTTTGGTTTGGTTTGGTTTTGAGGGGGCCGAAGAAACCCCTGATGAAAAGTTCAGATTTTCCTCCCAGTCCAAAATAGGCAGAGCCACTGAGATGCACTTCAAAGAGCAAGCATGCTGTCATCATGCACTGGACAAACTGGGAAATACATTTAACTTTTCACTGAAACCCTTGAGCATATTGTTCGTCTTTCTAGTACAGACTTCGAAGGAGCATCAAAAGAATTGTGGGAGCCAAAGTTTTCCCTCCCAGATAAAACTGCTTACAAAATATATCGCTGTATAACTGTGACTAACTCAAGACAGGTCAAAGACCAGAGCCTAATAAGGAAACAGTTTGGTAGCTCAACACATACCTCTGTTGGTGTGCCAACCCTTAACTGTTTGTTTAAACTTTTAATACAGTATATTCTAAATATATTCTTTTCCCTACCCCACTCCTCCCACATCCTCCTCACTCAACTTCATGCTTTCCACTCTCAAAAAAAAAAATACGTAAAACAAAAAGCAAATAGTAAGGCAAACAAATATCAAAACCAACAAACAACAATCACACATACAAAAACCATGGGGTCCATTTTGAGTTGGCCCACTACACCTGACCATGAGGGCCCTGCCCTAGAGTGTAGCTGATATACTTACTCACTGGCAGTTGAAAAACAAAACAAAGCAAAACAAAAACAAACAAACAAAATTTAAAAAAAAATAGAACTTCACCCCTCCCAGTATGTATCAGTTGCAAATACCTTCTTGGTCAGGGGTTGGAATTTGTGTCTACTTCAGTTTTCAAGTGCTGGGATTTTGTCTCGTTTTGCCCTGGACACATGTCCTTAGCATGCTGGCTAAACTCTTGGACATCAAGAGGGACGCCCCCTGCCCAACACACACACACACACACACACACACACACACACACACACACAGAGAGAGAGAGAGAGAGAGAGAGAGAGAGAGAGAGTCCCTCATACCTTCTAAGATCATTTTCCATGAAGAAATTGGGTGATTTTAATTTTCAGGCATCTTGGGCATTTTTCTATTTTGGAAAATGATGTAAATAAAATGTGAAGATTCTTAAGCTGTCAAGACAAGAATAAGTATAGAAGGAGCGGACAGGTGGGACTGTTTACTGGGTTGGTGCCTTGACATGGGGAAATCTATTTAAAGGGTTGAGGAGAGATTTCAGCCAAGGACTGAGAAGTACCAGGCCCTTTCTCCAAAAGGATTACGAATGCCTATAAATAGAAGCCAGCAGGCCACCATGACTTGGATGCAGACACACACAGGCACAAACAGAATGAGCAGCAGGCACTCCGCAGACTATTAGTGTAATATTTTATTTGACACCGTAGTTAAGCTTTAAAGGAAAACTAACGGGGTAGCTAAGAACGATTCATTAAGAACACAGTAATTACTTAGCATCTGAGTTTAAGGCAAAGGATTATCACAGGTTTTACCTTATGAAGCGGACCGTGGGGAGCAGTTGGGCAATAAGCCAGAGATGTACGTCACTTTTAAACACAATAAAGTCCAGTTTGTAACAGATTGTTTTCTACAGTACAAAACTAATGCAGAAAGCACATTGCCAAAAGATCACAGTGTTTTGGGATATTATAACAGCAGTTGAAAGTTTCTGAGTCAGTCTTGCTGCTCAAGAGGTTTTATTACGCCATGCAGTGGACTGTTAGCAACCTTCTCTGCGAAGCTGAAGCAAATTCAACTGGCAATTGTCCTTCCTGCTCCTGGAACAACAGATAACAAAAGCTAAAATCTGATGAGCATTTCTAAGTTGATTCTTCTTGGTCATAGTCTGCACATTAACTTATCATAGGCACCGCATCTTTCTGAATTATCCTTGAGAAGAACATATACAATTAGAGGTTAGTTTCCCTGCCAAACACATAAGTGGATTTTCATTAAAAATCAATATCATATATTGCAATATATTTCCTCACTAGGAACAAAATACCCACTATGGGTTTTTCAAAGTACACATTGCTGTAATAGACTTATAGAAAATGCTGTTTGGGTATAATCATATGTAATATGTCAGAAATCATATGTAATATGCCAGAATACTTGAGAATTTGGTTTTATTATAAAATCCCATAGTACAACACTTTGTAATATAGTAAAATGCTTAGTAAAATGTTCTTCTGCACTAAGTTTAGAACTGCCACTGATAGATCTTTCAAACATCTCAAAGTACTAAGGAAATATAATAATTAGCAAGAAGTGAAGTTACATGATTTTGGCAAAAAGGCATCTTTACAAAGCCTTTCAATTGGTGTGGTAGTATTTCAAAATTCTTGCTATATACAACACATAAGTGATGTTGGATTTAATGTTAATAAAAATTAAAGGAATTTTTAAAGTACTAATAACTGTTTCCTATTATTTGGCTCATTTTATGATTTTGTTTTACTTATAATTATACAGACAAATACAGAAAAAAAAGCACAACTTTATTAACAATTCTAATTTATTGAACAGTCTTTGACAGTGAATAGTACGTTAAACTATGGTGCTTGTTTGATATTAAGGATAATTAGCAGTAAGCTGTTATACCATAATGACAATGTACTATTTGGTATGACCGTAAAAGATTAAGGAATTGCACTGGTTGGCTGCCTATGAAATGTACCATTAGGAAGATGAACTTTTTAAACCCAATAACGATACAAACATGTGTTTATAAATACTGTGAGCTGTGCATAAATGAAAACCATTTTGATGACGTAGATTCTCTTCACACTAGTATATGATGCTTGACCATTCCCCGGTTATATATGGCTTTTCAACCTGTAGCACTGATTTCTACAAAGTCCATTTTTAAAAGTTCTGTTGGTTTAGTGCCACTACATCCAAGAGATTAAAATTCAGACTTATCTTCCAAGAGCTCCTCAAGAGGTTTTGAGTTGGAAGAGCTCTTCTGTTCTTAGAGAGTGGACTGTCCTTTACCAGATTCTGAGACCAAAGTATTGCACTCAGAGCACTCCACTCGTACTCCTATATGGAACATCTAAGTAATACAAAATATACTGAATTTCAAGAGGAAAAGGAGTCTACTGCTGCTACAGTCTTCAGAAGACACCTCTAATATCAATATACTAAAGTCCTAAAAGACAGAGGCAAGACGATTATGTGAATCGATCTGCTTATTTGAATATATCCACATGTAAGTATTACTACTTTCAACCTGAACCAAATTCAGTGGCATAACTTATTTTAATGATAATTGCCACTTACACACAGATAGTAAAGCATCAGGGGATGGTATCAGATATCCCACTAAAATACATTGTAGTACGGTCATTTGTTGAAGACAGTAGACATGCAACAGAGTTTATGTCTTCTTTAAACTGATTGCTACATCACAGCTACTTCACACACAATGCAGGACTATACACTGAGGAACATATCACACCCAAAAAACATGAGGAAAATTTCAGCAGAGCTGCACTATTCTATATGTATGAATTGTTTACACATATACACACTCAGATGTTTCTCCCATCTCCGCTCTCTTGGAGTCCTTCCTGAAAGCATGAGAAGGGAGGGTGTATTGGGGTACTGTTGAAGATCTATTTCTATATGTAAGACTAAAGCCATCTGCTGGTTTCAATTTAGTAAGTGATCGTTGTATAACTAATGAGCTGTCTTGCCTTTTAGATGATTCTGAGTATAAAGAAAAGTCTGTTCACTGGAGCCATACAGTTCACCAGCCCTCCTTCCACCCCAATGCAGAACAAAACTACAGAAGATCTGGTTTCCCATTTAAATAACGTTTCAAAGTTCATTCAGAATGGGTGAATAACAGGTGCCCGGAAAGGAAATAAAGATGCACAGAATCCCACAGAGGAGACTTTGTTATGTGTAAAGGGATCTAGATAGAAAGGACAAAGTTCAGTATTTAAAGAAGATGAAAATTAACATCATCAGCATCACCCATTAGGTCCCAATCCATTAATGTTTTCGATTTCAAGGTAAGGGGAGAGATTGCACCCCCGATCAAGGACTTATGACTATGGGCAAAGTCCATATAGGAACAACTTCAGTTTCTGTCTTTTATGACACTAAAAACAATATGACCAGTCCCTTTGATGGGGTGGAAGCACAACACGTGCAGCCACAAGTTTATTCTCACAGCACGGGTACTCTTGTGGCAGCTTGCCCTAGACTTGCGATCTGACCTTGGAATACTCCTAATTCTTGCTGCTACTGACCTTGAAGTCAGCCCTTTTGTCCAAAGTGGAGTCAAGTCTAAGAGCCCTGTGCTCTTAGCTAAGAACAGATATGGACAGGAGTAAGAAGAAAGCCTGCCTTCCCAGGAGAAAAGAGGTCATGTGTGTGATTAAACAGACAGAAAAAAAATCCATTATCCGAATGAGCTATTTAGAGATAGAGGATGAAAAATGCTGAATTGAAGGTGGTTTAGGATTAAAGAGATTCCAGGGAGCAAGAAAACCCATTGGTAAGACCCACTAAGCACACATATGCAAATTCCTTTCAGATGCTGGGCTTTGCGAAGCATCCCCTAACACTTACCCTGCCTTCTCACCTGCTTTCCTAGCCAAATTAATGCTAAGATCACATGGCCTTAATAAACTTGAGGGCTAATCACTCCAGCTATTAATTTCAGACATATTCAATAAATAAATTAAGGGAGGCCTCAGAAGCAGTATAATTCTATTCTTGTAGGTCACACACCTCTGAGGACCACATTAAAGTGGGGATCAAAGTCAATGTGAAATTACCCTTATTTCCCAATTCATTTTTGCTGCATAGATCTGGCCTGGCTGCCCCTTTTCTTGAGTTATTGACACGACAGTCCTTTATTCTCAGTAAGTGAAATAAATATTTGGGTTAAAAAAAATAAGGCTTCTAGGCCACACCAGGCAATCCTCTGGGGGTACATTAAGAAACTTCTGAGGTGCAAACACCACAGTCAGAATTGATGGTAGAATATAAAATGTACACACTTAGAGTTTACCCATCTAGTGGCCTGGACCTTAAGCCCTGCACCAACACATGACATGTGGTCTTTTGCTTGTTTCTTTTTAATATTAACTGAGCATAACTTTCTCTGCACATAGTAGGAACATAAAATATAGAAGCTTTTGTAAGCAATAAAGAGCCTGTATATTATAAATTGCCCCTATGACAAGCCCGTGAACTAGGCAAGGCACCTACTGTATACAGTCACCTCAAGAAAGTGGCAGAACAAGGCTTTGGAATTCCTGACATGGTTCTCTGGACTTTGCTGTTTCCTTCCAATTGTATATTTTCTTTTCTTTCTCTCTCTGTTTTGTCATTGTTGTTCCTAATGGTAGAATGAGCACCTAGGGCTGCATGCATGCTACAAGTGTCCTACTACTGAGTTTCACCCTCAGCCTGTGTATACTTTCTTAGCCTAGTTACACATCCCAAACTTGGATTTCTTGCACCAAAATTACTGAGCTTTGCTCTCTACAAAGCCAAAACAATTTGCATAACACTTTGATTAAAAATCTCAAAGAAAGCTAAAGAAGTTGCCAGAGGAAGAGATGGGAATCACTATGGACCCAAAAATTTGTTCTATCTGTATAATGAATTGTCATAATTGAAGACTGTTATCTTAACATCATTAATTGCCGAAAAAAAAAAAAACAGTGGGAAATATACAGTCAAACTTCTATTCTATTTAAATATCAGGTTATAAACTGACAAGAAGTAAAATGCAATCAGATTGGGTAAAATAAATACAGTTAATGTGTAGAGGGAAATGTGTAATTGTATTCATGCTACAACCTGCAATGTTTTACAAAATATATTGCTATTGAAGTATAAGGTAGTCTCCTTCCTTATTGTTAAGACTCCTTCAATGAGCCCTCAAACATCTCCACTCAGCATTCATAATTGTTTTTGTCCTACAGAGTAAACAGTAGTAAAGCTTGAATAGTGGTGGACATGTCACAGTAAGAGCTGGAGGGAGGGCTCAGCAGTTAAGAGCATGGGTCCTCCTCTTTCTGGAGAGCCAAGCTGCATTTCCATTCCCAGAAGTCACATTAAGTGTCTCAGAACTGTCCATAACTGCATCTCCAAGGAGATATAATACCTCTGGCATCCACAGGCACCAGCACCCTCATGCACATATCTACACACATACCTGTAATTTAATGTACTTTTAAGAAATCTTTTCGAAATGCCACAGTAGCCTTCAATAGGTAGCAGCAAGCTTCAATAGTAAGGATGTTGCCACACATGAAATTGATAATGAAATAAATGACATGACTTACTTTCCTACTAAAAATATGTGTCTTTCCTCCCTCTCTTGGGAAAATAAGATAGAAGAGGGCCCTCCCAAATAGATAACACTTTTCTCTCAGGAAAATGAAAAGTTTCAATGATAGGCTTAACAGCCAAATAAAAGTATATTCTTGTTTCAAATGTACTGAGATGGTGCTACAGAAAGACCACACCCAAACATAACCACTATTTGGATATGATATACAAAAAGAATAATCTTTTCATAGTGATATCACAAAGTTACAGTAACTCTATGACAAGTTAAAAAGGTTAACGGCACTGTCTGTTCTTCCAGAGGTCCTGAGTTCAATTCCCAGCAACCACATGGTGGCTCACAACCATCTACAATGAGATCTAGTGCCCTCTTCTGGTGTGCAGGCACACATTTGGGCAGAATACTATATAAATAATAAATAAAACTTTTTTTTAAGGTAGGTCCAGTTCTTCTAAAGCTCCTATAAATGTATAAATATAACAGATACAACACATCTATGTGTCATTTCCTAGTCCTCTGGGTTTGTATTCTGTATGATGAATGGTGGAAAAGGTGGGCATATTTTGAATAAGAGGTACCTTTGAGGGGAGGGATAACTTGTTTACTGTGGTGCTTGCAGATTTCTAATCTAGAATATTGAGCAAATGGACTTGAAAGGAGAAACCCAACTTTGAAGCCTTGTTCTGCTCCTTCCTAGCTCTAAGTCTTCAGGAAAATCACCATAACACACACTGAGTGGCTTCTCAGACACAATAAAAAGCATGTATTCATGTAATAGAAAAGCCCGAATTTTGGCTGGTTATTACCTTTAGCCTGGAGGGCCCATGCAAAATTCATTTAAAATGAGATGGTGAAGTGCTGTCATTGTTCTTTCAAAAGGAGTCCATTCTGTGGACAGCATCTTCCTTAATAGTTTCCAAAAGGTGCTTTCCCTTCTCAAAAAAACAAGCAAACAAACAAAAAACAAAAAGCAACAACAACACACACAAAAAAACCTTCTGGAATCTAAATTTTACCTAGAACACTATTTTCACAGATATGCCATTGAAGCCAATTTTATATGTTGAAATCTGAGGGTGTGAACATGGGACAATAAGCCAGCAAGATACATATTTTGCAAAACTTAAAATTTTGTCCGAGATTGTGTTGATGATTGTAAACATACAAAGAGTCATAAAATATAAAAAGACAGTTCTTTTCTTTGGTAAGATTCTTTGAGAATCCTATGAATACAAGGGGTCCTCTGTTCCAAAATAAGATCATACATACAACATGCAACCAAAGCCACACAAATCCATTGGGTCACACCCAAGGCAGCACACACACAAATGTTTCCAGGCAGTAGCTTATTACCTAACTCCTTTAAAGTCTACCTACAGTTCAAATAGTGTTTCAGCTTATATGAGAATAGATGTCACACACATACACACACACACACACACACACACATACCTACATACATATACATATCCAAATATCTAATAATACTGAAATAATGGCATCGTATATACCACAACTGTTTCCATAATATGATGTCTGAACTTCAGTGGTTAGATACCAGGACTGCAGAAAACTCATGTTCTGTGTATTGGCTGCTATTGGTGTTCAACAATCCACTATGGACTTGAAGCATTTTTATAACTTGTATTTATAGCAGAAGTAAACTTGAGATGACAACTAGTATGAATTGAGGTGATAGCTGGTGTCTAGCATGTCCTGTGTTTTTCAAGGCAAGGTGACCAGCCAGGGAGTTCATTCCACTCTTAGCCAAACAGGAGGAAATGGAGTAACATTCTTTCTACAACCACTGCTATTTTTCTCATCTCATGGCTCTCACAGTAACCTATGAAATATAGAAATGAATTACCCTGATTTTTGAGATGAGCTATATTTACCGAGAGTATATTTTACAGTCTAATAGCTTCAGAGAGATTACAAAGATAAAGGCATTTGAAAAAATTCTAATAGCCACACTATACAGCTTACATTTCAAATTGAGACAAACACATGACAATGACACTTATTTGCTAGGTATGAATTGTCCTGACTTCCGTTTTTTGTTTTTTGTTTTTTGTTTTTTTGGTGTTTTTGTTTATTTGTTTGTTTTGTTTTTTGTCTTGTTTTTTATTTGTTTGTGGTGCTAGGCACAGAACTGGGGCTTTGTGCATCCTAAACAAGTTACAGCCTAAGCTAGTAAGCTACACACCTGCCTACCCTGAATCTTACTATTCTGAGCTCTAGGAAAGAAAAGGGAACTAAGAAAAGAGATATTCTAAGGCCCACGGCAGCTTCAAATTTCAGTGTTCAAAATAAGTTATGATACGATTTTTTTAAGTGCCCAGGACAGTGATTTTTAAAAAATGCACAGATATGCAAATATCTCCATTCAAAAACATCATGAACTTCAGTAAGTAAAGGCCTAGGACGATCAACTGTTTCTGTTCATGTCCTTCACCCTGACACTTGCTCCCTGCTAACAGTTTTTAACAAGACAAAATTACTTTAGATCCTGGTGGCCTTTACTTCTGAATTTAGGGTTAGAGGGAATACACAGATGGTCAGATTTGCTCCTCAATTTGAAAGCATTGGCATTTTATCCCCACCATCTCCGGGTCACTTTTGCCTTGTTATTTTTTTCCCCTTTTCTCTCGGGGGTTTTACATCTCTCCCCTGAAACGTTAAGTCTGTGGTTTTTAGATGAGGTGTGGCATCTTTGCTTGGCAGGCTCTCTCTCTCCAGTCTGGTATCACGCCGTCCTCAGCAGACTGATCTCATGCCTCTGGCAGCAATATGAAGGCTTATGGTTGCGATACCGTTGGATGTGGATTTACGTGGAAAACTGCCTAGAGGAGGCTCAGGAAATCTCAGAGGCCTTCACCCAGCTGCAACAGGAGATGGAACCTTTTAAACAAAGACGCTGAAGAGAGGGAATTCAGCCTGATTGGGCTGTAGCAAATCAATGAGAAAGCAAACAGTCCCAGAGAAGCCTTCATACAAGCTGTATATGCTTTCAAGAACCCGTGAGCCGGCTTTGAATTCTTCAGTGAATAAGAACTGAGCAAACCTAAAAAGGAAAAAAAAAACAAAACAAAACAGGAACCGTTTCAATATGAATGTGTCCTTATGACCAGCCACAGGATGCTGGTCTTTTGTGAAGTTAACGTTTCAGTGTCATTTTCTTTTCAGAACTGTGTAATTAATTCAAGAAAACTCCATTCTCTGGGGGGAAAGAGACCAGTTACATAAGTGTTTACGTTTTGCAATAGGTTTTGTTGGCACACAAATTCAACTATTTTTAGAAGTTGCAAATCAAAGTACATTTGCATTTTCTGAAATTTTGTTCCTTCCATTGTCCAATAATTAAAAGTAGAAAAGTCAGCATAATCATTCTACTTGTATTTGTCTTGAACTGAAGCAAACTGATAGATCACTGGCCCTTTTAAAAATCTAAATATATTGTGTTTCTGGAGACATATTATTTCTGAACTAGGTTTCATTTATATGTGACAGACAGCAGAGGCTGAAACTAAATGCACAGAATTTTACACAGTCAGCTGTGGGCAGCGAAGGACTAAGATGAATGGGAAGATGCCAGCAACGTTTCATAATGATGACATCAAACAGCAAATTCAACTATGAAACATTGCTGTTAAGACAATCCACCTTTAAAACAAGCCACTGACCTCGAAAATCTTTGACTTTTATTTCTTATTTAGATTAACTGTAGAGTAGTTGACAGCCTTTCAAGTGCTCTCACCTATGTCATTGTTTTTAACTGATTTTATTCATTTTTCATCAACAACAAAAATAATCACCACTACTGATGCTGGTGAGATCTGAGACTTGGATCTGTCATAAATTTATATTACTGCTGCCACCCAGGGGTCCTAGAATAAGGAATTGCTTATTTAATCTTTTCCAGGGCCCTTGGACTTGTTGCAGGCATCTTAAATAAAGAGGAAAAATGCAATTTCATTCTTACTTATTTTTTATCAACTGTTTCCTTGATTATGTAAGCACTTAAATAAGATTTTACACTTTTAAACAACACAAAATAAGGCATTTTAGCCAGGTGTGGTGGTGCACGCCTTTAATTCCAACACTCAGGGAGGCAAAGACAGACAAATCTCTGAGAGCTCCAGGCCAGAGAAACCCTATCTCGAAAAGAAAAAAAGAAAGAAAGAAAGAAAAAGAAAATGAAAGAAAAAAGGAAAAAATGCCTTTTAAGAATCAATCCAAAGCAGGGCATGGTGGCGCATGCCTTTAATCCCAGCACTCGGGAGGCAGAGGCAGGCAGATCGCTGTGAATTCAAGGCCAGCCTGGTCTACAAAGTGAGTCCAGGACAGCCAGGCCTACACAGAGAAACCCTGTCTGAGAAAAAAAATGACCAAGTGACATTTTAACAACTTAAATAAATGGAAATATATACCATGATCTTGAATGGGAAACCTTGCTATTTTAAAGACATTAATAATTCTCATGGGAATAACCTGTAATTTGGTGAAATTCTTCCCAATAGAACTGCTTTTAAAGCTGACAAATTGGTCCTAAAATTGAAAAATAAAATCAAGAACAGTAGTAAGGAAAAATTAGAAGTAAGCAATAAAATATAAAAGTAGCAAAATGGCATGTAAGAAAGTCCCCCAAACAAAGCGGTTCATGCATAAAACTTCAATTTGTGATAAATATGAACTGTCAAATCACAGTGCTATGCTAAGAGTTTTTCATTGACCAAAAGTAGAAAACAATCTAGCACCAATGAAAAAATCATATCTAAGCCAGGCGTGCTGGCTCACGCCTTTAATCCCAGCACTTGGGGGACAGAGGCAGGCAGATCACTGTGAGTTCGAGGCCAGCCTGGTCTACAAAGTGAGTCCGGGACAGCCAAGGCTACACAGAGAGACCTTGTGTCAGAAAGAAAGAAAGAAAGAAAGAAAGAAAGGTCATATCAAGATGAATAAAACCTTTGCATGTTAAAATAAAATCATGAAAGAACAAGTGTCAGTATTAATTACCTTTTGTTATAACAGTAAAGATAATTTTATAAGTAATACAAAGTACAGAAATCCTCACAGGAAAATTGATGACTTTCACAAGAACAATACCTAGTGCTTTCATATGACAAACGTTTAGGAACAAATGGGGAGAAATGGGAAAGAAAGGGGCAGGAGAGATGGCTCTGCAGTTAACAGCATTCGCTGTTCTCTCCGAGAGCTAGGGTTGGATTCCCAGCACCCACGTGGCAACTCTCACTCACTGTCTCTCACTCTAGTACTAGGAAATCTGGTTTGTTTCTCTGGCCTCTAAGGACATCAGGATCACACACGGTACACAGACATTATATATACAGGCCAAACATCCACACAAAGTACAATAAAAAATTAAAGTAAAAAAGAAACAGCAATAAAGGAAAATATTTACAGCAAATTTTGTGCAAGAGTTACAATCACTAATATAATCAGCATGATAAGAAAAGGGGGGAAGGGAGGAAGGGAAAGGATAAAGGTAGGCTTATTTTAGGCTAAGAAACACTTCTAAACCTGAAGATTTCGAATCTAAAATTTTAGGCCAGGGATAGAGTCCTCAGTGATAGACAGCTTATCTGCATTAGCATGCATGAATGAGACTCTACTCTCATTACTTGGAGATAAAAAAGGGTATACGGAATTTTCAAATATTTCCTACATAAATGCTTCTACCGCTATCACACATATATGTATGTGTGTGTGTGTGTGTGTGTGTGTGTGTGTGTGTGTGTGTGTATATATATATATATAGTATAGCTTCATTATATTGAATGTATATGGTATATTTGAGACAATTTTGCCTTTATTAGTAAATATTAAACACATGTCAAGTTTCTATTATTTCAAGTTGAATTAATTATGGTACAACTTCATTGAACAATCATTTAGCTGCTTAAAACAATGAAATAAATCTATGCAAACTAAAATTATTCATTTAAAAATTTAAGTTAAACCAGGCGCAGTGGCACGCGCCTGTAATCCCAGCACTCAGAGAGGCAGAGGCAAGCGGATCTCTGTGAGTTTGAGGCCAGCCTGTCTACAAATCAAGTCCAGGATATTCAAGGCTACACAAAGAAACTCTGTCTCCAAAATAAATAAATAAATAAATAAATAAATAAATAAATAAATAGCTGGGCGCGGTGGCTCACACCTTTAATTCCAGCACTTGGGAGGCAGAGGCAGGTGAACTGCTGTGAGTTCCAGGCCAACAGGCTCAACAAAGCAAGTTCAGGACAGCCAAGATAACAGAAAGAAACTGTCTCAAAAAACCAAATAAACAAATAAATAAAATAACACAAGTATTTACATGTGTTAACTTATTCAAACCAGCCAACACCACTGAGAAGTGGCCATTATTTACCATATGTTACAAATGAGGAAGTTACATGACTGGTTGTGGTCACATAGCCAATATGATTCTGGGCATATCCCTTTCACAGAAAGTATCACAACCATGAGGGACTATTCTTTGGCCTCTACCAAGTGACAACATGGATACAAAGGAATCAAATCATATGGATGATGGGGTGGGTCAATGAGGAGCCATAAGTGCCATACAGGAAAATCCAGACCTCTTGTGACAACTTAGACAGCTTCCAAGAGCCCTCAAAGGGGATACTGATTTCATGCTGCTCGGGTTTTACCAGTTCATTTACAGTCCATCCAGAGTTTTTCTGGCACAGTAAATAAAGTGAATCAGTATGGAGTTATTTCTTTTCCAAACAATTCTGTCTGTTCTCCATCTGATTTTCCATCTGTATCAGGGTTTCAGAGAAGAAACTCCACATATATATTCTTAACTGAAAATTTCTACTTCTAGGAATGTACTTGTTAACAAAGGCAGTATCCATTACAGAAGCAACGGCAGAAACAAGAGAAGTGACAACTGATAGAAGTTATTTCCCCCAAATGGCAAGGTCTGGAGGCTCATAATGAACAAGGCTAGGAATCCAAGATCCTCCTTTGTAGCCTACGTTCCTTCTTAGACAGCAGGCAGGAAATGATAATCCAACCATATGTGTATTAAAAGGTAGCACTGTTTATAATAAAAATACTGGAAACAATTTAGAGTAAAATATTTTTTCTTTTGGTTTTTCAAGACAGGGTTGCTCTGTGTAGCCTTGGCTGTCCTGGACTCGCTTTGTAGACCAGGCTGGCCTCGAACTCACAGAGATCCGCCTGCCTCTGCCTCCCGAGTGCTGGGATTAAAGGCGTGCGCCACCACGCCTGGCCTAAAATAAGAATGTTTAACAGAAATGATAGAAGAGGCCCTTTATGCATTGATCTAGTATATCAGCAAAATAAAAAGGCACTAGTACCTGTATAAAAAGGACAGAGTTTGATATATATTCCCATATGCTTGATTTTACAGACAATATTCTTGGGAAAACAAGACAGTGCCTCTAGGAAAGTCAACTAAATGGCTGGAGGGCCTGGTTCCTGTGTTCCTGTTTTACACACTTGAAACCAGGTGGCTATATTACCGACTTAGAAAATTAATTAGATTAAGATTTCAAGTTTCATCCAGGTGCTGTGGCTCACGCCTTTAATCCCACCCACCACTTGGGAGGCAGAGGGAGATGGATCTCCGTGAGCTCAAGGCGAGCCTGGACTACAAAGCAAATCCAGGACAGCAAAGGCTACACAGAGAGACCCTGTCTCGGAAAAACCAAACCCAGCCAAACCAAAACAAAGCACTAAATGAATGAACTAAATAAGTAAATAAATAAAAGAAGGAAGGAAGGAAGGAAGGAAGGAAGGAAGGAAGGAAGGAAGGAAGGAAGGACAAAATGATTTCAAAAACTAGGACTCAGAGTATACCTCAGTGGGTAGAGTACTAGCCTAGCAGACAAACTGGTGTGGTTGGGGACACCTGTGATTCCAGAACTTGGAAGATGCAAGTAGGAAAGACCAGAAATTTAAGGTCATTTTTCACTATATAGTGAATTTGAGGCCAGCCTAGGATATGTGAGATCTTGCCTCAAATAAGGAAAATAAAAGGATTTCTAAGAATATGCATGTGGAAACAGCTGACCTTTGGGCCCGGTAGATGTATTTCGAGTTTCCTGTAAGTCGGTAGAGCAGAAGGAAAACATAGGCACTGCCAGCTACCCCGTGGCAAATCCCCGGCCCCTTCTTCAGCAGCCCTTTCTGCCATGTTAGCTCCCCACATCGGATACACGTGTCCAAGTACTGTGGTTTCTTGGAAACGAGATAAGCTTTGGCAAACAGATAAGCAATTCCTGTAAAAACATCAAAAGACAGTGAGAGGTGACTTTCGAGGTTTTTAAATAACACACAGCTTCTCAGAGGTGGACGCCTCACAAATCTCCCAGCATTCTAAGACAGCCTGTCTGAGATGTAGCCTGAGACACCGCATTTCCTTTTTGTTTTCTTTTGTTTTGAGACACCCCTACATTTCCAGCAAGCCGACTTCTAGGCACTACGCTTTCAGTAGCAAGACTATAGAATGTTCTACAGGAGAGTGTGGTTTTTTTCTCCAGTGTGATTAGTTTAAGCTATTTTAATTCTGTCATGGAGCTGGCTGCTGGAGAAAGAGAAACCTTTTGACTGAAGTATCTCAACTAATATGATCTACTATTTTCTTTACAAATGACTTAATATTTAATGATGCCTACACACTGGGAAACATTATGCACATGGGGCTGTTTTAAAGGGCAGTTTACCCAGCTTACTAATTAACCCCATAGACGGTCAGAATTTGCAATGTTTACATATCTATTACAATACCCTTTTCCTCAAGAGCAAAACTAGGAGTCTTTCCAAGAATAATAGTGCAAAAATCCAACAACCTCAGTAAGGCTTCGACTTCAGCTTTGAAGTGAGTCCTTCCCATGCCCAACATTCCATGGAAAGACACATTCCTTCGAAACTTGTCAACAAAGGCAATGTACAACCCAGAAGCAAGAGAAGAGACCAGACACATGCCAACTCTTAACTGAAATTCTTTTCGCCAAGTTGCAAGGTCTGGATGTTCATAAGGGAAGATACTAGTTATCCAGGATGACTCTGCCTCCTGGATAGCCTACTTTTCTCCAATACAGAATGCCCAAGGGTCTTTTAAGAACTTGCTTAATGGTAGAATACTGATCTAGCAAGGGTGAGGCACTGGAGTTCGTGCCCAGCACCCTCCAAAAGTACAAATAAAAAGTGGGAAGCTGAGCCGGGAGTGGTGGCGCACGCCTTTAATCCCAGCACTCGGGAGGCAGAGGCAGGCGGATCGCTGTGAGTTCGAGGCCAGCCTGGTCTACAAAGGGAGTCCAAGACAGCCAAGGCTACACAGAGAAACCCTGTCTCAAAAAACAAACAAACAAACAAACAAACAAAAAAAGTGGGAAGCCATGGACTTGAATGGAGTAGATATCTTGAGGAGCTCACTCACTAAGATTCGCTCTGCCTTTCATTGCTTTGAACAAGGTATTTATATATAACTTGATAGAGAAGAATTTTCTGTGTGGCCATAATGCAGGGCAAAAGGAGCTTGCCTCTCAAAGGGCCTTATGCTGGGTTTCTGCTGTTACTATCTTGAGATGCCTAATAGTGTTTTGTTTTGTTTTTAAATAAGTGCTTTTTAAAAAATTTTGTACTGAACTGCATAGCTAGTCCTGGCCCTGGGGAATGTAAAAGAAATGCTAACGATGGCATATGCCCTTTTCAGGTAGCCACTGTGACTAACAGAAAATAAGGTGTGTGTCCGTGTTGCTGCTGGGACATGTGGTGAATGGTAGTGTCAGTAAAACTAGGGAGACGAGCCAAGTGAAATTGTCTTGAGGGAAACAGTCAGGAGAGGCCTTGAAGGGAAGAAGAAGGGATTTTCTGCTTTGTAAGCTGCATAGGAAACTCCAGGCCCAAGAGGAGGCAAGTAAAGCATATCAGGCACCAAGATCACAGAGACGAAGGGGTTCCGAGACGTTGAAGACTATACACTACAAGATCAGTGTGGCAGCATCCTAGCCAACAAGGTAGAAATGTAGGAATGAGTTCAGATTATGCATGGTGTGATATTTTCTGTTAGGCCTTTTAGACTGCATACTGTGGGTAATAGGAAACTACAAGAAGTTGCTATATTATAAATTGGTTGATTTTGATTTTTGCATCACAATGCCTTTGTCCTTACACTGTATTGCAAGAAAAGACCTAAAGAAAGGCAGGATAGCTCAGAGCCTGTTTTGCTAGCAGAAAGATGGAAATGAAACTTGTCAAAGAGTAACTTCATAGGATGTGGTGGCTGTTTAGATACCAATTGAGCATAAACTACATGGCAAATGCTGATTTCAAAAGGCCACTGTCTTTAATGACTTTTGGAGATACAAACTAGGCTGTGTGCATACAAATATAGTTATGGGACCACACAGGAGGGTCCTTGCCTCTTAAGGAAAAGAGTGTCAGGTTTCTTTAACAGTGATAGGAACTTTCACAACTTGTTCCCCCCCCCCCATCACTAATTAGCATTTAACAATATGAAACACAAGTCAGTGACAGGGTATGACTTTGTCAAACACAGCCAGGAAATTAAATTATAATTTAATGCAGATGATTTGGGAGACTAAATCTTTGAAATGTGGGATCTCCAGAGACTTGTGTTGCATAGAAGACGCTGTCTCAACACACGGGAGCATCATCACCCAGGTTCATGGTAGGATGTGTAATTTTGCCAAGTCATTTACAAAATGTGGTTACCAACCTGTGCTTCAGAAGCTTTGTTCTTTGTTCAAAGTCACCTACCCAAGAGCCTTTGGGGAATGAATTTTTAAAACTGCTCACACCTGTGTTTCACACGGAGTAAAGGAAGTGCACTGTCAGTGTTACCAAAGTACTGATGTAACCTGATGCCGTGGAGAAGGTTATTTTAGCCACAGCGTTTGTTTTTAATGAGTTTGCAAATGACTTCTATCCTGTATTTCAGAGTGCTCAAGGTTATGAAGGGATCACATGAGTCTCCCTGCAATACTTTATTACGTTTAGTGAGGGGGGGGAAGCTATATGTTATTGTAGGTATTTATAAATGTGGGTGTTTCTAAAAGCATCTGAGATATAGCCCTTAGGAATGGCAATGGTCCAGGTGTAAAACTGTGTCAATGGTGACAAAAATACCGAGATTCACTACTCCACTTCAACATGTTCATTTAAGGTTTTTTAAAAAGTGACTTTTCTCAAGGGCACTTAGCTGGTTAGTGATAGAACTACAGTTAGACCCCAGATTTGTTAACCTATAGTCAAGAACTGGTTATACATTTCATACATAATAACTTGGGCAGTCACTGGTTGGGGTGGGCTGAAAGAAAGTCAGTGGAAACAGTGGCTCAGATAAAAGAGCATTAATGTTAAGTTTCATGTTGTAGCTTCTCTCTAGCAGGTTTTTAAGCACAGGACTGGACTGTCATCCCAAACCATCTGTGCTGCTCATACATTTATTCTCAAGATATTTTTTTCTCAAACAAATGAAATTATTTTTCTAGACCATTTCCTGTTAGATTTGGGTTTTACTGTAGTCAACTCTAGCAAGATCTTGACTGTCTTTGACCTGCATTAACCAGTTTTATAATCATTCCTTGGTGAGAGTTGAGGCTAACAGAAATAATGGGCCTCATCCCATTAGTGAATCAGGGTTTTCTGATACTTCGGTGATTACATGGATTTAATGTTTTTTGTTTTGAAGCAATATATTTATGCCACTCTTCTCAAAACACTTAGCATGAATGCTAAAGGATGATAAGCAAAGTCTCCAGTGTCATGAATCCTATGTTGCAATGTCATGGCCCATGATCCGCTGAAACAGATGACATTTTGGCATACATAAAGGGCAGAAAGGCAGCCATTTAAACACCTACATCAAGAGCAGGCTCATTCACTCATCTTAGTAAATTATCTTCCCACTCTATTAAGGGTTTTTACCAGCACAGTGAGTCTTTTTAAACTATTCTATATTCTAAACTAAATATATTCTATATTTGGGACATCTCCAAAATTCAAGGATCCTGGCATGCTTGGAGACTGTCCAGAGACCATCACTGGCAATGATTAAGGAGAATAGGAAATGGAAGTAGTGAGCATAACAAGAAACATAATGTCCAGAGTGGTAAATAACTGCTATGTTTCCCTCCGAAAAAGGTCAAACCAAGAAGTAATGGGCACAAATTATACCAGGCAGCAGTTAACCTGAACATAATGTACTATGTCCTGGTCCTTTTATAAATACACAGCTTGCCATTCCTTCCATAGTTAAATGTGGCAGGCAGAGAAAATATGGCAATAGGCAGTGACTTATATTATTCATCACCTCAAACTTTATCAAGGAGAAAGCAGAACTCCAGTTTGAAAGGAACATTAATTAAAGGGGGAAAGGAAGCAATAAAAATCAGGTAAGAAGACAAAGATAAATCAACTGTAATCTAAAGTTATGCTCTTTTGTTTGACGCAGTCTTGCAAACTGAATTAATTCATAATCAAAAATTTTAGAAGGCGAAAGTAGTTATAAACCACTATATGTGCATGAAATTGTCAAGGAACAAATTTAATAACTGTTATTTGATATTTCAATCCCTTTGTCAATTCACTGAATTTATTTGTTTTAGCTTCTCTTAAATTATTCCTTCTCCAAAGGACTAGTTAACGTTGTAATGAGACTTGAAAAAAGTGAGCTCAGGAGAGGTAGGTAATGAAGGTCTAGCCACATTTGAAGGCTCAATTTCTGAATTCACTGGGGATGGATTTTCATTTCCTTAGAAATTTCATTAGCTATTCCTAGCAATACCCAGTTGAACAAGAGTTTCAAAGCTGCGCATCTCAAACTTAGAGATTACAAATTTCATAAGGATAGCGATTGAGTTACACATTGTGATTCCCTGGGTTGTGATGGGCCTGAGATTAGAAATTTACAACCAGCAGTCATGTTACCAGGCTAGGGCCCACCATATAAATCACCAGGCTGCAGATGTATACCTTCTCTAGGTAAAAAACACGTTGAAAGGTGGCATTTGATTAGCATGTTACGTAAGTGTAATAGCAACACTGAATTTTAAACATTGCAACATTGTAAAGAATGTATCCTATCTTTTTTTTTTCAATGTTCTGGATTGAACCCATGTTCTTCTTTGCCCCAATCAAGTGCTCTACCAACAGTGCTGTGTCCCTAGCCCAGCCACCTCTATATTGAAATGAGTAGCCTACTGAAATAATGATATTTGGATTATATATCATCAAAATGAATTCGACCTATTTCCCTTGGCTTTTGATTCTGGGGCTCCTGACTTTTTTTTTTTTTTTTTTTTTGCATTCATGCTGGAAACCAAGACCAGCATTCTGAACACAGTAATCACTCGTTCTACCACTCAGAGACCCTACAAGTTTGGACTACATTTGTGATTCACATTATATTTTGAGGGAATGCTTGTTTAACATTATGGATAAAGTTAGGCATTTTTAAACCCATGAAATCCTTTAAAGATTGAGATATTTTTAGTTTTCAAATCTCTCAACTCGATAGCTAGGACTTATGATGAAAAATACCCTCAAATCTCAGAAAATGAACCTCCCTTTGGGTAAACTCAATGAAAGACCCTGTTTTCAGACAACAGTGTGTACGAGACCTGGAGCGCCATGGCACCAGTGGACCAGTTCGTTCTCTCTCTCGATGGTCTCTCCAAGCTCAGGTGGCCAGTTGCAATTCTGTTCCTGCTCCATGAGGAAGTCCACACTCTGCCACACAAGCTCCCGATCCGAAGGCTTGAGATGCTCATGGTAAGAAAGAAGCATCTGGAGAATGGATGACAGGCCATGAGCTGCCCCTGTATGGACAAACAGCATAATTTATCCACCAAAAGAGGAGAAACAGTATAATTTAATGAAAAGAAAACCATGAGCTTTTTTTTTTTTACATTAAAATATTATTTGAAAGCCAGGCGTGATGGTGCACGCCTTTAATCCCAGCACTCGGGAGGCAGAGGCAGGTGGATCTCTATGAGTTCGAGGCCAGCCTGGTCTACAAAGACAGACCAGGATAGCCGAGGTTACACAGAGAAACCCTGTCTCAAAAAAAATTACTCAAAAGCACATATAGTACTATAACAACTGAGTTGATAAAAAAACAAAACAACACCCCCCCCTTAAAAAAAACTGAATCAAAAAATACAGCTTGCAGCCTAAAACTGGCTCACTGGCTACTTTTGTGAATCAAGTTTTATTGTAACATAGCTATAGTCATCCATTCACACACTGTTCTCTGCTTCCTTCATGTCATACAGCAGACTTGTATTTATGTCTGAAACCATATGGATAGCAAACCATAAATAAAACTCTTAAGCTCCTCATAGAATATTTGATTTTATGAAAATGTTCCGAAAGCACTTGAAAAACAATTTGGTCTGGATATCCTAATAATCCATTAATCCATTCAAAATATAAGCATTAAGCATCCACTATGCACCAGATGCTATAGGTCCTAAGGACAGATGAGTGAACAAAACAGAGAAAGTCTTTTCTTTGGCAACATTTCTCTTGGCATCAATTCATTTAATTCTTCACAATTAACACTTGTGTTTTGGACATTATCTTACCATGGCGATACAGAGACGGATATGAGTTTGCTCATACTCTTGAAGACCTCTCCATTTAGTTCAGAAAATGAGCCATGTTTGAAAACAAATATTAGAACATAAGCGGTGACGTACTCTATAATAGATGTGTACCCGGAGAATGATGAGTGATTCTATGTGGCAACTCAACTGGACAAGATGTTGCCCGGCGATTTTGTTAGACATTATTTCTAGGTATGTCTTTTTGACTGCCTGTGGAAACAATAAATGTAGAACCTGTGGACTGATTAAAGAAGATTGCTTTTGTCAATTGTAGACAATCCTTATCTACTCATCAAAGGCCTGAATGGAACAAAAACACTAAGAAATAATTCTCCAGCTTAGACATTTGTCTTCTTTCTGTAGACTTGGACTTAGCCTGGAACTGGTCTGGATTTTCATCCTTATAATCCTTTAGGCCAATTCCTCTACTAGCTCTTCATTATTTATATAAATAAACAACATTCATATAAATATGTATATAATACATGACATATACAATTTAGACTATATATGATGTATACTATTTAGTTTTATATTAAAACACATTACACATTATATATTGATAATAATTCTTAGAAAGAATTATGGGTTTTCAGGAAAATATTTACACATTTACAAGAAATTTGGCTTGTGACATGTATATCAATGGCCAAAATCGCCAGTGATTCTCTTAAAAACAAAACAAACAAACAAACAAGCAAAACAACTATTAGCCAAGCATGATGCATACCCATGCCTGTAATCCCAGCACTCAGGAGGCAGAGGCAGGCAGATCTCTGTGAGTTCAAGGCCAGCCTGGTCTACAAAGTGAGTCCAGGACAGCCAAGGCTGCACAGAGAAACCCTGTCTTGAAAAAAGAAATCATAAATAAATGAAAATTTTAATGAAAGAACTTTAAAAGACACTGCTGGTATTTTGACACACTTTGCACTCCATACTTCCTGACTTAAATATCTGTTATTTTTGTCTCTGGCCACAAAAATATGCTCAATACACTGTGACAAGGCAGAGTTACCAGGCCTGGAGCAGCAGCTGCCACTGAACCAGAGAGCACATAGATAAATGGCTGAATTTCCTCAGCCATTGGGTAAGACAATTCTGAGACATGTCCCATATGGCTGCTAAGAGTCCTCAGTGGCACTAAGCTTATTCCAGTTTGAACGTGAAATAATTTTCATCAGATTATACAGTGAATTCTTGTTCTCCAATGAGTGGTGCTCTTTTGGGAGATTGCAGAAACTTTAGAATGTGGGGCCTATGTGAAGGAAATAGGTTACTTGGTCTATAGCTTTGAGGGTCTTCAGCCCCTTCCAGTCCCCTGATAGCTTATCTACCATGAGAAGAGTACCCTCTGCCATATGCTTCTGCTACCACGATGTTCTCCTCTATCATGAGACTGGAAGTGACATGGCCAGGTGACAACAGAATGAACCTTTTGAAACCCCAAGCCAAAAAAAAAAAAATCTTGCGTCCCTTAAGTTGTTACATTAGGCAATTTGTAAAAGCGACTCAAAAGTCTAACACAGAGCCTCTGTTATCCAGCACTGCTTGTTATTTCACAGTGAACTAAACTCTTCCTCTTCCCCGGTTCACTTCTCCACCCTCCTCTGAATGCTTTCTAGGATCATATTTCAAATCCATTTTTGTATTCAAATCCTGTTTCAGGGTCTGGGCCTCCAAAGACTTAGAAAAGAGTATAGAACTTCTTTGAGAAAACTCTCATAGACGTTGCTAATTAGCCATCCCTCCACTCATTTGGGTCCCCTCATTAAATGCACGCTCTGTGGCAAAGGTCCAAGGATCACAAAAGCTAAATGAATTAAACCCCATCCTGAACGTGCGCAAAACCTGACAGGGCAGTTGAACAAGTGAGTCACAGATTATAGTATGGTGAGGTGAGGACTCCATTGACAGTGTGGGCATGATGTCACCCGGCTTGCTTCAGGGGAAAATACCTGAAACATGTCAACGATTCTCAAGATAGACTTCAACAGCCTCCTCCCTAAGCCACAGAAAGTGTCTTAGTATATCCCACAAGGTTTCGCACAGAGTTTTGAAGTCTGGGTATTCCAAGGAGATGAAGGGCTTGTGGGCCGTGAAACATTCTAGGCAAAAGGAACATAAGTAATAGTTTAAAGGTAAGAGGCTGCTTTGTGTGTGGAGAAAGAAAGTACAGTAGACAGAAAGAGACATGGTTTAAGGGTGGTTTCCAAAGAGCCTTACCAATCTTGCTCAGGGCTGTAAGAACTCAAATTGGGAGGAACTCATGTTTTCTTCACAGGAGTCAGAGCTCAAAATCAGAGTCAAAATCAGTTCAGTTGCCTATTATGCATCTGCTATCACTAAAAACTTAGAGGACTAATCTTATTCCCCTATGCAAAACCACTACTTAGAATCAGTGTGACAACTCTTCGCTATATCTCAACAAAGTTAAGCCATGTCAGGAAGCTGAAACAGAATATCTGACAGCCTATGCGATGTATTGAGACTTCTACCTCAACTAAATAAACAGGTGATATAATAAAAGCTTTAGTGTTCAGTGAATATAAATGGTAAAATATTTACGTATTTTTGTCATTCAGACTATGAAACGATATTAAATTATATCTCAACTTTGGTTTTCTTTTTCTTTTTTCTTTCATTTTGGTTTTGGCTTTTTTTTTTTGGTTGTTTTTTTTTTTGTTGTTGTTGTTGTTTTGGTTTTGTTTTGGTTTTGGTTTGATTTGTTTTTGTTTTGTTTTGTTTTGTTTTGTTTTGTTTTGCTATCCTGGACTCACTCTGTAGACCAGGCTGGCCTTGAACTCACAGCTATCCTCCTGCCTCTCCCTCCTGGGTGTTGGGATTAAAGGCGTGCGCCACTCTGCCTGGCTCAACTTTGGTTATCAAATGTCCTAAAGTATTTCTGGTTCATGAATAATAATGGCCTATAGCAAAACTGAAAGCACTTCTTCTTTACTCAGGGTTACTATTAGTGGCTCTCCAGCCTGTAAGTGTGTGTCACTCACCCAAGTATTCGGTTCCATAGTAGGAGTACATCAAGGGGAACGGTTTTCTCTTCTTCAGCGCATACTGCTTCCCAGAGTCCAGAATCGCCTGGCATATGGATTTAATTTGTGCTGGGGTCAGTACCTGAATAAAGAAAGAAATCAAGAAACCAAAGTCAAAAGAGGACCTCTATCTCTGTCCCCTCAGACATTAAAAAGGCCACCAACATATTGCCAGCTTCCTTTCCTATACGTGTGGGATGCATTCCACATTTTCCTGAATACTAGGTAACCACTGTAACAATTAAGTTACATCCACAGGCTCTATAGATAAGAGTTAACCCATCAGGCTGTGGGGGCACACACCTTTAATCCCAGCACTTGGGAGGCAGAAGCAGGCAGATCTCTGTGAGTTCGAGGCCAGCCTGGTCTACAAAGTGAGTTCTAGGACAGCCAGGGCTATACAGGGAAACCCTGTCTAAAAAAAAAAAAAAAAAAAAAAACAGAATGAAAAAAAAAACTTTGTTTTTACCACTGGTTCTTCTTTTCATTCAAGTTTGTCTACCCTCTTCAGAACACTTAAAACAGCCACTTTTGCTGTGATAGGTTGTTATAAAATGCAAAGACCACCATCTAGATGTTCTATCATTAATCTTTGTCACTGGAACAAGAATTTGCTCAAGAAAGAACAAATAGTGCTGCTAATGGATAAGGCTTATCAAAGCTACTACTCCTGATACAATATATGCTGCAGGCCTGGCCCACACATCAGTTCTTTGGTTTGAGGCATTTATTTAGGCTGTGCTTATAAAGCCATGTCTCCACAACAAGCTACTGCATGGCAAATTCAGAGCAGCCACTTGCATTCCCAGAATGAAAGCAAAGTTAGTTGTGCCAAGACAAAAAAAATCACGTTAACAACAACAAAAAAAAAAAAATATCACATTAACATCAAAAGGACTCAGAATAAACAAAAGCTGACATGGAAGGACTTATAGTCTTTCACATTTTGCTCAATTGTCTGTAATCAGTTTTAGGACTATGAAGAAAGATGAAAATGTTCCCAAGCCTCCTAAACATCAGGGAGTTTGAGTCTCCTCTGGTTTGCACTGTGTTCTGTGACCTGCCTTCCCTCAGGGGCCAACTGGATGCTTCCTTTGGTTTGTTTCCTCTCTCACCAGGCTTCCTGCTATGACACAACACTCACGCTGTCTTAGATCTGTATCTCACTAGACTATCAGTCCCTGGAGAGGAAAGATTGTGACAGTTCATCATTTTGGATCCTTGGTGCCTGACACAGAATTGCGGTTGGGGGAAGAGGAGCCTTTGGTAACAGATGAGTAAGTTCTACGTGAAGTATAAAATACAGAGTCTTCTTTCCCTTACCCGTCTCCTCTCTTTCCCCCTTTCTTTCACGAGCATTTCTTAAGCTTATACTCCACTAAGTTTACCATGGGTGCTGGCACTAAAGACAATGAACATGATAGACACAACACTGGCTCTGGGGACACCAAGCTTCCAAAAAGGCAAATGTGAATAGAAAAGTAGTGGTTAAGGGTGACCTGGAAAAAGTGATCTACAGTCCAGCCTGATTGAAGGAATCTATAATCAGGAAAAAGCTCACTGAATTTTGGCCCCTCTCCTAAGATGCATATATTATATTTCTTTATCTAGATCTGTAATTAGACCAACCAATTAGTTTTAAATAAAACACTGATCATGGAAGCCATAGCTTTCCTCTGTTTTACCTGATATTAGGAAAGTAAAATACAATCCAGTTTCTGGGTTCCTCGAATCTAAGACTTAGTTAGAAAAATAATTACTGAGAGAGGAAATGGTTGCTCAGGGTGGCACACATCCTATAGTTCAAGCACTTGGGAGGCTGAGACAAGAGAATCTCACGTTCTGGGTTTGCCTGGCCTATATACTAATGCCCCATTTCACAATATATATTTAAATATATTAAAATATAAAAGGAAACTGTCTATTCGTTAATTTGCCAATTAAGATTTATTGAGCTACTATTCTAGTAAGGCCTTCACAAGATATCATGGGAAGATTCTTGAAAACATGTGTCACATTTTGCCCTATAGGGAATTCACTGTTTGTTGATAGAGATGAGAAGTAGACAACAGCCTAATGCAACAAGCTCACAAGCCTAGAGATGGAAAGAAACATGGATGATGAAGTGCTGTCCAGCTTCCCTAAGATTTTACCTTCTCCTCAGTTCCACTTGCCCAGAAACAATAAAACACTGATCATGGAAGCCATAGCTTTCTTCTGTTTTACCCAATATTAGGAAAGTAAAATACAATCCAGTTTCTGGGTTCCTCGAATCCAAATTCAATTTCATGGCTTTCGATTTCAACTTTCCTTTTATTAGCTGCCTGTCTTTGTCTCTTGATCCCATCTCTTTTTTTCTTCCTATCAAGGAGAATGCCATCTTCCTACGGATTATCAGTGTCACATCCACTCAGACTTGGGGTCTTCCTTTACCTTATTGCATATTTCTTCTAAATGACTTTCCAACTCTAAACTTATATAAGCTGCCCCCACCATTCATCTGCCATATGAAAACATTCTGTTTTTTAGTTGGAGCAACTGATTTTATATTCAATCTTGTTGTTTAAAGTTTGCATCATATTTCTTTGAGAGGGGGTGGGTTTCAAGACAGGGTTTCTCTGTGTAGCCCTGGCTGTCCTGGAACTTGCTCTGTAGACCTGGCTGGCCTCGAACTCACAGAGACCAACTAACTAAGCAGGGCTCACAGAGACTGAAGCAGCCATCACGAAGCCTTCATGGGTCTGTGATAGGTCCTCTGCATAGATTATGGTTATGTAGTTTGGTGTTCTTGTGGGACTCCTGACAGCCTAGTTTTATTGCATCTTGCTCTGCTGTGTTCAGGTGATATCCTGGGAGGCCTGCTCCTTTCTGAAGGGAAACACAGGAGGGAGTGGATGTGGGAGACAGGGGAGGTAGGAGACTAGGAGGATTAGAGGAAAGAAATGTGTTGAAAACAAAACAAAAGTCTTGCATCGTTAATCTCAAATCGGCCCCTCCATTATGGTTTTCTTTTAAAAACTTGCTAAGATCCTTGGAGGGTTTGGACCTAAGAAGATTCTATGCTGGTCCCATCTATCCTCTATTTTCCTAGGAACATATCTTGCTTCTTGACTATCTACAGATCTTGTCTGTCCTGTATTGATTCTGAGTCCCCCTGACAGACAATATTTTTTGTGTGTGGTAGAAAACGGCCGGTGAATTTTCAGAGATGCACTCACCAGAATTCCTAAATTACCACAATTTTTCCTATTTGCTTTTCATATTCAGAACTGAAAAGTGTCTTATCCTTTCTTCAGTTGAACATGTATTCATCTTCTATTTGTTTTGAAGCTAGAAAAAGAAATCAGCTTGCCCCGTGTATGGCGCCCTCCCCCATTCTTTTCATCCCACAGCTCAAAACAGGGAACGAATTTATAAAATATTCTTTCAAAAACCTTGCCTGGTCATGCGTCATGTCTGGGCGGTTTCTTCTTATCTCACAGAAACACCATGAAAAACAAAGAGAACACCGGAGCTTGTTCAGCTGGATAGAGAGTAGTTGTGTGTGCACTTCCTTATCTCCAGGAACAGACAAGACCTACCCTGGAGTTTATTGATCAGCAAATAAAAACTGGAAATAGTTCTTCTTAAAAGTCTGGGTGTGGGAAAGAATATCGAGAGAGAATATTTGTCCCTCCTTCCCCCACCCCACCCCCAGCCCCTTAACAAACAGTGCAGAACAAAAGCTGCGGGTCAGGGAGGAGCTGGGAGTGAGTCTTAAGGGTAAGGGCCTGGGGGGCGGGATTGTTCTCTATACATCTGCTCTGTCAAACAACCCTTCATTTCCTGTTTCAAGCAGTCAGGAAGGTGAATGTGCACGCCCTCTGAGGAGATGCCCTCAAGGTACATACACTCAGATATCCTGGAATGAGGAAGCAGCATTTCCAATATGGACTGTGTGACAGGAAGCTGCCTAGGCTCTCCCTGTTCATCAGAGCTCTCCTAAAACAAGCCTTATCCCTTCTCCTGGATTCTTAACACTGAAGGCTTAATACTGTGCTGATACTTTGGCTTACTTAGGCATTTTTCAACTTCTTTTCCCTACATTGAATTAAAATAAAGATCTCTCAAAAAATGCAGAAGCACGTCTGTGGCTGTTTGCTTTAAACAGTTTCATTAGTTAAATGATTCACGTCACTGACCCTGTAACATAGTCTTATTAGCCTGGCCTCTGAGTATGAAGAGATGAAAGAGCAATAAAATAAATTATATGTTTCTGGGTCCTGCCTGAAGGCTATGACTGAACCACATCCGTGCAGAAATGACCTTTGCTCAGGAACCGAATAGAATGGACTAAGCTGCGAGATGGTTGCCCCACACTACAGCCTCTGTCCTGGCACACAGCCCCTATGAAATAGCAATCTTTGTTAGCTATATCTCTTTGTCTGGGCATCAGATACCACTGGCCCTTCCCCCATCAGCAGTAATTGGATTTTCAGATAGCAGCAGTGAAATCCTAGGTTTATCAGTGTGGTAAGGCATCCTACACTATCAAATTCCTCTTCTCAACAATTTGAAATGGATATTGTAAAAGAAGTGGAGCTGTCGGTAATCACAGTCGATGCTGACTGCAGGTCATGAGGTAGAGATGGGCCCACGCACAAGCTGAGACTTGGTGGGTTAACTATGCAGGAGCTATGACGGAGAAGACGGAATAAGCCACCTCGAAGTGAGAGCGAAAAGAGGCTGGGGCAGGTACACCAGCAGAAACAATGATGTGGAAAGAAACGTAGAGACAGCTAGCTGGTCCCCATAGCTCTGAATTCCTCGCAGTTTAGGGAAATCCCCTTTAAGGCATCCTGCCACGTTTTTATACAGCACACACGCTCTCATCCATTGTCCTAGCTGGAGTTACTTTAAAAAGCCTCAGGTTTGTTGTCTCGCCTGCTCTCCAGGCCCAGCAGCCCTGATTGGAACAGCAGCTTGGACATAAAGCCAACTCTTTCTTTATTCACATCTCCATCCTCCAAGCAACATAGCAGCTCCGCTGCCTGCCAGTCTAAATCTTCCCAGACAAAACAATGATGAGGCCTGAATCTAAGACACACATCAGAGACTTCGGTCTTCCTCTGTCCTCTGTCGCTGGGCATTGTCAAAAGCTCATTCTAAACATCTGAGATCTCAGAAGTATCTGCTCCTCAAAGTGTGGGCCACAGACCCGAAGTCTTGCCATCAGCTAAGAACTTTGGAAATACAGATTCCCAGGTCCCAATCCACAATCCACCGTATCAGAAACTGAATTTTAAGGAGGGCACCAGGTGGCATGAACTCACATTCAGGCTTGAGAAGCACAAGGTTTAAAGTAAGATATTATCCGTGAATTCCTAAAGGCCCCTGCTGTTACACGAGGTCCTGATGATAACCTGCATTTCAATTGCTTAAGTCAGACTTACTATGTTTTCAAAACTGCTTAAAATATTTTATTTTTTAATATTAAAATTTTAATAGTTTATAAATATGCATGCGTGCCTGAATATATGTCTATGATGTGCCACATGCATGCAGTGCCCAAGGAGGCCAGAATTGGGATTGGGTCCCCTAGAACTGGAGTTACAGACAGTTGTGAGCTGTCATTTGGGTGCTGGGAATCAAAGCTTGGTCCTTTGGAAAAGAAGCCAGTGCTCTTAACTGGTCTCCAGCCCCCAGCCCCCACCTCCCAACTGTGCCTACCATTTCCTTGGTTTCTGTATTGAGGAAAGGAAACCGACAAGTTTTTGCAAACAGGTATTAAAGATAGTGCTTAGAGGGTATCATCAACTCCCTATAAAACTCCTTTCATGACTCACTTAAGAAAGCAACAAATTAATAAGCTTTGATTTTATTATAGAGGGACAGCAATAACATTGCCTTACATTTTCTGGACCATGAGACAGAAATTTGAAAGTCAGCATGAAATTCTTCATTTCCTACTTAACATTTTTTTGGGGAGGGAGGTTAGTTTTGAGACATGGCCTCACTATGTAGTCTTGGATAACATGAAACTCACTATGTAGACCAGAGTGGTCTCAAACTCATAGAGGTCTGACTGCCTCTCCTTCTGGAGTGTTGACATTAAAGGTGTGTGCTCCTTTGCCAGGATGCTACCTATACCTTTTTGTGTCAACTTAGAAGAGATACTATAGCCTCTTTCTCCCCCCTCCCTCCAGATAACAGTGTTATTACAAGTAGTTGGGATGTATCCTCCCTCCTTCCTGGTATTCAGGCACATGGCAGCTTCACCATTGTGTCTCTTGTCTCTAGGTATGGTACCAGTAATAGAGACAATAGCACATGGCATACTACAAGACAGAGATCAAGACAATTCTGTATTTCCAGTGGGTACCAGGGCAGAGTAGAATAGCATCCTACTCTCTATTGTAAACTTATTTTTTTAATTATCAATCTAAAGAAATGTTAGGAAATTTTCTATAAGAACAATATTCACATGTGGATATTTGTACTTTTGCTTTTGTTTTTTTGGGGGGAGGTTCTTTTTGGTTTGTTTGTTTGTTTGTTTGTTTGTTTGAGATAGGGTTTCCCTTGTAGTCCTGGCTGGCCTGGCTTAGCTGTGTAGACCAGGCTGGCCTCGAACTCACAAAGATCCATCTGCCTCTGCCTCTCAAGTGCTGGGATTAAAGGCGTGAGCCACCGCGCCCGGCCTCACTTTTGTTGTCTCTGGAGCTGTAGTCCGCTTGGAGTTCTCTGGGTTACTTAGAAAAGCCAAGCCTTTCATGAAATGTCTTTAGTGGGTAGATATTTATATAAGGTAGCAAGAAGACAAAACATGGAACAACAATGTATACACAAATCAACTTGAAACTCTTGATAAACATGAGGATTCTATATCTGTTACATCTAAAGTGAGACTGAGATTCTCCATTTCTAACAACCAACCGCCAGATGATGCTGAGGCTGGCGCTATTGCCTCTGGACCACACCTGAAGAGGCAAAGGATGATGGAAGCAGAGGGGCTGGTTTTAGTACACAGGATTTCTTTCTCTTAGGAAAAGTGAGAAATCTAGAATGGAGGAACTATAGGAAGTTTGAAAAACAGTAAGGGAAGAAAGAGAGTGTGCCAAGCATAACGTTATACAATCATTAGATTACTTAGAAAAAAGAAGCAATGTGCTGCATGCAGGAAAAACATGCCTACATTTGCAAAGCCCAGTGGGGAGCTCTTGTAGCCACTGTGGCCAGGCTTGTTATTTTCTTAATTAGTCTCCAAATGGGGCATGTGTGCTGGTGCAGAATGAGCAAGTTCCTTCCATCTGGTTTTCCTGAGGCTCCCTGACTATTACTCTGCTAAGCAATGAAGAATGAGAGGCAGGCTGCTAGAGCAATGATTAGTCTCCAGTCATTAAAGGAACTCAGCAGGGAATTCCAGTTGGGAACAGTTGGTCCACTACCATTTCACTGTTGTTTCTATTTCTCTCTCATGTCAAGAAACATGAACCTACGAAACACAGCAACCGGAAAAGAAAAACAGGTTTGACTTCATTTTTGCGGACTATTGACTTTAAAGACTCAGAGCCACTGGTCACCCAGTCAGGATCCAGTGTCACTACAGGAGGACTCAAAAGGGGATCAAGACACTTACCACACCTATCTCCTCAGGTACTGGTAAGACTCCCATAAAAGGGTAATTAGTTTTTAGTATATGGTTGCACGTTGCAATCATTGGGGAAATATTGAAAATTCTTGCCTTGTTTTTTCTTTGTTTTGTTTTATTTTATTCTGTTCTGTTCTGTTGAGACAGGGTTTCTCTGTGTAGCTCTCGCTGCCATGGAACTCATTTTGTAGACCACACTGACCTCGAACTCACAAAGATCTATCTGCCTGCCTTTGTCTCCAAGTGCTGGGATTAAAGGCATGTATCACCACTACCTGGTTTAAAAATTCTTAACACCTAGACCTAAGGCCAAACTAAGGGCATCATAATGCCTGGGTCACGCACTCCAGCATCTGCATATGTTTTTAAGTTCTTCAAATGATTATAAAATGTCAATGTTGAAAAGTACTGCCACAAAATAGTAAATTACTACAAAAACATAGAAAGACAATATGAAAAAGGAGGAGGAGGAGGAAGAAGATTAAATGGAAGATATAGGTACAATAGGTGTAATAGGTATGGAGAAACAGCCTTTACTGTAAGACAAACATGAATAGAAGGGAGACACTGATGTAAGCATAAATGGCTATGCTGGATCATGCTAGAGGTCCTCCAAACACTACCCAGTGTTTCCAAGCCAGCTAACAATATACCACGTGATGGAAGTTAATGAAGAAACCATAAAACCCAGCAGACTGTGCACTGGACTAGTAATCAGGAGATCTTGGGTTTGAGATCCAATTTTGGCATCATAATCATGGTTAAGTGCTTAGACTTCACTTCCGTCTTTTTGTCAAATAAAGGAGTGAAGCTAAACTCTGTCTACTACCTAAGTGGTTCTCATTGTGTGTGTGTGTGTGTGTGTGTGTGTGTGTGTGTGTGTGTGTGTGT
>OU015760.1:16904218-16959251 GCA_907169655.1 Acomys percivali
GTGTGTGTGTGTGTGTGTGTGTGTGTGTGTGTGTGTGTGTGTGTGTGACTACTGGGCTTACATAAGTCAGGATCACTCACCGTGAATGGGGAAAATGTTCAGGGGGCCTTACCATTCCTTGATGAACTACTGAAAATCGACAGATTCTAGAAAAGAATCAGGCATAGTATCCAGTTCTGTATTCACTCATGAGCTGATGGACTCTAAGGAATAGTTCTAAACACATGGTGGCACAGACGCCCTCCTTAAACTCTGCAGGACACAAAACAAACGTCAGGTGAATATTGGAAAGAGATTTGCAGGTAAGAGGAACTGACAGAGGTAGGAGTGAGATCAGAAAGGCAGTACAATAAGTTGAGGTAAGCCTTTGCTACATGACAGCTTCTCTTTAAAAAAAAAAACTCAACAAAACAAAAGCAAAAAACATAAGCATGGAGTTCAGAGTCTCGACCAAGACCTGGATCCCAAATGTCGATTTACTACTTGCTAGTAGTGTGGATTTGGGCAGGTTACACAATTTTTCCTGTTATGGTTTACATATTAAGTACCCCTTAAAGTTTATATGAAAGGACTGGGGTTGCTACTTTGGAAGCCATGGAAACATTGGGAAGTGAGGCTTAGAAAAAGCAGGTCAGGGGGAAGGGAGCGCTTGTCCTTAGGGGCTGTACCTTCTCCTAGGCACCTAGGCACCTGTCTATCTCTATGCTTTCTGTATGCTCCTTCCAGGCATGATGCTTTGCCCACCTCTGGTAACAGGAGCGCTGCCCAACCATAGGTCAAAAATTGAAACAGTGGATCAAAATAACTATTTTCTTCTTGTAAGATGTTCTGCCAGATATTTTGATACATTAATAAAGAGTGTCACATATTGTAGGATTGTCACTGTGTCCAAACATGAGCAGGTTGTTCAGAAGCCTTTGGAACTGGTAGGAACTCAGATGATTAGTCCTTGCCACCTGCCTTCGAGACAGGGTCTCTCTGTATATCCTTGACTGTCCTGGACTCGCTTTGTAGACCAGGCTGGCCTCAAACTCACAGAGATCCACCTGCCTCTCCCTCCCCAGTGCTGAAATTACAGGTATGCGCCACCATGCTCGGATAGATGATTAGTTCTTTAGGAATGAAGGTTATGCTCATGAGGTTTCCGGAAGAGGCAAATGTTTTATTGGAAATTAGACTGGAGGAGAATCTTTGGGCATTCCTTCGTGTGTGCGACATCAGATGTCTTCCTCACTTGTCTACTTTTTTGTGTGTGATAGGGCCTCTCACTGAACCTCCAGCTCACGCCTGCCATCTGCCTGCATCTGTCTCCCTAATTCTGCGATTACAGGTATGCACAACCTGCCCAGTTTTTACATAGGTTCTGGAACTGAACTCGGGTCCACATGCTGCTGCAGTACTAACTGCACAGACTGAGCCATCTCTCTAGCCAGCTCATATTATATTCTGACAAAGAACTTGCATGCATGTCCCTGCCCCCAAGACATTGTAGGAATCTGAGTTTAAAGGCTACAGGATAATCTGGCCCAGTACATATCCAGGTGGCATTTCAGCTGCACCATAATTGTTGCCACTTGCGTTTGGCCAGGTTCATGGTAAGATTCAGTAGTGAAAAGTAGGCCAGAGAATCCTGAGATACGGGGGAAAATGCTGTGTTAATGAAGAGAGTTTCTAAAGAGATTAGTATCCTTTCTAGTAGAAAACCTAATGGAGTACAATAACATTCTTAAAATTGTCTATTTACTTTGGGCGTAATAAAAAAAAAAACAGCTAATGGAGGCCAGTCCTCTCCTACTATGTGGGCTCCCAGGAGCAAACTCATTAGGCCTGGTTGGCAGCAGGTGCCTTTACCTGCTGAGCCATCTCACTGTCCATAAACTCTTTTTACATCAGTTGCTTGAACATCTGGATTCATCAGTCATCTATGATCCCTAAAATAATCGACCACAGTTTGGGTAAGTTGAACATTGTGTGTGACAAAACAGCTGACAACGTTATGTTTTGGAAAGACTGATTCGGGCCCATGAATTCAGAACTTTCAGTGCACAGGCGTCAACTCCATTGATTCCAGACTGGCTGTGGGAGCATGAGTCAGAGAAGGTGTGCTGGTTAGCCTTCTGTCAATTAACTGAAAATGATCTCACGTCATCTGAGAATGAACCTCAATTGAGAAAAATGTTCCCATAAGAATGGCCTGCAATGACTGGAGCCTACCATAGATGTCTTCTGAAAGACTCCACCTAGCAGGGGATCAAAGCAGAAGCTGAGTCTCACAGGCAAACTTTGGGCAGAGAGCAGGGAGTCTTATGGAAGAATAGGGGGATAGAGGGACATGGAGGGGACAGAAGCTCCACAGGAAGACCAACAGAGCTAACAAATCTGGGCCCAGTAGGGCCGGCAGAGACTGATGCACCAACCAAGGACCATGCATTCATTGAGAAGACCTAGGCCCTATGCTTAGATGTAGCCAATAGGCAGCTCAGTCTCCATATGGGTCCCCTTATTAATGGGAGCAGGGGCCGTCCCTGCCATGGACCCTGTTGCCTGCTATTTGATCATTTCCTCCTAGTTGGCTGCCTTACCAGGCCACAGAGGAAGAGGATGCAGGCAGTCGTGATGACACTTAGTAGGCTGGGGTCAGTTGATAAGAGAGAAGGGCTTCCTCTCTCTGATGACTAGGGGAGGGGAATAGGGGGCAAGAAGGAGGGAGGGTGGGACTGGGAGGAGACAAGGGAAGGGGCTACAACTGGCATGTAAAGTGAACAAATTTTTAAAAATAAATTTAAATTAAAAAAAAGATTGGATGCTGGAGAGATGGCTCAGAGGTTAAGAGCACTGTCTGTTCTTCCAGAGGTCCTGAGTTCAATTCCCGACAACCAAATGGTTGCTAACAACCATCTATAATGAGATCTGGTGCCCTCTTCTGGTGTGCAGGCACACATGCAGGCAGAATATTGTACAAATAATAAATAAAGCTTGGCCTGCAAGCAAGCCTGTTGGGTATATTTTTAATTGCTTATTGATGTAGAAGGGCTCATCCCACTGTGGTCAATGCCATCCCTGGGCAGGTAGTCCTGGGATGTATAAGAAAACAAACTTATTGGGTGGAAAGATGGCTCAGCAGTTAAGAATGCACATATCATTCTTCCAGAGGACCGAAGATTAATTCTCAGCTCCTATTTGCAGCTCATATCTGCTTGTAACTCTAGTTATAGAGGATTTGATACCCTCCTCTGGTCACCTCGAGCACCAGGCATACACATGGTACATAGACATACATGTAGGCAAATTACTCATACAAATAAAAAGAAATAAAATTTAAAAACAAGAAATCAAATTGAGTAAGCTAGGAAGAGCAAGCCAGGAAGCAGCAGTCCTCTATGGCCTCTGCTTTGTATCACATCAACGGAGTGAAAACTGTAAGTAGGTTACTTATCCAAGAGTGGACAGAAAGCAGAGAAAGAAGAAAGAAAGAACTAGGACCAGGTATATCTTTCAAAAGCATCCCTCTCAGTTGCCTACTTTCTCTAGCTAGGCCCAAACTCCTAAATTCTCCAGCATCTCTCTAAATAAGGTCACCAGCTAAGGACCAAGATTTCAAACATAAACCCATGGAGCACATTTGCATTCAAACCATTAGCTCAGACACTTAATGCATATTACACAGTAGGCCCTCCCCTGTAAGCCAGTGATAGATGAGGACGCCATCGCACTATTCTCAAGCCATGGCCCATCTTTTCAAGTAAAGATAAGTTTGTAAGGGCACCTACTGTCAACCAAGCCAAATAACTTGGATACTGGGAGCCCACATGGTAGGAGAGAACTGACTCCTGCAAGTTGTTGAAACTAAAGCTATTGGTTAGATGGAAGGAGAGGATGAAGGAAGAGGGGAACTATGGTTGGAAAGTTAGAACTTCAGGTATTTTGGAGCATCAGTAGATGATGCGCACATGATACTGTGCTAGAGAGATTGATGTAAAAGTGACTTTTATTCTTCTGATATAACTGTCATCTTGGGAGTTTGCTGCTAACCTAGTCCTAGTCCTGGAAGCTTCTAGCCTCTGTAAAATCTAACCTAGGCCTAGAATGTTGTAGCCTCTGAGACTTACTGCTAATAAGCTCACCCTTTCTAGTTCTTTCTGAACTCTGGCTGGCTGGATCAACTCAGCTGTTCTGGCTCAAGCTCTTCTCCCAGCTGACTGATTCAAACTGGCTTCTCTCTTGGCCTTGGCCTGAATTGCTCTGCTTGGCCTCATACAAACTTTGGTAAAATGTTCTAATCTTCTGGCTCCTTCTCATTCTTTGGTTTGTTCTGTCTTCACCTGTATCTAGCTTGTTCTCTCTTTAACTTCTCTATAAAACTCTCCCCGTAAAGCTGCCTCTGAATTCCGTGAACTGAACTGCCACAAATTCAACTCTACTGCACTGCCTCTCAACTCACTGACTCCATTGAACTGCCTGAACAGCACTGACTAGAACTCAAATCTGCATGCCTATGTCTCCTGAGTGCTGGGATTAAAGGTGTGTACCACCACAGCTAGACTTAAGCTTTTTACCTGAAACTTGTTCTATACCAGGCTGGCCTTGAACTCAGAGATCTGCTTGCCTCTGGAATTATTCAAGCCAAGTTGCTGGATTAAAATTCTTCTGCAGATTAGAACTACAGACATATGTGGTTACTTAGAATAATATAAACAAAAGAAGCCTTTCCTATCCTCAAAGGCCAATATTGCTCTGCATTTGTGACTTCCTCTCCTGGTTCCCTACTTAACATTCTCACATCGTATCCCTTGACAAATTTCAGTTTTATTACGAAGGCAATCCTGTGTTTAGCCCCTGTTCAGATAGTGAATAGCCTTAGCCAAACACTACAACACCCTTGTTCCTTGAAAGACAGTATTTTTTATGTCTAGGGTTGGCAACAGTTTTTGATTAATGTGGAAATCTGCAGGAACTTCTTTTACACTTTTTTCTTCATAATAGGTAAACATAAAATGGATGGAGTTGGCTGTTATGACTGTCATTCTGATGATTTTGTTGTTTTGAGTAATACACAAGATCTGATGGAGAGACATGTATCTTGTATCCTGTGGCAATCAGCATGTGGGTGAAGAGCCAATACTAAAGAAAATTATGAGGGATAAAGGAAAATCTTGGGGGCTTGTGTACATCATTAAAGCATGTGTATCACAACCAGGACTACTCCCGCTATGAGAAAGTTAATCTCTTTTGAAAAGTTATTCTTCGTAGCATTATTTAAAAACTTGTCAGCTTGGTAGGCAGCTGCCAACCAAACAGCATTGCAAGCATTCATCTCCCTGTCTGCCCATGTACATCTGCTTATGCAAAATCCTATACTGCTGGAGCTCTTTAATTAGGGGCCAACAGCCTAAACAGGCAAATTCAAATGCTATGTCCACTTCTGTCTGTACTCGTGATGGACTCTTCTCCTAGAGCTCAGGGACAAAGAAAGGAAAAGAAACTGTCACATTTGCTGCCACTGTCCAAGATGATCCCTCCAATGTGCCAGCCTGACAGTTGATCTTCAAATCCTCAAGGCTGCATTGGGAAGACAGAGGAAGCTCATGGGAGCCTTAGCAACAAGTGCTCTGGAGCAATTATCTCCTTTTTGAGGACTTGCTGTCCTCTCAACTGAAGTGACTCTATTATGTAGTACCTACTATTGACACCTTAGAGAACAATTCATGAAAATGATTTTTGATGAACAATACTTGAACAAATTGCAGCTTTTAAAGGCTATTCTTTCTCATAGAAGCTTTCCAAAGGAGTAGCTAAGAGAGTTGCTTTTGTTTGATTGAAAACTGGCGAGGGAAAGTGAAGAGTCTTTTAAACTGCTTACATCTTTGTTCCTTTCCCCTAGTACCTTAAAATACATTTTAATGAGTGTGCTTCTCAGTGTGATATGGAGCTGGCTTGGTCATGAATGGTACCTTCTGCATATGCAAAGCTAAGGCGATTGGACGGGAGGAGAGGATGAAGGAAGAGGGTAGCTAAGGTTGGAAAGATCTGACCTCCACACTTAGTCCTTATATTCCCCTCAACACTTTAATCTTTTTGACTTCATTGTCCTTATATGTAAAATGAAGTGGCTGACTTATCACCTCTCTTTGGTCTTTTCTTGGTTATAACAATACCTAAGTAAGGCATTAAAGAGAAACTGTCCCTTTTGTCCATGCCCAAAGCAATGTTGTTGTCCTGACATTTTCCAATAGTTTAAAAGGAATAGAAATTACCAACTGCAACAGGTTTCTAGCTTGGTGAGTGCAGAGCCAAAGTAACCACGGTGAAGAATATTTTCTAGCATGGAGAAAGATCCATTACCTTCAACATGTACGGAGAATTCGCTCTAAAGCGATTCCTTTGGAACAAAGGAAGTATGAGGAGTTTATTCATCAGGGAGGCTGCAGTCATTCATACAGCAGAGCATTTCAGGGGTGGACATCCTCCTGAGCATATTCAGGTAAGAGTTGTATTTCTTGAGCATGCTTAGTTTGAGGTTACAGTTGAAGAAGGAGAAATGGCAGTCATGTTTTTGTGCAGATTTATCTCAAAGTCGCACAAGACATGTTTGAAAGGGTAATGGTAGACAGGAACCCTTGTAGATATTCTTAGCTTACATCATAAAAATGGCGGACAGGAACCCATCTGGGAATGCTCAGAACTTTCCTCATGAAGTTGTAGTGAACAATTAGAAAAAGTACTTTGGAAGTGGGTTAATATCAGAGTTTTTCCTTGGAGGTATATTTCTAGGTTAGCAGCTAATAAAATGATTCTGGTTCCTTTCCCTCACCCTGATTTCTTTTAAGGAAAAAAAAAAAAAAGGTTTGCCCAGGGATCTTTAGGAAAGCTAGATTTTAAGTTTTTAGATAGAATTATTTTCTATATAAACGGCATATTGAAAAAGGAAATTTGAGGTGTCCTGAAAATAAAGATATAATCAAAGGATCTGCTATCACCCCTGCCCGATCAAAGTGGAGGCTTGGCCCAGTGGCTCTTAGTCACGATGAGCAGAAACATTTCTGAGGCTGGTTTCAGTTTTCATGCTCTGCCTACAAGGAGGAAAGGGACAACAGACAACGTCAGGAGGAGCCCACTCTATGGCCGAACAAGAAATGTTTTCAAGAGGACTGCTTTGATTGGGCTTTGAGAACATCCAAACAGTTAGCACTGACTACAGGAAGCAAAGCAGGCATCTGTTCCTCAGCAAGGTGAGAGCAGGTAGCTAGGAAATACAGCAAGTACTAAGCAAAGCAGGATTTACAACCTTGCATGTTACTACCTACAAGCTCTTGTCTTAAACAAAGCCTTCTGCTGTAAACATTTATGGAGCCCTTGTTGAGACTCACTAGGAGAACAAGGAACAACAAGAGAGAGAAATCCTTGCTACCATGGAGATCTAGTGGACAATCTGAATAAATTCATATCTGGCTCTGTGTTCTAGTCCCCCAATATACCTTCTTTTTGCCAGGCTCCATAAAGAGTGACTGTTTTAACAGGGCTGTTTTGACAAAGAATGCATCAGTAAATGTACAGAGTGTCTCATCTTATGCCGTTCATGGAAACTTCAACAGGAAAAGAAATCCATTCTGTCACCAGTGGCCTGGTGACCATTCAACTAAGGCCATTAGAATTGTAAATACGCACATAGGAAAAAAATGGCCAATTGCTACAATGTATAATTAGATGGGAACTTTTGAAAAGCGGAGGCCACAAGGATAAACGCATGCTCCTTAAAATTTATTTTTGGGAGGAGGGGTAATTGTGGGATCAACCACTTTTCAAAAATCCACTTGTGATGCTGGAGCCACATACCCTGATTCCCAAGGCTTTGCAATGCAAACATATTGCTGTTTATTATTGCAAATAACACAGGTGGGTGCCACAAGGAACACAGTTTAGTATTATGTGTGTCACATAGCTTGATGGGATTTATACTTGGTCACATACGAGACACTTAATTACAGGCTTAATTATAGGTACCCTCCGGGTAAATGTGCCTCATTAGCTGTCCTGCAAAAATATTACTGACCCTGATCGCTTACTACCTTTTAACTAAACAAAAGCATGCCACTCCATGAGAATGCAGAGAGGAACCTCATGCTTAATATGTAAAAGGTACTGGTATACTCAAAGTATAAACAGTTAAAGGAAGGCACTTACAAATTAGCTCTGCCAAATTTATTCTAAGAAGCAATAACTAAGACAAAATTTACCTAGGCATCTGAACGTGCTTAAGTATACTTGCACGTATATATATATATATATGCACATATATACATATATATGTACTATTTATAATGCAGACTTCTACTACAGTACATTGCTGTACATAGAAAAATAAGTACTTCAGTTCACCAACACAGGGATGTTAATAGTAGTAGAGCACTTACTGAGATCCTGAGCTCAGTCCCCAGCACCAGAAATGTAGATAGCCCAAAGCAACATAGCCATATACAAGCAGATTCTACACATGTGTCCAGCAGAAGAAGTCATACTAAGAGTATTTGCTGTATTATCCCATTCATAGAAAGTTCAAGAATAGGCAAATTTCAAATATGGTCATAAAGATAAAAAAAAATTGCTTTTCCTTTTGTATCTGTGTGTAGTGAGGGAGGGGTGCATTGATTATTGAGATAACAGTCCTCTCTAGGTGAGTAGAAATGCTTTGTGTTTTTGTTTTTGGTTGGTTTTGTTTGTTTGTTTGTTTGTTTGTTTGTTTGTTTTTTGAGACAAGAGTCCCTGGTTGTCCTCGAACTTACTCATGGACTAGGCTAGCCTCAAACTCAGAGATCTGCCTGCCTCTGCCTCCACCTCCTGAGTAAATGTTCTGTAGTTTGGTACAGATCACCTATATATGAATTATGTGGTTAAATCATTGGGCTACATAGTTAAGATATTTTTATGTGTTTTGCTATATGCAAATTGTACCTCAATTTAAAACAAGTAAAAATAGGTCACTCTATTGAACACACACACACACACACACACACACACACACACACACACACACGCATGCATGCATATGACACACAAATGAACAAAGAGAAAATGAAAAAATCTAACATTGCAGTGGCTCAGTTACATAACATGATTTTTCTTACACAAGTCTAAAGTGGACAACTGCTGATATTATTCAATGACTTGTGGTATCCGAACCAGGATGATGCAACTCCCTCTTTCTTCGTTCATTTGGACTCATGGGCACAAAACGATGGCTGCAACTCCAGATGCTGTATCCAAGGCAGAAAGAAATGGAGAAGGGCAGAGCAAGCACATATAGTTTCATGGCATGACACTAGGAGGTTTTGCTTAGCATGACCATCCACGTTGAAGGTTACAGATTAGAAAATCAAGCAATGATCAGAGAACTACCATGCCAATCAAGACTCAGGTGCCTTCAGCAAGGCAATGGCAAATGCGGCCCCAGTAGATAACCACATTATCTGTGACCACACTGGATTCTAGGAATCCATAGTACCTGGAAATGTGTTAGCTATTCATAAGCACATCTAAACACGGAAGTTATGAATGGCACATTTAATTCTTTTTAAAAATGCATTGCTTCTTGTGGCACACTAAGCTGCTATCTACTGAACTTCGTACTATCATCTAGGATGCTTCAACTATGATTTGCATTGCATTGCAGAAGCTGTGGTGCAGGAACTACTCAAGGCCTTTTCTCAGCTTCCAGCCTAACTAAGCAGTATACAAATACCCTTTCTACCACAGTAACAGAGGATTATAGGACGCATGCACAAAGGACGCTTAGCTTTCTCTAAATATACTGCTATTTCAGAAATACCTAATCATTATGATTTCAACATGTGAAGAGAAATAGCATTTCCTTTACATTTTGATCTGTTTGAAAGAAATGCCAGAGAAAAGGGAGACTTTTAATTCACCAACTAACCAACTACAGTCTGTCTTCACCTTTAAGACGAGTGGGTGGTAAGAAGCAGAGAGATGGCTCAGTGGATAAAGATGCCAACTTGATGACCTCATCGCAAGACCCAGCACATACATGATTGAAGGCGAGAACTGGCTTTAGCAAGTTGCCCTTTGACCGCCACAAATGCACTGAGGCACTCCCGTGTATGCATGCTCATGCACAAGAGTGCCCTCCCTCTCTCCCTCCCTCCCTCCGCCCTCACATACCAGATAAATAAATATGTAATAAAAATTTTTAACAGATGAACCTGTGGAACGGATGGCTTCGCAGCATTCTTCAACATCTGATGTGACAGTTTCTAAATCAACTGCAATCAAAGGACTCTCCAAATCATGAGGGGTATTTCTAGAATGGTCCAGATTAATGTTAGTTTTCAACTGAGAGTCCCTGCCCTCTTCTAGGTGAGAAAACACCATGGAAAAAGATAGAATGTACCCACTCAAATAGTAAAAGGAGAAATTTAGATTGAACTGACATTTGCATATAAATAAGATTGTGGGGTTGTGTTTTGTTTTAGTTTTTTCTTCTGTTTTGTTTGCTTTCAAGATGGGTCTCATGGACCACACACTAGCTTAAACTTACTGTGTAGTCCAGCATGACTTGACTTTCTTGTCCTCCTACCTCTGTCTTCTGAGTACTAGTATTACAGGGGTCTGCCACTATTCTTTGCTTATGTACTTCTGGTACTGAGGATCAAACCCAAGGCTTCATGGATGTCAAAGCAAGCCCTATCAGATGCGCTACATCTTTTCAGCCACCGTGCATATAAGATTGTGTTGAAAGAGAGAATTACCAGTGTCTTTGTATGTTTAAGAAAATAATTTTTTGTTTTTGTTTTTTTTCACACCAGGCTTTCTTTGTGTAACAGCCCTGACTGACCTGCACTCGCTCTGTAGACCAGGCTCACCTCAAACTCACAGAGATCCACCTGCCTCTGCCTCCTGAGTGCTGGAATTCCAGGAGTGCACCACCATGCTCAGCCCTAAAAATTGTATTTACTTTATACACCTTTAAGTATTAAAAAAATATGGTGGGTGTGATAATGGAGAGATGTTTAGATATTTGTTCACCAAATATATAGCAATGTTTCAGTTTCCTTTTCATGTTGATTTTGTTCCTATTTCAACTCATATTCTTAAAAAATAATAAGGAAAAGAACAAACATCAGACATCTATTAAATAGTCATGCATTTGCCAGTGGACTATTCCACTGGACTTTTAGGGGAAGAGGCATTGAAAAACCAGCATAACATGAAGTCTTGATGCCTGCAGTTGGAAACTGTATTGACTAGCTATATATGAACCCTTCTAAATTAATTTTGTCATCTGGATTACACCCAGAGACCTTAAAGCACACTGTTATTCTAAGTGTCTAGGTTTCTGTTACTCTCAAAGAGGTCGATCTGGATAGGAGTTTGTTCTGGTGGCATGAACCCTCACCTCCAGCTCCCTAGTGTTCTGGTCTTACATCTTTTTCTTTAATTCTCTCAGGCTCCTACTATTCTGCTATTGATTCTCCCTTCTATTCTAATATGTTTTAATACGTGATTCCAATACAGCACATTTTCCATGTATTACTTACACATCGTTTTTATTGCTTATTAACATTTTGATACATTTGCATTTATAATCTATTTGGGGCAACGAGGCATTATAGAGTATAAATTGCACATATAATATGCCTTTATCTAGAAATATTTCAGTGTTTACATCATATAATCACAGATATTTCCCCACCTAACTACAGTGTAATTATCAGTTGGAAATTTTAACCCCGATATAACATCAATACAGTCTATATTAAATTTTTTTTTCTGATAATCCCAATAATGCCACTTAAAGCTATTTCATTTTTGGATACAGGAGTTAATCCAGAATTGGTCACACATTGTCATTTACTTTAAAAGGGACATTTAACTGTTATGTCCCCTTACATTTCATTGATGTGAAAGAAATCTTCAACCGCTTTCCCCCATTGACTTTAATTTTTTAAAAAGAGTATGAGCAATTTATTTAATGAGCTGCCTGTTAATTTGAATGTTCCTCATTATAAAGTTCAGTTTGTGCACGTGAGACAGGAAGACTCCAGAAGTGATGTGATATTCTTGTAGAACATAGTATTGAGAAACACACAGCACTTAACTCAGATTGGTGCTTCCACTTCTAGAATTTAAGTTACTATTTGGTGACTTCCTATTGCTTGAGAGTTGAGAAATTGTGACAACTCTACAATTCCATTGCTAATGACTCAGGCTTTTTGTTGTTGTTGTTGTTTAATTAAACACTGGTTCAACAGTAAGGTGTGTCATTGCTTAAGCCTGGCTACTTCCCAAATAAGAAGGTTCAGAATTTCAGACTTTGGGTCAAAGGTGAATAGTCAATCAGTTCAATGTGCTATGGAAGTTAGGTCTATCAGGCAAGTCACTGGAGAAGCAGACAGATAGGTGTAGGAAGTCAGAGTGCACTTAGTCAAAGTCAATGTGCACCAGTCAACGAGGATCACAACCTCTGATTTCAGGGCAAGGGTTGTGGGCACGATTCCCAGTGTGCTATAAATTCCCAGTGTTATAAAGCTAATGGGTGAACTGGCTCTGAGCCAGCGGGTGTTAGTCATAGGCTTTAGCAGAATGCAAAGTAAGGTGTTCCTGGCTACAGTGGAGTCTGGTAGGCGAGTGCTATCCCATTCTCCTCCTCACATTTTCCCCTTCCTCCAAAGCAGGGTTGTGCACATTGTAAAGTGTATGCCCGTCCCCTAGCAATCTAATGTCTGTTCAGCATCCAGACCAGCAGAACCAGTGTGTGGCACAAGATTATATGTCTCCTACAAGTCCACAGATGATGCTAGTGATGCTTGCTCTGACCGTCCTTTGACTTTCAAATCTGTAAGTGGGCTATGTCTGAAAGTCCAGTGCTATAAATATCCACATAACACAAGAGTCAATATTACTGTGGAATTACTCTCCACACCGCTATATAGAAGCTTCTTTGAATCAGTGAATTCAGAAGTCCCTTGAATGCTGTACCAAGTCCTTTAAATGAAAAAAAAAAATCCTAACAGAGTAGAGTAGTAAGAAAAGAGAACAGGGGCTGGAGAGATGGCTCAGAGGTTAAGAGCACTGGCTGTTCTTCCAGAGGTCCTGAGTTCGATTCCCAGCAACCACATGGTTGCACACAGCCATCTATAATGTGATCTGATGCCCTCTTGTGGCCTGGAGGTGTACACACAGGCAGAGCACTGTATACATAATAAATAAATAAATAAATAAATAAATAAATAAATAAATAAATAAATAAATAGTTTTTAAAAGAAAGAAAAAGAAAAGAGAACAAGACATACATGGCACATTGCCAAAGCAGAAATGAAGCACCAGAATAGTTAGGCAATGAAAAGCGACTTCATTAAAAACAACAACAACAACAACAACAACTCATAAGACATTTCCTTTTAATAGCCTTAAGAATGAATGTGTCCCACAAAAGAAGTAGCTCCGCCTAACAGGGGAAAGGTTGGCTTTGCATCCATGCTCACCTTTTACATGGAAAATGATAGTCTACTTACAAAACACAATACACCTGGTGACTCAGGATAATTTCCTCTTAGCAAGCACCTCTAAATAGGTCTGTCACAGGCTTCCCATAATACTCCCAGATGTTCTAAAACTGTGACCATTAGAACTGAAGTAACAAGGGCTTCCATTACTCACAGGAAACAGGGACCTGTTTATTATTAACAATTCACATTTCTTGAAATTTCTTAAAAATCAGGCTTTTTTTTTTTCCTTTTTTGGTAAGGCTGTATTTTGAAAAAATAATTAGTAGCAATGTGTATATACCACAGTGACAGGTCAGTTCTGGGCACCCTACCAGAGACACTATATGAAAAGGTAGCTTAGAGATGTTGTAAATTGTTTATTACTGTTTGTGTTCAGCTCAAGGGAAGGTATTTTTACCTCTTGAGAACAAAATGCTGGTTGACTCCAGCAGAGGGAGCCTCTGAAACAGCTCAAAGCAAGCCTCAAATGCAGCAGCGCTCCTGTGTTCTTGTCAGAAAGAATTAAGGGTCATTTGCCAAAGACAAAACAGAACAAAACAAAAAGCAGAAAGGAGGTTATAGATTATTGACATGTAAAAACATAATGACCTCAGACAATCAATACTTGCTTAGTGACCAGATTGTGTCTTTTGTGAGGGAGCTATCATCAGGGTTATTTTCATACACTCATCATAATTTATACCCCTGACTTCTGGGAAGAACTTAAGCAATCATGCTTTACTGGGGGTGAATCTTTCGTTAAGGTTCTCTGAAACCAAATGGTGGCAAGACTAATGTTCATGCCAACTCAAGGGAAAAGGCTCAATCCTGATGTTATTAACATTCTGAGACGTGTCGGGCACAGTGGCGCACGCCTGTAATCCCAGCACTCGGGAGGCAGAGGCAGGTGGATCGCTGTGAGTTCGAGGCCAGCCTGGTCTACAAAGCAAGTCCAGGACAGTCAAGGCTACACAGGGAGACCCTGTCTCGAAAAACTAAAAACAAACAACAACAACAAGATAAAGTTCTGAGACCCTAGAGATTTGTTTGTGCTCACAAAACTAGAGAGGGTAATTACCTGGTGTCTTCATTCTACTTTGATAGAATTTTATATTCTCATCTTTGCCATCTACCTGCCCAGCGACTCAGGGTTCTGATCATTTGAACCTGCTTTGACCCAACTTTATGTTAGTGACATGACAGAAAGTTGAAAATGGCCTGCATAGCTTCTACTCCCTGAAACACATGGGGACCAGCAGAACAATACTCATAGCCCTGTAGCTACTAGTACAAAAAAAAAAAAATCAGTCTTTCTTATTATAAACCATTGATGACTATAAAGCAAAATTTGACTAAATACAACAGCTTTTCAGACAACTCCAATGCGTAGTTCAGAATACTGAAGGACTGAGACAGTGGGTTGCTCAAACAAAACACAGAAATTCCCAGGGATGCCCCGCAGGTCCATTCTACTGCTTCATTGTCCAGAATGGTGTGATGTGACTAGCTATCGTGGTAAAAGGGGGAGGTTAGGAAAGGATTGAGTATTGTAAGCTTCTCCTGGAGATGTCAAGATCCATCAGTACAGAAGGAAATGGAGCTAAGAAGTTGTGTAGTATATGCCAGTGTTGTCAGGGTCTGCAATGCATGCATTTTCTTCTACCAGTGCCCTGTGTCAATGCCATGCTTTAGAATGGGTGTTCAGAAGCAACTTGGAAGTCCCTTCAACCTGGCCTGGGTGATTTAATATGGTGCTATAGTTCTAATTGTCCTCTGGAGTTTCTGAATTTGTCATGAAAAAGACATAATACAGGTTAATGATGGTGTATCAGGAACCAAGAGACACATGGAACCAACCTTAAGTCCACACAGCATTTCCCAGTGAGGTGGGGTAAACATAAATACTCAGAAGTCACTAAGACTTAGGGATGTTTTGTTAAATATTTAAAAAATAATTAATCGTGGTGTTGTGACGTTCTCCCACCTGATTGTCAATTCCACACTCCAAACAAGTGGTCAATGTCCATTTCTAAGCACTCAGAGGTACAGCAGGGTAGCTACCAGAAAGAGTTCCCCGAAGAGTTTATAAGGCAGTTCTTTCTTTCCAGTACCTGCATTCTTCCTGGTCTATAATGGTGTAGGCTTTCCTCCATATAGAGGCAGTCTCACCCAAGGAAGGCTTTCACAGGAAGGTAGTGAATGTGAACTGATCCATGTCCTGTGCCCAGTGGGGATGGGGGAAGGGCTCCTGATGCTCCTAAGTATGGTGGGGACGAAGCACTGGAGAACAGAGTTCACCTGCTTCCCTGGATATCTGATAGAGGTGCTAGTCCTCGACCACTACTGACTGCTTGCTGCTGCAAAGCAGTGCCTTGGGATCGCTAATTTTCTCCAAAAGTCAGGCCAAAAATATTTGAAAAGGAAACATGAAAAGGAATAACAACAACAACAACAACAACAACAACAACAAATGCCAGAAATGTGCTACTCAGTACATTTGGGGCCACAGCTGATACTAAATAAATGTATCAGACTCTATGTGTACAACGGTTAATAAAATAAATTTAGCTTTCATTCTTTTGGAACTTAAAGCATGTCCAATTATATCATTTTTACAATAATTTAATTAAATAAAACAATTTCCAGGTGTATAAAATATTTAAGCCAGAAAAAGAGTAATCATAAATGTATAGAAAAAAACTTGCTGGGCATGGTGGCGCACGCCTTTAATCCCAGCACTTGGGAGGCAGAGGCAGGTGGATCGCTGTGAGTTTGAGGCCAGCCTGGTCTACAAAGTGAGTCCAGGACAGCCAAGGCTACACAGAGAAACCCTGTCTCAAAAACAAACAAACAACAACAATAAAACCCTCTAGATGAATGACTACATTTGTGTTGGGAACTCTATAACAGATGATATTAAATTTGAATTTTATAAATTAGAAAAAGAAGAAAAATTCTATGGAATAAGTGGGAAATGAACGTGCAATATCACATATAATGATGTGCAAAAGGCTTAAGACATATGCAAAGCTTATCTTCATAATTAGAAATATGCAAATTAACATGAGATACCATTTTCAATCTAACAGAGTAGCATAAATTACAGAAGTTAAACTGACAACTCAGGCAACTGGTGGGGAAAAGTCACTTTCATAATTTGTTGAGGGAGAAGGCCAATATTTGCTACCTCTTTGGAAGATTAATTTGGCAACACTGATAAAAATGACCTTAATAATTCCAATGACTATTTGTTGCAGATATAAAAATCAGTATTTCTTATGTTCTGCAGTGTTGGGTGCTATGGGACAAACAGAAACAATATAGCACTCGTTAAATAAAGCGCAATGCATTGTTGTACAACGAAGTACTGTTTAGGCATGAAAGAAAAAAGAAAAACTATATATGTAAATGTGGAAATTTTCCTAATAAATTGGGTCAACTAAATAAGCATGGCACATATAATGTGCATTGTATGCATGTTCATGGATACTTTAGAAAAGTTTGGGTTAGATTCAGCAGAAGTAGGTAAAATTAGTTACCTCTAGAGACATAAGGATGAAACCTGGAAACTGGGAGTCTAACCTTGAATACACTTGGGTTTGGGTTTTTTTTTTAGTGTTTGTTTTGTTTTACCAAGTGCAAGAAATGCTTTCACAAAAAAAAAAAAAAAAAACCCCAGTTAACAAAAAGTTAACAATAGGTTGGGCCTGGTGGTGCACAACTTTAAGCCTAGCACTGGGGAAATAGAGGAAGCTGGATCTCTGTGAGTTTGACTCCAGTTTGCTCTACATACAGGGGGAGGAAGTTCCCTTCAGTCACAGTCATAGGGGAGGGGAGTAAGGGGAAAATGGGAGGGAGGGAGGAATGGGAGGATACAAGGGATGGGATAACCATAGAGATGTAATATGAATAAATTAATAAAAAAAGAAAATAACACATTTAGAAAAAGAAATCAAAAAAAAAAGAAAGAAAGAAAGTTCTAGGCTAGGTAGACAGTGAGAGGCTGTCTCAAAACAACAACAAAAACTATAGTAGACAAATAACTGAATTACCCAAAAAGTGTGCAGTAAACAGAAACAATAACCTAGTATAGGCAAAAGAAAAACTTTTTTTTCAAACAACAATCTATTGATCAGAGTGTGGAAGGTTGAATTTTCAAAGACTATCGATATGTTTTACTCAATAGTCAGAGACTGACATGCAAACTAATGACAGTTTTTTAGTTAGTAGGGGAAGTGGGTTTATTTACATAACTTTGAGGACACAGAAAAGATAACGTTGGCTTTATCGTCAAGGCTCATCTTCTACTGGAGAGAGACGGAAGGCTTAACACCTGCCTTTACACCTATGCTATGACTGTTTGGGGGCAATTAAAGTGTTTCTCAAGCACTGAGTCATGGTGAAACATCAAAACAGTAATTTCCTGTTGAAATCGGAAAAAATAAAAGCATAACATTCATGTTATGCATAAGTAGAAAGGCTTTTGTGGGGGTGGGGTGCAGAGCACACATATTTCAGAGGATTGAACTGCACTTGGTTAAATAGGCTGCACTCAGTGCAAAAGACTGTTCGGCAAAGGGTACTGTTTCAAGGCTGAGAAGATAGCTCAAAACATGGGGCCTGAGTTCAATTCCCAGCATCCCAGTGGAAAAAACTCTAAGTGTGATGATGCCTGCTTGAAATCCCAATGTGGGGGTCTCAGAAACAGGTAACTTCCATGGAGCTCACTGGCTAGGTAGCCCACCTACATCCTTGGTAAGTTCCGTGCCAGTAAGAGACCATTTCAAAGTGCATTACAGCACCTGGGGAATGACAGCTGAAGTTTTCCTCTCTCTTCCATACACATGCATGCACACATGTGCCTGTACAACACACACACACACACAAGGACCCAGACACATGGACACACAGACAAAAAAGAAAAGTTGCTTGCTTAACTTGTATATCCTTGGAAGGAGCTAAGAAGTAGTCCAGTTGATGGGATATGCCAAAGATGCCTTATAGGAATATTCAGTTACGTCTAGGACAACATGACGTGTTCTTTTTTTCTTTTTGAGCTTTAGCAGTGGCTAGTCTAAAACTCTCTATGTAGACCAGGCTGGCCAGAAACTCATAGAGATCTGCCTGACTCTGCCTCCCAAATACTGTGATGAAAGTCATATGTGAGCAATCCCAGCTAAAATATTAGATTTTAATCTTATGCAGTGCAGAATCCAACCTATGTAGTTGGACGAGGAACAGACTGGAGGCTTCACACAGGATTTGTAACATTAACTGTACCTAAGTATCCAAGCAGGCAAACAAGAGCAAAAACCTGAGGATCCAGAGGGTCCTAGAAACCTACAAGAAGAACATTATGATGGGCAGATCTGGGCCCAGGGGTCCCGCTCAAACTATGGCACCAGCCAAGGACAATATGTGCAGTAAACTTCAAACCCCTACCCAGATCTAGCAAATGGACAGGACATTCTCCACAGTTGAGTGGAGAGTGGGGACTGACTTTCACACGAACTCTGGTGCCTCACATTTGACTATGTCCCCTGGATGGGGAGGCCTGGTGGCACTCAGAGGAAGGACAGCAGGCTACCAAGAAGAAACTTGATACCCTATGAGCATATACAGGGGGAGGTAATCCCCCTCAGTCACAGTCATAGGGGAAGGGAATAAGGGGAAAATGGGAGGGAGGGAGGAATGGGAGGATACAAGGGATGGGATAACAACTGAGATGTAATATGACTAAATTAATAAAATATATTTTTTTAAAAAGAGCAAAAACCTGCTGGTAGGCCACTGGCAAACTGAGTAAACAGACACCAGTGAAATAGCATATTGTATAGTGAAGAAAGGAGTGTTCAGGTTGGCTGAAGAAACTTATTCTAGTTGGCAGTAGCCTTAGAAGGCAGGGGAAATAGAAAACTAGTGTGTTAATTTATAACATTTGGCTTACCAGGTGGAAACACGTAATCAGCAGATGGAGAAGAGGGCGAGGAGGCTCTTGTGAGTAAATACTTGGGCTCCTCATAGCAATATGAGTGCTCAATAGTGAGCTACACAGGGCTGGAGAGATGGCACAGTGGCAGAGGACCTGGGACGGATTTCTAGAACCCAGGTGATGGCTAACTAAGCAGCTATAACTTCAGTTCCAGGGGATTTGGTGCCATCTTCTGGCATCTTTGGGTACTGCAGTCATGTGGCATGCAGAGGCACATACTTAAAGCATATCCTGAAGCAACTGCAGAAATAAGGGGCCACTTCTGAGGTAGGGGAACAATAGGGAGTGGAATACCAGGGTACAAGGAATCTGATGGGGGAATAGGACAAATGGGGAAATCTCTACTTAGGCAGGGGCAGGGGAGAGAAATACAGGAAGAGACAATAACCATAAGAATGTCTGAAAAAATACATAAGGAATCATATTAGTAACTACCTACCTAAAATACCTACAGTGTGCATAATTCTGTGCATAAATATACATACAAATATTTTTTTCCTATCTGAGCTGTCAATACTCCCTCCAAGAGCCCAAGACCAACTATCAAAAACTCTATCGTCAACACTACCCCAGCCCCCAAGGCCAGCAGGCACTCCCTGGGAACCCACAGGCCACTTTGGCCAGGGAAGCAGGAAGACTAACTGCAGATCTTCACTTGTCCCACTCCCTTCTCCTCCAAGTCCACTCCCCCAATCTCCTCCCTGGCCCTGAAGAAAACCACCTACTGCAGCCTCACCTTCCTCCTTGCCTCCATCTCCAGTGGATCACTCAGATCTTTCCTTCCAACCTTTCTCCACCTCCACTCATCCCTATGTCTCAGCCCAACTCCAGTAGGTATTGCCCTGAAAGCCACCATCCAAGCCTGCCAGAGGAGCAAGTGGGCCAGAGAAGAGGGTGGGTGAGCTTCAGATCTTCACGCTCCCTCCACTTGTCCATAGCCAATCCACCAGTCTTATCCCCAGATCTATAGCAGACAACGCAACACGGCCTATCTGCACTCTTCTGTTTCCACTCTCAGGGTCTAGCTGACCTTGGGTGGAACACACTGCTTCCTCCCACATATGGAACCTGTCACTTCCCTCTTCTCGCCCCTGAGGGCAGAAGCCTGAGAGCAAAGGACTGAGAGGAAAGGCCTGAGGCCTGAGGGTAGAGGAAGAGGCAGAGGCCTGAGGACAGAAGCAGAGGCAGAGGCCTGAGGGCATAGGCCTCAGGGCAGAGAAAGAGGCAAAGAGAGAAGCAGAGGCCTGAGGGCAGATGCAGAGGGCAGAGGGCAGAGGCAGGCATCAGTTCACAGGGCTGAATCCAAGGACAGAGACAGAGGGCAGCTGCCTGAGGCTAGAGGGCAAAGGTCAGAAGTAGAGGCAGAGGGCAGAATGCAGAGGGCAGAGGCAGAAGGCAGAGGGCAGGGTCAAAGGACAGAGGGATGAGGAAGAGGCCGAGGCAAAGAGAGGTCATACACAGAGGGCAGAGCCCAGAGTCAGAGGCCAAAGGCAGAGGCAGACTTCAGAGCTGAGGTTAGAATCAGAGGCAGAGACAGAGGCCAGAGGCCAGAGGCCAGAGGACATAGGTCAGAAGGCAGAGGCCAGAGGGCATAGGTCAGAGGCTAGAAGGCATAGGTCAGATTAGAGGGCATAGGTCAGAGACCAGAGGGCATGGGTCAGAGGCCAGAGGGCAGAGACAGAGATGCAGATGTAGATGTTAGAGGGCAGTGGCAGAGGGCAAAGGTCCAATTGTAGAGGCAGAGGGCAGAAGATGGCAGAGACCAGAGGGCAGAGGGCAAAGGGTAGAAGCAGAGTCATAGGGCAGAGGGCAGAGGGCATAGACCAGAGACAGAGGGCATAAGCAGAGGAAAGAGGCAGAAAAAGAGGCAGAGGCCTGAGGCCTGAGGGCAGAGGGCAGAGCAGATGGCAGAGGCAGAGGCATAGAGAAAGGGCAGAAGACAGGGGGCAGATTGCAGTGGTCAAAGGGCAGAGCACAAAGGCAGAGTGTAGAAGGCAGAAGAAGCAAAGGCTATGGGGCAGATGCCCAGGCAGAAGGAAGAGGAAGAGAGGAGAGAGAGATGGCAGAGGGAGAGAGCAGGGTCAGAGGTAGAGTCAGTGGCCTGAGGCCTGAGGGGAGAGACCTTGGGCAGAGGCTTGAAGCCTGAGGGCAGAGGCTAGAGAGGAGAGGCCTTAGGCTTAAGGGCACAGGCCTGAGGGCAGAGGCCTGTGATGGCAGAGTCCTGAGGCCTGAGAGCAGAGGTCTGAGGGCAGAGGCAGAGGCAAAGGGCAGAGAGCAGACTTAGAGGCAGAGGGCAGAAGCCCCTGCCTTTGGCTCTGCCCTCAGGCCTCCTCCCTCAGGGCTCTGCCTTTGCCCTTAGGCCTCTACCTTTCCCTCTGCCCTCTTCCTCTTCCTCTGCCTCAGCCTCTGTCCTTACCCTCAGGCCTCTGCCCTCAGACCTCTGCTCTCAAGCCTCAGGACTTTGCCATCACAAGCCTCTGCCCTCTACCTTTGCCTCTGACTCTGCCTATATTCTCTGCTTATGCCCTCTGCCTCTGCCCCTGCCTCTGCACTCTGTCTCTCCCTCTCTGCCCTCCTCCCTCTGACAACTGACATCTGCCTCTGCCTTCTACCATCTGCCCTCTGGCCTCTGCCATCTGGCCTCAGGCCTCAGGCCTCTGCCTCTGCCCTTGAAATCGACCCTCTGCACTGACCTTTGCCTCTGCCCTCTGGCCTCACACCACTGCCCTCTGTCTCTGCCCTCTGGCCCATGCCCTTTGCCTCTGCCTCTGCCTCTGCCTTCTGCCTATGCTCTCAGGCCATTTGGATCTAAGGCCAGACATAGACCACAGTTATCATTTAATACATTAATATTTGCCACAACAAATCATTTAATTGAAAGAGTAGGTAGAAAAGACAGACTCCTCCTGTGGGCTGACGGAAAAATGAAAAAAATAAAAGCACCATTATTAATGTAAGGCAGCAAAATGTTATCAATATTCTATTTAATGCTGCTTTTACTATTCTAATTCAGTAAATGTGAAAGTATTTAAAACGGACTGCCATTGATCCACCAACACTTATTTCCACCATAAGGTGACCTTCAACTAAATGTTTCTTTCCCAAAGAAGTTTTCTGGGACATAATACTTGTGGGAACAGAGTGCTTACAGAATCAGTGCCCTTCAGAAGCAAGCAAACATCCAGAATTTACATGTAAGAGTCAAGCGACAGCATCTGCGTCCTTGGCAGAGGCGGTATAGTGTTCTGTGCTGTCTGAGAAAACAATCAGAGACAGTGTATGATATCAAGGCATGAACACTGGCACAACAGAGGAAGGGCCACTCGAATAGTACGGGCTTCCCAAAGAGCAACGCAATGTTAGGAAAACATGGCCGCTTGTTCTTCAGAGCTCCCAAACCAGCTTGACACAAGGTGGAAAAAGGACATTTTGTATTAAGGTTTCTTAATTGGATTAAATTAGACAAGGAAGATATCAGTGTGTCAGAAGCAGGACTGTGATTTGTAGAGATCTGTGCAGAAAAGACATAAGCTAAAAGTGTACCGATGCTTTGCCAGGCGTTTGTGTTATTTCAGGGCTCTAGCCCCGTGTACTTTTAAGTGGCTCAGAATTCTATTGTAAGTCCCTTAGGTCTCCTTTAAATCCACTGAGTAACTGTTTTACCCCTACACTTCACCTTCCACGCCTTTGTTCAGGTTTTTCTCCTTCCTGGCACTGCCCTTGCCCCTGATTTCACCTATTAGTGTCTTTCCCTGTTGCCGGGACAGAATAGCCTGACAAGAGAAACACAGTGAAAAACAGTTTGCCTGGCTCACAGTTCAAAGGTGCAGTCCATCGCAGTGGGGGAAGACAGAGTAGAGCAGCCTGCGCCAGATAGTCGCATGGCAGCCACAGTCAGCAGAGAAAAGTGCGTGCTCCTTCCCAGCTCTCCCTCTCTCCACTTATGCAGTCCCAGATCACCTGCACAGGGGATGCCCCTGTCCACAGAGAGGCCCATCTCCCAGGTGACTCAAGATGCTGTCACGTTGACAACTAACAGTAGCCGCCACATCTACTAAAGTCATTTTGTAAAATACACCACCGAGGGCTTATCCTAAAACTGTCACTTAAGAAAACAATGTAACAGTGAAATCCTCCTTTCACTACAGGGTGGTGTACCTAGTAGAAATGAAAGATGATCCAAATCTCAAAATGCTGGAAATTATATGTCCTGGTTGTAGTCAATGAGATTCCAGGAAGACTTGCTCAGAGGCGTCTAGACATGATTTGTCTCTTTGATAAGCAAGCAGAAACAGGGATTTTTGCATTTGAATATAAATGGACAAAGATGTGATTCTTAGAGCTCCAATGGCTCTCGTGATTATGATCAGCTAGAAAGAAGAGGCCTCCACAAGACACTGAGTCAGAAACTAGTCCTTCACTATCTGAAAGGCACTGGCAATAACCAACTCCAGGCTACTTCTGTGAGAAGGGACAACTCTTCTTATGGCATTCTCAGTCAACTTTTCTGCTCTAATCAAATGTGCTTTGAGCTGATAACCTATCCCCCATCCTCCAAGGGCCCCTAGGAAACATTTCGTAGACCTTCCAACCCGCCGCCAAGCAAAATACCTGCTTCTCTCGCCTTTATTCTTGCAGACACATCCACTGCTTTTTCTCTTTGAATTGTAAGCTTTTGTGGACATGATCTTAATCTGCTCATCCTCCAAAGAAACTGATCTTCTAAAAGCATGTTTATTTATAAAAGCTCAGTGGGCATATATATCCTGTGAGGATCCTGTAAAAATGCAAAGTCCTGGACCCCAAACCACAGAAGCTCTGATTCAGTAGGTCTAAGGTGTAGGAGGGCGGGGCTCAATATGTGACTTTAAAAATAAGTTCTGATATGTCGTCAAACTATCTTCTGAATATGTATGTTTATACCCATAGGCTAACGCTGCCCTCCACGTTTGTCAGAGAAGCTATTTTCTGAAGTGAATGCGTGATTAATACAGAGACTCGTGCGTGGCTGGTCAAGGTGCCCAGAATAAGTGACTATCCAGTGTTCAGCATGAAAAAGGACATTCATATCACTTCTTCCAGGGCTCGGGGTGGGGGTGATAATTATTGGGAGTTATTGATTGTGGTTGCTAAGGGAAGGCAAGTCATCCACTAGTGGGTTGCCCATACCCCATTGCATAGCCCCACATTCATGTCCACATGTGTCATGGGAAAACAAAAGCAAAAAGGCACAAAACTTGAGAGGGGACTTTTTGAAAGCAGAAGGGAAAGGAGCTAGTGAAAGTGGAAAGGGGCTAATGGTATGACCAGGAGGTAATATGTACGAATGGAATACAGATAAACATAATTAACTAATGACCTCAATTTTAACAACTCCCCAGATTACAATGATATGCTGGTCCAGAAGCCATCCTCTCTGAAGAAAAACTGATAGAAGACACTACATAGTGTTTATATTATATATATATATATATTTTTTTTTTATCATACATCATCTTTTCCTGGTGATCTCTTTCCTGTTTCTACTGTGTCCCCAGTATCCTGTGAACTCTTTGAGGGCAGAGACCACATTTTATATTCTTTATTAAGTCTGAAGAGTGTCTAGGCCAGTGATACACAACCAAGCCAATCCCTTCCTCCTCCTCTTCCTCCTCCTCCTCCTCCTCTATTTCTTCCTCCTCCTCTTCCTCTTCTTCTTCTGACAGGCTTTCTCTCTGTAGTTTTAGCTGCCCTGGCTTCACTTTGTAGACCAGGCTGGCTTCAAACTCACAGAGATCTGCCTGCCTCTGCCTCTTCAAGTGCTGGGATTGCCGGCATGTGCCACCGCACCTGGCTCCCTTTCCATTCTTTTGGAAAGTTTAAGGGTTCTGTCTTAGTGGTGGAACTTGTGCTGAGTATATATGAGGTCCTAAGTTCCATCTTAAGCACCACACAAACAAACAAAACCTTTACTGAATGAGCAAGCAAGCGAGTGAGTGAAGTGAATACAAACACTACTCTGTAGATCAGGGCTGTTATTTAAGCATTAATACGTAAAGTAGACCAGTACTTCACTGACATTTATTCAGAGACTTGAGGATTTCGCCCCTGATTTCTGTTGAATGGGGTCACATATTTTATATTACACACTCCACTCCCTCCACTTTTCTGAGACAAGAAATGCTTCTTTAATATAATCAAATAAGTAAATAACTTTCCTTCCCAGAAAAGGCTCTGTGTCACGTGTTTGCATTATTTGGTTGCAAAACATTATCCAGAATGGTGGGAGTGAGTGGCCAGTTCTTCCTGGAACATTAATGGTCGAATTGCTGTAGGGAACATAAAATTTGATTATTATTTTGCTGGGCCTTGTTCTTGAAAGGCCCCGTCATGAGGCAAATTTGTGATCTGAGGATACAATGCGGGGGTGCAGGTCTAAATTACATATATCGCACAAACGTCTTGAGTGTGAGTCTAGGTTACTGATGGAAATACTTGCTTTCATCCTATAATGGAAAATAACCTCTTTGCTAACCACAAACCTTACATCATGACAGTATCTGTGAACAAATATTGCCTCTACATCTGCTGGTATTGCTGTTCGGATGATTTAACAAGAAATATTAACATCAGCAGGATGCTCGAAAAGTGCTACTTTTTCCAAAGCAAAGGCAACGATAAGAAAGACTCACGGAGTAATACTCTCAATAAAAACTTGCTGAGCTGTTTCCTTTTGATTCCTTGTTAATGCATGGGTCAAACAACTTGTTTAAACCATTAGAAGAAACTGTGGCAAAGGCAATGGCTGATGCTGGATTTCTTTCCAAGGTTACAAAGTTGAGATGAAAAAGTACACATTACTTGGAGTCTGTTAATTTATTTTCAACTTTTGACTATACAGTGGCAGACTGGTGACCCCAATTCTGAATGACAGTTGAATTATTCATTTAACAGTCACTTACAAGGCATCTAATCATAGGTGCTAAGTGATCACTTTTGAGCCTCAATTGCAGGAAAAGTTAAGTACTATCACTGTGTATTTGCTACAGGAAGCTAGAGAAACCACTATACTCACAGATTCCCATAGTATTCACCTGAAAATCAGGATAATATACATTACCTCAAAGGGTAAAACCTCATTCCTCACAATGGGTTCCATGAATCTGCCGTAGCACCACCATCTACATTCCAGTTAGCAATGCAGGATGTTGGATCCTACCCCAAACCTACACTGCTACATGATCCCTAGGGGACTTTTCTGCACAAAAGGAAGCAGGGTGTGAGGCCAAACTGTGTGGATCCCAGTCCTCACACTTGCCTTCTGTGAGGCTCGCGCATGAGTGGCACTTTGTGCCTTCTTGTTGTTGGTTTTTGTTTGTTTGTTTTTGTTTGTTTGCTTTTATCTTACAAACTGGGGATGATAATTAAAAACTCAATGCAAAAGGCTGTTGAGAGAAGTAAATTAATCAATATATCAATACATATACAAAACTTAGGACAGGGCACAACACTCAAAAAAGCATGCAACCAGACTGCAGTTGTTATAGTGAGGAGGTCTTGAGTTATAAATGCAGAGAATAAATAACAAACTTAGAAAGTATTGCGTAAACTCTGGGTGTGCTGCCTTAAGCCTGTACGCCATCATTTGGGAGAGAGAAAGATTAGGAGTCAACACCTAAGATCCAATACCCAAGACCATGTTTTCAGAACAAAAAGGGAAGCAATGGGTTGCAGTGGACAGAATATAGTTGAATGCTGTCAGGCAGGTGATTTAAAAAAAAAAAAAAAGAGTACACAAAGTTAGGTGGGTAGTGAAAGCTGATCTAGAGGGAATTGTGGGGGAGGGAGGGAGTTGAATGTGATCAAAGAATAAAAATGAGTAAAGAAATAAAAAAGAAAGGAAGGGGCAGAGGAAGGGAGGGAGGGAGGGAAAAGAAGAGAAAGCCAGAGATAAGAATAGAGTCTCCTTTGAGAGGATTATGCAAAGGAAATAATGATTGTGAGGCCAGCCTGGGCTAAATAGTGGTGATCCTATCTAAAAATAAAAACAAAAACAAAAACAAAAAACAAACGAATGGGCTCTTACCTTACAATATTTGTAACTTGGATCTAATTTTGCTTCCAGGTGGTCCCCATTGGAAATAGGATAAGTCATGGCAGTCTCATAAGTATCCATTGAGACAGTTAGTCAAAGCTTCCTGCCAAGAGCCTAGAGCTCAAATGAAGACTCTAAATTATAATTCATCAGTCCCACCTTAACTAATGCTGCTCTAGACAGCACTAAATGACTAATAGGTTGGAATAAAAAATCACATTCCCTAACTTCTCCATTTTAACGCAGAGAGTTCATATAAATTACTGTCTGAGATTTATAAAGCTGACAGCATTGAAGAGAATCCCATCTGGCAAGCTGCGTGGAAACAAATTGGTTCTGCCCGATGTGGGTGAGGGGCTGAGGGGAAGCCTACATGTCTGCACTATTTCCTACGACAACCTGTGTCATGCAATGGCTCTCAAATTTGGCTATCCATTAGAATTGCTGGCGAGCTTTTAAAAAATACTGATCCCTGGGTCTCAACCCTAAAGATGCTAATATAACTGTTTCAGAGTGGGACATGAGAACTGTTTTAAGTTCCCCAAGTAATTATAATGTGCAGCTCTGGTTGAGAATGATGGCTATCAAACACATTAGGCCCAGAGATGTAGCTGCTAAGACTTAGTGGGTAAGCGACTAAGTGACTTCCTTTGACTTAGTGACTAGTGAAAGAAGATAGCGTAAAACAAGAACCAAGGACATAAGAGGGGTTGAAGAAAAGGGTTTCAGGAGGGAGCACAAATGAGCATTTGGTTTTTATGTCCTGAGATGAACCACCAGGAATGTGCGAGTTCTGTACCATCGGTGCAATAGTAGTTTCTTAAGTCTGACTTAGTTCTGGACAGACATCACGAACCAAGTACAAATTTAAAATGTTATAAGAGCCAGGTGGTGGTGGCGCACGCCCTTAATCCCAGTTCTTGGGAGGCAGAGGCAGCCGGATCTCTGTGAGTTCGAGGCCAGCCTGGTCTACAAAGTGAGTACAGGGCAGCCAGGGCTACACAGAGAGACCCTGTCTCATAAAACCAAAAAAAAAAAAAAAGCTATGAGAAAAGGGAAATTTGTAGAAATGTAAAACTGACAAAATGAAGGATTGAAAAGCACCACCCAATACAGTTGCTATCAAATCTATCTCAAAATTCATTTCCCAAAACAGCCTACACATTAGTAGAATGGACTAAAATGCTTATCATTCACCTATTGAAAATCACAAGGAGTAAAAAGGCATGACCTTCTAGAGTACAGAGCATGGTGAACTTCCCTGGCTCAATGTTGACAAGGCTGAAACCAAAGAGCACGAGAAACATGAATCAACTTATATAAAACTTAAAACTCAGAAAAATGAATCAATGATTAGTGAGGTTTGGATGTGTGGTTATCTTTTAAGGAGGTCCTAACCTGGAAGTGTATGAAGGAGCTTGCTGAGTGGGGATGAGTTACAGTGTATGCACATATATCAACATTCAGTGACTCAAACTATTAAGATGTGTATGCTTTATTACATGTAAGGTTTACAGCAATAAAAAGGAAACCAACTTTCTATTCATAAAGATATATGTATTTATATGTAAATGAATGTTTTGCCTGCATGGGTATCTGTGTACCCCATGGGTGCTGGGTGCCTACAGAGCACAGAAGAGGCCACTAGATCTGCTGGGAAAGGAGTTAGAGATGGTTGCTAGGTGTTAGGAATGAAACCCACCGAGTCTCTCCAGCGTCTTATTTGCCATTAGTATCACTCATGTCATAAATCTTACAAGCCTACATGCAGACAGGCCGTGTTCTGGTTGTAGGACACAGCGGCTTCCTAAATGGACAGAGTTCCCGCCCTCCTGATTCCTGTGTTGTATTGTAGAAAACAGACTATAGACCAGAAACAAATGTGTGTACCATGATGTCAGGTAAATAAGGGCCACAAAGAAGGATAGTATGAAGAATGCAGAGTTTGTGTGGAGGCCGAGTATGCTACTTTTTGGTGGCATGTTCAGAGAAGGCCTTTTTGAGAAGAGCAATCGTTCAGAAAGTCAAGATCTCTGGTTTCCAACCTGTAGTAGATTAGAGGCATCATGTTGTCATCTGAAGTCATAAAAAGTCAGAAGTGAGTACCAACTAATAACATGGGTCAACAGCCCCAGGAGCTACAGTCTGGCAGGCCTAAACACTCAGGGACCAAGCACTCTACTACTCCTTAGAACATCCCTGTGATAAAGGCAAAACCCTGTCCTACTACTTCTTTAACTATCTTAACATTTTCTTGGTCTCTGGTGAACTTGGCAGTGAGCCTCACAAATGCAGGGGTGTAGTCCTCCTAACCTTCTCATACACTCAGCACTACTAAAATGAGGAGACCTAGTGAAGCAATTAATAAACCTTTCCTATCTACCTGGCTATGTGATGACACGGCACATTGGTACACGATCAATTCCATAATTGTCTGCTGCACAATGCAATACCAGAGTTAGGGATGAATAACACACCGATTTTTAAACTTTTGACATTGGGAATTTAAAAGGAGAGTCTCAACAATCTAGAGGACTCTCTTACAGTCAACTACTCTCAAACATGCTGGAGAAATGAGGTGTAACTGCATCAACTGGTCCTGCCTGAATTCCATCTGAGAGATTTCCCTACCATTTTATCCAGAGCAATGCTGTTTAAACCTCATGATTGTCTTGGTTGGTTTTTATTGTCAACACAACACAACCTAGAATCATCTTGGAAAAGGGAAATCAATCGAAGAATAACTTCCATCAGAGTGGCCCTATGGGCAGGTCTATATGGCACCGTCTTGATTATTTATTGATGTACGAGGGCCCAGAGCACTATGGGTAGTACCATTAGTAAGCAGTTAGTCCTGAGCTACATAAGAAATCTAGTTGAGCAGGAGCCAAAGAGGGAGCCAGCAAGCAGCATCCCTCCATGGTTTCTGCTTCAGTTTCTGTCTCCAGGTTCCTGATTTGAGCTCCTGTCATGCCTTCCCTTATTGATGGACTGTAAGCTATACCTATAAGCCAAATAAACCTTCTCTGCACCCAAATTGGTTTTGTTCAGTGTTTTATCACAGCAACAGATAGCAAAAATGGGCAATGGGGCACAGAAGACTCCAGTCATACTTCTAGGTCATACACTACGTAAGGAGTACTGGAATTTAAACTCAAGCATCATGGTTGCAAAGTCTATGCTCTGAAACCTCTTAGTCTACTGCTTCTCAATAGATAGTTACAACTAGTTAGTCAAGTCATGCTTGTGACCTGGCAGCTTCTTTTTAAGAAGAAATATTTGGTATCGGGCCTTTCATTCATTCTCCTGATCTCCTATCTATAACTACTTTTACAGTGATCTTGAGTATCTTAGTCACTTTTCTATTGGTGTGATAAAACACTATGACTAAGACAACCTATAAAAAAAAATTAATTTGGGGCTTACAGTTTCAGAGGGCTAGAGTCCATGATTTCGGAACAAAGGCATAGCACAGAAAAAGCTGGGAGCTTACACCTTTATACGCAAGTTGTAGGGAGAGAGAGAGAGAGAGAGAGAGAGAGAGAGAGAGAGAGAGAGAGAGAGAGAGAGAGAGAGAGAATGGCATTGTCTTTTGAAACCTCAATGCCCACCCCCAGTGACACACCTCCTTCAACAAGGCCACACCTTCTAACCCTTCCCAAAGGACTCCACCAACTGGGAAGCAAGTATTCAAACACATGACCCTATAGGGGCCATTCTCATTCAAACCACTTCACTGAGCATTGAAGGAAACCTTCCCCAGTCCATCTAAGAAAGAGATCATGTGCCTTATCTCTTAGTTTAATCTCTGATGGAAAAACCCAGCAGGATTCACCCACTCGTGCTATGCCTGAAACCTTCCTTTGGCTTCTGCAGTGTCCTTAGCTTTGATAAGCATATTTCTTTACCTTTCTTATTTTTCATTCAGGACTCATCTGGGTGTATTTATACATAATCTCTCAGTTTTCCCCAGTAATACCTTGCTTATGATCACATACTCCTTCAGTATTCTTGCTGGGAATCACCTTTCAAATACTGCTCTTAAGTTGTTATTTCAGAGTGTACTTTTTGGTAAGAAAAATTAAGATAAGGAATGTGGGAGGGACATACATACACACATACAGATATACACATACACAGACCACAGACACATAGCTACTACACGTAGGAAAAGTTCTAAACTTGGTGGATTTCTTAATATGCTGAGGAGGGCCATGGATGCTTGGGAAAGTGACCAGCTAATGCTAGCAATTTCTTCTGTTTTGTCTGGCTGAAAACAGAAAGCAGGGAGGTTTCCCAGCCTGATGAATCCTACCCACACTGCAAGCTTCTGGGCAAATTAAATGATTGTTGTTATTTTCAACTGTCACTACCCCTCCAGTGGAGACTGTGTGACAAATGTTACCATGGTACCGAGGCAATGACCCCTACCAAGGGAGAGCTTCCTGGAACTGGTCTGATGTTCTTGCCAGGAGTAACTAATCGCAGCCCCCCTCCTTTTTCCTTTTATCACTCATTGTTTGGGGAACATCCTGTTTTTCTGAATGTTTTCTCTTTCTGTCTTGTTTTTATTTTCCTTATCAAAGAACTTTTCAGACATAACTGTGTTGCTAAGCAACCCTTTACTTGAAACTGCAGCCAAGGGTCATTCAGTCAAGTTTACCACTAAGTTCCATTCCACTTGTTAATGAAAACATGGCTAAGAATTAATCATAGTTCATATTATGACTTACAAATAAAAATTTGAATAAGACTCCAGATAGTGGCAGATGAGCTAAGAAAACACACTGTCTTGACTCACAGATGTTTGGTATAATGAGAGAACATTGACCTTTGATAAAGAGAGCACATGCACTGATACCAATCTAATGACTTATGAATGATTATTCAAGATTGATGACAACATAATTACACTGCATCCTGTACTTTTGATTTGTATGGAAAAATAATGTAACCATGAGCATATACCCCCCCTCCATCTAAAAATGTATATATAAATAAACCTGGCTTGCTTCTCTCCAAAATACACTCAGAATCAAACAGCACCTCTGGGTTTGTTTCTGTTTGTCACTTGCTTTATCTTTGCCCACTGACGCTTCGAGGACTCCTGACCCCAAGGACCTATACCCGACTGAGACGGTATTGAACAGCATTAAACTGTTAAATTTTGAAGTCATTTTTAATATACGGCTGTAGATAACAAATATACTTTGTTCTTGGGGAATAGAAAGCAGGCTGAAATTTTTTTTTTTATCAAACTTTTAAGTCACAGTGCATTTTCTCATTTTAGGAAGGTTGCTATGGCAAGCCCTCTCCTGTATCTCCATTCTTTTACATCTCTAAGTCTACTGCAACAACAGGAAGAATTTCCTGAGTCACCAACAGCCAGTGCTCTCAGGTGACTATAAGTATTTGCTAATTGATAATGTTGCTTTTATCCCATCCATCCTGGTTTCCTTGGAAACTTAATTTTCTCTCCGAAAAACAAATTTTAGCGCACCAGAGACAGAGCTTTCAGTACATTAGGTAGACTTAATAATTCTAAGAACCCGCATGGTCCAATCTTAGGATAATGCCTCCTTTAATAGCCAAAGTTAAAATGTTTTTAAAGTTCCTTTTAAAAAAAACTTATCTTTCAATGTACAACAATTCAGTCCAGAATAACATTTCTGCAAACCCCTTCCCCATTTTGCAATTTCTTTGTCTTTCACAGCTGTTAAAACACTCTTTCACACTTCAGTGGTTTCTCAAGTCCCAGAATACATCTGTGTTGTTTTTATCCCCTTCTCTATTTCCTCTTTTTCATCCTATAATCATGAATTAGTCTCTATCAACAAGAATACATTTTGTTTCTTCAGGAAGGTGAAATGGACCACAAAGGGGGAATTACGCAAGAAAATATTGGTCTAATCAATGGTCCTGCCAAACCCCATACAAAGAACTATAGGCAACTGAGAAAAACTGGGAGCAGAAGTAGCCTTCCCCACAAAAGAGCACACCAATTGGTTGTCTGGTGCCAAATGGTCTACCCTGAAAACATACATACAGATAGCATTAGACAAACTGAGTAGGTTACATTTAGGAATATACACACACACACACACACATACACTATACACACATATATAATATATCAATAATAACATAGTATAAATATAATATATTGCTTATTGTATATGTGTGTATTATATAATATATACACAAACATATATACAAATGCATATGTGCATGCAATAGCAATTATTTTTTCAAAGACCATGAATTTGAAGGAGAACAGGAAGGTATTCAAGTATATAGAAAGGTCTGGAAGGAGGGAAGGGAAGGGAGAAATGTAATGAAATTATAGTATCAAAATTGAAAACGGAAAATACATAAAAGAAAATATGGGCCTTTTTTAGCAAATGGAAAGTTGTTGGATAGAAGAGGAAGGGACAAATATAGCTATACTTTGGATATGAAGTATTCACCCTCACCCCAAAGTTTTACCACTAAAAAGTTTGATTGCTCGCCAAATGACTTTGAGGGAGTAATTGAAGCATGAGTTCTCTGATCTACTCAATTAACTCATTCACTGAGTCTCTCACTACTGAGATGCGGTGGAAACTATAGACGGTCAGGTCTATTAAAAGAATGGGCTTGGGGCTGCTTTTGACGCTTATATCTTATCTCAGGCCTTAGCATCTGCCTCTGTTTCCAGGCTGCCATGAACTGAGCTACTGTATTCTAGCACATACATGCTCCTGTCATGGTAATGTTCCATGCTCAGGCCCTGGAGTAACACAGGTAACTAACTATGAACAGAAACTTTTGAAATTATGAGATAAATGACATTCATTCTGCATTGAACTGCTTTCTCAGGTACTTTGCCACAGGGCAAAAAATATGACTAACACAGTTGTTAGGTAGCTTAGTTTCACAAAGAAGCTTAGCATTTAGGGGTTAAGATGTTTTTAGGTCTAGACAGATGTTTTAAGTTGATAGAGATAAGATATGATAGATATTGATTTTCATTCAGAATTTTAGACGCACCAAGATAGGAAAGATGTTTTCTTCAAGGCTGTCAAATAGAAATAGTCAACACACTAAGCGTGTAACATTTATATAATCCTGATTGTGTCATGGTTCTTCTTGCTATAGGTAGTTTATTGTATGTATGTATATATATATATATATATGTAATAATATAAATGTATATGTAAAAAATAAAAGATGTTTAATTAATTAAAAAATAAAACAATTCAAAAAACATTTTAGCTGTAGATCATATTTTATCTGTACTGGCTATTTTTATGTCAACTTGACACAAGCTAGAGTCATTTGTGAAGGGGAACTGCAATTGAAAAAAATGCCCTCAGTAGACTAGCCGTCGGGCTAGCTTGTAGAACATTTTCTTGATTCATGTTTGATATGGGAGGGACCAGCTCACTGTGGGTGGTGCCACTCCTGAGCTGGTACCAGGCCCTGGGTGCTATAAGAAAACCATGGAGAGCAAGTCAGTAGGCAACCCTCTTCCATGGCCTTGTATCAGTTCCTGACTCCAAATGCCTGCCTTGAGCTTCTTTCTGTCTTGACTTCCCTAGAAGATGGACTACAATCTATTAAGATGAAGCCATTTGTACTTCAAGTTGATTTTGGTCTTGGTGTTTTATCACAGCAATATGTGATGTGTTACACTCCACTGAAAGAATTTGGCTTTCAAATTTAATCTTACTATCAGGAAATTTTCCCAGGCTGTAGTATCCAGGAAAATTAGAATCATGTTTCTGGCAACTAATGAGTTAAGTGGCACTGACAAACACAGTTTCCGATTATTATATTCTTATTTTAAGTGCAACTTTCTCTGTCACTTCAACTGCCCATTTCTTTTTTGTATGTTAATGTGAAAATTCAAAATGAAATAAAATTAACCTGGTAAAGCTTAGGATTCTAAAGAAGTATTTACTATCACTTATTGCTTTATATCATTTAAAAAAAAACTTGTTAGATATAACCCATACCTATATAATCTCATTGGCATTAATTTGCCAAGATCTTTTTTACTCAAGGATTTTCTTGGTGGAGCCTGATTTAGAAATATATAAGAAGTTTGTGGGGGTACTGAAGAGATGGCTCAGAGGTTAAGAGCACTGGCTGCTCTTCCAGAGGTCCTGAGTTCAATTCCCAGCAGCCACATGGTGGCTCACAAGTGTCGATAATGAGATCTGGAGCCCTCTTCTGACGGGCAGGCACAATGTAGGCAGAACTAAGTCCAGTTCTAGGGGATCTGGTGCCCTCTTCTGATCTCTGTGGACACCATGCATACATGTGATACACAGACATACATTCACACACAATATTCACACACATAAAATAAATCAATCAAAGAAATCAGTGAGATAGTACTATAGTAGTAGTTAAGCCAACAAATGTCCCAGCAGACTACTCCATTCCCTCAGTACTAGGGTGTACAGGACTCACTCAACTCCATCCATCCATCCATCCTTCCATCCATCCATCCATCCTTCCATCCATCCATCCATCCATCCATCCATCCACTGAACCACTATTTTCTCTTAATCCTACAGGAAACTCCACATTCTGTTTCCTTGCTGTCTTGTCTACATTCTTCTAGACCAATGGTTCCTGGTATGTTCTCTGAACAAACACTATAAGCCTATGACTTGAGAAATCTATAGAAATGCCAATTCTCTGGCTCTATCCAGACACTTGGAAATAGAAACTAGTATAGAGCTCAGCAGTGTGTATTAAGAAGCCCTTCGGGTGATTTGGATGCCTGCTGGGTTGTGAAAACCATTGCCTTAGAGTGTAAAAATGGACCAGAGTGGTATAGTGATGTAAGATACAAAGGACCTTGAGTTTACTTCTAGGTTCTCCTATTAGTTTACTTTATCAAGTTCAAACACCTCTTTGGACCTGATTGTTTTTAATCTACAAAATTAAGGACTTGGGGGGATGAAATTTACATTGCAGAAAGTAACAAAACCACCTCAGTCAAGAGCTCTAGATGGGTACTATAATATTTTGATATGTGATTCCATTTGGGGGGGGCGCCATTTTTAGGTAAGGTCTCAAGCTGGCTTTCAACTCACTATGTAGCTGAGGCTGGCTTTGAATTCCTGAACCTCCTGCCCCTTCCTCCCAAACACTGGTATTACAGGTCTGAATCACTCTACGTAGTTCATCTCCATTTTTTTTCATGTACGTTTATTTTTAATGTTTCAGCAAAGGCCAACCCAACCTTGTCAAAATGACTAACTACTTCAAATAACTAGAAGCTGAATTTAAAATATTTCTTTCAAAGCCAAGCAATCTGTGTAGGTTGCTGATGAATGCTCTTTGGCACTTTATCTCTTCTAGAATTTATTGTGTCACATCCAGAAATACTAATGCATCTGATCTACTGGGGACTCTTGGGGTGAAATTATTTTTCTATATCTTTCAAGAGATTCATAATTACACTTCAGCTTATAAAAAATAATTCTCTCTGAACAAAAATAACTCAACATTAGTTATACTTGTTATTAAGTTTCAAATATAACACATTATATTTATATTAATATTTCAATACTTTCTGCAATGATATTTAAACTTAATTTTAATGACAAGCATAAGATTTATAGTCTAACAGGATACTGTGACATTCATTTTAGAAACTGTTCATTGTTCTCTACTGATGAATTTAACTGAGTAGTTTTTGAGCTGTGACCAATCTTAAGCAGAAAACAGAGCACGGATTGGGTGCTATTTGTTTAACTTAAACAAATGATTCACCCCATCCATTAAAACTTCAGAATGTGACAAGCAAATTTATGGTGAAACAGACTCTCCAGATGGGCTAATATCTTGACACAAGAAGCTATGAATTTAGCTCAATTTTTCTACTACTGAGTAAGTTCAGGAAGTGAAAAATGAGGTTTTTACCTAAAAAGTCTCAGATAATAGGTAAACTGAAGAGCTTACATAGTCACAATGAAAAATGTTCCAGGATCAGCAGAGAACAAAGAAGTAAACGTACTTTGTATGGAAGGGAAATCCTTGGCATGGCGCTTTGCCTTTAAGAACAAACATTAAAAGAAGACAGACAATGCTGGCATGAATACCACAACCAGGGCCAGGAAAAGTCACAGGCATTCTTGGGCCATTCTTTAGCCCTAACTAGTTAAGATGGCTTAATGGCAATAGAACACTTTATTCTCTGCCAGGCACTAATGATGGCAAAACAAAAAGGAGAGGAAAAAAAAACCGTAACAAGAGACTTGGACCTTCATGAAAGAGATAACTAGATTACTCCGGTCATGGTGTTCCTGAGCAAAGGAACTCTTGAAGACTCTTTTCCAGCTTGTCGGCTGAATGACTCCATTATACGGGTTTTAAAAGTTGTTGAAAAGATGCACTTCCATGTAAAACCATCACAAAATCCTATTACAGTGTGGAGATTAGGCTGATGTCAGGCTCCCTGGGCACAGAATTGCTTGGTTGTGAAAGGTGAGCTTCTGACGATTCCAACTCCCTGTGGAAACAAGTTAGGGAATCTTTTCCTTTGCATGCTATTTCTACCACAAAGAATTTAACAAACTCTGTGTTTCATTCATTTGTTCAACCAGCACTTATCGATAGCCCATGGCACATTACACATGGTTCTCGGGGATACACGGTGGAATAAAAATTAAAAGATGATCTTCACTCTATTGCTCTCTCTTGGGCAATGCGGCACGTGTGGAGAATCTGGACCCAGATGGCAGGGAAGAAGGAGCCTCCAGCACAGCCGAGGAAGCTGCCAAGAAGACGGAATAAGAAGGGCAATGGGAATGTGTCCATGCAACAAGAACCCGATAAAGAACCAGGAGCCTCAGTGGATGAAGTTGGAAGACTGTTCTCACAACCTAATAAAAGAGGAATGCAGACCAAGTGTTTCCCACTGGATGCTCTCTCAACAACTGTGCTGTACACCACTCTCCCAATGCCAGTTACATGACAGTCTTTTTTTTTTTACTATTAACTTTTTTTTATTAATTTGTTCGTATTACATCTCGATTGTTATCCCATCCCTTGTATCCTCCCATTCTTCCCTCCCTCCCACTTCCCCCCTTCTCCCCTCCCCTATGTCTGTGATTGAGGGATACCTCCTCCCCCTATATATGCTCTTAGGATATCGAGTCTCTTCTTGGTAACTTGCTATCCCTCCTCTGAGTGCCGTCAGGCCTCCCCATCCAGGTGACACTGCATGACAGTCTTAAAGTATGATGGCATCTGTAAGATAGACTTTGGAACACATATAAGTGGTAGATTAATTGATTGTGGATTTACTGTTACTTTAATCCCAAATATGGAATATTATTAAAAGCTGTAAAAGATGCCACTAATACTAGAATGAAGTTGATGGTCATCTCTGTGATGTCAGTGAGGCCATTCAAGAAGTTGGAACACATTATACCACAAGTAATTTGCAACATGTTGTCTGTTTTAACAGTGAATCCATGTAATCCCTTTGCCCACGTTTAAAGGAGTATGATCAAAGGTAAACTGACTACCTGTAATTAACCAAGGAAAAGGCTTTTACAACTTTAATGTTAACTGTTTTTCCCATCAAGGAAATGCTGTAACCACTTACTAGTTAGAAATTCCTTAGACATTTTGTTTTGAAGACCTAAGAGATGCTTCTTGGATATTTATATTACCATATTCTTACTTGGATGCTTTGAATGACTGCACCTATGCCCTCTGGTATTGCTTTTTAACCTTGCTGGGATTCATTTTCTTTTTTTAAAAAAAAAAGATATTTTAAGAACTGAAAAAAATGATCTCTGTGATCAAAAAGTTTATACTCTTGCATGATGCAACCATTCCCAGGACTGGTTAAAAAAAAAAAAAAAAAAAAAAAACCTCACTGTACCTCAACTGTTCACTTTGGGAATCTGGAATTGTGGTACATGGTGGGAAAAGGGTCCTTACTTGAACAGCCTCTAATAAGATCTTCAGGCACTGAGTGCCAATGAGCTTCCCTGATAAACAGTGCTTCACATGTGCTGTCACTACTCAATGCTGGGGGAATTAACTGCACATTTTTACTTCACTGGCACAAGATTCTAGAAAGCCTGTATCTAGTTTCCCTTAGGCTTCACTCCATGCACTTTTCCCCTTTATTCATTTTGCTTTCTATCTCCCCAATATTAAAGAATCATAGCAGCAGTTGTGACTATATGCCAGCTCTTCTGAGCTCTTCCGGTGAGTCATATATATCCTGAACTGGCGTAAGATCTACACATAAAGGACGAGGATCAGGACAACCTGCAGTTTATAAATGAATAAGTCATATAACATGCCAGTTGGCATTAATGTAAAGAAAAATAGGCACTGTGAAGCATGAAAGACAGCTCGGGGTAACGGAGTCAAAGGGTAGTAGTGTGCTATAATAAATAAGGAAATAAGTATAGACATCATTATCTGACCAAATAGGTAAAGAAGATGAGGAGATTAAAGCACCATTTAAAGGAATGTTTGTAAGGCAGAGGCTATAGTTTGTGCAATAGCCCTAAGATGGGGTGCACCTGTTTCTCAAGCTTTACTAAGAATGATAATTTGTCTGAAGCCACTTGAACCAGATGGGAGTTGGAGTAAGACTAGATAGGAGTTGAGGCTCTACAAGTAGGACCAGGAAGTGGTGTCCATTTAGACCCTTGCATGTTATCAAGAGGATAAATTGAACTAAGAACAAGAGAAGGATGACTAAGAGAATGGTAATTATGAGGTGAATATACAAAAGACATTCACAATTGATGATCACAGTCATGAAATGGTTTGTATTTGTATTGGCAGGAAGGGTTACTCACAGCTGTTAAGTCATAATACGTCAATCTTAAGGCTAGAACAACGGGGAAAACAACATAATAGCTTAACGATTGGACTGAATAAGCACTATCCATTTGTTTCTTGGCTCTGAACACAAACAATAAATAACAAGTAGGTATTAGTGAGTGCCACACCACATCCATCTGGGTCTCGCTCTGGGTTAATAGACAGTTAATACCTGGTACTGGCTCTGAGAAAGCAGTGGTAAATAGTTCATGATACTTGTGAAGTGAACAAAGCAGGTTGGGATTCTTTATAGCAGCCCCACGAAGAGGTGATGGATGCAAGGTGACACACACCTATATAAGTGTGAAGTGCTATTCAAGATCTACCTTCTACACCTTTCCCACCAGACATGTCTTTCTATACAACTCTGAGAACACAATCCCATGCACTTATTCCCAAGAAACTATATCCTGCTACATTACCTCCTTTGGCACATTGCAAAACTTATCTACTGTCTTTCCCTCTCTAAATCCATTGCTTGTCATTTGACTTTGTTGTTTTTCCCACACAGGGAAAGAGAGTCCAGTTGTCACCTTTTGAAATTGAACTGCCCATATGACTTGAGTGGTTCAATAAAATGTTGTCTCAAGAGAGCGTACAGGCTTCTATCCCTACTCTTGGAATTCAGGAGTCCCTATCCTATCATTCTACTGCCAAACTGGCTAACTGAAAGATACAAGGGAGCCCATTCATTCTAGACCTGCCAGCACTAGCTCTTCTTGAAGCTCACTATAGATACATGAGAAAATCCAGGCGAGATCAGCCCAGCCGGTCACGAATCAGAACCACCAGATGACCTGCAGACTTGCGAGCAACAGAAACAATACCACATGTTCCACACAATTTGAGGTCATTTACGATAGGGCAATAAATAACTGACCAACGTAATCCAGGCTTGACTGTCTTGGAACAGTTCTCTAGTTACCTCGCAAGAGGACTTCCACAGTTAAAACCGATTGATTAAATAATCAGTGTGAGCTCATTGGCGACGAAGCGAAAATATATAAATGCGGGTTTATTGGAAGTGGCATGGGAGGGGCAGTGGAAGGGAGAGTGCGAACTGGGGGTGGGGGAAAGGGAAAGAGAGAGGGCAGGGCAAGGGCAAGGGCGGGTAAAAGGGCAAAGGGGGAACCAAAATGTTTGATTTATATGGTGAGTCTCTGGGAGAGGGGAAGCCCCTAGGTAGAGGGCAGGCCGTGCCAGCCACGCCCTGCAACAGGACCTAACAAAAACATCTGGGAAAAATATCCCACAGCACCTCTAAAGAGAAAGGCAGATCTGACTACAACTTCAAAGAAGAAGGACCCAGAGAGAGGCCACCGACTTCAAAGATGTGGCGATGTGCTTCACGTTAGGAGAGTCCTTATCTTTTCGCTGGAAAATCCAACAGTTGTCATACTGCGTTAAGCTCTGTCTTCCCTAACTCACCAGGAAAAGAGCGATTAAGTGTTGGAATCATTGCCTGCTGAAGTGCGGTAAGGGGCATATTCTCACATGGCTGAGGGGGAGACTGAGCCTTTGGCCAAGGGGGAACAGCAGGAAGGTCACCGAAGGTAACCGAAAACTTAGTGCCTAGGTGAAATGTCAGCAGGCTGCCCAGCAGGGAAGGTGCCATCGCTTCAGCATTGCAACTTCATTTTATAGAGCTGAGATAATATTTTTCATCTCCCAAGAACAGCCGAGTCGCCCATTTCATTGTCTATTTCTTAGGTAGCAAAATGCAAAGGTAATTTAAAACCTGAAAGTATCTGTGATGCTCACATTGCACACTGTTTCCTTTCTTCACACCCCATTCACTTCCACCCCTTCTTTACTGACATACAAGGTCCCTTTAATTATTGTGCCCTAAAAGACAAGTTCAATCTATTTCTAGAACTTTTCAAAGTCTTTCAATACAATGTGATTAAGAAAGTTATTTTTCATTCATTCATCAATTTACTGGACATCAAATACAGTGGTGAATGTGATTAAAAAAACAAAACAAAACAACAACAGTCCTTGACCCCTGGAGCTTGAGGTCTTTGGTCTCCATTCAAAGAGCTCTTGACACAAAATATCAACTCAAACAAGTTCCAAGTCTTATGCAGAACAAAAAGAGGGGGCAAAACTTATATGTCAGCCAAAAAAGCGGAAGCAAGATGAAGTTAAAAGAACAGCATTTCAGCCGAGTGGTGGTGGCGCACGCCTTTAATCTCAGCACTTGGAAAGCAGAGGCAGACAAATCATCTCTGAGTTCGAGGCCAGCCTGGTCCACAAAGTGAGTCCAGGGCTACACAGAGAAACCTTGTCTCGAAAGAAAACAAAAAACAAACATAACCAAAGCAGCATTTCTTTTTCCATTGTTCACAACACCCAGAAGCTGTAACTTCCAGTCATGTGCTCTGAAGTCCATAAGAAATTGTCTGAAATTCTAGTTCTGCTATCTCTGCCACGCTGTTCCAGCAGGACCATGCCCATGATTTAGGTCTGGACACAAAATATTTTTCACTACCTTTTGAAAGCATGAAAGGAAACTCTCTAGAAAGAACCAAGCTAAGTCTAAATGTTATCAAAAGAAGGCTGCTGTGTTCTTTCATGGCCACTAGTCTCTGAAACACCTTATATGGGAGTTTGTGAAACACATCTATTTTTCTCAGATAAGTGTAACAAAATTAATTTGCCTTTCATCTCACTTTTTCTCCAGAAATTCTAGAATATGTACAATATGGAAATCATTCCTTTTAATTCATTGACTATAGTATAGACAAAAATGTACGAGCTATTCTGAGCCAAAAAAAAAAAAAAAATACAGAGAGGATTAAACCAGATTATCACCTTCAAAATATTATAAAAAGCAACACTGAAAGTGTAAACTTAACTGTAAAATTGGTTTTTTTAATCGAGAACATAAAAAAAATCACTACAAAAAGTGAAAATTACAATTTCAAAAGAAGAGTTAAATCACTGAAACAACTAAATTATTTTAGTAAGGTTCAATGAAGGGAAACAAGTAGTTAGATTCAACAGTTGGCAAAATCAAATAAAAATCTAATTAGCATTAGTTGATAAAGTAAAGAAGGATACCTAAAACGTAAAATAAAAAATACACCAAAAGTGCTAGAATAAAAGCCATCAATATTCAAAGAACATTTTTTAAAAGAATATATACATGATCTCAAGATTTGCATGTTCCATCCTGCTTCATTGATTGCTCTTTATCAACAGCTGAATCCTGAAGCATCCCAAGAGGCATCCTAATTATAATTAATAATGCAAGGTTTTCTTTCAGAATCAATAGGGATTCATTAAGCTGACAACACAAGCTGTTTAACACTTGACTTTCTAAAAAGATGGCAGGATAAGAGGGACCACCATGATTGTGACTTTGAAAATTCTGCTGTTGATTTTAAAACCAGATTTGTCTGCAGGATGCAAGGACCATTTGTGGTTTCTTTGAAATCCAGGTAGAATTTGTGCTTTCAGAATATATATATATATATATATATATATATATATATATATATGTCACCAAAGAAAAAGGAGTTTGAATACTGAAAGCCTGTTTGACCTTTGTTTCTCCCCACTATCAAATCTCTCTGCTATACATTCTACTCCCAGAAATTAAAAATTCATTTGACAAAGAAAAGAACAAAGTTGTATCACAGCAGGAAGGGGAATTCTGCTTCTAGGTAATTTGGGTATGGCACACAGTGTTGTTTTGTGGGCTGGGGAGATGGCTCAGTGGGTTGACGCACCTCCACTAAGTTTGATGACCTGAGTTCAATCCCCAGGTCCTACGTAGTAGGAAGGACGGAAGTAACTCTTACAAGTTCTCCTCTGACCTCCATACCCACTTGATGATGTGATCCCCCAACACACACTCAGAATAAATAAATAAATGTAATTAAAAAATTTTTTTGATTTATTCAAAGTGATTTTATTGCTGTGCACACAAGAGAATTTATGCCACTAGAGCAGACGCTGTGGACGACTCGTATTTCCAATTGGGTGGGAGCACCCGCTTAGTCTTATAGTAACGAGCCAACCGAAGAATTCTGCTCTCCATCAGAATCAGGCGGAATTTAGCATCCTTATCCTTTCTGTTCCTCTCAAGGTGCTTGCGGACAGCAACGGCTTTCTTAATCAAGTGGTAGAGGTCCTCTGGGAGATCAGGGGCGAGGCCTTTGGACTTCAGGATTCTCAGGATTTTATTACCAGTCACAAAACGGACCTGTGCCACACCATGTGAGTCCCTCAGGATCACACCTATCTGGGAGGGGGTCAGCCCTTTCTTGGCTAGTTTGTAAATCTGCTCCTTCACGTCGTCAGACATCAACTTCAGCCACGTGGGGACGCTGCGGCGGTAGGGCAGCGCCGACTGGGACAGACCCTTCCCGGGAGCGTGCATGCGACCCATGATGGCGGGGGTCTGGCAGCAAAGAGCGTAACTTAAAATTTTTAAAGAAGGCTATTAATTCTTCCTTGTTTGTGAATGGGTTTCAAGGCAGTCCAGATCACTGCAAGCTTTTCCTGATATCCTCATGTGGCCACACGATAGCTGTAGTCTCACTTTGGAGGGGAAATTAGAGATTTATGGGACAGCTGCTGCTCCTCGGGTAAGGTGAGTGCCTTTTCACTTTTACTCACTTTGAACACAGACATGGTCTCTGTGTTCTGCATGCATTCTGCAACCGTGATGGAGGAAGGAGAAAGAAGTGTACAGCTAAGGCACTTACGCCGCTCATTCATTGAACAATGGCCAACAGTTACCTACTTTCAGACTTATTTATGCATTAGAAAAGTCATCCTGATCCGCCCATCATAATGTTCTACTTGTAGGTTTCTAGGTCCCTCTGGATCCTTCTATTTCCTATTCTCCCTTGCTTATCTTTCACACGAACTCTGGATGGGGAGGCCTGGTGGCACTCAGAGAAAGGATAGCAGGCTACCAAGAAGAGACATGATACCCTATGAGCATATACAGGGGGAGGAGGTCCCCTCAGTCACAGTCATAGGGGAGGGGAGGAAGGGGAAAATGGGAGGGAGGAATGGGAGGATACAAGGGATGGGATAACAATTTAGATGTAATATGAATAAATTAATAAAATGTATTTAAAAAGAAAAGAAAAGTCACCTTCTTTCAAGCCACTACAATTCAGGCATTTTACTACATTTAGCTGAAAACCTTGCTAACTGATGCATTTGGTGAGGAAAAGAGTCCAGCGCTCACCTTCAGATCTGAGTATATTTCATTGTGTGAAACAATCCCTATTACTTTACAGTAATAGAATCTTTGGGAAGAGAAGTATGTATGATGGCTGTCTTACGGTTTCTACTGCTGAGAGGAAACACCATGACCAAAAAAGCAAGTTTCGAGAAAAGGGTTGATTTGGCCTACACTTCCATATCACTGTTCATCACTGAAGGAAGTCAGGACAGGAACTCAAGCATGGCAGGAGCTAATGCAGAGGCCATGGAGGGGTGCTGCTTACTGTCTCGCTTCCCATGGCTTGCTCAATCTGCTTTCTTATAGAACCTAGGACCACCAGCCCGGAGTGGGAGGTACTACCCACCATGGGCTGGGCCCTCCCTCATAAATCACTAACTGAGAAGATGCCTTACAGCTGGATCTCATGGAGGCATTTCCTCAACTGAGGCTCCTTCCTCTCTCATGACTCTAGCTTGTGTCCAGTTGAGACACGAAGCCAGCCAGTACTGTGGCCATATATAAGTGCAATAATAGTTCTCATGAGTGCTGTTTCACTCGTGCACAAAGCAAACAATGAAATGCTCATTGTATTATAGCAGTACCCATCTCACGCACCACTGGCCACTAATAGCTAGTTGAAGGTTAACAGATGAAAGCCAACAACATCAGTGAGTAACACATTGCAAAGACCTCATTTTGTCTTCTCTTAGAGATGGCAAATTCTCTCTGATGGCATGCTTTAGACTTACCGTCAGCATGACAACCGTGATAACCTTTCCCTCCAACAGCATTTTCCTGTTAGAAATAAACCTGACAACGTTTTGATGAGGATTGTTTCCAGGGATTTACACATGATATGCATATGTCCTGTCATTGTGCGATAGATACCCTCAGCTTCTGACCTAGGAAAGTTTAACAACTAGGATAAAAAGATCCCAAAGGGTAAAGATATAAAAGGGGGTGGTTTTTAAGGTGAATTCTCTGTAAAAAAGTTAAGTATTATTGTTCTATGAGTATAAGGATTCAGATAAAGACTATCCTGGGTGACTAGCATAAGCTTCTGGTGGAGGGTTAAACGACTATCCCATTTATTAGTTCAGAAGAGGGGTTGCCATATGAAAGAAGAGGTTCAAGAGCAGTTAGCACCTTGCTATGTCACATGTGGTCCTTAGACTAAGGCACACCAGCATCAATAGAATGCTATGAACAATTAGTAAGTAGGCTGGGGCCCCATCCAAAAACTCTAGCATGTTTCCAAGACAAGACAGATGCAAGTGGTTTGAGAAGAAATTTTCTCACAAGCTATAAAGCCCGGAATCATGAGAGGCCAGCTCCTACCACTTCAGGGAAGGGCAGACGACATCTAATATTTAAAGGACTACGGATACTGTGAAGATGTGCACATTTGTCATAGTGACAGGAAGGACACTACTCTGCCTGCAGCACCACCAACTGATGCATTTGACAAGTCCAAAATTGATTTCCCCCCCAGCTCATTTTATAAAAGCTTTTAAGGTTAGTACATACTCAGTACGATGACATGTGATAACAGTTATTACTGGAAAGCATGCAATGCAAATTTTCACTAAGAAAGTGCCTAAGTCAACCTCCATGAAGCAACACGAATATCTCCAAATCCAATGTGCTGTCTCTTTTAAACCACACGAAAGGCTACCCCAGGCATTTGTGCTACTTGAGCAATCAGAAACTCTACAGTACTGCCAACAGACTGTCTAAAAAAATTTTTTCCAGAAAACCAGGAGCTTATTCACAGCCAATCATGGCACCAATTCACCTGAGAAGTAAAACATACACATCTTACCCTTCGAAAAAGAGTGTGAACATCTCATCAAACATGAGCAAACATATTCTGCAGCCTCTCCTGAGGTTGACAACTCTGAAGGTCAGTGGTATTCTAACAGTCTCCAAGGAAAGATTCACACTAAGGTATAGAAAAGTCCGTGTAACTTCACTAAACACAAGCATGGTCGCTGGAAGAAGAAAACCTTTCTTTCTTTTTGTTTTTGTTTGTTTGGTTTGTTTGTTTGTTTGTTTGTTTTTTGAGACAGGGTTTCTCTGTGTAGCGCTGACTATCCTGGACTTGCTTTGTAGACCAGACTGGCCTCGAACTCACAGAGATCCATCTGTCTCCACCTCCAGAGTGCTGGGATTAAAGGTGTGTGCCCTTTATCAAAAGAGCATCAGGAGGTCGGTACAACAAGTCAGACTGGAAATCTTTGGCAACAAAGTTTCTGAAGCCAGCAATCTTGGGTAAGAATCTTCAAAGTATCCCTGGAGCAGAAATATAAACACCATCTGGGAACTTGTTAGAAAAGCAAATTCTCCCACTCCCTGCCTCCACCCCTGTGTAAAACCACTATCCTATGTTTTATTAAGCATTCCAGGTGATTCAATGAATGTGAACTTTTGAAAAGCATTAGAATCAATACCATAGAAACTGTCACTGGTAAAGGGCTAGTTTCATTTTGCTCATTTTATTTCTAATGGATCATGGATTGCTACTTTCCTAAAACAACATATTGATTCATTGGTACAGAAAAGTGAAATTAAAAGAGATATACAAAAATCCAGTCCCAATTTTGTATTATTAGACTCAAATAGCAAAAAAAAATTACACAGTTTAATTGTCCAAAAAGTTCAATACTTACTTTTTTTTGTGCTTACATCCCTGTAAATCAATAATATATTCACAAAATGGCATTGGCCATCGAGGTACACTCTGAATAGCACTGCTGTATACACCCGTAAGTGACCTTCCCTCAACACCACATACTTTTCTCAGTTCCAAGATGTACTTCTTTTTTCACATTGCAACATAAGTATTGGCCATAAGGTAGCAAGACTTAGCTCTTACAGCCTACATTAGTGCATCAAAACTCTAAGTGATGTTAAACATTGGTTAAATAAAATGATGGGGGGGGTTGGTTTTTAAGAAAAAGAAATGCTGAATCACCAGTGTCTTTTGTGTCACAAAGGTGATATTTTGTGGAAAATCTTCAGTAAGGTAAAAAATAAACTAGGTCAGTGGTGCCTACCATATTAGGGTGGGGAATGAGGGGGTAGGGCATACCAAAAGAGACCCTGATAATAGCTTCAAGGTTACTTTTCCTCTAAGGTGATATGAACATTCTGAATTTACTGACTCGACGACTATACAACTGTATAAATATGTTGAACCCACCAAATTGTATGTTTTAGTGAGGGAATTCTATGTCATGTAAATGACATCTCAAGGTAATTGTTAAAATGGGAGGCAATGTCTGAAGAAATGGAACTGATTAAAGTTATAAATCCGCAAATACAAAAAGCATAACACATAACAAAAGGGATTTTAATTAAATGTATACTAAACATACTGAGGCTGGAAGTGCCAACAACAATGAAATCTTAATTTCCAGCATCTTAATTTCCTAATGAAAGAACTTCAGAACAAGAGGCTATTCAACGGGTATCTGGTTTCATTAGTTTTCTGTTGCTATGACGGAAAGCAACTTGAGGGAGGACAGCAGGGTTTTTTTTGTTTTGTTTTGTTTTGTTTTTTTCTGCTTACAGGTTCATCACTGAGGGAAGCCAGGACAGGAACTTGAAGCATCAACCATGGAGGAATACTGCTTATTGGTGTCTCCTCCTGCCTTGCTCATCTCCCTCTCTTATACAGCCAAGACCCACCTGCCTAGGGATGCTAACACCATCAGTCAGCTGGGACCTCCTACAATTAATAAAATGCCTCAAAGACATGGCCACAGGCCAAACTGACTGAGGGAGTTCTTGTGTTGAAGCTCTCTTGCCAGGTGACTCTCAATTTGTGTCAAGGTGACTGCTAAAGTTAACTAACTTTAACAGTAGCACTCATGCTTGAGATCTCTTGAATAAAACAACACTAACAAATAAAACAATATTGCGCTGTCTTTGGCTTTCATTTGGTGTGTCAGGACAGGCATATGGCTTGCCTAATGTAAACTATAAGATCCCCAAAGCTTGAAAACCAGTATTTAAAGCCACATGACACCAGTGTTAGGTGGAACCTCTAAGAAATGGCCTCCCCAAAGGGAAGAATGAGATACTTTTATATGACTGATGGTGAATTATCTGTTTAGTCAACCTGTAGTTAAATAAAAAAAAGCAACAGTTGTGCTGTATGGGCTGTCACCTCATTAATTAAAAGCTCATGTTACTGGGGGCCTCCCCTTCTCTGAGAAGAAAAAGACAAGGGGAGAGGGGTGGAGAAAGGGGGGCTGGGAGGAGAGGAGGGAGGGGCTGAGATCAGGCTGTAAAGTGATTAAATAAATAAATAAATGGAAAAAGTAAAAAACCAAGCTCAGAAATACTAAACTAAAGAAATACTAAGTTACTAAGCTACACTAGAGAAATATTAATTCACCATGTGCTCCAGAAATATTCTGAATGTTCAGTTTTCTTTCAAACATCTGGTTTAACTATTTGTTCAGGTGTGTGTTTATTCAGGATTGGAAGACTATGATTAGGTACTCATTTCTTTGCTGTAGTACAAGGACAATTACTAGAAATCAATTTTGAATCTGTGGTTTATGATTCATATTCAACAACTATTTAGGGAGATGGTGCTTTACTATAAAATTAAAGCCACCATCTTCTATATAAAGTTCACCTTTCTACTTTTAGGAAAATTGTGTGTGTGTGTGTGTGTGTGTGTGTGTGTGTTGGAAAAAAACAAAAAGAAGAAACCCTAATTGCTCATCTGTCAAAAGAAAATGCAAGCCTTAAAATAGTAAGTTAAAAAGGTTCAGAAACATATGCAGGATTTTATCACCTACATGAATATAAACATAATGGAGATTGTTTTAAAATGCAAAATAAAAGCTTTTTAGATGCAAAGCACTGTGCAATCCAACATTATTCTTTTTTAGATGCTGCCCTTAGTGTTAACAAGAACAGAGTTCTAGTTGTTATCACAAAATGGCATGAATGGATCATTTTGACCTGTTACAAGCTAGCACATTTCCCATTTTGTAATGAAAAAGGCAAAATGTACCATCCTGTGACTGCCAAAAGGCTGATTCTAAGTGACGATATGACAATGTTCATGACTAACCAATAATTGTGTCCATCAAATACCAAATCCTAAGTGTCTCTGCTGTCAGATCCTTAAGAGTAAAAACCGCACTGAGGAAAAGAGCTGGTGAAGCGTCCTATTCAAAATATGGCTCTCCCTTATGGAAATTTCATAACTCAGCCTGAAAAGGGTTATTGGGTTTCATGAAATTAAAAGCATTTCACCTGCCTCACTTCTTCTTTGGGGAAGTATGGACAGAGACTATTCTGTTTGCCAGGGAGCTAACCAGGACTCATCTTGGTAGGAGTAACACATTGATGGCAGTGAAGACTATGGAGCTGTCCTGTGTATGACACAGGAAAGGCCCCATAGGATGTATGTGTGTGTGTGTGTGTGTGTGTGTGTGTGTGTGTGTATACTATATACATATACATTATATACATTATATATATCATGTGCAGTATGTATATATACATATATATGTATACACATATTATATATATATATATATATATATATATATATATATATATATCATGTGCAGTAAAGAGTACACACAAAAGAGCACCTAAGGACATATGGAAAGGTACTGAGAAATATAGAAAAAAATAAGAAAAATATTAAAAGAAAATCAGAACAGATGTAACATTGGAAACTTTCTGCTTACTGACTTCCCACCTTACCATGGCTTATGTAGGCACCATGCTTCTTTCCATCATAACACTATCAGTTAGTTTTCTATGTTCTATTCAGAAATGTCTTTCTTGTACCCAGATGCCTTTTAGATACCTCCCCTCTGTGAGATTTTGTAGACAACTAATTAGGTCCTAAATCCTCAGATTGGTCTAAAAGCTCCAAATGGTCCCCTGATGGGCCTCTCAATAAACAGAAAACAAATTATTTACCATTTTTCTCAGTATTTATTGACATACTCAAGGAATAAGAAAATTTTGAAGATTTTATTTATTTCTGTGAGTGCTCTACCTGCATGTACACCCACAGGCCAGAAGAGGGCATCAGATCCCAGGACAGATGGTTGTGAGCCACCATGTGGTTGCTGGGAATTGAACTCGGGAGCTCTGGAAGAGCAGGCAGTGCTCTTAACCTTTGAGCCATCTCTCTATAAGGAATAAGAAATTTTATTTAATGCATATGTTATACTAGATGAGTGATACAAAAAGATCACAACATTGGAAAAGAATTTGGGTCCTATCTAGACTTGACTCAATTCCTTATCAATGGGAGATTATAAAATATAGAGGTCAATGTTGGTTTGCAGGGGTTTTTTCTTAGATTCCCAACTAGTTAATGCCTATCATGTACTTAAGCTGTGCGTGGTGGCGCACACCTGTAAGATCAGCACTCAGGGAGGCAGAGGCAGGCAGATCTCTGTGGGTTCAAGGCCAGCCTGGACTTCAAAATGAATCCAGGACAGCGATCAGCTCACACAATGGCTCATGGCAAAGCATCCCAGAGACAGTCTAGTTTGGGTCCACAAGGGATAAAACAGGAAACTCAGACTAATATAAAATGAATAATTAATTTATACTCTGAGGAGCCTAACAGTTTCCTAGTGTGGAGCTCCCATGGAAACTGAAAGGTAATTTAATCAGTTCTAAATAAATAGCACAAATAAATAATTAATTAAAACTCAGAACAGCCTACAGTTCACAAAGGCTGATATGGACTCTAACTAACACAAAATACTTGATCAATGTCTTTAATCCCACCACTCTGGAAAGAGGCAGAGCCAGGGCTACACAGGAAAACCCTGTCTCTATAAAAAAATAATAATTACATCTCTATAAAATATATTTTAACTCCTTACAATCTTGTTCTAATTTATCAACATAAGGATGTTTGCATATTCAATGATAATATTATTCATTTTCTTTGGGGAAAATAAAAATGTAACAGACCTGAATAAAAATTAGACTGCTAAACTGGATCATTCTATGCTTACAATAACGTTCAACTGGAGGGCAAAGACTGTAGTATGTTGGAAGGGAAGTTTTATGTTTATGTTAACAAGAAAAGAAAAAGGGCTTTAGATTCCACTCAAAATAAAAAGGATCAGATATGACAGAGGGAGACCTCCTAAATATCTTGGCTACAGACACAAGAAGAAAGAAATTAAAAAGATCAAACAGAATAGGTGACAAACTGCTGAACCCTCCACATGGGAACAGCTCTAAGACTGACTGAGATAAAAATGTCTCCAGCCAGTCCTTCAACTATGGCCAATAAATCCTTGGCTACAATAACAAATGTTTATCAGGTCATACCATTAAATTAACAGCAACATTATCAAATGTCCTGGCAAAGGTACTTAAGCTCTTTCAAATGTTTCCTCTTTTCTGGTCTGAAAATGAGAGAAGGAGTTTCTAACCTGGCATTTCATGAGAATTAAATAGGATAGCTCATGTAGCAAAAGGTATCTTGGCAACATATTGCTTCGTTAATTAACTACTACCAGTAGAATGGGTTAGAAGCATTTCTGGATTTTGAAGCATCTGAATCATGGATACGAGAAACTTTTTGTCTCATTGTGTGTCTCATAAATGCTTCAAGCATTCTTGTATCCTACTCATCTGTCCCTTCACTTTTAATTACTTTAAAGGAAACCTTGTCATGCCCATGGAAAAGCATAATAAATTTATTTTTCATGATTTTACTCAGTACTTCACTAAGACAGACTTTTAAATTAAAGCATATGAAGGGTTAAATTGGCCCAGGGCTATAAGTTCAAATTCAAAATATTGAAATGTCAGTTTTTTTCATTAAATCTTAATTAAGTGTGACTCTTACGAATATAAGGATTATAGGAAACTATATTTCTACTGTTAAACATGGGTTGACAGTATTCTTTTATAAATGGCTTCATTGTTTAATATATGTTCTCCAGGAATATTATTTCATTATTGGGCAGATACAAAGGTACAGATATGCAGGCTGAAGAAGCTTAGGGAGCTAATGTGCATGATGCAGGCCTACAGGTAATAAAAATTATTCTGTTTGAGACCCATGCTAGATAACAGTTTAATATCTCTTGCCACAAAAAGGAGTGAAGAACATTAAATTGGGTGAGTAGGATGTGGGGAGAATCTAGGAGGACTTGGTGAGGGAGATATGATCAAAAAACATAGTATAAAAATTAATGAAAATTAAAAATAAAATAACGTTAAGCCATGCACAGTGGCGCACGCCTTTAATCCCAGCACTTGGGATGCAGAGGCAGGTGGATCTCTGTGAGTTCGAGGCCAGCCTGGTCTACAAAGTGAGTCCAGGACAGCCAAGGCTACACAGAGAAACCCTGTCTCAAAAAATAACAACAAAACCACACACACATGCGCGCGCGAGCACGCACACACACACACACACACACACACACACACACACACACACGTAAAACTAAATGAACTCAGTAGGTTGCATACATGCATATATGTAAATACATAATAAGAGGTCAGGAATATGAAAAAGACTGGGGTCATGGGGGAGTTAGATGAGGGAAAAGGAGGGATGGGAATGACATAAAGACAGTACTCGTATGGAATTTTAGACATTTTAAATTAAAGACAGATACTAACCTCTGACTACTTACTCAGTCCCAGCTAAAAGAAAACAAGGTAAGTAAATAGGAAAATGAAGAAAAATAAAGGAATATTTTTATAGGTATAAGACATAGGTGGCTAGAGTTAATGGTTCACCACAATGTTGAACGGAAAGAGAATAAAGATTTAAAAGCTTCCAAAAAGAAAACTAGAATTGGTTTGATGCAAGAGTCAGTTAACACAGTACTTTTCATAGCAACTTAGGAAGCTAGATGATGGAACAGAAGTCCAAATTTAAAAAGAAAGCTATACCTCAATTGGAATTTTACAGCAGCTCAAGTTACCTGTTAAGTATAAAAGTACAAATGTTGATACTAAAGATCTCCAACCTTAAAGCACCTTTGGTCCACCAGAAAAGGGACCGACCCAAGAAATAGAAAAGTGTAGGTATCTCAAAACCTGGGGTGGCAAAAGCAGATGTGGTAAAAGGAACCTATCAGAATAGTGCTAAAGGACCTTTTGGATGATGGCTGAGTATAAATGCCAAAAGGGAAAATATAGTAGAGAGGAAAAGATAATATCAAATATGCTACCTATGAGGAAGTGTTGTGATTGGTCCAAACACCAGCCACTATTTGCATATAATGCTTAATTCTCTCATGATTGGTCCAAACAAAATCCAACATTTGCAGAAACGCTGACTTTGCCATGATTGTTCCAAACATAAGGCATCATTTGCATAAATTTCTTACTTCTGCCATGATTGGTCCAAACACAATGCATCATTTGCATAAACACATACTTTGCTGTGATTG
>OU015760.1:16959261-16981662 GCA_907169655.1 Acomys percivali
ATCATTTACATAAACCCCTAACTTTACCCTCATTGGTCCAAACACAATCCATCATTTGCATAAAAGCTTACTTCTGCCATGGTTGGTCCAAAGATAAGTTGCATAAATGTTTACTTTGCTCTGATTGGTCCAAAGAGAATCCGTTATTTGTATAAAGGCGTACTTTGCCCTGATTGGTCCAATCACAGCCATCATTTACAAAAACCCCTTACTTTGTCCTGATCGGTCCAAACACAATCCATCGTTTGCATAAAAGCTTACTTCTGCCATGATTGGTCCAAAGAGAATCCACCATTTGCAGAAGAGCTTACCTCTGCCATGATTGGTCCAAAGAGAATCCATCATTTGAATAAACCATTACTTTACCATGATTGGTCCAAACACAATCTGTCATTTGCATAAAAGCCTACTTCTGCCATGATTGGTCCAAACACAAGCCATCATTTGCATAAAAGCTTACTTCTGCCATGATTGGCTCAAACACAATCCATCATTTGTAGTAAAGCTCACTTCTGCCATGATTGGTCCTAAGAAAATCTATCATTTGCAGAAAAGTTTATTTCTGCCATGATTGGTCAAAATAGCCAAACCAAATTAATAGCTAATTATAGATAGGAAAGTAGCTATATAAGAATTTCACTTTAATATATAGAAGTAAATTATTAGAAAAAAATCCATGGTTTGTAAAAGTGGTTAAGTTTTTACCTCAAATGAGTTATAGCATGGGTGGAGAGAGGTAGAACAGGGACCTCCTATTATTTTGGAACACTGCTGAGTGTCTTAGATCAACTAGTGTGATCTTTTTGAGGAATATGAATAACATGGACATTTTTCTTTAATAACCTTACCTATATGGTAGGCTAAAATCTTTTTGCAATTTATTCTGTATTTTGCATTTACCCGTTCACACTGATAGTTTTTTAAAATAATTTTTGTTATGTACAACTAAGATACCCAGCATAATGTTTAAGGGATGTATATAGATAGTTTAAATGTTATTTTTAAGCAAATTAGCTGATCCACTGTTAGTATAATTACCATTACATTATTTATTTACCTATTTGTTTATTTATTATTTTTGAGTTTTTTAAGATGGGTTTTCTCTGTGTAGCCCTGGCTGTCCTGGAACTCTCTGTGTAGACCAGGCTGGCCTCAAACTCACAGTAATCCACCTGCCTCTGCCTCCCAACTGCTGGGATTAAAGGTGTGCACCACCACACCTGGCTAGTTTTACATATGTATATATGTTTAGGGATGACCACTTGGGGTTTAAAAACCTGTAAACAATTAGCTGTCCCTCTTTCAGCAGCCATTGGTTGCTCTTCATCTAGTGGTGAGGACTTCTGATGGTTTTTCCATCAAAGTTGGCATAATCTACCTATTATAGCACTCTTACTGACTTTTGGTTAAACTTTTAGGAGTCTCTGTTCAATAATGTTCTAATCCTTCACTGGAAGTATTTTCACTGCTAGCACTGTTAATTTCTCAGAGTTCTTTTCCGCAATGATTGTCCTTCTCAATAATATCCTGCTTTGTTCTCTATATGTGGTCACTTTCCCTCACACTATCTCAATTTGCACATTGGAAAGTGTTAGACATTTGTGTTTTCTTATGCTCAATATTAGTAACAAAATATCGAAAAGAACTCTGCCTCAGTTTCAGAGCTTTCATCCCATATTTGGTGGACTGACGGTTTTGGGGCCGGTTGTGAGATGGTACCTCATGTTGGAATCATATAATGGATAAAGCTCTCTCACCTCAGAGCCAGACAAAGAAGGGAAGGCGGTTGGTTCCCACAGTTCCATCTGAGGACACCCCTTCCCTCCCCCAAACAACCAAATCCTCTGATTAGGCCCTTCCTCTTAAAGGTTCTACCAGCTTCCAATAGCACCAGCTGAGGACAGAGGACACTGGAGGCCCAAACTATACATGTTCCCAGTATTACTTGTTTCCTCCAAGTTTTCAGTTTCTTTGTTTGTTTATTTTGATAAAATAAGTGCTTTTAAGATCAAATGTTTTAGCCAGGCGTGGTGGTGGTATACACCATTAATCCCAGCACCTTGGGAACTCTGTGAGTTCAAGGTCAGTCTGGTCAACAAAGAGAGTTCAAGAACAGCCAGGGCAGAGAAATCTTGTCTCAAAAAACCAAAACCAAACAAATAAAAGACCACATGTTTTATTCAAATGTCTTTTAACAGACAATTGCTTTTTCTGTTTCTATGTAAAAACCTCAAAAGGAAATTGGGGCATAAAATGGGTTGTTGGTGGCCTTTATATTGGGTGATAAGGCAATGTAACTATAATTACCCTAGGATAGAGTATTCTTCCAAATACCAGTATCTAGGGCTATATTTTCTTTCTTGAGTCTGAATGCCATACCTACTCTTTTAACTTGCTGTTAGAATCCAAGCATGGCTGCCAATGTGGTGGAAGTTGATTGAAAGAAAAATCTAAGTATGCTTGCATGTGTGTCATGAAGTCCTCACAATTGATTCAGCATGGATATTTGCATATCACACTGTGATTTTTTTTTATGACCTAACTTCTACCTGTAATAGAAGTGATACATTTATCATAGTGGCTAGAATATACTAAGTCCTAGTGTTTGACCTAATTTTCTGGGGTTTATGCTAAGTTTGTGGCACTACTATCATATGTCTTCGTCTAGTTCCCACACTTCAGGGATGTTTGCACAAGTTTAGGCTAATGATGCTCTCAAGAAGTATTGTCCAAAGCACCAGCAGTAACAGAAGCACAAAAGTACAAACTCTCAGGCCCAGTTGTATACCTGCTATGTCAAATCACCGAGAGTAGAGGCAGCCATGCGTGCTTCACAAACACACGGTGATTCCAATGCATGCTCAACTGTGGGAAGCATCGGACCCAGAGGTAAAAAAAAATAACAGACCAACACAGATCTTAAAGGCAAGACCTAGACTTACTTGGTGTGATCCTGAAGGTCATTAGCAGAACTAATGAATCCATATAGGACTTTGCTGATTGTAAATAAGGAAAAGTCACAAGTACTAATCATGAGTATTGTAGTTATTAGTACCAAACGCATTATTATTAATGACTATGTAGGAGGTAAAGAATGAAATGCAGATTTAGTCTGTAAAATCAATGACGAACTACACTATGGTTTTCTGACACAAATCAGAAAGTGAATCACTACCAAAACAGTTCACTTCACTCCTTTTTTGTTTTTTTGTTTTGTTTTGTTTTTTCTGAGACAGGGTTTCTCTGTGTAGCCCTGGTTGTCTTAAACTCGCTTTGTAGACCAGGCTGGCCTCGAACTCACAGCGATCCGCCTGCCTCTGCCTCCCAAGTGCTGGGATTACAGGCGTGCGACACCACCACCCGGCCCATTTCACTCTTTCAAGGCTGAAGAAATACCTTGAAACAATCATTAATTGTATACATCCTTTTCTAAAACAGGCTACCGAATATACATGGTCTGGATCATTGGCTGAGGAAAGGGTATTTGAAGTTGTCACTTCAACAAATCACAACTACCGAAATTCCTCTACAATTCTGAGTTAATACTAGGCAAACAAATGCGCTTCAGAAGGAAAATAAAGTTGGGGGTGGGTAGAACAAGAAATCAACATTGCAACATCATTTTCTTGGCATTTAGCAATAGCTTTAAGTCAATAAGATGATTTCCTCTAGGGACATAACAAATCCAGCCCCTGTATTAAGTTCGTCAGTAACCTGTTTTCTTTTAAACAGAAGGGAAGAGCTTTTTCCCCTAGAGGAGAGGGTAGCTCGTATAGATTCATATTTCAGGGGTGATGCCCAGGCACTCGATTTACTTTGACACATAATCTGTCTGAGCAGCTCAGTTTAATCTCCTGTGGGCAGAGCACAGGATATTCCCCTCTAGCCCTCTGTGTCCTCTGTGAGAGACCTCAAAGCTCTGCTGTCACCATTCAAGACACAACAACTATATATTAAAAAAAAAATCACCTCAGGGGAATAGCAGGCAGACTGAAGAAAGTCCAAAAAACCAAACCTGTACTGTCTGCTCAACAGCATTCCACTTCACATTAGGGATGATGATATTCAAGAGCAGAAAAAAAGAATGGTTGACATGCAAGATTCCTCTCTACACCGAGAGGAACACCCCCCCCCCGCCCGCTAAACATACTCTGAGCCTATCCCCAGTGGATTCATCCTAGTTAGTCAGTGCTGTTCAGATTAACCTTCACAAATGAGAAAATTCAGCCTTGAAAATGCTAAGCAGCTAACCTAAAGTCAACAACTGGGCTGCGCTGGAGCCAGGATTTGCGCTGGAGCCAGGATTTGCGCTGGAGCCAGGATTCACGCCGAAGCTAGCGACCCTGAGAGCTCTGCCTTTAACTACCCCACTTAAATACCTTTCTGAGGCTCCAACCTATTTCAACAGCTGCAATTTGTAACACACCAATAATCCCTTCTGCTTCACAGGCCACTTAGATAAAGGTTTTAAAAGAGAAATTTATCAGGAGTGGTGACACAAGCCAAAAATCACAGCGCTTGGGAAGCTGAGGCAGGAGGATTGCAAGTTGAGGACAGCCTGGGCCAGCATAGTTCAATACCAGCAAGAGCTATGCAGGAATTCTGTCTCGAAATAGCCCACAATTTAAAAAACAAAAAACAAAAAAAGAAAATGCGTATGTTGAGGATAACACTTCCTTTCTGATTGTGTTTTGGATCTCTTTGAGCTTAGTTAGATACCTGCAAAATTGGCTAAGAATGTGGTTCCTACCTAAAGTCATTGTATGAGTGGAGGGGGATTCAGCTGGTCCCTACAGTGCTTGCTTTCAGACCAGAGATGCTCTGGTTGCCATGGACACCAGATTTCAACACACCACTGAGCACTGGAATCTATTCTGAGCAAAGAAACCAGCCAGCAGACAGACACAGTGCCATCTAACTGTACATTAATGCTATGGCCAATATTTGTTTTGCCACCTCTCATTTAGGTGATGTTCTCTCCAGTGAAGTCTGTAATACTTTATCTGTTGCCTGGAGACAGTTTTCTTATGACTCAGATAACAATACTCACCCTTCAACACATCAAAGCCACCCATTGCTGGAGTTGTTGGATGGTTGAAGCTATTCATAAAGAGAAGTCTGCCCTTACACAAAACAAATGGATGAGATGAGTTCATAAAAGCTGAGTTTGCCCAAGTGGCTAGCACCCTGAGTATAAGTGGTCTGTTAGCTTGCTAGATTTCCCTAGTAGTTAAATTCACAAAGAAAATAATTAGAATGAGATAAATATCACTTAGATACCTATCTCTCTACCTAAGTATAGTTTTAAATTTATTTATAGATAAAGATTATATTATATACATAAAAATTTTTAAAGTTAAAAGGAAAATTTTTAATCACCTTCAATTTCAGTTTTTACTGAGGGAGAATCAGTGCTTTCTGTCATACAGGTAAAATGAATTGTACAATTAGAGAGAGAGAGAGAGAGAGAGAGAGAGAGAGAGAGAGAGAAGAGAGATTTTATGAAAGCAACATGTTTTGTTTGGTTGTTTTGTTTTGTTTTTTTCTGGAACAAGCCACATGTCCAGGGGATTGTGTACTTAATTAAAGACTGTAGGTCAGAGATCAGTTTGTGAAACTAAGTCATGTTAAAACACAACTGGACATATCAGAGACTGTTCGTTCAGTTTAATCAAGGCCTCATTTCTACTCTATGAGAGATATAAAAAAATGTCCCTTACACCCTTGGACGAAATTCTCTTTGTGTTGTGTATCCGCCAGTAACATGATCAACACCAGTCATTATATATTAACTATCATAAGTAAAACTATCCTAGAGTTAATGAGAAATTAATATAATCCATCATTTTCAAATGCAGAGATTGATAAGTCTAGTACAAGTTCATTAAAACCACCTTCTTATAGTACAATGGCAGTTTGTTACCGGCAAAATTCAATACATTTAAAGTTTAGTGTACTTTTAAAAATCTTACTGTTTTTACTTTTCAAATGTATTCAGTCACAAAACAAAATTAACCAAGCTCTTGTCAAGTAATTACAATGTAAAGAATACTTTTGAGCTTTAAAGGAATATTTATATCAATACCTGAAAAGCTATAAATTATATCTAAACCTAAATGGGTTGTTTTGTTTAGTTGGTGTTTTGCCTTTATCATGTCCATTAAATATTACATCAGAAAAGCTTTAAAAATTAAAAGGAAAATGTTTGATCGCCTTCAATCAGTTTTTATTGAGGGAGAAGTAGTACTTCCTGTCACACAGGTAAAATTAATTGTACAATTCTAAAATGGAAAGTGGTATCCCATTTTATCTAGGATGCTACAATACAGAGCTTCTTGTTGTGTTATTAAATAATTCAAAGTTTCTAGAATGTGGTTAGTTAGGCCCTTTAAGAACAGAACCGTCTGGGGCTCAGAAGATGGCTGAATGAATAATAGTATTTGCTATGCAGGCATGAGGAGCCCAGCACCACATAAAAGCTGGGTGCTTAGAAGCCTAACTCTGAGGGCTGTGGAAAGGTGACCCTGGGCCCTCACTGGCCAGCTGCTGTAAGCTTCTGATTCAGCTTGAGGCCCTGCCTCGGGGGAATAAACAGAAGAGCAATGGTGTGATGTAATGCTATAGTCTCTGTATACGTATGCTCACTCACTCGCATACATGCAACACACACACACACACACACACACACACACACACACACACACAAATGACCTACACAGTTCCTTTCACCACACACAATTTTTTTTTAAAAAAAGCATTCTGTACCCAATGGAAAACGATTATTAGGAAAAAGTCCATGCTTCCATCTGTTCATTCAACATGTTAGTAGAATCCCTAAGCTTGTCAGGTCATGTGCTCATGCAGTGATCTTTCTTTCCATCAGCAAAAACTGAAAAGTGCAAAGCTGATATTGTGGCATCCATGGAAAAAGGTGATTCTTAACAAAGGACAGATGGTGAAGATCATGACATTTGGGGGACATCAGTAAAACTTACTGATAGGAAATCCCCTAAGACTGGGAAATTTTGTATTCACAACTTCCCAACAGACCAACAGTAGCAGCATTACACATAGGCTTTCTAAAAAGACAGAATTGTGTCTCAGTAAGACCTCCTGGGCGCTGGTTAATTGGCTCTATTGGTCTTCTTGTGGATGTCCTGACCCCTTTCTTCTATTCTTCACACACACACACACACACACACACACACACACACACACACACACACTCTTCCACATCTCCCTGTACTCCTCCCAATGTTTGGCTGTGAGTCTCAGCATCTGTTTCCATCCACTACTGGGTGGAGCCTTTCAGAGGACAGTTATGCTAGGCTTCTGTCTGCAAGCCTAGCAGAGAATTGCTATAGTGTCAGGGGTTGGCTGTCTCCCGTGGGGTGGCTCTCAGGTTGGTGCAGGCGTTGGTTGGACATTCCCTCAGTCTCTGCTCTATCTTAATCTCCCTGCACATCTTGTAAGTTTTGGGTGACAGTTTTTGTGGGTGCATTGGTGTTCCCCTCCCTCCACTAGGATTCCTGTCTAGTTAGATAGTGGCCGCTTCAGTCTCCATGACCCCTGCTAGTCGTTTCTCAGCTAGAGTCACTCCCACATCCTCCCAAGAGCCTACCCTGATGTACGTCTCCAGCTTGTCACAGAGGTGCCTCCACCCACAGTTTCTCTTCTCTCTGCAAGCCCTCTGTACTTCCCGCCCCTTTCTCCGTAGGTCTGATCTCCACCCTCATTTCTCTCTGCTCCTCTTCTACTCTGTTCTCTCTATTCAGCCCCTTCTGCTGTCTATTCTATTTCCCTCTCTGAGTGTGATTGAAGCATCCTCGCTTGGGTCCTCCTTGTTACTTAGCTTCTTTGGATTGTAGTACAGTTATCCTGTACTGTACAGGAGTTCCACAAGAAGACCAACAGAGCCAACTAACCAGGGCCCAGGCTGGGAAACTTATGGAGATTGAAGCACCAACCAAGGACCAGGCATGGACTGAACCTAGGTCCCCTACACAAATGTAACTGATGGGCAGCTCGGTCTTCATATGGGTCCCCCAGTAAGGGGAGCAAGGGCTGTCTCTGACATGGACTCTGTTGCCTGCTTTTTGATCACTCGCGGGGCTGCCTTGCCAGGCCAGGTGGGGGTGGGGAGGTGGAGAAGGATGGGGAAAGAGCTCCCCTTTTCTGAGGAATAGGGGAGGGGGTAATGGGGAAAGAAGAAAGGAGGTGGGACTGGGAGGAAATGAGGGAGGGGACTATGATCTGGATGTAAAGTGAATAAACATATAAATAAGACAGAATTATGGGTCTCACAATAGACCCACAAATCCCAAACCTGACTTTGAACAGGCGTGAGAAACACTAACTGAAAGCACATAGTTGACAACCAATTAGTGGAGCTTCAAGTTTCATGTCTACCACTGCCCAAATGTGTGTTCTTCAACCTCCCTGTGCCTCAGTGTCCTCACTGGGTATTAGAAACATAGTAGTCTTGCAAGGTTGTTCATAGTATTAAGTAATGCATACATATGCAGAAAATGGAAATAAGTTTAATAGAAAGAACAAGCTTGGTAATATAGCACAAATGTATATCATCGATATTAATATATTTCATGTTTCATTGCTTAAAAGTGAATTGAAAAAATGCTCACACACTGACACATGAGTGCTTGTGGTGATAGATGTGTTAATTAGCCTCATTTGCTCATATCACAATGTGCCAAAATATTACATTGTACCAATACATATAAATAATTGTTTTTTGCACTTAAAAATAAAAGCAAAAATTTTAAAGTAAATCAAGTTACACTTTACTGCACAAACAATGGGAACATAATATACTCAAATTGCTTACATCAGTGTATGGAAATAAGTGATTATGCAGTGTTAGTTTCTTTTATGCCTTTTAGCATTCAAGAGGGTATTCAATTGTAAGTGACATATGCTCTAAACTGTATCCCATAGACTCATCCCACTTCTTGGAAGTTCTATAATCAAGCAAGTAGGACTTGATTATACTGGACTTGACTGGCCTACAATAATTCAGCTTCCCCAATACTCCTGTCATCTGAAGGCAGTCTTTAAGGTTCATACAAGCAGCGTGCAACACACACCTGATTTTTTTAAAATGTTGATTTCTCATATCCTTTACCTGTATATTGCTGGATAAGAACCGACATAAACACTAACAGCACTCATTCTCTACCATAGACACACTCATCCTCATTTCACGCTTCTTGGTTAGATGAATTCTATTTAAATCCTTTATTGAAAAGACCATGAGAACAGGGGCATCCCAAACCCTGGTAATGGGAATGGAAATCGATGTTGTTGTTGCTTGCTTTGTACTTTGAGACAGAATCTTACCATGAAGCTCCAGGTGGTTTGGAACTCACCAGGTAGCCCAGGCTCACTTTGAGCTTGCAGCAATCCTCCTACCTCAGCTTCCCTTGATGTAACATCTTTGAAAATCAATCTGATCATCTCTAGCAAATTAAAAAAAACCCACACATGTAAATTTTGACTCAATCTCAAAAAGTGTTTCTGGCTTGCATGCTTGCAAAGGTAGGTAAAAATGAACATATACAAATATGAATATATATAAACTATGTGTATGTATTTTATACATGTATATACATGTGTGTGTGTGTTCTTTTTAGTGATATTTGTTATAGAAGAAAAATGAAAAAAGGAAACTAGGAAGTGTAAGTGTCCATCAATAAGGTTAAGTCATGTCGCAGCCAAACAGAACCAAAATAAGAGACAAAAAGAACCAAACTAAAGAGATATTTCTCTATATAAAATAGGCAAAGATGTCAAAAGTATATCACACAAAAGAAGTATGCTTCAGAGGACATATGTAATATGATTATTTGTGGAATGAGGAGATGGCTGAAAGTACATTCCCAGTATCCAAATCAAGCAGTTCACACCTGCCTGTAACTCCAGCTCCAGGGGGATCTAACCCCCATATCCTCTATGGCACCTATACACACACACACACACACACACACACACACACACACACACACACACATACACACACACATACACACACACACACTTGGAAAGAAAATAAATATTAAAAATGTCATTATCTGTGCAAGTGAAGAAAACACACGAAATACACTTTTATAAAAAAAAAAGGAAAATTTAAAAATTATTAGTTTGTAGAAAGCTAATTTTACATTATCTCATTTAGCTTGTCATATGAATACAGCAATAATAATCACTAAGAAAAATGGGGCGTGGTAGAGATCTCCAATTTAGACTCTCTCCACACAATGTCTGGATGTGGATCTCTGCACCTGCTCCCATCTGCTGCCAAGGAAGCCTCTCTGATGACTACTGCACAAGGCAGTGAGCTAGGCCCCTGGGCTATCCAGCCTCTGCTTCCTGGTCTCAACATGAGGGCTTTTTCCTTGTCTTAATGTATCATGTTTTGTCATGTTGGGTTGTTGTCTCTTGGAGGCCTGCCCTTTTCTGAAGGGAAATGGGGGGGTGAGGGGGATCTGGGAGAGAGGGAAAGTAGCAGGGGGAGTTGAGAGGGGTGAAGGGAGGGGAAACAGGCTGAGATGTATTGTATGAGAGAAGAATCTACTTTAAATAATAATAATAACAATAACAACAACAACAACAACAATAAACCTTTTTATGTGACCCCCCAAAAAGAAAGAAAATATGGAACATGAATAGTTTCTGCTATAAAATACATTCTGAATATTTACTAGCATACATTTTAATGAAGTTAATATCATAGCTTATGTTTGCTCAATAGCTAGCTAACAGCAAAATCAAGACAGTCTACATTTGCCATGGCACACAGAGGTGACCGAAAAGGGAAGGGAAACACTGACAGCAGGAAAAGTGAGAGGTCACAGAGAGATCATACCTTGGGAAGCCAAGAGTTGGCAAGCCTCCCCATAGCCATTTCATTCTCTCTCCTTCTTGTCAGAACCTGTATCCGATTTTAAAGGTTAGAAATGAAAGGCAACTAGTCCTCTCTGCCTTCCCTAAAACTAGAACTGGCCAGGCACCAAGGGATAGGCAATGAGTCAGAAAGGAAAGTCTTCTAGTATAGAACCTTTTACATGATTAAAAAAAAATAGATGCAGGGAAAAGCACAGACTTTCTCCCCTGTACTTAAGCTATACAAGAGCATGACGCTTAGAATAGCAGCAGTCATCTTGACTATAGAGGGATGGTATAGCTCACACAGGAGAATAGAGGTGAAAATAGGAAGGGTGTGGCTTTTTGGTTGCCTAGCCAACCTAGGAATGACTTAAGTCTACACTTTTTTGTTAAAAGAGGTAATGAATGTTCTCCTTATTCCAATCATATTTCCCTTAATTGTTATATATACATAAACATATATACACATATAAATATACATATACATAAATATTTAAATGCACCCTGATTAGTCAGCTTTGTGGTTCTTGTACATGTGTGGTTTCCCCTCCCTTTTGAGATAGGAGTCTCACTATGCTACATAAGCTGGTCTCCAATTCCTGGGTGCAAGTGATTCTCCTCCTTCAGTTTCCTGTGTGCTGGGACTATAGGTATTTACCACCACATATGGACTCAATCATGTTTTCTTGGTCATTCTGTTATTCTCAAATAAAAGCATCTCAATGTGGTGGTGTGGATGAGGATGACCACTATAGGCTCATATGTTTGAATTTTTGGTCCTCAGTACAACTGTTTATGAAAGATTAGGAGATGCAGCCTTGTTAGAGGAAGTTTGTTTCCAGAGTGGCCTTGATACATGATCCTCATGCCTCTGTCTCTTCCGCACATCCTAGCTGTTCACTAGGAGTTGCCTTATGAATATGCTGAGGACCCAATTAAGATCTCAGCGACTTTTGAGCCCGGCGTGGTTTCACAAGCCTTTAATCCCAGTACTCAGGAGGCAGAGGCAGGCAGATCGCTGTGAGTTCGAGACCAGCCTGGTCTATAAAGCGAGTCCAGGACAGCCAAAGCTACACAGAGAGACCCTGTCTCAAAAACCAAAAACCAAAACCAAACAAACAAAAAAATCTTGGCAACTTGTAAATCACAGCAGGCAGATGGAATCTTGTATAGGAGCATGGTTTTTCTACCTGATATTCACGGTTACACTGGATTGTCTGTTAGTAGGAACAGAAAGGGCTACTGTTACTTTTATTAAGCAGCTACTATATGCCAAGCATTTTATCTAGTCTATCACATCAACTTCCAAACATGCCCTTTTGGCTGGGAAAATAAAAGTACATCTGTTTGTTAATTCATGTACAATATAAAGCTCAGCATGATGCCTTTATGTCTGTAATGCCAGCACTTGGGAGACTGGAGCATGAAATTTGCTACGAGTTTCAAGGCAGCTTAGGCTACTCAGTGAGTTAAAGGCCAGCAAGACCCAGCCTCCAAGGAACCACCAACAGAACAAAACAAAGGTCAAAGCCAAATATTGGGCTAGGCAAAGAGAGAGACAGAGGACAGAGAGAGAGAGAGAGAGAGAGAGAGAGAGAGAGAGAGAGAGAGAGAGAGAGAGAGAGAGAGAGAGAGAGAGAGAGAGAGAGAGAGAGAGAGAGAGATCTTGACTCCAAACCAAATTTTAATTAAAATTGTAAAAATGCAGACTATAACCACCAATAATACTTGGGAACTGTCACCTACAGAAGTCAAAGGTATGTGTGTCTCATACTGCAGTTGTTAAAGATCTCTCAAAGTATCACTGATTCCTGTTTCAAACATACCCCAATCATAAGATTCATTGTAAAACTCCTAATGTGGTCCTTAAAAAGCACCTATGCTGCTGCATTCCACTTTTTAAATGTTTGGGTCTTGGAATTGAATATAATGGGTTTCTTTTTGTAGTTCTAATTTTTCATTTATATATTTGTAAATGTTAGCCCGAGAAGTCCTGGCAAGCTTACCAGACTGACAAAGGAGTCCTTGGTGCAAAGATTTTAAAAGAGCCACATAATTATGTCTTGCACGTGTCTGTGTGCGCACTAGACATACTACACTCCCATCCTCTTATCATTCTTAATATGAACTATCTACTCAACATACAGAAAATCAGTGATTTTTTTTTCAAATGGTAAATGAGATCAACATACTCACTCCTTTGTTTAAACACAGAACAAATGCAAGCCTCTAACTTTGGCTTACTTGGCCCCAAGGGATAGGATTTTAATTTACTTCCCCATCTGGGACCTTCCCACGTCTTTGAACTTCCTTATCTCTTCTTCTGTTTCTTTGAGACCCCTAGCCTGGATGGTTTGGTCCTTGCTGGCCTCTCTGCCAGAATGGCCGCTCTTAGGGCCAACCACTTAATTCTCATGCTCCAGTTTTGAGACCTAACATGCCTTCACAAAACAGCCTTTCTACCATCCATTCCCAAACAGCAGCCCAGCTTTCTCTGACCTGATCCCTGCTCTACTGTAGTAATTCCCCATTACTGTTTACTTCCTTCAGTTGAGTTCTTACAGTCAAAGCACAGCTTGCTGCTTTTGCTCACTGCTAAATCCCAGCATCTTGCTTGGTACAACAGAAAAACCTAATACTCATTTAATTAATGAATAAAATGCAGAAAAGTTCAGTGAAGAATTGTTTTGCAAGGCTCAGCTTATCTCATCTTTTAAGATTTATTAATCTAATTATGAATGTGGAAGTCAAGGCTCACAATTTTGAAGCTATTTGTCCAAGATCATTGAACGACAAACTTATTTTAATGGGTGCCCTAGATCTCCCTTAAACCTTCTACCATTCCCTCCTTCCTTGTTCTCCACCAATCAGAAGATGGCAGAACAGACTGACTGCAAACATTTATGGAATGATTTCTTGGGACTTCAGTGACCCACTGTGTAAGCCTTACACACTTCAAATCCACTTTCCTTAAGTATTTCTCGGAGGGTTAAATTCACTGGAAATGTTATGTAGATACGGTAATTTGGTGTCTATGCTTGTTTCTCTCTATATATAACACATTTAAAACATTTCTCAATTATATGAACACAAATAGAAACTTCAAATAATGAAGTGAAAGGAAGAAGAGTAATCTAAGGATGGAACAAATTAGATAAACCTCTAGGTGAGTGCTGGTGTTTGAAAATATATACGGCATCATGTTTTAGGCCCTGTGATCTCTAATTCTGGCCTTACGCTTTCTAGTAGGTAACAGAGACTGGGAAATACAATCGGTCACAAGACATATTTCAAAGACTAAATTGATTCTATCAATTGTGAGAAAGAACACAACTGTTTGTTTCCACCTCCAGAGACAAATACCTCTGTGAACCATTATAACAAAAGCTCAGTATGGGATTGTGATGAGCCTTCTCAGTTACAGTCCCAGAAATCAATACAGCAAGCTTCATACAATGAAGTGTTGCAACATGAACAAATGGACATGGCTGCTGTGATACCCAAACCCACACAGCATCCTATCGCTTTATGACCTAAATTGTGATCTATGAGTCAACCATGTCAGTCTCACCTAGGGCCTTAATTAGAAATGCAGAATATCAGGCCCCAACCCAAGGCTACATCAGATTTTTTTCTATATTTTACTATGTATTCATAATATTTATGGCAATTTTCTGTGTTTTGCTGACAAGATCTTCAGGTGATTCCCATGAAAAATAAAATTTCATAAGTACTGCCCTAAGTGGGTCAGTTTGCTTTGAAGAAAAATTTGTAAGAACCTAAAATTTATTCAAATCACTCATTCAATAAATATTTACTGAGAATCCAGAAGTAGGAAATGCTTTCTTTAAACATAGCACCAGAAACACTAGCATAAGGGAAAATATTGATAAATGAGATGCCATTTTAAAGGTAGGTTGGCAATGTACATAACACAGACAATATTTGCAACAATACAGAAGTTAGGTACCTCTACATATGTGTTAGGCATATGTATAGGCATAATATTGAAGCTACAGCAACACAAAAATATCCCCATCCTATGGAATTTATAGTCTAATTAGCGAAGACATAAATAAACAGACTGAGTAAAATAAAGCAGGGAAGGGGGTAACTTTAAATAGGGCTCACAGGAAATGCCTCAGTAAGGTGGGAAGACCTATCCAAGGTCACAGAGCTAGCTATAAAAATATCTATAGGAAGTGTTCCAGGCCGGGAGAACAGAGAGTACCAACCCCCTGAGACAAGAGAATGCCTAAAACAACAAAAGGCTAGCATGGTTTCTGAACACTGAGGAGGACACAAAGTAGGCTTGATCCTGTGAGGCTTTCTCGGCCATTTTAAGTGTCAGTTTTAACTAGGAGATGGGAAGCCACTGAAAGACTGCTGAGCAGGAAAATGACGTAATGAAAAGTGTCCTTAAGAAGCCAGCTTTTGGAAAAGGCTGATGAGTGACTTAGGAGGGGAAAAAAAAAAACTGGCTCAGATTGATTCACTCACTCCATTACTTATTACGTGGCACAGATGTGTCAAATAATGTGAGAAGGATCTAAACCAGGGTGCTAAGTCAGGGAAGTGACAGAGGAAGGTGAACGTAAATGACATTGAATGAAAAAGAAAAAAAAGATCCTGGGACACAATGACAGATTATTTATAGAGAAATGACACACAAGTTAGAAATTCAATTTACTCAAGGTTCATGGATCATGTAACTGAAAGAAAAGCTGGCAAGGGGTTAGGGAGGGGGAGGTGTGCCAGTCCCCGCCCTACACATTCAAAGCCTCAATTTCTTGCATTGCTGAAACTGAGGTCAGCACTAGGAGTAACTGATCTAACAAATTCAAAGCTGTTCTTTTAAACATCTTCGGAGCGTCTTCTCCTGTTCTGTCTCCTGGGAAGCACCAGAGGACCTCAATTTGATTAGTACAAAAAGACAGATCCGGGTTGGTAGGAGGTCAGAAGAAAGATCTTAAGTGTTTTTTTTTTGTTGTTGTTGTTGTTTTTGTTTGTTTGTTTGTTTTGTGGAATGGGCTGTGGACTGTTTGCGGACCACCAGTTTCTGTGCAGAGCCCTCCTGGTGATCTGGCTGATTTTCCACTCTGCCAATTTCTCTTGTGGAGAAAAAAAACTCGAAGGCACGGGCAAAAGAAGAAACAGGCTTAAGGAAACCAACTGGGAGAGAATGCTTATAAAAAAAAATCGGCTACCATCAGACTGCAGGGTCTGGGAAGCAGATGCAAATTTAATGCAAATGAATGTAAATCTCTCTGTGGCCTTCTAAATGGTTTTATCCAACTGGGAAGGGCCCTTGGGAAACAGCTAACAGATAACAATGACTCAGAAGCAGTGCAAACTATTTCAAGACAACTTTGTCACGTGGCCCATTGCTGCCCTGCTAGCTTAACGCATCCTTTAGCAATTTTTTCCCCTTCACTTGAATCAACTTCATCTGCTGTAAATTAAAAAAAAAAAAAATCAAGCCTACCTGTGTACTGATTATCTAAGCTAATTATACATTTAAGGTGCTCTGTATACCTTTATTTTTTTCTTCAAGTGTTTTTCTCACCATATCAAGCCAAGAACAGTAGGTTGTTCCACTCAATTATGAACGAAAGTGCCTCTCTTTCAGTTCCAGTTAGTACAATGCTTTATAGTTGTTTTTTTTAATCTCCTCAACTCCACAGGAACTGGCAGATTTTCTTCTAAGATCTACATACCACATTCAAAGGCAATTCAGAAAAATGTGGTGTGTGTGTGTGTGTGTGTGTGTGTGTGTGTTTGTGAAAATGAATTGCCTTCAAAAAGCCCCTGAAAAAGCTATTCATCAAAAGCTGCCTGGTCACAAATGCTGTGGTTTGGTCAACCCAAGTACTGATTTTAAAATGAAAAAAAAAAAAAAAAGCACATTTGATTGAACTGAGTGTATTTCTGCTTACACTTAGTTGTTTTAAAAGGCCATACTCCCATCAAATACACATTTATTATGAGTCACAGGGTGAATTTAATAGTAAATAATACAGCATACACATCAGACCTATGGCTGGCAGCTTGGTTATAGCCCCAGGAGTTCAAATGCAACTTTTCTGCACATCATTCCCTAAAAGTTTTATTACTATTTTAAAATCTAATGTTCAAGGGTGCTAGCATGGTTCAAGGGAAAGAAAATAACTTTTCCCCCTTTTTTAAACATTCACTTTTAAGAGCCACAAGGTCAACCCCTAAAAAGCTATGGGGCAAAGAGGCGTCTAGAGTGATGCCACCAAGTTCACTGCAAAAACCAGGAACAAAGCACAAATCCAGGCAATCCAGCAAACAACAGAGCTGGGAGAAAGAAAAAGGATGGACAAAAGCAGAAGGAGATAAAGAAAGCACAGCGCCAGACAAAGAAATAACAAAGAAGAGAGGGGTGCTCGACCAGGGAAGGTGCTGTGAGCTTGGGAGAGTCCGGAAAGCAGGACTCCCCCCCAACCCCCACCCCACCCCGGGGGACGCGGACAGCGGGCGAGCGCCCCCCAGCGGCCGGGGCTGCGTCTTACCTCTTGAGCGAGTTTCTGCTTGAGCACGAGCGCGGCGCACAGGTAGCCGGCTCGGCCCACGAACAGCTCGTCGGAGCCGCACTCCAGGAAGGAGACAGGCGCGCAGACGGCGCACAGAGCCCGGAACTTGCTAAGGGGCTGCACGTAGTCGGAGCGACCCAGGGCGTGGTACACGAGCGTGGCCACCGCGTGCACGCCCGCGCCCCCGAGCAGAAAGGCGGCGCGGGTGTCCGCGTCCGGCTCGCCCCACTCCTCGGCGCGGGAGCACGCGTCGATGAGGCGCTTGGCGGAGCGCAGGTAGCGCTCTCGGGCGGCGGCGAAAAGCGGGCTCTGCGAGACGTGGTAGAGCATGTAGGCCACCCCGGCCACGCCGCTGTACAGACCCCCCTGGCAGCTGCTGCCCGCAGCTGTCGCCCCTCGGGCTTCAGCGCCACCCCCCAGCGGGGGCAGCTCCTGAAGGATGCGTTCGATGGTAGAGGTGACCAAGGGCGCCACCGCCTCCTCACACTGGCCCGCCAGCAGGCTGCCCTGGTAGTCATCGAAGCGGTTAGCGAAACAGCGCTTGGTGTCCATGCTGTCGCCCGTGGGCCCCCAATGTCGAGCTAGGGACCTTTTGAGGGTGCGCCCTGCAGCCCGGCGCCGCACCTCCTGCTCTCAGAGGCGCTCGGATGGCTGTGGATGCGGTGGGGACGGGCGGGGGGGGGGTTGGAAATGGAGCGAGGAGGGTGAGACGGGAGGTGACAAGAGGAGGCAGGCGCACTGAGGGATCACGGAGTGGGTGGCCAAGTGGGGCAACGGGCTGCCGGGAGGCTCCTGAGTGGCCCGAGAGAGTGCGGGGAATGCGTGTCGCGCGCCCCCCTCCCAGAGGCCGCACCCTCGCCAAACCGCCCCCCTCCTGCGCCGCCGCAGCTCCTAGCCTCTCCAAGGGGCCGAGGTGATCTCCTCAGGCAGGACCCACGCGGGGCCCGCGCCACTCCTCCCGCTCCGCCCCCGGCTCCTCCCCTCCCTGCAGAAGGCCTGGGACGTGCAGGGCAAGGATCCGGAATGCTGAGGCTGGGCTTTAGCACACCTGGCCGCCAAGGTGATGACTTCCAGTCCGCTGTGTGTTCAGAGTCTTTGCCTCAGTTCAGCACCAGCCGCACCGCAGGTTTCTTTCGCCTCGGACTTATTGAATAAAAAGTCCGAACATATAGCAAGAGCACTACGTTATAAACATTCGCAGTAAAGTTTGTGGAGCCTCTGAACTAGGCTAAAGTGCCAGAGAATACGCAACGGGACAAGGCATTCTTATTCCAAATGCCTCAATACCAAGGGTATTGAGTACGTGAGGGGTGGTGTGTAACGTGTTTTATGTTTTTAAAGGGAAAATGACAACTCCTTGGTTGCCTTCTACTCTATTAGCTTGCCTGACGTGCCCAGGAATCAAACCCCAAAGAACCCCACTAGGTTTTGGCAAGGGAGCGAACCCCTACCTGCGCCTATCCCTGCTCCCTCATGAAATTAGTAAGAGGCTAATAAACATCTTTAGCCTAATACATAAAGCTTAGGTAAGAAGTAAATTTATCCTTTGACTAGCCTTCCTACCCCCCCCCCCCCCCCGCAGCCACCCCCGCCACCCGCGGCCCGTTTCCTTAGCTTACTTTTCATTCCCTTGTTGGTTCCCTTCTATTTATCCTCCACAGGCGACACTCCCAGTCTGGTCTGCTATGTGCTTCTGAACCTAGTAATAGAGTAAGTACGCATGTTCCAGGACCTCCAGAGGTGTTAGGTGAGTGTGGAAAAAGACGGAAAAGAAACACATACCACATACGCTCTTTGTCTTTCTTATGCTCAGCTCTTTTAAAATAATTCTTCCTTTTACAAAGTCTTGCCTGTTGAAGGCTAAAGAGGCATGTGCATTTTCAGAAAGACCACGTGTAAGTGACTCATCGGAAAGTTTTTTGCCGCTTTGTACCGAAGGCAACTATGTCATTTATTGTGAAGGTCGCTTTTGTTTGGAAAGCGTGTTTACCTGCAAAAGCACCAGTGGTTGTCATGTGTGAAATAAATCATGACGATCCATTCTCGGTACCAAGCGTGTTTAGAGCGCGCCGGAGTACTGCAGAGGAGCAGGAGGCACTAGGCCCCTGGCTGGCTTAGTTGGCAGCTGGTGCCTGGTTTTCTAGGTGCTCTCAGTTCACCATAGGTTAAAAAGCTGCAGGAAATCTGCTACATGACTGAGCCTATACACCAGAAAAAAAAAAACTGGAGAGTTGGGTCAGTACATAAGAGCACTTGGTGCTCTCTCAAAGGCTCCGGGTTCAGTTGCCAGCACCCATATGGTGACCCCCAGCAATCTGACTCCAGTTCCAGGGGATCCAATGCCTTCTTCTGGCCTTTGAGAGTACTAGGCACACACATAGTGCACATGGGTACATGTAGGCCAATACACCCCCACACAAAAATACAAATAATCATTTAAGCAAAGCGAAAGAAAAGGATGGGATCTAAAGCCCCGAGATATAAAATAGATAAGGCTTTGCATCTTGTCTCCGTCGGATGGGGAAGTTGGGAAGGGAACAATATTAGACAGCAGGAAGGCCGCACCTCCCTGAGGAGCTCAGCCAGGTGGCAGGAACAAGTTAGTTAGAATAGAAAAACCAAACTTTACACCAAATTGATGCACCAGCCATTTTTGCCTGACTTTGCAAGGTCACAAAAAAAAAAAAAGCTTCATTTTTTTGCTACTCTGAGTCTCCAGTATGTTTATTATAAAGTAAAGAACATTGTTTCTTAAATTTGGGAGGAGGCACTGAGAGAATTTCTGTATGTGATAAGAGAACATCTGGATCTTTGGAGAGTGGAAGACACACCCTGCCCCGCCTTTGTGTGTTTTGCTTTGCCAACCCTGGTCTCTTCCCAACACTTTAGATAAGAGCAGAGGTGCAAAGCAGAGGTTTCGATAGATGACAGGGGCTGTGTATTCCCCCTGGTTCTAGCTAGAATAAAGAGGAGGGCATAACTCCAGAGTTGGCAAAAAAAAAAAAAAAAAGTCGTATCTTTTTACCTCCACTTCCATCCCTAATTCTATCAAGGATTCCCAGTGCGACCCGATATATAACTATAAGAACCCTTGACTCCCCTTCTTTTCAAGGACGTTGAGTGCCCTCCTCTGTACTGTAGCTAAAGCAATGGCAATAAATGTCTTCTGCCATCTAAAACTACAATTACAGGATTAATATAAGAATTTCTGGCTCTTTATGTAATTTCTTTTCAGCTCGCCTTTTCCTGTTTACAAGGAGTTTCTCACTTCTCAAGGTCATTGATGTCTCCAAAGGCTCTTGCAAGAAAGTAAACTTTCTTTAATTCCCAGGCTAAAACAGACCGAAAGGGGAAAAATATAAAAATTCAAGGTGAAAGAAAATTTGCCTGAAACTTGGAACTCACAGCACCATAAAAGAGGCTTGTTTTCCTCCTCCTCCTCCTCCTCCTCCTCCTCCTCCTTCCTCCTCCTTCCTCCTCCTCCTTCCTCCTCCTCCTTCCTCCTCCTCCTCCTCTTCTTACTCTTCTTCCTCCTCTGCTTCTTCCCTCTCCTCCTCCCCCTCCTTTAAACAGTCTAAGTAGCCCTGGCTGTTGTAGAAGTTGCTATATAGAGCAGGCTGGCCTCTGCCTTCCTAGTTCTGGGATTAAAGGCATGTGCCATCACTCTGGCAAGTGGCTTTTTTTTTTAGGTCTGTGTAGAATATTAATTATTTACAATGTGCCATGTATATAATTTGGACTCACTTCTTGTTCAAGGAAATGAAATAAGAAACAGTAAGTAGAAGAGAAAATTTAAATTATTGCAAATGAATCAGATATGTCATTATATTTTTATAAAATGGTTAAAGAGAAAAGAATATTCTATATAAGTATGCATTTTGTATCACCAAGTGACATTTTGTCCTTGGACTGAAAAAAAATAAATGAGGACAAAATCAAGAAAACTTAAAGCTCAGATGGTAACAGATAAAGAGACCCACAGCCAGACATTATGCAGAGAAAGAGTCTAAATTGGAGGTCTCTAACAAATCCTTCCTCTCAGCGCTCAGGGGATCCCAAAGAAGAGGAGGCAGAAAGAGTGTAAGAGCCATCAGCGATGGAGTATGCCAAGAAAACAAGGCCCTCTAAATCAACTGAGCATGGTGCATATGAGCTCCCAAAAATTCAAGTACCAAATATAGGGCTGGTATGTGTCTGTACCAGGTCTCTGTATTTATAGCATAGCTATTAGTCTGGTGTTTTTATGGGAGGTCTGGCTGTTAGAGTGAGTGGGTCTCTAAGTCTTTTGCCTGCCCTTGGGACTCTTTTTCTCCTGTTGTGTTGCCATGTCCAACTTCCATATAATAGTTTCTGCCTCATTTTATTATATTTTATTTTGCCATGTTTTGCTGTTATCTCTTAGAAGTGTGTTCTTTTCTATTGAGAGACAAAGAGGGAGTAAATCCAGAGGTGACAAGAGGTGGGGAGGAATTAGGAGGAGTAGACGGAGGGAAAACCATAATCAGAATATATTATATGAAAAATAATCTATTTTCTATAAAAGAAAAAAAGAAAGAAAGCCACGTTGCAGAAAGTCTGAATGACTTTATGGAAGACAACACTTAAGGCTGAGAGATATTTGATGATTAGAGTTTATGAAAGTTCCAAAAGTTAATTTTAATATATAAATGGTAACATTTGCAAGAGTTGGTTTAGAAAAACAAAAGATTTATGTCTTATTAAAATAATCATTGGGGAGGGGTGCTAGAGAGATGGCTCAGCAATTAAGAGTACTGGCTGCTTTTCCAGAGGTCCTGAGTTCAATTCCCAGCAACCACGTGGTAGCTCACAACCCATCTGTACTGGAACTTGAATCCCTCTTTTGGTGTGCATGAAGACAGGGCACTCAAAGAAAGAAAGAAAGAAAGAAAGAAAGAAAGAAAGAAAGAAAGAAAGAAAGAAA
>OU015760.1:17001166-17014543 GCA_907169655.1 Acomys percivali
TGTGTGTGTGTGTGTGTGTGTGTGTGTGTGTGTGTGTGTCTACAGTGAATAAACAGAGGTCAGAGAACTACATTGTGTCTATCTTTGTTGTTCACTGCTGCACACTGTTAGCTGGCTTGCAAGCTTCCAGGGATTCTCCTGCCTCCCATTCACCAGTAGGGGAGGAGTGGGATTACAGACTCTTGCCTTGCTACCTCGGGATTTTTATGTTGGTTCTCAGTATCCAAACTCAGGTCCTCAGGTTTTCAAAGCACGTGATTTACCCACTCCATTGAACCTTCTCAGTAGTGTTCAGGTTTATTTTTGTAAGTTGGCTCAGATTCTTCTGATATCCTAAGGATTTCAGTTGTTGATAATTCTTTTTTTTTTTTTTAATTTTTAATTTGTTCACTTTACATCTCAATCATAGCCCCCTCCCTTGTCACTTCCAGGTCCAACTCTCTCTCTCTCATCCTCTCTCTCCTAGTCCTCACAAAAGGGGAGCCCTCCTCCCTATCATATGACCCTAGCCTATCAAGTCTCATCTGGACTGTCTGTATCCTCTTCCTCTGTGGACTGGCAAGGCTGCCCTGCCAGGGGACATGATCAATACGGGGGTGGGGGGCAGAGTGCATGTCAGAAGTGGTCCCTACTCCTCATATTATGGGACCCACAAGGAGATTGTGCTGCCTATCTACTACATCTGAGCAGAGGGATAATTCTCTTACAATTCCACTGGCTTCACTCCACACATGCCCAACTAAAGTGAACAAATGTGTTGTCTGACCTATATTACAATGTGAAGAAGTTTTTGCTTGTTCTTTTTATCTGAATTGCTTCATATTCATGAGGAATCCAAAATTTTGGCATTTTTCTGGAAGGCAGAGCTACTTCCTTTCTACATAATTAAGAATACTAGATTTGGACTGGAGATGATGGCTCGGCAGTTAAGAGCTCTATTCTTCCAGAGGACCCAGGTTCACAGACATACATGCAGTAAAAACACAAATTCACATAAAAATAAATAAACCATTTTTTAAAGTACTGAATTTATAGTTTTCAGTGTCCCTTGTAGCTTAAATCTAAGTAGATGACTACAGTGTACCAACAGATGGACTTGTCAGTATAACCAGACTTTGAACTAGAAGCAACATTATGCACATCTTCTCATTGGGTGATGTCTGTTTTACTTTTCTATTGCTGTGACCAAAACACCAGGACAAGAGCAACAAATAAAAGAATACATTTAATTGGGCTTACCATTTCCAAGGGTTAGAGTCCATGATGGTAGAACACAGGCATAATGACAGAAGCAGCTGAGGATTAGCACTGATCCATATGCAGGAGGCAAGGGAGCACACTGGGAATGGCATGGGTCTTTTGAACCCTCAAGGTCTGCTATCAGCTACACACCTCATGCAACAGGGCCAAGCCTCCTGATACTTCCCAAACAATTTCACCAGTTGATTTCAAGTATTCAAATATATGAGCCTATGGGGACATTCTCATTCAAAGAATCTGTATTAGTCAGTATTCTCTGTAATAACAGAACTTATAGAGTGTGTGTGTGTGTGTGTGTGTATGTGCGTGTGTGTGTGTGTAAGAGAGAGGAGGGGGGAAGAGAGAGGAGAGGGATGGATGGAAGGAGGGAGAGAGACAGAGACAGAGGATTTATTAGAATGACTTGCAGGCTGCAGTCCAGCTAATGCAACAATGGCTGGCTGTGAATGAAAGGTCCAATAATCCAGTATGTGCTCAGCCCACAAGGCTGGATGTCTCAGCTAGTCTTCAGTATCCATTGGAATCCCAAAGAAGGAGGCTGTAATGCCAGTGAAGGAACGGAGGTGCTAACAAGGTAAGAGCAAGTAGGCAAAAAGCAAAAACTCCCTTCCTCCATATTCTTATGTAGGCTCCCAGTAGAAGGTGTGGCCTGGATTAAGGGTGTGTCTTCATGCATCGAGAACTGAAACAAAGGCCTGTGTCTTCCTACTGCAGAGATCTGAACTAAAAGTGGATCCACCCGCTTCAAATCATGCAGCAGAAAGTCCCTCACAGGTGTGCCCTCCATTTCTGGATTCCAGGTAAATCCAGATGTGGTCAAGTTGACAACCAAGAATAGCCATCACAAGTCCACCACTTGTTAACTAGACACACAACCATATCTCATTATGCCCTGATTAATTTCCAAATGAGAGCAATAACCAGGTCAACATAACATCTAAATATAATATAACTATCTCACATACAATAGCAAATGCATTTTATATTTAACCAGGTCATAATTACACCTAACATGATATAACTATCCCTCATACAAACATAATGTATTATAAATTTAGAATAGGTAGCAATGTCTCTTGAAGACATTCTTTTAGTATCTCAAACTAAAATATAATAACCACTGATATTCTCTTAATCGGTATTACATCTCATGACAAAGAAATTGAGAAAACCCCACAAATATCTGTACAAATGCATGCTTAACAAAATATAACAGGAACACACATATCAACTATAATCCTTAGTTCTGTAACTGGTCACGTGGCCTTAGCTGGCACTTGTAACCATTTTCCTCTACTACCTAGTCTGCATTTCTTCCACCCTTGGCAAGAACCCCAGCTGGCCTTGTCTCTTCTAGCATGGTTTTTTTTTCAATACAGGGGTGACTCATATCTTCATTCCTGACAGGTTTGTGTCCTTTGTCATCCTGTTTTTATTAAGCTGTTGCAGTTTCCCATTGATTTTAATCACAGGACATGGTGACACCAATAGATGCCCTAAAGGCTCTCCTGCACTCCAGACATAACCTTTCTTACCTCCAGTGTGGAGAAGCAATCTAATTACCTTTTGGTACACTGGATCAATCACCCTCCTAACACTGTTGTGATTCCTTCCTTAGCCCGTTGGCTTAAGCGCATCAGAAGCCCACAGTAGCCAGGGGGAAGGCTGAGCCTCCAGGTCAATGGAATGCTTGTTGTGGCTCCTGGCAGGAGTGCTCCCCACTCAGGAACCAAAATTTCTAGGCGAACAGAACTTAAGTTGCAGGAACAAGAAGCAAATTATTTTCTTAGTGGGTCACTAGGGGTGATAGTGAATGAAATGATTTGCTTTCCCACCCCTTGATCAATGGACCCAGGGATCCTGGCTATTGGAGAATCCATACCAGGCAGGCGGATCACTGTGAGTTTGAGGCCAGCCTGGTCTATAAAGTGAGTCCAGGACAGCCAAGGCTACACAGAGAAACCCTGACTCCAAAAAACCAAAATAAAATCTATGAGCCTATGGGGGTCAAGTCTACTCAAACCACCACATTCTACTCCTTAGTCCTATGGGCTTGTAGCCACAACATAATGCAAAAATACATTCAGTTCAACTTCAAAATTTCCCATAGTTTATCACAGTCTCAGCACTGTTTAAAAGTACAAAGCTCAAAATCTCTCCTGAGATTCATACAATTCTTAACTGAAATCCCCTGTTAAATCAAAATAAAAAAGCATGCTTCCAACATGCAATGGCACAGAATATGCATTATCATTCTAAAAGAGTGGGAAGGGAACATAGTGATGAAACACTGGACCAAAGCAAGACTGAAAACCAGCTACATCTCAATGTCTGATGACACAGTGTTCTTCAGACCTCCCTCCTGTTTCCACTTTGTTGACAGCAACACACTTCACTCTATTGAGCTGGTTCCACACCAGCTCTGCAGCTCTCCCTGGCAGGTATCCCATGACTCGGACATCTCCAACATCTTGGTGTCTCCAAGGCAACCCAGGCTTCACCTTCACAGCTTCATGCAATGGCCTCTCTGGGCCTCCATGCAGGGACATCCCTGATAGATGCATGGCCTCAGTGGCTCTCCTTAGTTGTGGAGAGAGATTCAATACTCTTGCTTGTAATCTTGACTCTGAAGCCAAAGCTACCAAGATGTTTACTTGCTAGAGCTAGAACACGGCCCCCTCATTCAAATACCTTTTCAACCAGCTTTCTGTTCTTGATGCTTTCCTTCGCTGCTAAGCTTGGCTGTCCTAGAACTCACTGTAGACCAGGCTGGCCTCGAACTCACAGCAATCCGCCCGCCTCTGCCTCCCGAGTTGCTGGGATTAAAGGAGTGTGCCACCATACTTTTTTAAAATTTAGTATAATTTTATGTGCATTTGTGTTTTGTCATCTTGAAGTTACAGACAGTTGTGAGCTGCCATGTGGGTGCTGGGAATTGAACCCTGGTCCTCTGGAAGAGCAGTCAGTGCTCTTAACTGCTAAGCCATCTCTCCAGCCTGTGCCACAACACTTGAAGTAAACTGTTCTTTAATTCCTTTTCACAAGTTGGAGGCTTAGTTGGGTGGCATCTTGCCCTGAGGTCACCATACCCCTTTTTCCACTTAGGGTCCAGTTTCCTGTAAACTTTTTATCCCTTTCAGCACTGGACTTAACTCTATTCCACATCCTGGTGCTTGTTCTCTCCTCAAACATTTTGTCTTTTTCCTTGCTTAGCTTGCTCCTTTTCGTTCTAGATCTGCGTTAAGAGAGGATCGCTGTGAGTTCCAGGCCAGCCTGGACATATGGAGCCACTCTTATAGAAACTGAATTGAGCTGAATTTATAGTTTTAAAGCAGGTTTATTTGGGGGCAGCTCTCAGGTTCACCAGTCTCACAAGAGGAGGTCAGTGAAATCACAAGGCTGGGTTGGGGTAGAGGTTTTTTAAGGGGAGGGAAGGGGAGGAGAGTTGTGTAGTGATGGTGAGGTACTGGGGTTATAGTCAAAACTGAGTTCCCAGGGTAGCATAGCTGGGATTCTAGTGGCAGTATCCATAATGTCCAGTACCATGGACATTTTGGCACTAACTGTATTAGTGGAAGTTGGGTCTTCAATGAGTGATTCTATTGGATGTTTTTTAATACTTTTCTAGGCCCTTGGCAGGTGCTCAGACTTCTAGACACTGCTCCTGCCCCCAACTGGCTATGGGATACCCAGTCTCCTCCTAATAAGTCGGGGTTTTTTTTTTGTTTTTTGTTTTTTGTTTTTGTTTTTGTTTTTGTTTTTGTTTTTGTTCTAGTTGACCTTGGTTGTTTGGGGTTGACATAACTTCAAATCTCTAAAAATGTTCACAGTTTCTATTTTCTGCTGACCTTTTTTGTTATAATATTTTCTATTTAAAACCAACATTCCCCAATGCGAAAACAAATGCAAAAGCAATGGGATAGTTTTATTTTACTATTAGCAGCTGTTATTGCTCAACTATTATTTCTATAAATTTTAATATTTTCTCATAAAATACAGTAAAACCAAATTATTTCTTGATATTATACATTTATTAACATTTAAATTTTTCTGAGCTGTTTAGATGTGATGGTGTGTGTGTGTGTGTGTGTGTGTGTGTGTGTGCGCACGCGCACACGCTCATCCCTGTGTGCACACATGGAGAACAAAAGTCTATTACTCTTCACCTTGAGACAGGATTTCTCATTGCATTTGAAGTCTGCCATTTCTACTCGACTGTTTGGGAGCAAGGCTCTAAGACCTGGTCTCCACCCACCATGGCTGGTGCTACAGATGCAACTGCTGTACTTACCTTTTCCTGTGCATGATGACATCTGAGCATGTGCAGGGACCACTTTATCCACTGAGTCTTTCCCAAGCCTTCTCTGATGCCATTAAGACTTCATGTTATTCTTGCCTATTCATATTTAGTTAGTTGCTTCCATCTTGTCTGTATGGTTTATTTTAAATTTTGTTGCTTGGTAAATTCTCTCTAGAATTTCACTGAATTCTTCAGATACTCCTATATTAGACAAATGAAACCGAGGTTTTGCTAAAAGGAAATCTGTATATGCATAACTATCCTCCTCTGTACTCCCAGGCACATCTGATTCATTTCAAAGCAGTTTTTATATATAGCTTAAGAATCTTAATTTAAAAAAAGGTACTTCTTTGAAGGCTTTGATTCTTTGGCCTGGTTTTAATCACATGCTAATTACAAACTAATCTAATTCACCACACTCTGGTTACATGCACATGCTTGATAATATTTTTGGAACGAGAAGTAATTCTCCATTGAAAATCATTGTATTTATTCCAAGGCAAAGGGTGAAGGATGGTAGGGAAACAAAATATTTCCAGCTTTTCTGTTCTCATGTTCACACTTAAGCCAAATTTCAAAGAGATAATTTTGATTTTTGACATTTGCAAGGTCTAGGTCGGGCAATATTTATTGCAATGTATTATTCCTTCAGATCCCTAACACTTTTGGATCAGCATCATGACCACAAAGCCCTTCCTTGTGGCTGGATGTAAGTCATCTGCAGTGGTTCCCTTATTATCCCCACTCTCTGTTGATGATACCTTCACTGGAGCGAGCCAAGACTTTAGCAGATAATTCTTTCTTTAGTAGATAATTCTTTCTTTAGTAGACTACGATTTCTGCAAGTGTCCGTGGCTTAAATATCTCATTATTGAACCACTTTTGCTAATGCTAAGATGGCCAGAAAGCATGGCCCTGCTGAGCAGCTTTAAGGAAGGGAAGGTCTTTTGGATATTAATCATCTGAGGAGGTGGAGCTGGTAAAAATCTTTTCCTAATCTGTAGGCTGCCATTTTGTTCTACTGACAGTGTGTCCTTTGCCTTACAGAAACTTTAAAGTTTCATGAGGTCCCATTTACTAACTGTTGATATTAGAGCCTGAGCTGTTGGTGTTCTGTTCAGGAAGGTGTCTTCTGTGCCAGTGAGTTCAAGGCTCTTCCCCACTTTCTTTTCGATCAGGTTCAGTGTATATGGTTTTATGTTGAGGTCATTGATCTATTTGAAGCTTTTTACAGGGTGTTATTTGTGGATCTATTTGCATCATTCTACATGCAGTCAATCCAGTTAAACCAGCACCATTTGTTGGAAATACGTTTCGTGCACTGTGTATTTCTGGCTTCTTTATTTAAAAAAAAAAAGTGCCCATTGGTGTGTGGATTCATGCCTGGGTCTTTACATTGATTCCATTGATGAATGTGTCACTTTATGCTTATACCATGCAGGGTTTTTTTTTTTTACTAGAGTTCTATACTACAACTTGAAATCAGGGATAGTATTATGTGCAGAAGTTTGTTTAGTATTCTGTAGAGCTGGATCTGTAGGTAGAGAGAGTTTAAATTTGACTTCATCATGAATCTCTCATTTTCTCCATCTATGGTGATTGAAATTCTGCTAAGTATAGTAGTCTGGGCTGACGTTTGTGGCCTCTTAGAGTAGTTTTCAAGACATCTGCCCAGGCTCTTCTGGCTTTCAGAATCTCTGTTGAGAAGTCGGGTGTAATTCTGATAGGTCTGCCTGTATATATTACTTAATCTTTTTCTCTCACATCTTTTAATTGTCTTTCTTTGTTCTGTACATTTATGGCTTGGATTATTATGTGCTGAGGGGGTTTTCTTCTCTGGTCCATTCTATTTAATGTTTTGTATGACTCTGATATACATATCATACAAGGTACACATGGCAGGAGTACCTGTGGCTTTCCAGAGAGTTCCTGCTGGAGTTGGGGACTGACATAAAGAAAAGAGTGGGAAGAGGGAGGTTGAGAAGGGAAAAATCTGTGTGTCCCACTAAGATGGGGGTGAGAGGGAAGGGCTGCTTCAGGTGCTCTGTTGTAGAGCTCAGGACAAGACTTGGGGATTTGATTTGGAGGAGCAGACCGAGAAGTGATGGAGGTCTACAGTTAGCCTTCCTATTTCCCTTGCAGGGGTGGCCCAAAGATTAGCAGAGAGTGCCTGCTGACATTGAAGGGGTGAGATAAAGCAATAAGTGGGAAGATGGAGATTAGAAGGGGAAGATCTGTAGGTGTCCACTGGATGTGGGAGCTGGGGGAAAGGGAGGCCTCTGCAGGTCCTGCTAATGAGCCCAAGGGACTGGATTCAGAAGAGCTGAGGGAGAGGTGAAGCTCTGGTGTTAGCCTACCTGCTTCCCTGACCAGAGTGGACCATTTCATTTTCAAAACCAGATTATTTCTAGTGGTTTCTTTTTTCTATTCTGGCTGTGTAGAACCTGTCTTGCATTTGGCAAATAAATATCCATGAGTGGATATGGTTCATTGTTCTAAAGTTTGGTTTTATTCATATATACTACAGAGGGCATAGGAAGTCCAAGGAGTTCTGAAACATTTCGTTCTTTTCCTGGACCAATACATTGACGAAAAAGTAGCAACACCTCCCAGAGGAGATGAACTTCAATGAGAGAAGGTGAGAAACAGGGTGGTCCTCTGGGCGTAAGAATGCACAGAGTGAGGCTATTCAAGGGTGCAGTATTTGAGTGCAAAGTTTGCATTTGTTAGATGAATAAAGGAGCAGAAAGGAGATTTCATTCAAAAGGTTCCCCTATTTAAAGGTAGGAATATTGAGCTGTGAATTTAGCTTGGTGACACAGCAGACGGTCAATATGTATGTGGCCTAGGATTCAACTCCAAGCACTAAAATATAAGTAATATCTGATGTCTAGTATTTGGTGAGGACTTCCTCTGATTATGCTGTGAAAAAAATATAAATGAACATGGATATTGAAAGACCTTGAGGTTTACCTATGATGAGACTACGAAGTGAGCAGAAGTTGCAGAAATCCTTGGAGGATTAAAGCTCATAAATGGTGGCTTAATAATTACTACATTAACTGGCTGTTTCCCTGGGATAATGAGGAACTGCTAACAAGTAATAAAATGTTCTTTACCTTTGGGAGATCATTATAAGCACACATCTACCAGTGGACACAAAAGGCTACCTATATATCTGACCTGAAGATTGGGTTATATTAAATCAAATGCTGCCTTAAAGGCAGCACAGCTACTGGTTGAATTTTGATCATTCATCCGAGCACACTTGGTGGATAGTGCTTCTTCACCAATGCAGGCAAATCATTTGGGTGTGGTTAAACAACATATTCTAATTTAGTTGCTTTGGAGTAAGAAGCAATAATTCTAATAGGCTCTTGAATGGCACCAATGCTTCTGGTATGTGAGAGCCACACTGGCAATCATAAACCTGTCTACTAGTTCTCAGCACTAAATGCACCTCAGGCTTATTGGAGGAACTTTCTTAAAAAAAAAAAAAAGATGCCCTCTGTGAGTTCAAGGCCATCTGGGTCTACAAAGCCAGTCCAGGAACAGCCAAGGCTTCACAGAGAAACTCTGTCTTGAAAAACAGAAAGAAAGGAAGAAAGAAAGAAAGAAAGAAAGAAAAAGAAAGAAAGAAAGAAAGAAAGAAAGAAAGGATAGATGGAATAGAGATTGAGGAAATGGCCAACCAATGACTGGCCCAATTTGAGACCCACCCCATGGGAGGGAGCTAACCTCTGACACTAGTAATGATACTCTGCTATGCTAGCAGACAGGAACCTAGCAGAGTTGTCCTCTGAGAGGCTCCACCCAGCAGCTGATGGAAACAGATGAAGAGACCCACACACAAACAATAGGCTGAGCTCAGGGAGTGTTATGGAAGAGTGGGAAGAAAGATTGAGGGAGCCAGAGGGGTCAAGGACTCTACAAGAAGACCTACAGAGTCAGCTAACCTGGGCCCATGGGGGTTCACTGAGACTGAACCACCAACCAAAGGGCATACATGGGCTGGTCCACCTAGACCTTCAACACATATGAATCTGATGGGCTGCTTGTGTTGGACCCTAGAGTCCACCCGGGTGGGGGGTCGTCAGGAAAGACCACTCAAGAACCACAATGTTGATGCAAAGGCACAAGGTTTACTGCTGACACACGTTAGGGGGCCCCCCAACACTCTCTCAGGAGGGAGGGAGGAGGAGGCGCACCCCAAGTCACTGCTACAGACTTTTTAAAGGCTAAAACCACAAAGGTTAGGAGGGGCTGAGTGTCCTATGTTAGGATTGGCTCTGGTGGTCACTAAGGGTGCTTATCTAATTATTATTGGCTATTGCAGGGAGGGGTGTTGGGGAGTTTCCAGAGAATTTCCAGATGGTAATTGTTTACCTTAGTTGAAATTGTTTATCTCGGTTGGCCACCTTGATCTCAGAAACTGAAGCTGAGCTGGCCTTTGATTCTTTTTGGGTCATTTTCCCAAGCTTGCCTGGGTCACGTTCCCAGGCTGGCTGAGAGAGAGAGGGCCTTACACTTGGTCCTCAAGTGGGTCCCCTACAAATTAGAGCAGGGGCTGTCTGTGACTTGGACTTTATTTCCTCCCTCTTGATCCCTTTCTCTAGCAGCTGCCTTGTCTTGCCTCAGTGAAAAAGGAGGCACTTAGTCCTGATGTGACTTGATGTGCCAGGGTGGTTTGTTAAAGGGAGGTGAGGTATGGGGGAAGTGGGTGGGAAGGTGGGACTGGAAAGAGAGGAGGGAGTGGTGTTGATGTCCATGGCTCATGTCACTACTATAGAACATGGGGATGTCCCTGTTCAGGGCAACCAACAGGGCCTATGTGGATGTCCAGGACCCAGACATAATTGCCTCCACTCCTCACTGGATGCACCATTCTGGAGAGCTGGCCCCATCTCTCACGGGCAGCAACACTCACTCAGGACAACCGGCCCTGCACTTTGCCTAGGCAGCACAGTGGAGCTGGTCCTGGTGGTGGAGGTGCAGGTGAGCCATGCAGGTGAGCCATGATGTCTCAGGGCACAAGAGCTAGAGAGTTGACCCTGCCTCCTGCCAATAGCAGCACTGGGCGGCCTAGCTGTAGCAGTTGCTGCAGAGCTCACCCTGATGATGCAAATAATAGAGATTGCACAGGCTAACCAGTTCAGCTACCATCCAAGCCTAGATCCGGGGCTCTGAACTGGCCCATCCTAAAATCTATATCATCTGCAAATGCTTAGGTGACATGAAAGGGCCAGTCCTGCTGTTTCAATGCTGCAGGTTCTCCATAACTCAGGGCAACAACAGGATAACCAGGAGGAGTCCTGATGAGGATCCAATATTGATGGTATCAGAGAAGCCAGAGACCTCAATACAGACCAATGGCTCTTTGTAATGATCATCTGTAAGTGAAGATGTGTGGACAGAGGGATAGACTGTGGGAAACACCATGACACACTACAGCTTCCACAATGAGATGTTTTCCATGCTTTGTTGTTGCTGTTGTTTGTGTTGGGGGGAGTTGGACGGCAGGAGGGGAGGATATGTGTGTGTATTTTAATTTGGGGAGAGATTGTAAGGCCTAAGAGCAGATGTGAGGGGACAGAGAGATAAGCAAGAGTGGAGTATATGATGTGAAACTCATAAAGAATCAATAAGAAGTTTTTTAAAACTTAATTATTTGATTTTTTTTTATAAGTCAGCATGGAACATAATACCCAACCCCATTTATTGACAGAATGGCCCAACACAAGTACAAGTCAGCCTAGAAGATAAAGTACTTTAAACTTTTACAAACTGCCAATCTTTTTCATTTAAAAAAGTAAAGACTCAGGAGAAGCCTCAGGATGAAAACTGAATGAATCTATAAATGATCTATAATAAAAAATAGTTTTGTTACAGGTAGTGGATTGGGTTTTACTTCCTATCTGGGCAAAGGAGGCTTAGAGTGAAAACATACAGCATTCCATACCTTTCTTGGTTATTCAAACATCTAGTTGCTAATTCGGATATGACCAGTTGTCAAAAAGATATATATGTATGCCTCAAGATCTCATAGATACTTAAACTAGCTATGTCATGTTATGAAAATAGATTTAAAAAAGTGTGATCAGTGTCACTCTAAATTATCTGAAGGAGGAGTCTTTCTTATTACTAGGAGTAATTTAATAATAATTTTCATTATTTAGTTTGATGGCCTAAACACATTTTCAAATGTGCCCAGAATGTCACTTGGTGCCCTACTATTCTATTAACACTCCCTTAACACTTCATATATATAAAGCAATCAGTGCTAAGATTATGAAAAGAGCCTTATAGTTATTCACTTATTATTGTCTTTAGTTGGATGATTTGAAAATTATCAGCTGGGCGTGGTGGCTCACGCCTTTAATGCCAGCACTCGGGAGGCAGAGGCAGGTGGATCGCTGTGAGTTCCAGGACAGCCTGGTCTACAAAGCGAGTTCAGGACAACCAAGGCTACACAGAGAGACCCTGTCTTGAAAAACCAAAAAAACAAAAATTATACATTATCAGATATTCTGTATGCTTTCACTTTAGAGATTGCTGCAGTCCTATATTTCATGCTTTTTATTTACATTAACATGTAAGCTACATATATAATTCATATATATTTATTTTAGATATTGATAACCTATATTATACTCTTAGTAACATCTTCAAGGTACTTTCCTGTCAGTGTAGTTTTTTTAGATAAATCTATAATAATAGTTGTGGCTCCAAGTCATTCGAGCGCACATACACACACACACACACACACACACACACACACACACATATATTGATATTGATATTATATAAACAATATTCTATTACAACAAGCTTATCTATTTTTCATTGATAAATATTAGAGACTCTTTAGTTATTCTCCTACTAAGTAGACTCATTTTTATATATGAAAAATTCTTTAGGTACTGTGTTAATCAGCTTTGCAGTTAATTATAAAATCAAGTGAGAAAATAAGGAGAGTTGTTATTTTGTCTTATGTCTTCAAAAGTTTTTTTTTAAGTCTTCAAAAGTCTTAATTTACAGAGACATGGGTTTTTTGTTTTGCTTTTTTTTATTGTTTGTTTGTTTGTTTTGGGTTTTTTTTTTTTTTGCTTTTTTGCCTATGATAGGCAAAACAACATGGTTGTAAAGTCATAATTCTCACCACATGGTGATAGCTGATTGAAGGAAAGAGATTGGGGGCAGAGAGAAGGAGAGAGAGAGAGAGAGAGAGAGAGAGAGAGAGAGAGAGAGAGAGATTCTGCTGTCATCAGATATCCCATTAAATTATTAACTCACAAACAGCTTAATCCATTGATGAGGTCAGATCACTCATGATTCATTTATCTTCCCAATTTCCCACTTTTTAACATTGATGCATTAGAGACCGAGCCTTAAACATATGCACATGTGGGGAATAGTAGTTCAAATCCAAATCATGACATGGGGAGGTAGTTCGGTAGATACAGTGCTTGCTTGGCCATTGTGAGGAGCTGAGTTCCAATCTCCAGAACCCATGTAAAATCTAATTGCTGTAACTGAGTCTATAGTGCTTCTATGTGGACATGGGAGGCAGAGACAAGAGAAGGCCTGGAAGCTCATGGGCCAGTTAGCTTGGCATACACAAATGCAAACAATAAAAAGACACTGTCCCAAAGAAGGTAGAAGGTAGGGACCAAGACCTGAGGTTGTCCTCTGACCTCCACAAACACTCCATGCCACACACCCTCACTTACACATATGAATACGTGTATACACTTATACACATATACATATCACACACACACACACACACACACACACACACACACACACACACACAC
>OU015760.1:17014553-17035479 GCA_907169655.1 Acomys percivali
CACACACACACACACACACACACACACACACACACACACACACACACACTTTTTAAAAAGAATAAAATCCAAATCGGGAAAGGTCAGAAATGTTTGGGTCATAAGATAAGTACACCATTTTCCTAGAGATTGTCAAGTGTTAAGCAAAGTGGACAGCTAACAATAGCAGAGCGATTGAATTCCTTTACATCCTCATCAATTTGTGTACAGCTGATTGCTGTAAAACAGCACTCTACAGTTAGTTGCTAAGGAAGCTATTAAAAACACAGACTACTGGCTAGTTATGTGGAGAGCAGGAACTGACTCTGACGTGAACTCTGGTGCCCCAAATTTAATGATCTCTTCTTGGTGGGGAGCCCTGGTGGCACTCAAAGAAAGAATAGGCAGGCTACCAAGATGAGACTTGTTAGCTTGTGACCATAAAGTGGGGGAGGAGATGCCCCTTGGACATGGACCTAAGGGAGGGTAATAGGATGGGGGTGGGAGGGTAGGAGGAAAGGGAGGACACGAGTGACAGGAGAACAATTGAGTTGTAATCTGGATAAATTAATATAAAAAACACCACAAACTTATTCATTGCCTCTTTCTGCCTTTTCTCTAATTTTTTTTGGTTTTGTTTGTTTGTTTATTTGTGGTTTTGGTTGGTTGGTTGGTTTTTGGTTTTTCCGAGAAAGGGTTTCTCTGTGCAACAGCCCTGGCTGTCCTGGACTCACTTTGTAGACCAGGCTGGCCTCGAACTCACAGTGATCTGCCTGCCTCTGCCTCCTGAGTGCTGGGATTAAAGGTGTGTGCCACCACGCCCGGCCTTTTCTCTAGTATTTGAATGCACGTTTTTTATGTTGCTTAGTTGTATGTGTTGTAATAGTCTTCTCATGTTTGCCTTCTTCTGTGGTATCTTTTGATTTGCAAATCTTTGAATTTTTTGTAGTTAAATTTACCAGTCTTTTCCATCATGCTTCACAAAGAAAATGAAAAAAAAAAAAAAAAAGCAGCTTCTTTCTAGCTGCCTTCTAGACCTTAGCTAATTTTATTTTTTACACATTTAAAAGTTATAATGGAAAAAAAATTGTATTGACATATGGTATGAGGTATAGAGCCACTGTTTCTGATGTTGCTAAGCAACTGCCAGATGCTATTTATGGACTGGTCACCCTTTCTGTACTTATCTGCAAGAGTATTTTGTGAATAGTTCCTGTATTTTCACCATGAGACTTATCATATCTGGCTGTCTTGCCTTTTGCGAAAATAAGATGACCCTGATGACTGCTATTTGTATCCACTCCATCATTAGGAGGTCATAAAACACCCATTCTTTATGTATTGCTGGAGGATCTCTAAGGACATACACTCAAACTTCTTCTTGAACTACTTGGTTACTCTGACATACAATGCATACAGAAAACTCAGGACAAATACTTCATTTGCTACCATCATCACTGCCTTTGAGAATTGTTGCTTGGTTTTCTGTTTGGGAGATATTTAAAATCCTTGGTGTCTTAAACTGTTATTATTATTGATATTTCTCCATATTTTATAATTAAATTTATTTTAAACCAATGTTTACAGAGAATTGAGTCAAATAAATTTCCCTTTCAGCATCAAAGGTAACAAATTTCAAATCTTTTACAAGTCAGTTTCATCCATCACTATGCATTCTATTTTTGTATATCCTCTATTTTACATAGAGTTCATGTTTGCCACTGGTCGTTTCCTCAATTTTTTTTTTTTACTTATTATCCACTCTATGCCCAACTCCCCATTTCATTGTACAAATCTCTTCTTAAGACGTTCTCTCCATTTGAAATCTTGAATAAGCTTTCTGCAGTCTTTACACTGTACTCACTCCAGTCTTTAGGTGTAAGAATACCATTCTTTGGTTTTTCCCTGTGTGGTAGGCTGTGAATTTCTGTTGCCTTTTCAGTAACATAATTAATACCTGGCTTCATTATCTCCTTCCTCCTTGGTTTGTTTCCTCATTTTGATTATGTACTTCCTGTGTAGTATATGCTTGAGAAAGAACACATAAGAAATCATTTTGAAATTTGCATGAAAACATTTTCATTCCATTCCTACCCTTAGTTTATAATTGAATAGAATTCTGGCTTGGAAATTATTTACCCTTAGAAATTTGAACATTTTATTCCATTGCCTTTGACCTGTGAGGCTGTTGTTAAAAGCATTAATGGCATTTCTGATACTGGCCTTTTGAATATGAACATTTTATTCCTTTCTCCAGAATTAAGGTACATCAAATGTCTGTTCCCAAGGTTCTAAAATTTAGTAATAACATGTCTTGATATAGGCTATTTGTAGTTTGAAAATAGATGTCCTTCAGTTGTAGGGCATATAATTCATTGTTCTTTATTAATTGCTTCCTCTATATTTTCATTATTATGCACTTTCTGGACTAATTAATCTGATGTATGTCTTTGCTTGTATTTGTGGTGTATGTTTATAAATATATGTCTGTCTGTGTGTGTGTGTGTGTGTGTGTGTGTGTGTGTGTGTAGTAAGAGTGTAAGGTAGGTGTTTAAGAGTGTGAGCCTATGTGTAATATGTGAAGGCCAGAAGAAGGCAAGGGGTGTCCTTCTCTCTTACTTTTCACTTTATTCCCTTGAGATAGTTTCTCACTGAACCTGGGACTTGGTCTCTCAGTTAAACTAGCTGTCCAGTGAGCTCCCAGTGATGGGACTACAAGGATACACAACCATGCAAGGCTTTTTTCCATGTTGATGCTAGAGATTTGAACTTGGGTCCTTCTGCTTGCATTTCAAGTGTTCTTATCTACTGATTAGTCTTTTGGGGACTTAATTGGATAATGAACTATCTTAATTGGTCCCTTAATTTTCTTATCTTTTAATTTCATAAATAAAAGACTCTCTTTTTTCAGATAATATTAATGAAATTCTCTTCTCTAACATTTTCTTGACCTCACGAACTTGTTTTTCTCTCTCAACATTTTGATTGTTTATATGTTATTATGTTGGTCTCTAACTTTCAGAATACAGGCTTTTCTGTATTCTCTTGGTCTCCTCAGTTCTACTGACCATGCCACTGCTCTGCTTGCCTTCTCAAGGAGGCCTACTGGCCCCATGAATATCCAGGTTAGATCTTTTCATCCCAATTCCCTGCTTTCCAGGTGTCCCTGGGTATAGCCATCGTCAGTGAACTGTGCTGTGTCCCCTGAGCTCCATCATACAGGCAACAGATCTGCCTGCTCTCTTGAGCAGGCCTACCAGCTCTAGGAACATCCACGAAGCTTATAGATTACCAAATAGATTAGACCAGAAAAGAAAATCCTCCCACCACATTATAATAAAAAAGCTAAATTACAGAACAAAGAAAGAATATTCAAAGCTGCAAGAGAAAAAGAACAAATAACATATAAAGGCAGACCTACCAGCATTTCACCCAAGTTCTCAACAGAGACTCTAAAAGCAAGAAGGGCCTGAGCAGATGTCTTGCAGCCTTTAAGAGACCAAAGATGTCATCACAGACTACTATATCCAGCAAAATTTCAATCACCATAGATGGAGAAAACAAGATATTCTATGACAAAACCATATTTAAACAATATCTATGCACATATCCAGCCCTACAGAAGATACTAGAATAAAACCTCCAACACAAGGAGGCTACCTACACCCAAGAAAACACAAGCAAAACCAAAAGAAGGAACATACACACACACACACACACACACACACACACACACACACACACACAAAATACCACCGCCAATATAAAAATAACAGAAATTAACAATCATCTCTCAACATCAATGGACTCAATTTCCCAGTAAAAAGACACAGGCTAAGACAATGGATGTGAAAACAGGATCCATCATTCTACAACATATAAGAAACACATCTCAGCAACAAAGATAGACATTATCTAAGAGTAAAGTGTTAGAAAAAGGTTTTCTAAGTAATTGGACCCAAGAAACAAGCTGTAGTAGCCATTCTAATATCTAGTCAAATAGACATTCAACCAAAATTGATCAAAAGAGATGGGGAAGGACACTTCACACTCCTCAAAGGAAAAATCCAGCAAGCTGATGTCTCAGTGTTGAATATCTATGCCCCAAATACAAGGGTACCACATTCTTTCTTTTTTAATTCTTTTATTAAATATTTTATGGGCACCCCATTCTTAAAAGAAATATTACTAAATATGTCTCTCTCACCAATGAACAGGCCATTGAGACAGAAAATAAACAGAGAAATAACGACACTAACTGATGTCATGAATCAAATGGACCTAACAGATATCTACAGAATATTTCAGCCAAACACACAAAAAAATGTACCTTCTTCTCAATACCTCATGGAATCCTCTCCAAAACTGAGCATATAGTTAGTCACAAAGTAAACTTCAACCAATACACCCTTCATAATAGCCAAAAGTAATATAAAATATCTAAGTGTAACTCTAAACAAGCAAGGCAAAAACCTGTATGACAAACTTCAAGTTTCTGACGAAAGAAATTAAAGGAGCTATCAGAAGATAGAAAGATCTCCCATGCTAGTAGATTGGGAGGATCAACATAGTAAAAATAGCCATCTTACGAAATGCAATCTACTGATTCAATGCAATTCCCATGAAAATTCCAACACAATTCTTTAAAGACTTTGAAAGAACAATTCTCAGCTTCAAATGGAAAAATAAAAACCCAGGATAGCTAAAACAATTCTGTACAATAAAAGAACTTCTATGGCATCACCACGCCTAATTTCAAGCTGTACTACAGGGCAGTAGTAATAAAAAAAAATAGCAGCATTGCATTTGCATAAAAACAAAAAACAGCTTGATCAATAGAATTGAATTGAAGACTCAAATATAAGCCCACAGATCTATGGACACTTGATTTTTGACAAAGGAGCCAAAACCATATAGTGGAAAAAAATTTTTGAAATCCCTAGCACCCTAGCATCTGGGTCTTTGCTAGGGACTCAGGTCACAGAGCTAACTCAGCACTTGGTGGTGGAGTTATGCTCCCAGAGGAAGCACAGCATGGTCCCTCACAGTGAGACTCCTTCTAGAGCAAGTCTCAGGCCCTCTTAGCCCCCTATGGAGAGTCCACAAAACAGGGAGGAGCCAGATGCACTAAGTCAAAAACAGTCCCCTCCAATCCAAAGTACAGAGACACTAGAGCCACAAGGAAACGAAAAACCCACCGTTGTGGATTCTGTTTTGTGTGTTTATGTGTGGCAGATGTATGCACATGCTTGTGGAAGCTAGAGGTCAGCATTAGGTGTTGTGGTGATTTGAATGAAAGTGGCCCCAGAAGCTCATAGGGAGTAGCACTATTGGGAGGCGTGACCTTATTGGAATAGGTGTGGCCTTGTTGGGTGAACTGTGTCACTGGGTTTCAGAAGCCCAAGCCAGGGTCAGTGGGACCTTCTTCCTTCCTGCTGCCTGTGGATCAAGATGTAGAACTCTGAGCTACCTCTTCAAGCACCATGTCTGCCTGGATGCTGCCATGCTTCCCACCACGATGATAATGAACTAAACCTCTGAAACTGTAAGGCAGCCCTAGTTAAATGTTTTCCTTTATAGGAGTTGCCGTGGTCATGGTGTGTCTTCACAGCAATAAAATCCTAAGGGGAGAGAACAGATTCCTACCTTTGCTTTGTCTGTCCACATTTATGAATTAAGTATAAAATATAACTATGGGAATAGGTAGGTTTTATTAAGCATAAGGAACGTGGTAATGTGGCTATGTAACCGGCTTATTCCCTAGGGTTCATCTGTGATGTTATCATCCACATAGAAAGATTATCCAGAGATCATCCTTGGGTCGAGGAATCAAACCTGCCATTTCTGTAAGGAGCCCATTAGAGGAAAGGGGCTCGTCTCTCATTTCAAATGGTCTCTAATCCCTTACTTTTAATTTAGTTTTTCTAACAGTAGTGCTTGATGCTTCCCTCCTTAATTCCCCTCTGACCTTCTTCTAAGGTCTATCCTGAGTTTTTAATAAGTGTGTAGGTGGGAGCGTCTAACAGTGAGGCCGGTGAGGCAAGGAATCTGGCTTCTAAAGGCTTCATACATTGCATTTCACCCAGTCATTCTGCCTTCAATTCTACCCTCACCCTCACCCCAGCTTCTAGCATCACTGTTAACACCAACACCAAACACCTGCCAGGCCGTAGCCATGTACATTCGATTATTTCTCAGCTTTCCGTTATGTGAATTTAGGTTCAGGTTTTCTCTGCTCTAGTTGCTGCTTTGCACTTTCTAGATTCTGTTGTCGTCATCTTCTCTCTCCAGTTCCATACCCTTCCAAGTTTCTATCTTAAAGAGAAAGCCTTTCTCTCATTCAGAGGAGGTGGAGGAAGGATCAAGCCAAATCAAACAAAACAGGCCATTCATTTCCTGATTGCCGATTTCTTTTGAAGTTGGACTTTTGTGTTCTCCTGGGTTATCTCTATCCCTTTGTTCCCTTTGTTCAGCCACTGATCTTCAAGAAATAGAATTATGTCCCCATTTTACAGATAAACTATTTGAAATGGGAGATGCCGAGTTATCTTTTCAAGATGACAAAAATTAGAAACTGACAGTAGCTCAGAACATTTGAAGGAAATACAAACTGCTGTAGCACTATGCAGTTGCTACAGTCTGGTATCCGTTACTGTATCGTGCCTGCCTATGGCTTTTCTGATGACCTCTCCCAATGTCATTGCCAAGTGATAAAAGCCAGAGATGGCTGCAGAATATAAAATGACCTGCTGAAACATTCACACATTATTCTCTTCTACAGAAAAGAGGGACTAGCATGACCTAGTATTTTTCACGATAATGACTATAATTAGCTAACCAAGCTGAACAGAGCCTTGGAATGCATCTGAGAGAAGACAAGCAGTGCCAGCTTTAGGAAGCTGGAGGCATGACTGATTTGTGAGTTAGGTCTTGTAGAGACAGAGAGAACAAAAGCTGAGGGCATCTAAAATTTAATTTAGCAGCTGAAAGTAGGTCTCGAAATGGAAATGATGCTTTTTCCCCTTTAGAAGCTGATTTTTCTACATTCCTATGCCTTCTGAAGTGATTTACTGCGGGGATTTCTCCTAGGTCAGTGTGGTAGTGACTCCATGTTTGAGCCAAGAACAGCTGACCATTAATTTTACTCAGATTCATTACTCTTGTAGCTAGCTGTCAACCTTTTTTGCATGACTAGGAGTAAGCCTAGTAATGTCAGCGTATAATGTTATAATTTGTTGTTTAAACTGTTTGTTATGATTTTTGCCTTTTATTTATTTGGTATATAATCCAGAGTTCCCTTATGAAAATGTGTCTGATGTGCGGGGATAACCTTGTAAGAATACTTTTGAATTAGTTATGCTCTCTACTCATTCAATTCTATTCTAACATACATTAAATAGTATTTGTAGAGATGTCTTAAAGTTGGCTACTGGTGTTGATATGCATCTTTACTCTCAGAAGGAAAACTACAATATCGAGCTGATCAATGCACTTGAAAGGGAATTTAAGGTTTGATATTCTTGAGTGGAGATGCAAAAAGAGAAGTCTTGCAAAGAGTGAAACCATGAATGCCAAGGAGATGTTACCTAGGCTAATGTTTTTATCTTATAGGAAACCAAGTTTCATGGTGATTCGGTTAACTTTACCCTGTGGCATTCAATTATTTGATATTGTAGCTAGGAAAAGTGGTTCTTAGATAATGTAAGCGTTCTTTCCACTGTATTATGGCAACAAAGTTGCCTAGAAACATTTATTCCAGGTGTTTATTTTAAATAAAATCACAGTTAACACTTGGATCTTACAACTTTAATTTATTAATAATTTAAACTTAAATAATTGAGTATACTAACATAACAGTGTCTTTTGTATTAATTATTAGCATTTTTACACACATGTTATATATGGATGGGTATTTACACAGAAATATCTCAAGGTAAAAAAGTTGACAGTTGTAGGTCATTTCAACACATATTTCTTTAAAACAAGGAATCCTCTTGCAAAACCAGGGTTCGTAAATCCTTTTATAAAATCATGGTACAACACAGTACCAACCAGTGTGAAAAAGGCAGGGCCTGGTAATCTACACCATTAATCTTAGCCATAAAAACAGAAGGAATGAACCATTAGCTTAGAAGTAACCCAAATCAGTGTTTACTGGAAGCTTTCTTTTATCACTTCCTGGCCTTGTGGCTAACTAAGATCAAGTGAAGATGTTCCCATTGGTGCAGTAGTGGCATGTTGGATATGTGGGCAACCGACTGTTTTCTGCTTAGATATGAGGCCTGCTCTACAGAAATGATTTCATGCCTGGTATTGTAAACTTGGTCAACAGTTCACAACTGAAGAGATCATAGGCCACGTGGGGAAACCTACTTGACAGCTTGTTGCTGTCAACTTGCTTTCTAAATATTTGTGTTTATATAAATAGATTTGCATTATCTCAATCTTAGTCAGAGAAGCTCCTTTTTTACAGCAGAAATTTATAACTGGTCAGAGCGCTTAGTATAGGTAACTGAGTGTTCTTACTTGTGGAGGAATCAGCTGTGGCAGTTCCCCCTGATCATCCAGGGATCAGGGGACACTGAAAAGGGATGGTACAAAGAGTGCAAGCTAGTAAATGAGAGGGCTGTGAACTGCTGACTACTGGACATAGCATGGCTTGGTAAACATGCTGGTTTGTCTATAATTTTTAAAATTTATTTTTAATTTATATATTCACTTTACATCCCAATCATAGCCTCCTCTCTCCTCTCCTCCAGCTCACTCCCTCCTACCCTCTTCCCTTATCCCCTCTTGTTCTCAGAAAAGGGGAGCCCCCCCTCACCCCCTGCCACCAATCCACCCAAACACATCAAATCATGGCAGGACTCAGCTCCTCCTCATCCACTGAGGCCAGGCAAGAGAGCCGAGTTAGGATGAAATGATTGAAAGCAGGCAACAGAGCCCATGGCATAGACAGCATCTGCTCAACTTACTAGGGGACCCACATGAAGATCAAACTGCCCATCAGTTACATATGTGTAGTGGCCTTAGGTCCAGTCCATGAATATTCTTTGGATGGTGCTTCCATCTCTGTAATCCCCCATGGGTCTAGATTAGTTGACTTTGTTAGTCTTCTTGAAGTGTTCTTGCATCCCCACCTCCCCACTCTCCTCTCCCCCACCACCACTCTCAGCCCTGGTCCTTCTATCCTTCCTTCCCACTCTTCCACAGGACTCCCTGAGGTCTGCCTAATGCTTGGCTGTGAGTCTCAGCATCTGATTCGAGTGGGTGGGGCTCTCAGAGGCCCATTAAGTTAGGCTTCTGTCTGTAAACATAGCAGTGTACCTTTAATGTTGTCAGTGGTTGGCTCTCTCCCATGGGGTGGATCTCAGGTTGGGCCCAGCATTTGGTTGGTCATTCCCTCAGTCTCTGTCTTTATCTCTGCACATCTTGTAGGTAGGGTAAATTTTGGTTCTAAGGTTTTGTAGGTGGATTGGTGTTCCCCTCCCACCACTATAGATCCTGCCTGGTTAGAAGGTGGCCTCCTCAACATTTGTACTAGCGAGGTCTTCTAGGTGTTTTAATAGGATAATTTCAGCAGAACATGAAAAAGAAAAAGTCTACATGGAAGGAGATTCCTTCAACTATTGTGGGCCTGATCTACCCAGATCCTTGACATAAACACAAGTTAGGTTTCTTATAGAAGACAATGCAATTTAGACCTCAGCTTTTGAAGCTTCTTTAGGCCTCTTCTTCTCGCTAAATATAATATGCAATATTTATATACTATAAATTTTGAAAGCACCTAATTCTCTCTTTTTTTTGGTAAGTAATTATTATATAGCTTCTCTTTTCTCTACAAGAATTCATAGAGGGTGTGGAGAGATGACTCAGTGGTTAAGAGCACTAGTTTCTCTTCTAGAGGACCTGGGTTCAATTCCCATTACCCATATGGCAACTCACACCTGTCTGTAACTTGTGTTCCAGGGGATCTGACACCCTTACAGAGACATACATGCAGACAAAACACCAATGTGCATAAAATAAAGAAATTATTTTTACACAGAATATTACCTCAAAATCTAAAACACATGAGTTGGGTGACATCATAACCGGAGATAAGTTGCATAACTATTGATAAGTTGCAGGGATGTTTGATTACCAAGTTTAAATTTAAGCTTTCTCATGTGGCAGGCAATAAGAGTGACTGCCAAGAATTTCTTTCCAACCAATCTGGAATACAGGTTTTTTTTTTCAAGTTTCTTTGAGATGGTGGGAATATTCATTCTTGACCTCTAGACTATAAAAAGAAGGTGAAGTCATACAAGACATACAAAGTCTTCAAATAGGAAATGCTAATGACTTTGGGAGCTGGTCAAAAACTAATAAGAATAGGATGAAATTATATGAAGCAATCTGTTTTTTTTCATGCTTTTATTTTTTTTATTTTTAATTTTTTTAATTTTTAATTAATTTATTCTTGTTACATCTCTATGGTTATCCCATCCCTTGTATCCTCCCATTCTTCCCTCCCTCCCATTTTCCCCTTATTCCCCTCCCCTATGACTGTTCCTCAGAGGGATTATCTCCCTCTGTATATGCTCATAGGGTATCAAGTCTCTTCTCAGTGACCTGTTGTCCTTCCTCTGAGTGCCACTAGTTCTCCCCCGCCAGGGGACATAGTCAAATGTGAGGCACCAGAGTACTTGAGAAAGTCAAATCCCTCTCTCCACTCAAGTGTGGAGACTGTTCTGTCCATGGGCTAGTCTGTTTACAAATGTTTCAGATCAGCTCTTCAAACTTCAAAGTGATTTAATGATGAATTACTATTGGGTGTAGAGTTCCTCACGCAGTTTAGAATGCCATGATTCAAAAGTACTTTTATTATTAATGAACAACCTGCTAGCTTCTTTAGTTTCTCAATTAGAAATTAGAGTCATCTTACATAAAGAGAGACATCAATTCAGTCTTCCAGTTGAGTCAATAGAAGTTAGCTTGGAAGCAACAGAAACACACTTGAACTGGCAATGACTGAGCTTGCGTACGTGGGACTGGAGCTCACAGATAAAATAAATACTGGGACTCATGGGGGTTTGAGCTAGAAAGGAGTTCTAATTGAAAATTTGCCTAGAGTGAGTCATTTATATTACTTCCTGTCTTTTCACCCTAAAGCTCCACAGTTTATGACTCAGCTACACACTACACATCTCCTTTCTGTCTTTCTCTGACTCAGTCACTCTCCCCATTTCCTGAGAAAAATAGTCTGCTAGAACTGAGGGTGATGTCTTAGTGTGATTAATCCTAAAAATAGGTCCCGAGAAAAGGATTTTGATACAGGTAGCTTATTGGGAGGGGTGGGGTGGGGTTCTAACCAATTACCGCAGAACATGTGGCTTATGTAACAGAAATTCATTCTCATAATTCTGAAAAGTAGGAGTCTGAGCTCAGGGTGCCATGGCAGTTGGGTTTTGGGCAGAGGGCAGAATGTTTCCTGGTTTGATGACGGGAGTGTTCTTCTTTTTTCTTTGTATAACAGAATAGACTAAAAGGAACTAAGCTCTCTTCTGTCTTATATCGACCTTCATGACCTAATTACCTCCCCAAATCTCTTTATCCAAATGCCATCATATTGACCTTTCCTAGCCCAGCACCTAAGTTGCCCTAGTATACTTCCATAGACAGGAAATGTCATAAGTCAGAAGCAGTTTCTTCAGATAAGATACCCGTGGTCACATGAGAACAAGTAATTGTTCACTGAAGCTGCAAACTATCTCCTGAGTAACCTTAGCTTCTCTGGATAGAGTATTAACTATAATTGATGCCTAAGGAAGGAAGGCTGTGTGTGCAGGAGGGAAGCAAAAGGCATCTAGACCTCAACAATAGCTGTCTGCAAAGCATTTCCCAAAGCAGGCATTGCAACAAAATGGGTACCCTAAAATCTGTCTGTTTAATGAGGAAAACTCCTAACATGATGATTAATATAAATCTTGTTTAGTGAGGTGAAGCATAATTGTCAAGCTGGTAGAATAGTACTAAGACTTTCACTTTTTCTGTTACAGATGCTACCTCACTCACGTAGCATGCTTCAGGGATGCCTACTCTCATAATGGCTGTCTTATGTTCTGCAACTTGGCCATCTGTTAAGTTTTGCCCTGGCCCCTTACATTCACCCTCCCTCAAGGCACCTTAGCTGTTGACCCTTCTACATCATCCCTTTTACCAGTTTGAATGTAGAGTAGCCTATAGCCTGCAACACCCCCCACCCCATGACACCTAACAGCAGTTAGGATGACTTCTAAGAGGGAAGATGAAGAACTAAGAATGAGATAGAGTCCCTGATAGGTGCACAGATAAGGAGACCATCAATAGATAACAAAGATGGTGAACGTCCAAGATAGCTGGCAGCGTCTTCACCCTCCTGACGAGAGACAAAAGCCTGGCAACTTCATATGAAAGCTTGGCAGGCGTTTTCTCCCACCGGTAGAGATCCTTGCATGTGGACCTGTCTCACAAACTCAAGGCCAGACCAGAATGTGTTACCCAAAACTTGTGGACCTATCAACTTGCCTGTCTTTGTTCAAACTGCCGAGCCTTAAATTGAAGAACCTTAAATTAAAGACCTTTAAACCCACGAATATGAAGGAAAGACCAAGTTTTGTCCTTTTGAGAGCCCTCTCTGCTTTGTGGAGGGTCCTTCTCTCTGGATGCCTGCTGTATGTCTATGTTTTGTTACCCCTAATAAGAGCCTTTTTTCACTTGCTGAAAAAAACAAATAAAGTATTTTTTTCTCCACTTAGCATAAATGCGCATGCCAACATCCTAGAAAAGCCTCCTGTTCATGGTCCAGGTAGTCTATATCCATGTCAACTATAAGTCCACCTTCATAAGTAATTGTTACCTTTATCTATCATTGTCTGTCATTCTATTGAGGCTTTTATGGTAATGTGTTTGATTGTTTTTTTTTAAATGAAATAATGACAAAAAGAACAGGAGGAATGCTCTATGTAATGTTTAGAAAATCGCTAAAGGATTGTTAAATTACATGTAATAATTTTTTTATCATACTATGGTTGAAGGGATGAATAAATGATCCCTTTTTATTTCCCCTGTGCCACAAACTAAATGAGACACAAAGCAGAAAAATAAAACCGAGATGAATAAAATCTCAACTTTCTCACTCCAAGAATGAACAGTAGAGTGAAACCGGATCCAATTACTCTGTGTGCTCCAAAACTTGCCTCCCCTAAGCATATGCCTACTGACACCACCTCCTACTTCCAGCAGAGTATCATTCCTGGCAAAAGTTAGACTACATGGATGTGTGTGTGTGTGTGTGTGTGTGTGTGTGTGTATGTATGTATGTAGGTGTGTGTGTTTAGGTGTGTGTGTGTGTATGAGAGAGAGGGAGAGGGAGAGGGAGGGAGAGAACTGCATGTAAATTGGATCTTTGGATCTTTAGAAGGACGAATGAAGCAGTGTTAGAAGGAAATAAAACATATTTGTGATGCTAAAACTTGTGAAAGACAAAACCAGGAGGAAGCAAATTGCACAGGAAAAATCTTTAAATAATGCTATCATCTGGCATCCATTCAGGTAAGAAAATTGGAGCAGAGTTCAACAGGGAGAGCTTGAGCTCTTATTGCAGATTTCACAAGGTTTTAGAGTAAGAAGTGCCTTTAGTGGAGTCTCACATTAGCAAAAATTACTCTGACTCTGGCATTTCTTGCTGTGTTTAGCCACTGAGTATGCTGTGCAAGGAGGATGTGGCCTTAAAAATCTGGAGTCTGTCAAGTAACTATACCTTCTTGTCAACTTAGTAACCCCTAAGAACTGATATCACAGTTTTGTGTATAGTACATGTTCAGGAAAATTACTTGGATGATGCATATCCATAATAGATTCCTATAGATTATGTAGCATGGTAATCAAATGAGAATCATTTGTCAAATATGAAATTATTTTACATAACATATCTTCACAGTGATAGTATAGGTTTCACTAACACAGCAATGGCATCTTTAGTTCTGCCCCATGAACTCTTGTTTTCAGATATTTAACTGAAAGAAATTGCTAATTTAAAACCTGAGCCTTCACTGAATAATAATGAAACTAGTAAAGAAAGAAAGAATGTGCATGATCCATTTTGTAAAGTAACTGGATTGGGTGGACTGCATATGGATATATAAGAATTATTTCTTGACAGACCAACTACTAAAACTTGGTTTTTACTTTGTCAGACACAATTTAGTTGTGAAACAAAATGGGTCAGGCAATAATGCCATTTCAGGGAAGGGCACAGAGACATTAGAAGGAACAGCTTATTGTGCATATTATTTCCACACATCATATCTACTCGTTGTTTGATATGCTATGACATGATTTCTATTTCATATTAAGTTCAACTTTTCATTTCATTGATAACATATAAATTAGGACTTAAGGAGAGGTAAATGTGCATATTTCTTGCACTCAAGGATTCTGTGGTCTATTAGAGAGCACAAATGTGGAGAGTGGGGATGCCATACAGAATTGTAAGAAAGAGTGAAGTCAGAATCATAGTAACACAAAAGACACGGTATTTATCTGTATTTGATAATGAAGGTCCTTGGTAGCAGAATCTGAGATAAAGATGTGTTGGTGGTGCACACTCAGGAGAAACACATGTAGTGGGGTCAGGCAGGGCACAGAGTCAAGTAAGGAAGTGATGTAAAGCAATCTCCAACCCTGTCTCCATTGAAGAGAGATCATGGTACCCAAATCCGGTTAATTCTGTAGCTCTGTGTCACTGGATCTCTTACTGTTGCAGTGAGCCAAGGGTAATCCTTCTGAGAAGGACACAGGCATAAGCGATCAGCTGCAGTTCTCACGCACAGCTGGGCCTTTGGATGTCCCATTTGTCAAGAGGATCTGGGCAAAGCACCAGCTTCATCTACTAAAACAGTGTCAGAAAAAGCTAGATTATACATTCATCCCTTTGGTCAATGCAACATCGGAGCATCTTTCCAGTTTAAGGAAAATCTTTAAGGCAAGTGAGAGAAATAGGGCCCACTCCATGGGAAGCTTCTTCATTTTTAGTTGTTACTGTTGTTTTGTTTGTTTGTTTTTGTTTTTGTTTTCTGAGAATAAGTTTCTCTGTGTAGCCTTGGCTGTCCTGCAGCTTCCCCTGTAGAATAGCGGGGCTACATATACAGAGATCTGCCTGTCTTTGCTTCTGAGTGCTGAGTTTAAAGGTGTGTTCTCCCACCACCAGGCAAATCTCATTTTTTGACTTGGTTCTATAATTTTCCAAGAATGCTCCTGGCTAGCCTTCTAAATTTTCCTTTTTTTAAATAAGTCAGAGTCAAATTTTGCACTGTTTTAATCTTTTGGTCATTATACTATAGTCTGAAATGTCCTAGACAGCTGGAATATAACACTGATGCCTGAATTTACACAATTTAACAGAGGTACTTTTCAAACACACACGCGCGCACGCACACACACACACACACACACACACACACACTTTTATGTGCTTTTATGCAGTCTGTTTGTTGCTTATCAATATGGAGAGTGAAACACTGCCTGCAATCAGATCTGCTTTCTGTCACCTTTTAAAAAGATTTATTTATTTTTATTTTATGTGTATATGCATGAGTGTTTTGCCTGCATGTATATATGTGTACAGTGTTCATAACTGGTGCCCTGAGAGACCAGAAGAGAACATAAGATCCTCTGGAACTGGAGTCAAGGATAATTGTGAGCAGCCACGTGAGTTCTAGGAATGGAACCTCTGCAAGAGTGCCCAGTGCTCTTAACCAATGAGCCATCTCTCCAGCCCCTCCTACCATTTTTTTGTAAGCAATTTTTTATTGGAACACAACCAGCGCTTTCACTTACCTATTTCTGTCCCTGCTTTTACACAACACCAGAGTTAGATTTTTGCACAGAGGCCATATGACCCACAAAGGTTAGAGTATCTACTCTTCAGTCCTTTACAGGAAATCTTTGCCAATATGTGCTCTATAGCTAATTTGCCACCATTATTAATTCACCTAAAGCCTGTAAAAGTTGAAAGGCTTTCACCTTTATGTGTGTACTGACCTTCTTCTTTTTGTTATATATATGTATATATTAGACTAATTCAGATATTTAACACATTTTGTTCACTTCCCTAATGGACACATTCACCGGATTGTGATTCACATCCTCAAAAATAAAATGTTTATGTATTTCAGCAAGTCAATGTGTTGACTCTCTATTTTGCCTTGGTAATTGAGGACCATTGCTCATCTCACTTTGAAGGCAACCAAGAGGAACCATGCCTGACTAGTCTTTTTTTTTGGCTGATTCTGAATAATTACATATTCATCACTGAGGCTGCTTAAGGTGAACTCATTTTTAAGTCATTACAATCTATTCCAATCATTTCTCTTGCTGTGAGGCATTTAAACTTTATTAATATGCAAAGCTACTTCCTTGCATGAGAAGAAATAGACTTCCATTTTATCTGTTTTTCCACATTTGTGTTTAATAATATTGCTTTTCATTTCTAGGCATTCCATATGATATTAATTGTACAATGTGCAGTAGAAAACATATTCTATTTTGTCTTCTGAGATAATTATTTAATTTATCTCTTTAAGATTTAGAAATTTTTAAAGATTTTTATTTATGTGGATGTCTGAGTGAGAGCACTCAAATGTGTAGGTGCTTGAAAGAGGCAAAAGGGGGTCATCAGATACCCTAGAGGTAGTCTCTCCAGCCCTTGTAGCCCTTGGAGGATGATTTTTTCCTCCTAAAAATTTAGATTTTGCATGAAGTTTATTGAGAAAAGTCTCAATTTAAATTGAAGAAAAATAAAGAAATATACCTAAAGAAAAACACTCTATGGAAAAAGCATCCATCCAGGGTTTTTGTTGAGTTGTCTTTTAAGCTAAATCAACATTCCTCAGCAAAATATACTGGGTTCTGTGATGTGGTCTGCACCACCATTCATCTCCTTACTGCCTTGCCTCCTGTCTCTCTTCTGATTCCTCGGCAGCAGCTAAGAATACCAAGCAGGTTCTCTCTCCTCTTCCCCGTGGAACTCCATTTCCCCCTTCACGACTCGCTGTCTTCCACAGTAGATGTTTCTCAACTCCTATAGGAGGAATTTCTCTTTCCTTCCCATGATCACAAGGCACATCGTGCTTACTTCTTTACATCTCACCGCAGAGAAAGGTGATGGTTTGAGATTTACCAGGGCAGTGAGATTTTCAAAAGCTCTCCTCTAAGAAGCAGAATGGCTTGAGAAGTTCCATGTTGAACCTCAAGGAGATGTATATATTTCAATTATAGCACTATCATAGCCTTCATGCCATACTGCTTGCTCGTTCTCTTCCCACCACTGACTACCAACTCTTGTCTCGTGCAAGCCCAAACATCTCACGACATTGAGGGTCAGAGTTGGCACTACACCTTTCTGCTCTTGTGCATTTTCAGGGTAAGAATAAGCTCAGGCTAGAAGCTGGGACCTCAGTCAGCTTGAGTTGGAGATTATGTATAAAGAGTTCCGAGGGGGAAAAAGAAACAGAATTGGGGAGATCACTATGGCAAATTGCCACAGCGAGGTTTGCCTGCAATCTCCTGATTGGGACTGTGAGAACAGTAATTACCTTTTCCCAAATCTGGCACCTGACAGAAGGGCCAACAGCATTAAGGCTTTTCCTTTGGAAGTAGGCAGGGCAGCATACTGTTATAAATAAATGCAAGAGAGACCCCCAGTGGCCAAATGTGGATGTGCACTCTAGTCCTCAAAGCCTATGTGTCACAGAGCTTACAAGTCTATGATAGTGATGACTATGAAAGAGGAACAACACAGAACTGAATTAACCACCGTGGAAAGGACATTATTTTTTAATGTATATTTTATTTATTATAATTTATTCAATTACATCCCGATGGTTATCCCCTCGCTCTTATCTTTCCATTCCCACCCTCCCTCCCTCTTCTGCCTATTCTCCTCCCCTAGACCTCTGATGGGGTGGAGGGGCGGGGGCTCCTATGCCAACTGTATGGCAACAGCCTAAGAGGTCTCACCAGGATAGCCTGTGCCCCCCCCCCGGCTCCCTCTGTGTGCCCGCTAGATTGTCTTGCCAAGGGCCAGCGATCAAATCGTGGGTCCCAGAGTGCATGTCAGAGGTTCAGCAGCAGTTCCCCCCTCTCCCCCACTTGGAGAATCGGCAGCTCATCGGTACATCTGAACAGGGGTTCTAGGTTCTCTGCATGCACTGTCCTTGTGCATCAGTCTATGCAGGCCCCCTTGCATCCAGATCCGCAGGCTTTATTGGTCCCCCTGTGGAGCCCCTGCTCCCTCCCAGACCTTCCATCCTCCCAACCCTTCCCTATACTATTCTTATGAATTATTTACATACAGTATCAGCTAGGCTTTTGTTGTCACTGTTGCTAACTGTCTGCAAGATGAAAATTTAAACAAGACAGAGTTATTCTGCCTCAAAGTTCCAGAGGGTTCTGTCCATCTTGGTAAAGCACGTGTGCTGTTGTAGAACAGTTCACATCATGGAAGCCAAAAGACTGAGAAACGCGACTGGCTGAGATGGCTTTCTTCTTTTTCTCCTTTTATTTTGTCTATGCCGCCATCCTATGGGATGGGGCCACCTTCCTTCGTGGTGGCTTGCCCCATCTTTCATTATCTTTCCTGGAAATTCATCCAGAAGTATGCTTTATTAAAGTCCTATGTGGTCCCAAATCCAATCAAACTGACCATTAAAGTTAACTATTAAATATACCTTAATTCATTTAGTCTCACCACCTCAGTAGGTCTGATGTGTTATCCATACATTACATGCAAAGAAACAGAGGGGGAGGAGCTAAAGACTGACCTCGATCACCCAAGTAAGCGGCTAAACTAAGATTTGAACCCAGGGAGTCTGGGGTGAGAAGTCAGAGCACTACACAAAAGCAGGGAAAGAGAAGAGTCCTCTGTCAAGTTAAAATCTGAAACACTAAGAAACCAGAAGTTCAGCGTATGCTTCCTTTTCTTTTTATTTCCTGTTTATTTTTTAAATTTCATATATGTGTACTATATTTACATCATTTCCTCCCAGCTCCTCCCAGCTCCTTCACTCCCTCTCAAATTCATAGCTTCCTTTACTTTAATTGTCTTTGTTAGGCGCGCGCACACAAATTCAGCCTGCTAAGTCAGGTTAGTGTTTCCTTGATGTATTTTGGAGGGACTGGCCTTTTAGTATTGAATAATCAGTTAGGAGGCTCACCCTGAGGAAAAATGGTTCTCTTTCTCTCAGCAGTTGTCAATTGCCTACCCTGAGACCATCGCCCCTGACAGATTTCCCCCATCCAGCCGTGTTGACACATCAGCTGATGATGTAGTGCGCGCTTCCCTTCTTTTTTTAATTTTTAAACATTTATTCACTTTACATCCCTATCATAGCCCCCTCCCTGGTCTCTTCCTGGTCCCACCCTTCCTCCCTCAAAGCAAAGAAGTACAGTAAGAAAGCGAAGTAAGGCTGAGAGGAGGAGACAAATTTAGTGTCCATTTCTTGGGCACCAAAAAAAAAAAGCCATAATCTTATTTTTTAATAAAATGTCAAAGTGTAATGAGAAAGATAATTATAGCACAGCTAAATGTGTTGGAATTTCAGCAAAATTTCAAAGTAATCGTCCATATTTATGAAGATGAATGTAACACATGTGCCTTAGAGACTTTATCTTCATCTTTGTAACCCACTTGTTGCACAGAAGAAAGTAAAGGTCTCGGAAATTTTGTTCATAGCCGTGACTAACCTTAAAGGTTCACGTGACAGGAATTCCATGAAGTCAGTTAAAGAATGGAAGAAGAGAGGGAAAGTATTTAAAAGGGAACAGGAAAAAAAGGAAAGTTAATGAGGTATCACTTGCTTGTGGAAACTTGTGTTCACTAGAAGAAAAGCCCTTGATCCTACTAGCACTAAGACAGGGCACTAAAAAATGCTTCCCCATATTGAAAGTAAAACCCAGATGTCATCCTAAGCCTGCCAGCAACAGACTAGTCTTGGGGTAGCCTTGGGAGCAGACATAGGTAACGTTAAAAGGAAATAATCGAAGCGGAAACAGCAGCCCTCTGTGTGCTCTAATAGATGAACCCTCCTCTAAATGTCAGCTGCCAGTAGCCCGGACCTGGGCTTTCCATCCTCGCTCTCTAGGCCCATTTTCTGGTGGACTGTGCCTACAAATAGAAATGAATGACCCTTAACCCGGCTTCCCCATAACCACAGTGTCATCCCAGTGGGTACACACAACATTCCCTTCATAGTAAGTCTGTTTCTGTCATTTTCCAAATGAAATATTTCTTCCCTTGAAGTGACCTGACACCACAAAATCTCTGTGACCTCCCTAGAAGGGCTAAAATACCTGGAGTCTCTAGAGATATCCACATTTTTGGTATCAAATAAATAAATAAATAAATAAATAGTAATGAGTGACTCAGGTTGCTTTGAATACTATAATGATATAGAAACATGGGGAAGGGGCATTAAAAGTGGGTAACCAGTTAGGAATCTGTTGGGCAGAACTGATAGATTGGTTATTGTAAGTGAATTTATTGGTTTTCCTTATATGGTTAGAGGCTGGGAGTTGCTGCAAAGGTCAACTTCAAGCTAGAGATGTAAGGAAGACAGTTGCTGCTCAGCTCAAGAATCTGGGAGCCTGAAGATCAGAGAAACCAGTGAGGCAGCCATGACCCAGTGCTAAAGATTTGAAATCTCCTCTGTTATAAATTGGAATTAAAAGGCTAAAAAACTTGGAGACAAATGCCCACAGGCTATAGAAGCAGCACCAGCAAAATAGTAGTAGTAGTAGTAGTAGTAATAATTAATAATAATAATAATAATAATAATAATAATAAGAAGAAGAAGAAGAAGAAGAAGAAGAAGAAGAATAAGAAGAAGAAGAAGAAGAAGAAGAAGAAGAAGAAGAAGAAGAAGAA
>OU015760.1:17039742-17084790 GCA_907169655.1 Acomys percivali
TCTCTCTCTCTCTCTCTCTCTCTCTCTCTCTCATTGTAATTCTTCATCAAGGTGTGTAGCCTTCAGGTCTTGTTTAGGCAATCATATTGTTGAAAAGTCATGGATGCAGTTTTCCTGTCATATATAGAATACACTATATTATAGTCGACATTCTGGTATAACACATGTTTTTAGAATCACATTTTTTTCAAATGTAATAGGATGTGGACAAAGATGAACTTTATTTTCTTAACTGGCCACAGAGGATCATGCCTCTATTCTTAGCACTCAGAAGACTAAGACACTTGCATTAGTGTAAGTTTAAGGCCAGCCTTGGCTACATGGTGAGTTCAGGCCACCATATGCTATAGTGTGAGACCACCAAAAAAATATATCTGAAAACCTGAAAGCGTTTGGTGGCCGAGCGTGGTGGCGCACGTCTTTAATCCCAGCACTTGGGAGACAGAAGCAGGCGGATTGCTGTGCGTTCGAGGCTAGCCTGGTCTACAAAGTGAGTCCAGGATGGCCAAGGCCACACAGAGAAACCCTGTCTCGGAAAACCAAAAAAAAAAAAAAGTGTTTAGTGACTAATAATACACATTGAAATAATTCTGGTATCATTAGGGTCTCACAAGTCTAAACTCCTATTACTTCTCTGGCTCTTGAGGTATCCAGTGACAGTATTCAGGTGAGAAACACAGAGTTATAGTTAGTGTAAAAAACAGTTCATACTGACTTCACAGAATGGTACATGTTCAAAAGCCAAGAGTGGCAATGACCAAAGAGATCACTGTGCTGATTTAAATTTTAGTCATGCATTATAGTGTTTTCTTTTTAAATTAATTTTTAGGATAGAATGCACAAGTATGGTTTTCATTATGCCACTTTAATTACACACTTTGTTCTTATTGACACCCTGTCCCTCCTCTGTCCCCTCCTTCTATACTGCTTACATCCAACAGCGAACTAATTCTAGAATATATAAGGAACAGCAAGGAAATAAATACAAAAAAAAAAGTAAGCAAATGAGATAGTGAAGTCAGTTTACAGTTCTGAAGATGAGAAATACAAATGGCCAATAAATCATTTTAGAAGTACTCAACCTTTTTAGGCATGGGGGAAATACAAATGAAACTTTTTCTACTGTTTTGTAAGAAATCTCCAAAACAGATGCCTTTTCTGGAGGAATTTTGTCCTTCCCAGATGATTGGCAAAGCTATTTAGATTGACTCTCTCTGACGAGGATGATGGCATGCTTTTGTTCTTTATCTTAAAGCTGCTGCTATACATTAACCTTACAAACATTACCGCTTCTGGAGTCAGGTTTAGTTACATACTAACGACCTCTTGAGAAGTTTTTGGGTGTCATACCTTCTCCCAGTGCATGAGATTTAACTCAGTACCCATTCTTCCCGCCATTAATTAAAGACCTGCTGGTGTAATAATTGATTTTATGGGATATTTATTATGAAGAAAAGGTCCAGATCCAGTGTTTTCCAAGCCTGTTAGTATCCATCCTGTTTGATTTTTTTTTTTTTTGTCAACTTAACACAAGCTAGAGCCATCTGAGAAGAAAGAGCCTTAATTGAAAAAAGTGCCTCCCTAAATTTGGCATCTAGGCAAGCCTGTTGGGGTCATTTTCTTGGTTGGTGCTTGATGTGGGAGGGCCCAGTTCACTGTAGGCAGTGCCACCCCTGGGCAGGTGGTTCTGGGTTGTATAAGAAAGCAAATTGAGCAAGCTAAAAGAAAAACAAGCCAGTCAGCATCATTCCTCCATGGTCTCTGCTTCAGTTCCTGCCTCCAGATTTCTACTTTGAGTTTCTGGCCTGATTACCCTGGATTATGCACTACAGGCTACAAGTTGCGTTTTTGTGATCACAGCAATAGAAAGCAAACCAAGACAGAAGTTGGTACTTGTTATGGGGTAAAAACTCATGAAACCACTCAGCACAACCAAAGTTCAAATTGAGAATCTGTATTAAGTCCTCCAGAGAGGAGGCCCAAGTGCATATTACATGTAGTTTTTAAAAGACAAAGAGCACAGTTGAAGAAAGCAAGCAATTTAACAGAAGCCGAAACCATGCAGTCAGCTCGGGCATTTAGACCCTGAGTTTCTAGAACAGGGTTGGGTGCTTTTCTGTGGGATTTTTCACGGCAGAGGGTAGAAACTAAAGATGGCTGCAGTTGAGACAAGATGGAAAAACCTTTACCTTGTTACAGTACTGGAATCATGGGGCATGTCTCTGAGACTGGACCATGTAGATTAGGGGAGGAGTGTGGTAATGTATACACTTTTAGACTGAAATAAAAACATTGAGGGCTCAGATCTTAATAAGCTTTTGTGGTAATGTGGAAGATAATTCTGAGAGCAGTGTAGATTAGATGACAGATTCTTGGTTTGTTAAGTTTCAGAAGTTTGAGAGTCTCTTAAAGACCGTGTCTCTCAGTACTATTCATGTACTTTTGAGGGGGGGTTTCGAGACAGGGTTTCTCTGTGTAGCCTTGGCTGTCCTGGACTAACTTTGTAGACCAGGCTGGCCTCAAACTCACAGCGATCCACCTGCCTCTGCCTCCTGAGTGCTGGGATTAAAGGCATACGCCACCACTGCCTGGCTTCGTGTACTATTTTTAATTAAGAACATATGGATCTTGTCAGTAGGGTCTGAAGAATTGACTGTGTTTAACAAGAGATCAGAACCAACAAAAATGAAATTTTCTTTTTTGAAGAAACTGGTACTGCAGATAAGAAATAAAATGTGATTAAAAACAGACCAGCATAATTGACGTAAAAATCTTTTTAAAATAATTCCCCAAGATCAGCATACAGAAGCTGTGATCCAAAAGGGACCAAAGCTACATATCATGCTGCAGCCAAAATTGGTAATGCGTAAGAGTCTCCCACTTGGTATTAGTTTTAAAAGCATGGAAGAGTCATGAGAAAAAGGTAAGGCTTGACACCATGAGAGCCCAGGAGAGGCTAGGAATGAAAGGTATATAATTAGTTGTGGTTGAAACTCTAGGACTGAAAAGAGCTGGGGTTGGGGACCATATAACAGGGTCAGAGTCCCTGAAGACAAGCCAAAAAGCATTAGTGAAGGTGCTGACTTGGAAGGCACCAGCAAATATTGTAGATGCCAGGACCATGGGACAATCACCAAGGATAGCAGTAGCGAGAAAGTGGAGCCCACCTGAGCCTTGGAGATAACTATGTGTGATGTGAACAACATATTCAAAGCAGAGCTGCCCAGACCCTTTGAAGCCCAGAGGATCGTAAATGGGTCTGAGACATCAAGCACTGAACTTTTGATTATTTTACTTTGATTTGAATAGGACTGTGCCCTACTCATTACCTCATGGAATAAAATATATGTAGCTTATATTTAACTCTACAGGAGCCCACGAGTGAGAGACTTTAGGTTCTTAGAGAGACTTTGGACATTTTAAGGAGATCAAACTTTTTTTTATAGACTTTGACATTTAAAAAGCAATACTATGTTGTTCTATATTGCAGCATTAATATGAAATCTGGGGGATTAAAATGGACTGTTTTATTAGTGATATATTTTTATGTCAAGTTCACAAGGATAAAGTGTGCTGAGTTTTTGGGATGTTTTGTTTGTTTGTTTCTTAGGTTGGTTTAGGGATTTAGTTGAGGTTTGTTTGGTTCGTTGGTTGGGTGGTTGGTCGGTTGGTTTTTTTTGTTGTTGTTGTTTTGTTTTGTTTTGTTTTTTGTTTGTTTGCTTTTTGTCAAATCAACACAAGCTAGAGTCGTCTAAGAAGTGATAAACTTAACTGAAACCTCTTGCCTACAGTAAAATGGGCCATTTTCTTGATTGATGAATGACATGGAAGGGCCCAGCTCACTATGGGTGCTGCCACCCTGGGTCCTGCATTGTAAAAGAAAGCAAACTGAGCAAGCCAGAAGAGCAAGGCAGGAAGCAGGACACCTGCATGGTCTCTGCTTCACTTCGTCCCTCCAGGTTTTTGTCTTGAGTTTCTGTCTCACATCCCTGTATGATTGACTGTAAATTGAGGTTGAAATTAGCCCTTTCCCCCCAAAGATGCTTCTGATTATAATGTTTCTCACAGCAATATAAAGCTAAATAAAATAGGATCTAATGGGTTACCTAATTCTTAGGCCAAATAAAAATGATCTTAGGATTCCTATTACTCTGATAAACAAACACCATGAACAAAATCTACTTACAGAGGATTTCTTTTCATCATACAGATTTTAGTCCATCATACAGAGATTTCAGGCCAGGAACTCAAGGCAGAAACCTGGGGAGAGGAACTGATAAAGAGGCCATAGAAGGAATGCTGCTCGGTGGCCAGCTTGTGCAGTTTTTTATATGCCCCAGGACCACTTCCCAGGGCTGGCCCAGCCCTCATATCAATCATCAATTACAAAATAGTCCAAAAGCTTGCCAAAAAGCAAACCTGGTAGGGACATTTTCTCAATTTAGTCTCTCTCTTCCCAAAAACCTTTAGTTTGTGCCACACTGCTTTCACAAGACTAGCTAGGACAAGTGACCCAAGCTTGATACAAAAACACAACAGTATTAAACCGTACACATTACTTTCTTTTTGTTCCCAGAACTCCTTAGTATTAATACCACATTATAAAACACTCGAACTTTTAAAAGCCTTACAGCACATGTTGGCTAGGATGTGGAGAAAGGGGAACACTCCTCCTCCATTGCTGGTGTGAGTGCAAACATGTACAACCACTTTGAAAATCTTTCTGGTGCTATCTGAAAAAAACTGGGAATAATGATACCTCAAGACACTGCTATTCCACTCCTGGGCATATACCTGAAAGATGCTCCACCGCACAACAAGTACATTTAATCAACTAGGTCAAGAGCATCCTTATTTGTAATAGCCAGAACCTAAAAACAACCTAGATGCCGCTCAACAGAAGAATGCATAAAGAAAATATGGTACTTTTACATTATAAAATACTATTCGGCTATTACAAACAAGGAAATAAAAAAAGAAAACAAGGAAATCCCGATATTTGTAGGCAAATAGAAACGATCATACTGAGTGAGGTAACCCAGACCCAGAAAGGCACACATGGTATGTACTCACTTACAGTCTTAGTTTAAAGTCTAACACTTTCAAACTTGTCTGGTTAAAACACCCAAAGTCTTCCCAGGCATCTTGCCACATAACTTTAATCCTAGCACTCAGGAGGCAGAGGCAGGTGAGTCCTAGGCCAGCCTGGTCTACATAGTGAGTCTAGGACAGCCAAGGCTACCCAGAGAAACCGTGTCTCGAAAAACAAACAAACAAACAAAAAACCCACCCAAAGTCCGTCGTAACATTTAAAACCTCCACATGATATTTCACGTCTCTCTAAAATATCCAAAGTCTCTCTACAATCTCCAAGACTCTAAGTTTCGAGAATCTACTGGAAAAAACTCTTGTTTCCTAGCTGTGAAACTCTATGTTTCCTAGCTGTGAGTAGGCCTCTATTTAAAAAACGAAAGCAAAAAAAGTTAAGAAAGAGGCGAAGGCGGCAGCTCGCTCAAGACTCTGTCTCTTCCTTGAGAAGCTGTCCTGCAGTGATTCCTGGGACACACCAATTTCTTTTACTTCTTCCAGGGAACGGGGCACTCAGGTAGTGGAAGGGTCCCCCCTCTCGGGCCCTCCGGGTCTGGGGTGCAGAGCTCACCTGTTGACCTGCTGCTGCCTTCACGGATGGAGCCGGAAAGATGCGCTGTGTTCCACTGGGCGCGGGTTGCCACGCACTGCTGGCGCACAATGTGCGCCTCACAGGGAATCTGCTAAGCTCCTCCCCCGCCCCCAGCTGCGCCCTCCCTTCTCCAGACTCACACACAGTATCCTTCTCTGAGAACCTTGGCTGGTTAGCATGGAAGGTTCTCTCAAAGGCAGCACATGCAAACTTTAAGTCTGGAATTTCCGTGGGGCTCCTGTTGGACTCTGTCTATACACCACCCGCACTGCGCTGGCTGACTTCAGAGGCCACGTCTGCTTTTCCTGTGATCAAATGCTCGGCTACCTCGTAAAAACAAAGGCCATAGTAAACGCATCTAGCTGGACAGTCACCACGCACCTGTACCAGAGAAGAGCGCGGAGCTGCCAAAGAAGACAAGACAAATGCATGATAGGCTAACTGCAGGGATGGGGACTCTGAAGGAGGGGCCCCCATCAGTCTAATGCAGAACCTGAAGGGACAAGGGGTAAAAACATTGACCCCGCCTACACGGAGGACTCATGGAAGTAATACTGGAACAACATGGTCCCCCATGAAAGAAAGAAAGAAACTGAATGCTGTCCGGTGAAAATCAACACGGGCCTATGTGGTGGTGCCTGCCTTTAATTCCAGCACACAGGAGGCACAGGCAGGCAGCTCGCTGTGACTTCCAGGCCATCACAGCCACGACTACGTAAATAAACCCTGTCTGTGTGGCGCACGCCTTTAATCCCAGCACTCGGGAGGCAGAGGCAGGCGGATCGCTGTGAGTTCGAAGCCAGCCTGGTCTACAAAGGGAGTCCAGGACAGCCAAGGCTACACAGAGAAACCCTGTCTCAAAAAAAACAAACAAAAAAAATAATAAACCCTGTCTCACAGAAAAAGCAAGCAAGCAAACAAACAAACAAACGGTGCTTTAGAGAATTCCACCACAGAGAAAGGAGTGAAAAGCTGAGACAAAGCACAAAGCATCACACATAAGCAGCAAAGGTCCCGAATACAGCAGCTGTAGACCAACTGCTGTACATCAGGAAATACAACCCAGTGTGCAAGCATTTTAGAGGAGACAGTACTCAGGAGGAGTCCTTGCACAGCGGGCACACAAAAGCTCCGTCACTACAGAAACCAGTCTGAGTCTTGAGAAGTGTTAACCAACTTCACTACTAACAACCAAAAAATAATAAACACCAAACTGCTGAAAACTAAAACAAATTATGAAGTAAACAATAAGGAACAATGTCTGTAAACTGCTTGTACAAACAACACCATGGAACAGCCAGAGGTTGGACGAGCATGGCTTATGGAAAGTAAAGGCATACCATGGCCAGCTCCTAAGGACCAGCAACTTAGTCCGTAGGCACCCTTTGATAAAGACAATTAGCACATATGTACCAACATGTGCACAAAAGGATGCTAGACACAGCGTTTGTACTCGACAAAACTGCAAGTCATATTCCTGCAAGAGCAGACACAGTGACTGGGGCAAAACCATGTGTGTGATGTGGACAGGCACAGCTCAGCTCTCACTACTGAAGACTATTGTCTTTCTTGTTTGTGTTTCTCTGTAGGCTTTTTAAAAAAAATACTCAATTTAATATTTCATATCATTTTTATATCTACCTTAAGGAAAATAAACCAAAAGTACTCAAGAAGAAGATGGAGTGTAAGGAGGCAGGAGGATGTATGTGAGTTCAAGGATGGCCTGGCCTATAAAGTAAGTCCACGATATCCAAAGCTAGACAGAGAAACCACATCTTCAAAAAAATCAAAACAAACAAATAAAAAAGAACTAGAGTCATAGACAAGATCTTAGCATACAGTAGGTGCTCAGTGAAATCTAACTGTTCTGGGGATGTAGTGGAGCATACCTGTAATACTAACACGTTTGAGGTTGAGGCAGAAGGCAAGCTTGGACTAGAGTGAGAACTGTGTTAGCTAAAGGAGCCTTAGGTCTCATACTTCACATCAGATACTGTCCAGCGATTGACCTTGTACCATCTGCATTTGTCCATATAACCTTTGAGATGTTCCCACACTGGCACAGGAGAGGTAGGGCTCATAGGGCCCTTCACTCTCTGAGGATATTTAAAATTGATGGGGCAGAGATGCTGGTAAGGTCTCCACACTTCCCTAAGTAGCCCTAATGAACTTCACTGGGACGGACGGACACACACACACACGCACACGCACACGCACACGCACACGCACACGCACAATACATGAAAGCAGGAAAGGATCTAGGGGCAAAAGGTAACTGTTTGGAATGCGAGGGAATGGAGGAGGGGATGTGAATACATTCTAAACCCAGTACATGTGTATGTGTATGTGTGTGTGAATGTGCCATAAAACACTTTGTACATATGAAGAAAACGATAATTTTTTAAAAATGAACAAGTTAAGAACTTTCTTATCCCAGGAAGCAATGGCCAAGATATAGTCACAAGGAAATTGAATTTAAACCAATTTCCAAACATGTCGAAGGTTCAGTATTCAACATCTTGGAATCACTCATGATCTTCTGGGCTCCAAAGAACTTGGCGCATCCACGTTTGCAGCTGGACAATACACAACACACTCAGTTTGTCTGGGGGGTTCAAGCCAGCTCTCCTCTACAGCTGACGCTAGACTTGGTGGTCATCTAAAAAATGTCAGGGTCTTCACTGCCGCTAGGATCCACCTTCACCCTTGGCCTCTCCTGGACTTCTCCAACTCTGACCCTGCCACATGGCCCCGAGCCTCAATTCTTCTCCCCAGTCCCTTCAATCCTGGGGCTTCTGTTTCACCTGAAGGTGAATATTCACCAATGGTGTCTCCTGACCTCTCACAGTGCCAAGACTCACCTCCTCTCATGGCCCCTTTAGGCCTCCCAAACCAATACAGGACAGGAATGTCTCATCCATTCCCAAGTGTGGCTGAAAGCACCAGGTACAACCTCAGTCTCCTCTGTGTGCTGACTCTAAGGGAATACTCCCACACGGTTCAACCCTAGTGGTGATGGTCTCTTCTTAGTCACCAGTGTGTTGGCCGTTCTTGGGGGTCAACTTGACTACATCTGAAATTAACTAACCTCCAAGCTCCAAGTGGCTAGGTACACACGTAAAGGCTATCTATCTTTTAATTAAATCATTTGAGATGAGAAGTCCCAAACTAAATCCAGATCTTTGGAGGTGGGAGGATCCACCTTCAATCTGGGACACACCTGAGAGTGTTCTATATAAAGGACACGAAGGAAGCATGCGATTTTCTCTTTGCTTGCCACCACTCATGCTTGCTGGCAAGCTCATTTCCTTATTGATATTATAGCCTATTTATTTGGGATTCCAGCACAGATTGAAGACCAGCCGAGACATTCAAACTTAGTGATTAAAACTACTGGATGCTTAGTATGCAACTGGACCACAGCCTGTGAGCCACTCTAATGAATCCCATATATGTATTTAAAATTGGAATTGTGTATATATATGTATATGTACATATATATATATGTATATATATGTATATGTATATTCTATCTGTTCTGTTCCTCTAGCAAACATTGATCTAATATGGCCAGTAACTTCTCAGCTCCAGGTAACCATATTAACTTTCCCATCTAAGTAAATGTTTTCATTAGTGGTTCTGATCTCTTGTTAAACAAAGACAGCTCTTCAGCCACAGATGACCAGAACCATAGTCTTAATTCAAATTATCACCAAGTGGCTCTGTAGTGTAGGAGAGATAAACATGTTTCTCTGTTGATGCCAAGTGTGGGATGGGGAACAGACTAGTGAGAGAGCAGGATGTTTATCCCCTTAGAAGTTGAACTACTTCCTGGAGGAGCTTGGATTTCACCAGCTGAAAACATCCTAGTAGAGACTCTGAGAGGATATATATACATATACATATGTATATGCACACACACACACACACACACACATATATATATATATATTAGGAGGCTTGGGGAGAGAGGGGTCACTTGGGATATTCTTTTGGCTGTTCACCAATACTTCAAGAGACTCTCCTAGAGAGAACTGCGCCAGGGAAAGCTTCAAGGCTCTGGACTCCAGCTGAGGCTTCAGGTCCCAGTTGCTCCAGGTTCCAGCAGCAACTTTCATGGGATTGCTGGTTTGCTGAGGTCCTGCTGACTATGCCAGGAGAGTCGTTCCTCAGAACTAATATCCTTAAGGTTTCATTATTGTGTTCTTCAATCTCCTTTTCCTATAGTTTGGGTTAGTCGGGTTGTAAGGGAGGTAGGCTCGTTTAATGAGTTCATAATAAAATATCGTTGTTAAGAAAGTTGAGCCTACACTGTAGAACTCTTTATTTTCGTCTGAAACTTCATAAACCAGGCCTCACTCACCTGTACAGCTTTCAGCATTCCTGTCCTCCTAGCTCCAACAGAAGAGTCATCAAGCCCTGAGGACTCATTGGTTTCCCTATACCAGAGTTTTAATGTTCCTTCATAGTCTTTCTCCAAACACTGCCCGTTCTGGCACAGCAATACTGCACCCCTCATACCAATTTCTGTCCTAATGCTGGTTTCTAATACTATTATAGAACACTGCTATCAAAACAACTTGGGGAGGAAAATGTTTCCTTCACCTTATAGCTTGTGACCCATCATCCAGTGAAGTCATGCCAGGAAATCAGGGCAGAGATTTTGGAGACAGAAACTGATGCAGAATCCGTGGAAGAGTGTTTTATCCTGGGATGTTCTCCATGGTTTGTTTGTTTGTTTGTTTTTTATACATCGCAAGCCTGCTTTGTCATATATTGGATACATTTTCTTATTTGAGGTTTTTCTTTCTTAATAACTCTAATTCATCCTAAATTAGCATACAACTAGCCAGCAGAAGGATAAAATTTTATTAAATATTTTTATGTGGGTAGGCCTTTACCTCACCTTGCATATGAACCAAGCACTACATATACTGTATGTAACAGTACATGCCTAGTTGCAGCACTTAGGAAATATAGACAAGAGCACACAAAGTTAAGTGTCATGCTCAATTTCACAGTGAGTTTCTGGTCAGAAGCCAGCCTGTGCTACATGAGATTCTGTCTCATCCATAGGTTATGTGGAAGTGAATGATTGCAAAGCAGAACATCAATATTTGTGTGATGGGTCTAAATTAGTGCTTAAATGGGATTGAAAATAAACTAAATACTAAGTGCTCATCTGAGAAAAAATGGCCTCAAAATAATTATCTAACTCCCCATATTAAGAAACTATAATAAGCATAAAATAATTTCAGATCATGCAGAGAGGAAAATGTTTGTGATTCTAGCAATGTACGATTAGAAGCAAAGCTAAGACACCAAGGACAGTATAAAACAATGATGTAAGAAATTTACTCTGAAATAAAAAAAAATGAAGAAGAAATTTACTCTAAAAACTGACCACAGTGACTGGAGTTTTAGGGCAATAAGTTCCAACAGCTCCAGCCTGGTAGAGTAAGACAGCTGTCCTAATATGCCAATTAAAAAGACACACAAACTAAAACACAGAGAAAGAGCTAAGCAGTGTGTATTGAGCAGAGAAACAGATTAAAAGGTCCAGTGACCCAAGTTCATCTGTATAGCACTAAAAGAGTTTCATATTTTACTATAGGAAGAAATGTATTAGTTAAGAGGCCCCACTCATCATCATCTCAGCTCTTTCTCAACTCTGTCCTGCAAGGTGATCCATTACACAGTTGTTTGTATGTTCATACTAATCAGTGCATGATGGGATTAATCTGGTTCCTACAAGATGATCTGTTCAAGGTCACTTGCAGCTTCTTATTCACAGGCATTATTATCACTTAGAGGAGTAGTCTATCCTGTTTATGAAAATTTGTTGTTCCTGGAACCTGAAGTGAATGCTGGTTTAGGAAAATGACTGTGTCTTTAGCATTAAAGAAGGATGACAGGTTAGGTGTCACTAAAATTCCAGAAAAATATTCTGTGCCTCAGGAGAGCCACTTGAGCAAGTGTCTGAATGAAGGTAAATGAAAATAGTTGCAAAACGAAGGCAGAGATGCCAGGCTTTCATCTTTCTTTTTTTTTTAAAGATGTATTTATTGCATATGAGTGCTTTATCTGCAGAAAAGGGCATCAGATAACATTATAGATGGTTGTGAGCCAACATGTGGTTGCTGGGAATTGAACTCCGGACCTCTGGAAGAGCAGGCCATGCCCTTAACCACTGAGCCATTTCTCCAGCCCACTTTCATCTTTCTTATAGATATATTGTATATGCAAGGGAAGAGTCAATGGGTTTTTAAGTGTCTATTGCATCTCCTGTAACAGGCCAGTGAATCTATTTTATCTACAGCTTGGCCAATAAGTTTACATGAGGTCTAGGCCAGGACTCCCTTCCCACTGCATCATGCCAAAAGACTTTGGATCAAATGCACAGGGTAACTTGAAAGTCTCTGATAAGCTATAGGTCAAAGTAAGTTGATATCACTCAATATCATTATATGAGTTGAGTGGATAGAGCTAAGTGGTTGGACAATAAAAAGCAACTTAAAATAAGATGTTCTTGGAGGTTGGAGAGATGACTTAATGGATAAGCTTCCTTGTTGCTTTTGCAGAGGATCAGAATTCAGTTCACAGGACCTGCACCAAGTGGCTTACAACCATTTATAATTCAGTTACAGTGGAGAGGATCAGACCCCTTTTTCCCACTGTCTCAGGCACCTGAACACATGTGGTATATGTATAGCAAGCAGGCATACACACATACATGTAAATAAACATTAAATGTAAAACTCTATCATTTTGTAAATTATTTTTCTTTCTCTATTGTCACTGAAAAAGAGATATAAATCCTACATTTAGACTAGGATTATGCCTGACTACTAATCTTTTCCTTTATAGGTTCTTTTTTGCAGTTTCTTTTTATCATGATTGCTTCAAAAGTGCTCAAACAACTGCTTTTAGCACCGTTTTATTAGACTCTGTCATCTTTTCTATATGATCAATATTTATACTAAAAAAGGATAAAAAATATACATTTCCAACTATTCTCTATAAATGAATTTATTCTTTCTCCTCAGATCAAATTCTGTAAGCAATTTGGTATGGTTTTTTAATCTAGCAGTAAGAACACAAATAAATAAAAGAACAAAATAACAGACTCTGAGGTTAATGAACTGAAAATGTAAGGCAATTTTATTATTCTGATAAAATTTGTGGGGCCAGGGTACCATGGAGCCTGTCTAGAATGGGAGTTGAGTCGTGTCCAACTCGAGAAATATCATCTCAGAAAAAGATAGGAATGGGCCCATGTAGCCCTGCATGCTCTGGCACTTATAGTCCTGAGCCCCCCACCTTTGCCTACACCAGAGGAGGCCACATAGTTAAAGCTAGGTTAAACTTCCTCTCTCCTTATAATGTCATGTCCATCAAACACCTGAAATGAAACCTTGTAGGAACCTTCATGATAATAAGGCATTCCCAGCACTTTGGCCCCAGCCAATGATAGACACTCGCCTTGAAAGCCTCTATCCACTTCCCAAAGATTTAAACAGCCTTCATTCCTCCCAACTAAATGAACTTTGTCTCACTGAAGCATGCCTCCTCCAAGTCTGCTCTCACTGTGCTCACTTCCCCCTGCTGTTCCTGCCTTGCTTTCCCTCTTAGGCCACTGGTTGCATCAAGGGCAGAGACGAAAATCATAGCTTTCTTCTGAAGATTGGGAAAAAGACAAAGATATTTGCTCTTACCCTGTGGCTTGACATTGTACTAGAAGTTCTACTCCACTAAGGTAATCAAGAAAAATAAATGAAAAAAAAAAGACAATGAATATATGCAAAGCATGTATTTGAAATTGAAGATAAAAAGATATATATATGTAAGAAATAAATAAGAATAATATTTATTTGCAAATGACATAATCTTATATGTAGAAGAGCCTAAATATTTGTTCAAGAAAACCAAATAAAATAACAAACAAGATCAGCAAGGCTTCCAAATACAAAAAACTAACCCCAGATCCTTGTACTTTGAAGAGTGGTAATGAACATTGTAAAAGTAAAATTAAAAACATAATTCCAAATCTTAAGACAGCTCTGTATCAGGAAACCTGCTGCAGTCTCCCTTTCTCCTCTGACTTCATCCCCAACAGATCACAAGATCTCCACCAACCTTCCTTCCCCCTATTCATCCCAGTAGCCCAGCCTCCAAGACCAGCAGGCACTCCTTGGGAACACACCAGCTGAGCAGAACAGGGAAACAGCTAACAGGAGACCTTCACCACTCCCTCCCCACTACATATCCAATCCCCCAGTCTCTTCCCTAGCACAGATACAGAGTTCTAGCGTCAGCCTTCCTTCCCCTCCTGCCCACAATCTCTGTGGATCCTACATATCTTCTCCTAACCTTCCTACCACTTGTTGCTGTTTCCTAACTCCCAACTCCAAAAGGAAACCCTGCCCCACTGACCCAAGGACCACTCTTCCCAGGGCAATAAATAAGCTGAAGGCAGACCCACACCTCTCCAGCTGCTCCTGAGATCCAGTCCCCTGAGTCTCATCCCCAGATGAGTAGAAGAAAATGTGTTGTGGTCTCCCTTTCCTACCTGACCCCCATCAGGTAGATCACACAGTGGATCACAAAGACTTTCTTCCCCAACCTTCCTTTTTAAACCCAACTCATCCCAGTATCGCAGCCTTCAACACCAGCAGGCATTCCCTCTGAACAAAGCAGCTGAGCAGGTCAGGAAAACAGGCAACACACAGTCATTACTCTCCAACAATCAGATAGGAAACAGAAACCAAGGAACAAAACACCCATTCAACAAAGACAAATCCAGAAATCCACATCTATACCTACAATCACCCCAAACCCAGATACCTAGACACATCTTATGTATCAGACCATAATGAACCATACAAACTCATGGAAACTGAACAACTCTCTACTGAATAAAAATGGACCAAGACAGAAATAAAGAAATTACAGACCTTTCAGAATTCAATGAAAATGAATAAAACTTATGGGACACTATGAAAGCAGTGCTAAGTGAAAATTCATAGCAGTAAGTACCTACATCAAAAAAGGGAGAGGTTCATACTAGTCACTTAATAATACATCTGAAAACTCCAGAACAAAAAGAAGCAATCACATCCAAGAGCAGTAGATGGCAAGAAGTAATCAAACTGAGGGCTGAAATCAATAAAATAGAAACAAAAAGAACAGTACAAAGACTCAATGAAGCAAAGAGTTGGTTTTTTTGAGGGAAATCAAGAAGATAGACAAACCTTTACCAAACTAATTAAAATGTAGAGAAAGAATATCCAAATTAACAAAATCAGAAAGGAAATGGGGGCACTTAAAACAGACACCAAGGCAATCCAGAGAATAATAAGGATATACTTTTAAAATGTATACTCCCCAAAATTAGAAGATCTAAAAGAAAAGGATCATTTTCTCCATAGGTATCACTTACCAAAGTTAAGTCAAGATCAGATAAACAATTTAAATAGACCTATGACCCCTAGTAAAACAGAAGAAATCATTAAGTCTCCCAACCAAAGATCTAATGCCAATCCTCCTCACACTATTCCACAAAATAGACACAGATGGAACATTGTCCGATTCATTTTACGAGACCACAGTTGCTCTGATACCCAAACCCATAAAGAGCCAACAAAGAAAGCAAATTAAAGACCAATTTCCTTTATGAACATAGATTCAAAAATACTAGCAAACCAAATCCAAGAACACATTTAAAAAAAATCATCCACCATGATAAAGTAGGCTTCATCCTAGAGATGCAGGGATTGTTCAATATACAAAAATCCATCAATGTAATCTACCATATAAACAAACTAAAGGGAAAAACCCATAGGAGCACCTCATTAGATGCTGAAAAAGCTTTTGACAAAATCCAACAGCCTTCATTATATATGACCTGGAGAGATTAGAGATACAAAGAGCACACCTCACTCTAATAAAGGCAATTCAGAGCACGCCTATAGCCAAAATCAAATTCCATGGAGAGCAAGTCCACTAAAACCAGTATAAAAAGTCATGATTGTCCACTCTTTCTATATCTATCAAGATAGTACTTGAAATTTTAGCTAGAGCAATGCAACAGCTGAAGGAGATCAGGGGGATACAAATCAGAAAGTAGTAAGTCAAAGCATCATTATTTGGAGATGATATGATAGTATATATAAGTGACCCTAAAAGTTCCACTAGGGAACTCCTGTAGCAGAGTAGCTGGATACAAGATTAATTCAAAAGAATCAGTAGTTCCACTTTATACGACAGATAAATGGGCTGAGAAAGGAATTAGGGAAAAATAGCCTCAAATAATATAAAATATCTTGGGTAACTCTAACCAAGTAAGTGAAAGACTTCTATGATTAAAAAAAAAAAAGTCTTTGAAGAAAAAACTTGAAGATATTAAAGATAGAAAGATGGAGATCCATACTCATGGATCAGTAAGAGTAACATAGTATAAATGGCCATCCTACCAAAAGCAACCTACAGATTCAACATAATCCCCATCAAAATTCTAACACAATTTTTCACCGAACTTGAAAGGACAATTCTCAACTTCATATGGGAGGGAAAAAAAAAAACAGAATAGCTAAAACAATCCTGAGCAATAAAAGCATTCTGGAGGTTTCATCATTCCTAATTTCAAGTTGTACTACAGAGATATGGTAATAAAAGCCACATGATATTGACATTAAGTCAGTCATGCTAATTAATGTAATTTAATTGAAGATCCAAACATAAATTCACACATACATGGACATCTGATTTTTGGTAAAGAAGACAGAAATATACAATGGAAAAATAAACCATCTTCAACAAATTGTGCTGGTCAAACTGGATCTGCATATAAAAGAATGCAAATAGATCCATACTTAGCACCCTTAGCATACTTAGCATAATATGCAAGTCTGGATTGATCAAAGACCTCAACATAAAACCAGAGAGATGAGAAAGTAGGGAATAGCCTTGAAAGCATTGGTACAGGAGACAGCTTTCTGAACATAAAAACATTGTCACAGGCATTAGGATCAGCAAGTATTAAATGGGACCCCATAAAACAAAGAAAGCTTCTGCATGACAAAGAATGCTGTCATTCAAACAAATCATCAGTCTACACAATAGGAAAAGATTTTCACCAACTACACATCCAATAGAGAACTAATATCTAAAATATATAAAGAATTCAAGAAACTAGATATTTAAAAACAAATAATCCAATTTAAAAATGGGAAACAAATCTAAGTAGAAAATTCTCAATAGAGGAAAATCAAATTGTTGAGAAACAAAGAAATGTTCAACATCCTTAGCCATCAGGGAAATACAAATCAAAACTACTTTGAGATTCTATCTTATACCTGTCAGGATGGCTAAAATTACTAACACAAATGACAGTTAATGCTGGTGAGGATGTGGAATAAAGTGAACATTCCTCCATTGATGGCGGGAGTACAAACTTGTCCAGCCTCTATGGAAATCAATATGACAGATCCTCAAAAAGTTGGGAATCAATCTATTTCAAAATTCAGCTATATCACTCTTGGGCATATACCCTACATCCTACAACAAGGACACTTGTTCAACTATGTTCATAGCTGCTCTATTCATAGCAGCCAGAAACTGTAAACAACCTAATTGTCCCTCAACTGAAGAATGGATAAAGAAAATGTGGTACATTTATACAATGAAGAATTACTCAGCTGTTAGATAAAATGACATCATAAAATTTGCAGGCAAATAGATGGAAGTAGAAAAAAAATTCTGAGTGAAGTAACTGAGACCCAGAAGGATAAATATGGTATGCATTTGCTTATAAGTCGACATTAGCCATTTAGTAAATGGTAACCGTGCTACAATCTGTAAACCCAGAGAGGTTAGGTAAAAATGAGGATTCTATGGGGGAGGTGCATGGATCTCTCTGGGAAGTGAAAATAAAATAGATTTTACCTGAGGGTAGATGGGATGGGAGTGGGAGGATCAGGTGGGGGGGTTAGAAGAGGAGAGTACGAGGATAGATGAGGGATTTAGGAGGTGGTGTGGAAACCTAATGCAGTGGAAACTTCCTGGAGTTTATGAGGTTGACTCTGAGGACTCCTAGTAATGGAGGATACGGAGTCTCAATTGGTCATCTTTTGTCACCAAGTGGGTCTTCCAGTGGTGGGACTAGTATGCATTCAATCGAGTTGTTGGCCAAGGGGTCCCATGGAAATCCCCCCAAACAACCCAGATTGTTGCTGGGAGTGCAAAGGATTTGCTCTTCCAGAGACCCAAGTCTCATTCTCAGCACCCATGTCAGGTGGGTCACAATTACCTACCTGTAACTCCAGGTCTGGAGCATCTGACTCCCTTTTCTGGCCTTCGCATTCACCCCTAGACAAGTGGCATACGTTGTCACAAAATGTCACACACACACACATGCACAGAGAGAGAGAGAGAGAGAGACAGACAGACAGACAGACAGACAGACAGACAGACAGACAGACAGACAGAGAAAAAGACAGAGACTAAATATAAAGCATTTTTAAAAGAACCCAAGTGCTTAGATGATGTGAGGACATAGAAAGTCTCATGATGCCTTTCTGGTCGTATTTTAAGTTGATGAAAAACATAAAACAGCTTTGTCTACGGCTAGAGAGAGGGCTCAGCTGTTAAAGGCTTGGATCACAACCACGACAATTTAATTTAGTCAAAATGTTAAATAAACAGCTCCCTTATGACTCAGTTCTTCCTGTTTTGAGTTAACATCCTAGAAATAATGGAGTGTAAACAATTCAAATATCCATCAAATGATAAATATGTACAGAAAATGTGGTGTATTTGTGCAAGGGGTATTTTAGCTAAGTAATAGAGTGGAATAAAATACTGAAACACACTACAAAAAGGATGAAGCTTGAAGAAACCCTTCTAAATAAAAACAAGCTATAACAGAAGGCTTGGCATGGTTTCAGTTTTGTGAAATTTCTGAAATAGATTCATTTATGAAGAAAGAGAGTAGTGATTGACAGGGGCTGTAGAGAAAGGACTGTGGAGTAACATCATAAACATGTGTAAGTTCTTGGCTTCTTTGGGGGCTGATGAAGGTGTTTTGAAATGACATAGCACTGATACTTGAACGGTTCTACACAATAGTAAGAGCAACTAAATTATGCTCATTTATGTACTTTCATGCTACGTGAATTAAATTTTAAGAAATTATGCATATTTGTGATATGTAAACACATTTAACCCAATTTAAGCATCCTCTAATGCGTACATGTATCCAAATGTCACACAAAACTCCATTAATATATGACCTTTCTGTTTTCATATAGCAGTTAAAAGTAAATTTAAAGACAAGAATAGTGTGTGAGCCAGGGTCGGTTATGCAATGCAGATGAAATTAAGCCTAGTGACCATGTGGATTGTAATCAGGAAGATTTCCTGTCTCCTCTACTGAGCAATAATGAGGGGAGATAATTTGCATGTCAATGATGGCTTCTTATCTATCACTCATAGAGTAGTTAAGGAGAAAGAAAACATTCAAGGAAAAAAAAACCTTTTAAGTTCTTTAGAGAAAAGGGAGCCTGGTTAAGTAAATTCTGTAGTCCCTAATGTCCTATAAATGTGTTTTATCTACTTATGATTCTTTCTCCTTTGTCCTAGCTCCTGATCTTGGGGTGTCTTGCTTCATTCTCTTTGATCAGTGGTGTGTGAGACGAAAAAATGTCAGATTTTTATCATAAGGTGCTATTAAGTGTATGATAATGAAAGAAACCTTGACAAATTTCTGGCACATAAAACCCACAAAAACACAGTGCACGTATAGTTTACAAAATTTTTTCCATTCTCCTCAGCACCCCAGTCTGTCTCTCCTCCTCCCCCTGCCCTACCACTCTGAGCCACAGCTGTTCCAGATGTTTATGTTTTGTTGTTGTTGTTTCTGGTTTGTAGTTTGGCCCTTAAATAGGCAATTTTATCCTCCATAATGAACAGTGATTCACAGTGGCCACTAGATGGAAGTCAAACAACACAACTCCATAGGTTTAAAAAAGAAAAAAAATCCTGGATTTACTCAAACTACATTTGTGCCACAAACAAAAATTATCTTTAGACTTTAAAGTCTCAGTTGTCATCAGGGTATGCCTTATAATTGCCTACTGTGAGCAATTTGTTGATAGGCTGTCAATCATTGCAGTCATTCTGAAGGAGGGTCTGGGAACCTAGGCTGATTGAAAATATTCGACCTGCCCCTTTAAGAAGGGCTGCTTCTTGCTCCTGGGGTTTCCATCTCATTGCTACTCTTGACCAACTGCTAATACCTTTGCAACTGATACCAACTGCTAACAACCACTGCAACTGTCACCAGCTGCTATGTGTGGGAGGAAGAGAACCCATTCAAGCCAGGATACCCAAGGTGATGGAACCAATAAGGGACAAAGAGAAGACCTGAAGATGGAGGGCCCCTAGAACCTACAAAAAGTCTAACCCAAGGCCCTGGGGCAAATTCTCACCTCTGGGGCTATTTGTCTTAATAAAGTTTATGAAAGTTGTTCTCTTTTTATGTGCCTGGTGCTTTCCCATTTTCTTACGTCCCTGACCCTGGGGATCTCCAACTGTCACTTGTGCACTGAGGCAGTGACAGCTTTCACATTCTGCACCTGCATCCCCCACCCCCTTGTCACTTTGCCTCTCCCAGCTGTTGCCTCCATCTAATCTGCTGCTTTTGCTTTCTCTGCACCTGTCTCTGCACCAGGATGTATAATTTTTTTCTGTCAGTTCCACAGAACAAACTTGGCCCTAGTTGCTGTAATCCCAAGATATAGCAAGAATGGATTCTTTTTATTTCCCTTTCTCCAGCCACTCCAAGAACTTTGCTGTATTCACTGTTCTTTTGTAATGGAGTGTATTATTTGCTCACATTTTTCTTCTTTTCAGCTCTAGCCATGACATCAGTGGTAGGAGTAAATACTCCCCTTTCCCCTGAGTTTAGATTCCCCAGGGTTTTGGGTTTTTTGTTTTGGTTTGGTTTTTGTTTTTTGTTTTTTTTGTTGTTGTTGTTGTTTTTTGTTTTGTTTTTGTTTTTGTTTTTGGTCATTGGCGTGTTGAAAAGATTAAAAGTTTGTCACGTTTTAACAGAAACTAAAATGTATTTTCATGGGTTTGCCTCTCATATTTTTCAGCTATGCTATTTGAAAGACATGTATGTGGTGGGTGTGTCACAAAAACAGAAAGAGAATACCTCTACTCAACCCTAACCCAACTCAACCCATAACCAGGCCTGATAGATAACAGCTTAGTTGTGTAAGTGTCATTTTGGAGACCCTTTCATTTGGAAAATGCATGATAATATGGTCAAAGGTAACGTCTCAAAGGCAAGGTTAGTCATAATTATTATTTGACTGAAATAGCAGACAAAGGCATATTATTAAGATACATACGTTTCAGGCATAGTCTAGCTTTTAAGGCCAGTAGAGATAGAAACTCATTAGGTAGGCTAAAACATTGATTTTTATGTCATTAGTGACATGTAGGATACTGATAAGATATTGTGTGGAAGCCATATGATGTGTTTCCATATTCAGGGGAAGTAATTAACAATGCACACCTTTTTCAAACATGAAAGGCATTGAGCAATGAATAGAGGATGAGATAAATTAATGGCTTGTGTGAGTCAGCTAGCAATAGGTTTGAGGACCCACTTCCTGGAGAGGAAGTTTTGTTTATGGCATCATGCACCAAACAATTGATGTTAACTGCTTCCATTCGTCAGTCACCACAAAGCAAGTGTGCCACAGCAACTCAAAGTTTGGTCCGGATTTGCACACGAACATACTGCATGCCTGTGTATGTTGGGAGAGAGGAAGGCATCTATAGCAATTTGACTCTTTGGGGCACTGCTGTCTTTGGATAGAAAAGATATATTTTGCATGGGAGAAAACAAAACTCTTTTAGTGTTTGAAGCCGCAATCTATATTTTGTCCCTTGAGACCCTTAAATATGTTTACAATTTAGAAATAAAACTTATTTTCTATACTCTCCCACATTATGAAACTAGATTTAAAGTATATTTCATCATTTCCAAGTTTAATGTTAACTCTTGCAGTTATCATTACATAGAATCAAAACTTTGAATAATTTGGAAGTGATTTAAATGACAGTTACCTAAGTATTAGATCACCTGTTTCAGGAAATTATTTTATTTTATTTCTTGTGTGTGTGTGTGCGTGTGTGTGTGTGTGTGTGTGTGTGTGTGTTTCACTCTTTTTGTAAAAATATAATATATGATGTTCTTTATTGAGCATCACAATTTTTATTTGTTCCCTTTACATCCAGATTGTAGCGCCCCCCCCCCCCATCGCCTCCCAGTCCTATCCTCCCTCCCTCATTCCCTGTCCCTCCCTCCCCTAGTCCTCAGAATAGGGAGACCTCCTCCCCTAACATCTGACCCCAGTCTATCAAGTCTCATCCGGACTGCCTGTATCTTCTTCCTCTGTGGACTGGCAAGGCTGCTCTGCCAGGGGGAAGTAATCAACATGTGGGGGACAGAGTCCATGTCAGAAGTAGTCCCTACTCCCCATATTATGGGACCCACAAGGAGACTTTTGTGGTATAGCTATTCCTCAAATTGTCTACATTCATGTAGGAAAGCCCTTACCCATCCCTCTGTAAGTAATCCCAGTTAAACTCTGGTTCACCAAGCTAGGCCATAGACAGGTTTATGACAGTAGACAACTTTGATTACTTCTTCTACTTTGAATCCACTCTTTCTCTCTTCCTAGATTAGCGGAATCATCCCAGTCTTGCAACATTTCACATGTGCATGCTGTAATAACAGTGCTACATGTGCTATATACTTTAGGTCTTGATTCATCAGTATACACAAGAGTCTACCTAATGAAGCACAGCACTCATAATCAGCCTGTGTAGGCGCCTATTCTTTCTCCTGGGACAGACCTGTTTTGTGAGTGCTTGCTACTAGCCACCCCACAGCAACTCCTCTTCTTGCTGCCTCTGAAAACACAGGTATGTCCAAAGCTTCTTGAGTTTCTCCTAGAATAGATTCACATTTCCTTGTACTGGAACTTCATGACAGAATTGGGACCCTACTGTCATTGCCACTCTGTGGAAAGTTAAAAGGTCCTGGTTTACTCCACCACCATGGCAGAGAAGGGGCTTGGGTCAGATGGAACACAGATGTACCAGGGGGGTAAGTGCTGTATGTGGGAATTCTTCAAGACAAGTCAGTTTCTGGGTTGAAGACTGCTCCCACAATATGAAGGCCGCTAGCACAAGTCAGGGAAGCATCACCTCTGACAGGAAAGGCCTTCAAGCATCCTACCTGGCTTCCTCACCACCCTCACAAAAAGTTTCTTTAGTTGTCAGAAGTAGGATCCAGACTTGAACCCTCTGCAGAGGAAAGCACTGAGAAGCACAAACTTTGAAGAGGCATTGTAATTACAAACATTTTTAATGGTGTATTTATTATTTTTTTATGTGCACCAGTGTTTTGCCTGTGTGAGGGTGTAAGATCCCCTGGAGCTGGAGTTACAGACAGTTGTGAGCTGCCATGTGAGTGCTGGGAATTGGACCTGGGTCCTCTGGAAGAGCAACCAGTGCTCTTAACTACTGAACCATCTCTCCAGACCCACAAAAGCTTTTCTTAATTTTCAGCAATAGTTAACATTGAGTATGATAAAATATGAGAATATTAAACTGGATTGTATCATCAAAGCCTTCTTTTTATCCTTTGGATCATTGCAACACCCATCTCCCTTTTATGAACACATGCTTAGTATCAATTGTGTGCTACCTGTGACCATAAGCAATTATAGGAAATAGTTCCATTATGCTCAGCAAAATGTCTTTAAGTTTAGTGGTATGGTTTCCTTTTCATATATGAGGAAACTGACTCCACGAAGTACAAGGTCAAAGCTAAAACGGAAAATTAGCTAATTGCAAAGTTGATTTATGATCAAAAATATGGTGCTTTTGATGATGCATGGATAACACTGAATGAAGTTTTACAGTGAGAGACAAATTGGCATTTTGATTGTGTGTTGGGGAGGCTTGGAAATTTAAATCACCTTTACCACCTGCTGGACATCACAACTACTCCAGTGAACCACTGCATGTTGACCTATTTCTATTTACTGCTAGATTTACTGAAATTTTGCTTCCAAGACAAATTTTCTTGTGTTTTCATTCAAATATTTCAGTGGTTATGTTGAAAATGGAGTGTTGTGTATGAAGATACCATGCTATAAAGAGGAAGGTCAGCACAGTGGATGACCTACATCACTATAGACTCTCCAAGGCATATGTGGCTATGAAAAATAATGACAAAGGCATGCAATAAAAAACAACCAGTCAACTAGAAGAGGGACTTTCAGGAAAAAAGGAACCACCAGTAGCAGAGACAACTTTATAATGTTTGTGAGAGGTGAAGATGACCATAGAAATGTATGAACTGTTAACCTGTGAGGGGATGTTATAAAATAAAAATAAATCTTATATTTTAAAATGCTTTCCCTGTTTCTCAATTCGTTTACCAACTATTTGAGTGTCCATTTTGTCCTCTGTGTATCCTAGTTACTGAGAACTTAACAGACTTTAGAGATTTGTGTGAGACTTAACTTTTTGAATGTGGCATTAAAAGCATAGACTGAATACAAAAGGAAGACAAGGGACATCTTTCAACATAACACCTTCTTCAGAGAAAAGAAACAAAATAGTAAAAGATGCCATGAGATTGCAATATTTGCAAGTGCCATATGTGATAAAGATTTTAATTGTGAAAATACCCAGTCTTAACTGTTCTGTCAGAACATGGAAAAAGAAAAGAAATGGGGAAAAAACCCTATTGTTTTGTGACTTTTCTGTATATTCAAATTAATGGACAAATAAATGGAAATTAATGTTGTAAACACCAAAATGCATTTGAAATTAAAACCACAGATACTATTGCAGAAGATGAATTCACATTTATTTGGCTATTGATTTCAAATTAATTGCTACAATTATTTCATTGCATTTTAATCCACAAAGAGGTGTAAAAGTTTCCTTTTATTCTGTGCAATTGTGGTGTTTTCACATTCTTCTCACATTGTTGGTGCCATCACTGGATCTTCCTTAGACTAACTGTTTTTATTAATGGTTTAATGCATTCTTATAATTGATTAGTGTAATGACATAATATCTTCAATGTTACAAAAATGTGGGAAAGGTACATGTGAATATTCATGCTGTAGTTGATAAAATATCTAACATATTTGTAAAAGCAAGGCAAAAGTTGAATGAGAATAATTTCATGATGTATACTTTGGTTGATGTGTAAAATGAGAGATGGATATGGCCAAGAGATTCATAACTAGAAAAGCAACTAGGTCTTTTCTTTCTGCTTTTCCTTCATTTTTTCCTCTTCTTCTTCTTCGTCATCATCATCATCTGTATCTGTGATCCAATAATAATCTCTAAATATTTCTGATGCAGGGTAAGAATATTCACAACCCCATCCCTTCTTCATAAACATGTGCTCAAGGGTGCTTGGTGTAGCGTCATCCTTGCTCATGAAGTATTTCAAGTCCTTTGGTTCACTAGCTTCAACGACTTTAGGGTTACCGACGACGTTTTCGCCTTGAAGTTCAGGTTCATCTGAATCAGGTACAAGTTCTTCATTTTCTAGCATTTTCAGGTGGCAGCTTTTCGGGTATGATGGTGGCTCATACCTAATGACCTTATTGACTTTATGAGTATCTGGTGGGTTTTGAAGTTTTATAACAAAGCTGGATTCCTGTTTGGAGAGTCTGGTGTCCTCGACTCTGCTCATTTTCTTGTCATACTTCAGATCAGGTTTCTTGACAGGTGACCCTTCATTGCTTGGTTGGTTTTCACATCCCTTGTCAATTGGTTGTACGAAATCTCTACAAGTTTTGGCCCACTTATCATCTCCTCCTTTGTATATATATTTATAATAAATAGAGCTAAGCATATCTTGTCCCCTGTGTTGGCCATCAGGGAGCCAACTGCCTTCACATGACGAGGAAAAATTGTGAGGGTCCTGATCGAATTTGCCTTGAGACTGCTTGCCAGAGTTGGTGGGCTGCTTGGTTGCTTCCCTGTGATCTTCCCAATAAGGCCATTTGTTCTCTAGAATCCGCTTAGGTCTTGGTGTTTCCAGTATTTTGATTAGTATATCTGCAGAACTATCTTCTCCTCGAGGCCAAGGAGCTAGCAGATGGTGATTCCGGCGGGACCCTATCTCATCCCAGAAGGTTCGACGTGTTTGCTGGACTGGTAAAAGTGGCGGATATAGTCCTGAGTCATCAAACAGCTTTCTCTGACACTTGTTGGCGATGGGACTTTGGACTCCCTGAGAAATTGTTGGGAGAAAGGTACCCTCCACGCTTTTTGGAGTCAGCCCTTCACTTGGTGTCCCCCCTTTCCTGAAGTCATCTGGCCTTTCCTTAATGTAGAGGCGGTGCTGGCCCTCCACAGGGGTGGGCAACCTCAGCTGCTCTTTCTTGTGCTTTAAAGCACATTTGGAAGCGTCCTTCCCCACAGACTTGCTGCTCGTGTCCCGAGATGTTGGCTTTATTGTCCTCCGGACCTGTTTCCCTGGCAGCTTGTGGTCTCCCATAGTATTTCTGCCTGTGAGACCACCTGCTCAGCCTAAGGAATTTGTTTTGTTGGGACCACTCAGTTGCTAGGAGATCTAGACTTCATGCCTTGGATTCTATTGTGACAAGCAAGGGAGTGCCCCACCAGCAGTCCCCTCCATTCTGTTCTACATAGCATGGACAAAAACCTGTTTTATTTCTTTTTGTTGAACTTTCAGATTGTTTTTGTCTTGACCTATATTTCAAAGAATGTTTCTATGGAAATGTGTATTCAATATTGTTTTATATTTAATGAGACTCATACACAATACAGTGTGTGTGTGTGTGTGTGTGTGTGTGTGTGTGTGTTAAAGGAAACTAAGACAAATGGGGTGGCAATGCTCCCAACAAGAATGATAGATTAGGGCTGGAGAGATGGCTCAGTGGTTAAGAGCACTGGCTGTTCTTCCAAAGGACTCAGGTTCAATTCCCAGCACCCACATGGCAGCTTATAACTGTCTGTAACTCCAGCTAAAATTAAAAAAAAAAAAGAATGATAGATTAGCAGCACCCCCAGGAGCAGGCATTAGAAACCTCCTTTTGAATGATTGTTCATATCGTTCCAAGTGACTCCCCAAACAATATAGATTTTTGATGTAGTCCTTGTCTCTCAGGGCTTGAGGGTGGGCCTCTATTACTGAAGACACAACACGCACACTGTACACACAACTCAGATGACTTGAGCTGGCTCTAACCAGAAAGCCTCTTTCCTGTGGTCTAGCTTCCACAGTTCCAGCAAGTACAATGCAAGGTGCCAAGGGAGGGAAGCAATCAAACAACCCCACCATGACAGTTACGAGCAAGATACGGATAAAGGTGCAATGAGGGACAGTCACATGTTGGGAACAACCACCAGCTTCTCTCATTCATTTAAAGCCCATTCAACAGGATGGCAATCAAGCATGGTACTGGAAATCTAGCCAGCTTCCCGGATATAGTAAGGCCATGGCCCTTAGAAAAGAATCCAGTGTCACTACTTTGCAAGACCAGTGTAATTCCTTACAATATTCTAAATCTTATCCTTATATCACAGATCAATGTAGCTACCAGCCTTCATCAAAGAAGGCTCTCTTTATGGAAAATGGAGACTGTCACAGAAAACCACAACTGGCCACAATGTGGACCTCAACAGATGATCACGAGCCCAGCCTCAGTGCCTATATCTACATTATAGCTCCTGCTGTGAAACAGTCCCCCTTAGAAATGGTTGCATAAACAAGCCCAGAACAGTGACAATATCATGGACATGTTCACATGGAAGGGGAAAAAAGTCACAGAGACCCACTCCTAGACAAAGATTTAGCCCTTGTTGTCTGTCAGGGGTTGAGTCCAGTGCAAAATGTTAGGCCTTGAACATCTCCAACGTTCTGGATCTCCATGGCAACTTTGTCTTTGTCTTTACAGTTTGATGATGTGAACTTCCAGGTGCCCTTACAGAAAAACACCTTCTAGAAGAAAGATGTGTTACAAAAGTCTTGGTTGCATGGTCTGCTGTACATAACTGGGCCACAACTTCTTCTCCTGTGTAAAAGGGATCAATTTCACGGCTTTTTGTTGGAACAAGGTATTCCTCCAAAGGCATGAGTGTGCTGTGTGAAGTTTTGATTATAAAACACTGTGATTTAGGGAGAATTTGGTTGTCAAACTATATAGTGAGTGTTTTGACCTTTGGGAGTATAGATTCTGTTGAGAAAGACTGTGGAAAGTAAGATATTTTCAGAATTATTGCAAGGACCATTCCAATCCATATTTTCTCTTAGCCTTGCCAGAGGGCTCAACTATTTCTCACAATGATTCTGTGACACTAAAATTCTAATTTAGCTTTTTAAAAAATCCATTGCATGCGACTGCCCGTGGATTTTGTAGCCTTCCCTGGCTTCAGCTGAGCAGATGCGCTATAGTTTCTGTCTGAGGTTTCCTCTAGCACTGAGAGTGAGAAAGCCTGTCTCTGGCATGTCAGGGATGGTGGAGATTTGTTGCTCACTGCATCAACTCTGTTACCATGAGGACCCTGCCACCTAGGGTGGCAGGATTTTTGCAGACAATTTTGCAGGACTTTTGAAGGCAAAGATTGAGGTTGGGTGCTTCATTTGCTCCCTAGCACTGCCTGGCAACTCTGAGTGCCGGCTACCTCCTACAGCCACATAGGCACTAGCCCATACTTTGGTGGATTGGATTTATTCTTTGCTTTACTTATATGCTATCCTATTTCTTAGGATTATTTCCTTTAGTGTATGCTATCCAGTCCTGCTTCTGGGCACTCGAAGACATATAGTATGTGTTTCTTTTCCTTACTGTGAATATTCTCAATTTTATATTGGAAATATCACTCGCTGTTATGCTGTATGTGTGTATGTTGTGTGTTGAGGTGTGAGATAGAAATCTTGAATGCTTTTATAAAAGTTGTGCTTAAGGGCTGGAGAGATGGTTCAGTGGTTAAGAGCACCACCTGTTCTTCCAAAGGTCCTGAGTTCAATTCCCAGCAACCACATGGTGGTTCACAACCATCTATAATGTGATCTAATGCCCTCTTCTGGTATACAGGTGTACATGCAGACAGAACACTGTATACATAATAATAAATAAATAAATCTTTTTTTTTAAGTTGTACTTAAACACTGGGATGTTTGCAACATGAAAACCGACTCCAGGAACTCAGACCATTAACATACAGTACTGACATGAATTACAAAACCTCTAACATATGATTTATTTGCAGCCATTAACCGCAAAACTTCAACTTTCTGATGAAATGGAAATTTAAGGACACAGATCTAGGTCTTCCTAAGTTTTGTGGCATCATCTCGACGTTCCTTAAACATGCAACATTAGACATTATGCTGTGAAGATGAAAAGTCTATATGTAAAGAGAGTTCCCTGAGGTGTACCCAGCACAGCAGTGGAAGAGGACGGCAAAGATAGTGATGTTGGAGGCAAAGATAATGATAATAATTTAACATAAGGGATTAGTTTTGAAAAGCTGCAACTTTTCATATTTTACCTTAAGAAACAAGGCATCAACAAAGAGAAAAGTATTTTTGTGAATGATACAGCTAATGTTGGAATGGCTACCTACTGTCCTCCGTCTATGACTTTATAGGAAGCCCAGAAATAATGTGATGTCCTTGGCTACAGAAGATCCATAGGCAGTTCAGACATTGAAGGAACAGAATCAACTGTCAAGGTCAAAAGGTGGGTGTCTCACTTGGCAGGGTAAAGAACAACATGTAAAGGTTACATCAATACCCTCTTTTGATGTAATGAATTTATTATAAAATTCAGGAAATATTTTCTTTATAAAATACTTCTGTACTGTGTGCAGCACTTGGAAATATTCTAAGCCCTTCTCATGTTTCTGTTGAGATGATTTTGCTAATTTAAACTTGAACTATAAGCTACTGCACTGGTTAGTTTTTGTCTACTTAACACAAGTCAGCTGGGAAGACGGAAACTCAATTGAGAAACTGCCTACATCAGAGTGGCCTGTAGGCAGCTCTGCAACACATTTTATTAAAATCATGATTGCTATGGGAGGGTCCAGTCTCCTGTGGGTGGTGCCAGCCCTAGCCAGGTGGTCGTGGGGAATATAAGACAATAGGCTGGGCAGGCCATGAAGAGCAAACCAGCAGGCAATACTTATCCAGGGCCTCTGCTTTAGTTTCAGCCTCCAGGTTTCTGCCTTGAGTTCCTGCCCTGACTTCCCTCAGTGGTGGGCTGTGACAGTTTTAAGCTGAAATAAATCCTTTCCTCCCCAAGTTGCTTCTGGTCATGGTGTTTATCACAGAAAAAGCAAGTAAGCTAAGATGAGACCCTTGGAGGGGACTTTTTCTCTTCTTCCTATTTTGCAACAAAGAAGCGAAAGTGGAACAGCAGTCAAACTCTAAAGTTGAAAAGCACTGAAATTTCTAAAAATCAACTGCACCCACCGTTTTTGCCTTTGTAAGACAGATAAACCAAAATTAGATGACTTGGAGTATTCCATAAAGAATATATTTGATTCCATCTGTTGTTTCTAAAAATATAGTATATTTTTAATAAATAAACTATATTTCTGTTCAAAGGTAAATAGATAGAAAACAAAAATCATGCTGATATAAAGATGCTTAATGAATTAAGGAGATATAGAGAATTATGGAATTAGAGGAGATTAGTTCAGTATCCATAATGTATAATAATAAAATAAACCAATTAGCTAGCTGACAAAGGGTGAATTCCAGTCTGTATCTCTACACCTTCCTCCAGTGTGTGAACAAGAAATAGTGATGATCAGTGTCCACAAGGCCCACAATGACTATCACGCCCTGTTGAGTTTTTTTTCTCTTGTGTTGTTACATCCCATGTTGACTAGGAGTTGACTGTGTGACCAATAGGATGTGGTGGAAGTGATACTCTGGATCCGAAGGCCTGGGACTATATCTTAAGAATTGCAGCTTCTGCTTGAGCCTTCGAAATACTCACTTTTGGGAGATGTTTAGACCTCATTTGCTGAGCTGTGAGAGCAAGCAACATGGGTGTGGTTTAGCTGTTGTAGTCATCAAACCCAGTTACAGGCTCTGTCAACAACCAAATACTGTCAGCTTTGTGAGTGTACTCTCTGTGAGCGCAGGGCTCTTTGAAATCTGCAGCCAGAGGCAGCTTCTGACCCTGACTACATAAGGCTTTCCACGTGAAACCATAACTTGCTAAGGTGGCTCAATCCACAAAACAGAAGAAGATAATAATAAAGCACTGTTTTGAGCCACTACGTTTAAAGATGCTTTGTTGTGCAGAAACCATAACTGAACAGATAACTATAACTGAAACAGAACTGAGGAAACACTCAGAATTCTATTCCTGTACTCACAAACAGGACGCATACTTTCTCATACAAACTATTTATTCAAAGAAGTATTTTTGGTAAAGCCAACCAAACTTATGTATCCAACTGCATTTCTTCGCTATTTTTTCCTGCTTCTAATTTCTCTAATCCCATCATCCTTTTGAAATTAGAATTTCAATACCCGCATGTCAGTTGCTAATAATGTGCCTTCATTCGTGTAAGCTTAGAAAACTGTCATGAGATCTTTTCTGTAGCTAGCTCCATTTATGGATGAAGAAGCTGAGGGAAAGGGCTCTCCACAAACTGATGACAAGGCCCTATTACTGAAGACAATATCTACAGGACCTCTACAGGACTGATTGGACACAGAAGTTGAGCTGGTGCCTACCTAGAGCTTTCACCCTTACTGACTAATTAGTATTCATGATACTGGAAGGTTCTCTAAATGCTCCCAAAACAGAAATTCAAAACCAACTCAGCTACAATCCCTTCCATTTACAATGGTGTCTGTCCTGCCTGGTGATATGCTAGTACAATGATGGCGTACAGTTTGTGGGGATAACCACCCAATATCTGATCTGACTAAAGGCCCGCTGCACAAGACGGAAGCCATACCTGATGCAACTTGAGTAACCAAGTACCTAAAAGTAAATAGTTCAGAGACCTAGAAGAAAACCTAATACTACTGCTCTACTATGACTTTCTCACGTACTCTGGTGCCTCACATTTGACTATGTCCCCTGGATGGGGAGACCTGGTGGCACTCAGAGGAAGGACAGCAGGCCACCGAGAAGAGACTTGATACCTTATGAGCATATACAGAGGGAGGTAATCCCTCTCAGGAACAGTCATAGGGGAGGGGAATAAGGGGAAAATGGGAGGGAGGGGAGAATGGGAGGATACAAGGGATGGGATAACCATTGAGATGTAAGAAGAATAAATTAAGAAAAAAAGAAAAAAAGAAAAGAAAAAATTACAGCAATAAAGTGACTCCTAATGACATGTGGCTAAACTCAGAGCAGAGCCTTGCTCAGCCACCATCAGAGAAGTGTTCTTCTGTGACAGATGGGAACAGATACAGAGACCCACAGACAGGCAATATGCAAAGAGTGAGAGTCGGCAGCACACTCAACCCTAAACATGATGTCCCCATCAAATCTCTCCCCTCGTGGCTCAGAGAACCCTGCAGAAGAGGAGATGGAAAGAATCTAAGAGCCAGAGGGGATGGAGGGCACCAAGGAAACAAGGCCCTCTAAACCCAACAGGACCAATGCACACATGAACTCACCGGGACTGAGGCAACATGCACAGGGTCTATATCATATGGGACAGTGTACTGAAAAAAAATAGACACGTGACCCTATCCTTATCCCAGAAGCTATCTCCAATTGATAATCACTTGTGAATGAGCATTTAGTTTTCACCGAGAGCATCTCACTGGGGAAACAGACTACCCTTAAAGGTAAGCCACATGCCCAGCAGTGCATGGCCAACAGAAAACTAACTCAATAGCATTGTTAGAGATTCCTTGTCTCATAATGTCATTTTGAAGCCTTTTCTTTTCAATTTCTCACTTTCATATTTATTTTCCCTATAAGCCCTTTGCACATATATTATGACTTCCAGTTTTGTCTTTTTATGGAATTCCTCAGTGTGTGTAAGACTGGGTCTCTTTCTCCATATCTGTTTCTTGTTCCTTTGTTTCTGTTTGTCCTGTTGTGATTTGGTTGATTTTGTTTTATCTTGTATTTTATGTTATTATCATCCCCCAGATACCTGTGTGTTTTCTAATGAGAGACAGAAAGGAAGTGGATCTGCATGGAAGGGGAGGGGTAGTAGAGAAAGGGGAAACTGTAGTCAGGATATATTATTCTATGAGAAAAAAATCTATTTCCAATAAAAGACACTAAGGCAGAAAGTAGTTTAACATTTCCTTGCACCATTAAATTATTAAATATTCAGAACTGAAACAGAATCCGGCCCTTGAGTCATACCTTTTATCTAACAATATATTGACTATTATACAAGACTTCAGACTTGGAAATTTTAACTTGCTTAATTCTTTACCAAACAGTAAATAAGCCCTCAGACTGGAGTAGCTGTCATACTCCATGGAGTCCTCACAATTGCTTTACTGCTAGCAAAGTATAGCCTTCCCCTAAATATGTTATGTATTAAATTAATTACCTATAGAACTGAAGATCATTTTGACTGGGGAAACCGTGGGACTGGGGATGTCTCTGACTCTTTCGCCTGCTCTTAGGACCCTTTTCCTACTACTGGGCTGCCTCGTCCAGCTCTGATATAAAGGGTTTGTGCCCAGTCTTATTGCATCTTGTTATACCATGTTTGGTTGATAATCCATGGGAGGCTTGCTCTTTCCCAGAGGGAAATCGAGGAGGAGTAGATCTGGGTGAGAGGGAATGTAGGGGGCAGGGAGCAGGCAGGAGTGGAGGGAAGGGAAACTGCATCAGGATATATTGTATGAGAGAAGAATAAGCAAACAAACAAACTAGAAATGCAGAATATTTTAAAATAAGTATATATTGACTTTCTTCACCTTTGCCACGAGTCTTACTTTCGCTGTTCCTTTGTAGAATATTTTGTGTCCTTATATTACCTCTTCTTTCCTCGTTTACGGCTTTTATACTTCTAGATGTATGATACAGACACGGAAACAAAATTCAATTTAATTTAAGGCCATGAAAGTATAGCTTTGATTACTTCAAGAAAGTACCACCTTGATTGCTTTATTCACTCACAGTAGTAGGGTCTGCCAAGTGTATGATACAAGAACTGGCATATTTTGGTGTCTGGTAGAGGGCTGCTTCCTGGGAGATGCTGGCTTCTTATTTTACCCTTGCATGGGAGGAAATGGTGAGATGTGTCTCTCAGGCATCTTTGAAAAAAGGTACTCACCCCACTCTGGTGGGCTATGCATTCATGATCCAATCATTACCCACAGATTCTACTTTCTTATACCACCAATTTAAATTGGGAATCTAACACATATGTTTTTGGGGATACAAGAATATTCCTACCAGAATAGAAACTAAACAAGATCATGGCTTGAGAGTCCCCAAATCATACTCTGAATCTCACTCTGCATAGATAATCAAACAGACTACAGTTACCTTTTGGGGTGGGGTGGTGGTGGTGGTAGGGTTTGTCACAGAAGCCTTCTATGTCCCTCTTCATCAAGGTCTTGTCCCAATCAGTTCTCTGTATAGTATTCTGCCTGCATGTACACCTGCAGGCCAGAAGAGGGTGCCAGATCACATTATAGATGGCTGTGAGCCACCATGTGGTTGCTAGGAATTGAACTCAGGACTTCTGGAAAAGCAGCTAGTGCTCTTAACCTCTGAGCCATCTCTCCAGCACAGTTCTCTGTTTTTAAACACCCTTTGAAGTATCTCCAGCAACTGGGACCTGCATATACCTTTAAATATTTTTAACTTTTATAACATTTTTTAAAATCTGAGGCCAACTGGGTGGTGAAGGAAATCTTTTTAGCAAGTGTCTTTAATCTTTCTTAAAAGTTCCTAGTAAAAGTTATTTAAAGTTTCCTTGGTCATGATAGGCTGTGGTCATATGGTGGGGGAGGCGATCCCCTTCAGTCAGAGGTCTAATGGAAGGGAAGAGGGAGGAAGAGGGTGAGAGGGTGGAAACCAAAGATATAAGAGAGGGAATAACAATTGGGATGTAATCTGAATAAATTATAGTACTTTTTAAAAAGTCTTCTTGGTCAGTGTTAGACAAAAGGGAAAAATCTGTTCTAAAACACTAAGCTCTGGTGATTTCCCACAGCCTCCCTTTGGTTTGCTTGGATCTATCCCAGGTAGGAAGTGAGCATCAATATATTTATAGATATATTGAAATTATTATATTTCCTTCCCAAACTTCGGAGAAAAATCTTAAATTTTTGTCTCAGAGTAATTTCTTACTCCATGGCTTACAATGATAATAAATGGAAATTACTCAGTATATGCAAGTAGGTGTTGTAGGTGAGGTACACATATGTGTATTAGAAACACTGATATTTTATTTCTTTGGTAATCTTAGTCATGTACCACCATGGAAACTGAAACAACAAAAATATTCCTCTGAAATAGCTATCTGCATTTTTGCGGACATCATTTCTTTTGGTCTATATTCTTACATGTTTATAATTTCCTAACTGTTTTTCACAGAAATTTCACTTTCCTGGCAACATTCTGCATAGAATACCCAGAATGTACCATTCTGGATAGAATACTCATGAGTTCTGTCAATGAGTTCCGGGATGACAAATTAAGAAAAAGTCAGCATCAGGAATGAGAAGACATGTCAAATCCATCACTAGCCTGAACTGCCTCACATAATTCAGTAATGTACAGCTGCAGTAGCAAGAGTCACAGAATTATTCGCAGAGATAATGATTTATGCAGAGTTTGAAGCCCTGGTTTCCTGGTCATCCTGAACAAGCCAAGAGCTACCAGCTCAGCAAACATTCATTCTGTTTGTAGTTGAGGAAGCACTCACTGCCTGTTACATTATGTTGGAGGACCCTGCTGTTTGTGGTTGTGGCCCTCCATGTCCGGACAGCCTTTCTGAGCTCAGCACTAGATGGAGGCCTCCCTCTCCCCAGCAGGGCCTCCTGCCCTCTGCCTGGCCTCATCTGGAGAGTGTCTTCAGGCATACACGCCTCTAACCATAACTGTCCTTTGGCACAGTTCCCTCCTAGCTCTCCCCTCCCTGCGCCTATAGGATAGTTAGGTACTGTGCTCCCTTTCATATGGTAAGACTGTGCTGCCAGAGGCAAATAAAGTATGCTTGGAATCTCTAGCCTTAATCAGCTATGTATACCTATCCTGGGAGCCCCCCACCAACTCCCCAAGGACTACATAGCCTTTGGTCATTTGCCCCTATGTAAATAAAGCCGAAAAGAAGACACAACCATAAGTGTGCTCAGATAGTGAATAGCTCAAAGACTGGACATTGTTACAGGAAGCCACCCAGAGATGACCACTCAGTTTATAGCCAGTTGAAGGCCTTTATTCCAGCTGGCTGGGACTGCACCCAGGTATTCATTTAGAGGACCTAGGTGTGGTCCCTATGGCCCCAAGTGTTTAGAACATGGGGGTTTTAAAGGCAGAAACAACACCCTGGCATCTTGTAAGGCAGTTGTAGTTGGGGGGAGAATGTCACATAAGTAAGCAGTTTGAAGCAAGCAGTTTAACAGAAGCTGAGATAAGCAGTTAGCTGGAGGGGGGTCCATACAAACAGTCAATTTAACAGAAGCTAGGTTAGCTAGGATATCCTGACCTTGGGTCCTAGAATAGAGTTGGGCAATTTTCCTTGAGATTCTTCTCAAGGAGGTGGTATTCTAGTTAAACCTGAAATAGCCTCAGCAAGAATATAAGATAGAAGAACTCTTGCTCTGTCTTGCCCTGTCAGACCATAGAGTAAAACATGCCTAAGCTGACTTTTTTTAAAAAATTATTTATTTAATTTATTCAGATTACAACTCATTTCTTATCCCCTCACTTGTATCTTCCCATTCCCCCTCCTTCCCTCCTTCATCCTATTCCCCTCCCCTGGGTCTGTGTCTGAAGGGGACCTTGTCCCCCACTATAAGATCATAGCCTATCAGGTCTCTTCTTGGTAGCCTGCTTACTCTTCCTCTGAGCGTCACCAGGTCTTCTCACCAAGGGGAAGTGGTCAAATAGGGGGCAGCAGAGTTCATGTCTGAGTCAGTCAGTCTCTGCTCTCCACTGACTCTAACATGAACTCTAGGCTGACTTTTACAGAGTGATAACGATTATGAATGACCTGCATTATGTGGGTTCCCATTCAGGGTGCTGAAGAGAAAGCAGGAACTAGGCAAAAGGGGGTGCAAAGTGCACAAAACAGAAGAGTTAGGGCAAAATCACACATTTAGATGATTGTCATTGGAACTAGGCCAAGAGTTTCTGCTGCTGTGAAATATCAGGAAATGTATAATGTTCAGCCCTCGTCAGTAATGACACACACTGGTGATAGTTAGTACTTTAGACTGGATAAAATGTATTAAAATAAATTTCCCTCTTTCTATTTATTATATTTCTTATTGGGACATTTAGAAGTGCCCATGGTGGCTTTCACTTTAATCTCTGTCAAAGTAGACAGGGCTGCTCCAAACCTTCGACCCAGTGGACAACCTCAATACCTATTTTCCTGTGAAGTCAATAAATCTAATACTGTTTTGGTTGATCTTCATCTCCTAGTCCCCTTACCAATTACATTTTATTCCTATTGACCCCTTCCCCAACCCAAATAGGATTACATGAAATTAAAATTTTCAAAAAAAAGTAAATTATCAGCAGGATGAAGATACAGGCTACAGAGTGCGAATAAAAAATTTACCAGGTATTAGGGGAGGAAGGATTCCCTTTCTGAGGATTAGGGAATGGAGGGAGATGGGATGAGGGAGAGAGGGTGGGATGGAGAGGGGATGAAGGAGGGGGCTACAATTGGGATGTGAAAAATTCAAACTGCAGAACAAGCAGCTAATTTATATGGCTAATCCCATTACATGGGAATAGCTCTGAGACTGGCTGAGACATAAATATCTATGCATAGACAATGCTTCTTGTTGGTTACAGAATCCCTGTGGATTTTTCTTAGATGCCATTCTTCATATGATTCTATAGATAGATAAGGTCTTCCAAAACCTCAGAGACATACAGAATATGGCATTTAAAGATTTTTTATTATTTTAAAGATTCACTGACAATGAGAGAGGTTAACTCCTGACAACACTCAGCCTCAAAGAAGATGATGAGCATCAAAGAACCTCCTTATGGAGATGGTTTAGAATGTGGCAAACAAGCCACTGGGAAAAATATGATCATTTCAGCCACTGACAAAATTCTCCCTAAAAATGAGCAAGCTTGAATGTAGGCAGAGTCGATGCCCAAACTCTGCCAAGACAGGGTAAGCAAGTCTTCAGTAGTTCCTGCTTCACAAATATGTATGTCAGATATTATATATGTCACATATATTGGGTCAGAAGGCTGAAGATAATGCTCCAATGTTATAGTTTTGGGTTACTGTTCACTCAGGCAGCAAACTGTCTCTGTCATTTTTTTCACTTTGTTTTTTTAAAGATTTATTTATTATTATGTACACAGTGTTCTGCCTGCATATATACCTGAAGGCCAGAAGAGGGCGTTAGATCACATTATAGATGGTTGTGAGCCACCATGTGGCTGCTGGGAATTGAATTCAGGACCTCTGGAATAGCAGTCAGTGTTCTTAACCTCTGAGTCATCTCTTCAGCTCCCCCCCTCCTTTTTTTTTTCTTTTTTCTTTTTCTTTTTTCACTTTGGAAGCTGCTAACCTGCACTTCCTATTTACTTGGGTAATTAATTTTATTCCTTCTGAAATCTCTAATGGAGTTGAAGACCAAATAGTTTAGTTTTATAATTAAGCTTAGTTGTTTAGGGGTTAAGATGTCTTTAGGTCTAGATAGATGTTTTAAGTTGATAGAGATGAGATATGATAGATATTGATTTACATTCAGAATTTTAGACTCAACAAGACAGGAAAGATGTTTTCTTCAAGGTTGTCAAATACAAATAGTCAAAGCATTGTGAATATAGCATTTATATAATTCCTGACTGTTTCATGGTTCTTCTTGCTGTGTGTAGTTTAATATATATAAAAAGAAACAAGAAAAACCTAAATAAATAAATAAATAAAATGAATAAATTAAACAAATATACTGGGAACACATTTAATTTTTCCTGCATAGGATGGAAACTTTCCATGTTATTTAAACATATATTCCCACTCATACTACTCCATTCCTTTATCCTAGGCAAATGATAACATAGTACCTCTATGGGTAGGTTCAGACAATTCATAAAATAAAAGTTTTCTCGTAAGGAATACAAGATCAGTATTTTTTATCTTTACCTATGTAATAGTAGTTCACTAATAGCCACACTGTGTTCTGTGGGCATTCCAGGAGCTAAGCAAACAGGCTTAGGGAAGAAACAGGCAAAGGAAAGATGGTAAGTTGGCTGAAGACATGCAGCTGATAACTGCCAAAGAGAAATGGATGCTGGGTGGCTCTTTCCTCCTGTGTACATGCACCACTTCTCTGGATTTACAAAATGACGAAGAGCTGCAAGTACACAATGTGTTGACATGGGAGAAACTTGTGGGAGGTACCCCTGAATATTCTTTTGAAAACATTGGAGTACAATATGCATAAAATATGCAAAAAAGTATGCAAAAGTGCATATTAAATACTTGACTGTGTTTATTACTCATCACTGAAGCTCTCCCTTCCCCCCAGACAATATGTTATGTGTCAAGTCTTTGTTCTTTTTTAAAGTCTCTTTGAACTTTCAACCTCTTCTGTTCATCTAGTGGTGCTAATGCTTCCTGGGCCAAAGCTTCATTCCTTGGTATCTCCTGATTTCCTCTGTTCTTCACCCACACTGGCCCGCACAGCAAGGCATGGCTCTATGTACTTCCTCCACATGTAATTGATTCCCCTAACTTAACGCTGACCTCCTTGAGTGTGGAGACAATATTCTATACCAGATTTGAAGTCCCAGTGCCTAGGACAGTAGGCAGCACATACTTGGTGCTCAATAAATACCTGTGGGTTGGTTCACAAGGTAAACCTTATAGGTTGAATACAATAGAATTATTAAACTATGACTGGATGCTGAGAGTTCTTAACTAAGTGATTGTCCCTTGATGGATTTATAATATGATGGCATTATTGGGAAGGGTGAAAAGTAGCAGGTGAAGTCTAATTGGATGTAGTAGGTCACTGGTAGTTTGCTTTTGTTGGCTGGGTGTTTTATTTTTTCTGTTACTTGGTTGGTTGGTTGGTTGGTTGGTTGGTTGGTTGGTTGGTTGGCTGGTTGGTTGGTTTTTCGAGGCAGGATTTCTCTGTGTAGCCTTGGCTGTCCTGGACTCACTTTATAGACCAGGCTGGCCTCAAACTCACAGCAATCCACCTGCCTCTGCCTCCCAAGTGCTGGGATTAAAGATGTGTGCCACCACACCCAGAGGCTGGGGTATATTTTTCCCTGTTCTTTATAACAAATTTTTTTCACATTTTGTCTGCCATCAAAGAAGTAGCTCTCCTGCACCATGGAATCTCCGTGCTGTGATGTTCTCTTTATGTACCAGGGACCAAGTGACCACGGATTATACATTCTCAAAGTACAAGTCAAAGTAAATAATTCCTATTTTTAAGTTACCCATTTTACATATTTTCACATGGTAGTGAAAATACTTATGGGAAATATCAATGAACTCCACTGATTCTTAGTTCTTAATTCAGCTGTTTCTCTACTTTCTTACTCTTTGTGATTACTGATTTTTTTATTCAGTTTCTTGTGCCTGTTATATTTCATAGATGCACACTAGGCTAAGAGCTAACATGTTCAGTTCCTGGCTGAGCTACTTAGACTGTTTTCCAATATTGCCCATAAAAGTAAAAAGTACTGTTTGGAAAGTTGATGTGAGAAGTAAATGAGAGAAAATACAAGCTACAGTTAGGCTGGTGCCTGACATACTGTCAACTGTTGCTGTGGCTATTAAATAATGGAATTTCCACATATGGTAGGTGCAATGACAAACACCAGTGGATCCAGGTGCTTAGAAGGCTGAGGGTAAAGGATTCGCTTATCCCAGTAGTTAAAAACAAACTTAGAAGCCGTGAGTGGTGGCACATGCCTTTAATCCCAGCACTGGGGAGGCAGAGGCAGGGGCATCACTGTGAGTTCAAGGACAGCCTGGTCTACAAAGCGAGTCCAGGACAGCCAAGGCTAACACAGAGGGACTCTGTCTCAAAAACAACAACAACAATAACAACAACAAAATAAGCTTAGACCGAGTGAGATAACCCAGACCCAGAAAGACATGCATAGTATAATCTCACCTATAAGCAGGTATTAGCCATATGATACAGGATAGCCACACTACGATAAACAGACCTTTACATCTGCCTCAGCCCTTGGCCTCAGGCCTCTGCCCTCAGGCCTCTCCCCTAAGGCCTCTGCTCTCAGGCCAATGCCCGTAGGCCTCAAGCCTCTGCTCTTAGGCCTCTGCCCTCTGCCCTCAGGCCTCTCCCCCCAGGCCTCAGGCCTCTGACCTCTGCCCTCAGGCCTCTGCCTCTTCCTCTGCCTCTTTCCTCTGCTTATGCCCTCTGTCACTGGTCTATGCCCTCTGCCCTCTGACCTATGCTCTGCTTCTACCCTCTGCCAGCCACCTTCTGACCTAGGCCTCTGCTTCTACCCTCTGCTCTCTGCCCTCTGCTCTCTGCCATCTTCTTCTGCCCTCTGCTTCTACAATTTGCCTTTTGCCCTCTGCCCTCTGGCCTCTGTACTCTGCACTCTGTCCTCTTCCCTCAGGACTCTGCCCTCTGTCTCTGCCTTTGATACTGACCTCAGCTCTGAAGTCAGCCTCTACCTCTGGCCTGTGACTCTGGCCTCTGCCCTCTGCATATGAATTGTCTTTGCCTCTGCCTCTTCTTTGTCCACTGCCTTTCACTCTGTCCTCTGACCACTGCCACCTGCCTCTGCATTCTGTCCTCTGCCCTCTGGCCTCGGGCTAATGCCCTCTGTCTCTGCCTTTAGGCCTCAGGCCTCTCCTCTCAAGCCTCCCCCCTCAGGCCTCTGCCACAGGCCTCTGCCCTCTGCCCTCCGATCTCTATATTTCTTCTGTCCTCTGCTCCTACCATCAGCCCATTGCTGACTACCTCTGCCCTCTGACCTCTACCTCTCACCCTGATCTCTCCCTCTGCCATCTCTCTTGGCCCTCTTCTTCTACCCTCTGCCTAGGCATCTGCCTCATACCATTTGCTTCTGCCTTCTACACTCTACCATTGCAATCTGCATCGGCCTCTGTCTCAACCCTCTGTCTCTGCCTCTGCAGAAGCAGAGGGCACAGGCAGAGGCAGAGCCTAAGGCTGAGGCAGAGGCAGATGGCAGAGGCAGAGGGCAGAGGGAAGATGAAGAGGATGAGGCAGAGGCAGAGAGCAGAGGGCAGAGGGCATATGCAGAGGGCATATGCAGAGGTAGAGGAAGGGGCAGGGCCAGGGGCAGAGGCAGAGGCAGAAGGTAGAGGCAGAGGCAGAGGGCAGAGGGCAAAGGACAGAGTGTAGAGGTCACATGTAGAAGGCAGAGGCAGAAGGAGAGGCAGAGGGCAGAGGACAGAGGACAGAGGACAGAGGGCAGAGGGCAGAGGGAAGAGGCAAAGGGCAGAAGCAGAGACAGTGGAAGAGGCATAGGGAGGGAACAGAAAGCAGAGGCAGAGGGCAAAGATGCTGAGGCAGAGGGCAGAGCACAGAGGCAGAGGGCAGAGGCAGTGGCAGAGACAGAGGGAGAGGCATAGAGAGGGAACAGAAGGCAGAGGCAGAAGGCACAGGCAGAGGCAGAGGGCAGAGATGCTGAGGCAGAGGGCAGAGGCAGAGGGAGAGGCCAGATGGTAGAGGCAGAGGGCAGAGGCAGAAGCAGAGGCAGAAGACAGGGGGCAGATTGCAGTGGTCAAAGGGCAGAGCACAAAGGTAGAGTGTAGAGGGCAGAAGCAAAGGGTATGGGGCAGATGCCCAGGCAGAAGGAAGAAGAGGACAGAGAGAGAGAGATGGCAGAGGGGAGAGAGCAGGGTCAGAGGTAGAGGTTAGAAGCCAGAGGCAGAGGACAAAGGGCTGATGGTAGGAGCAGAGGGCAGAAGAAAATGGAGAGATCACAGGGCAAAGGGGGTGAGGCCCGAAGGCAGAGGCTTGAGGCCTGAGTGCAGAGGCCTGAGAAGAGAGGCCTGTGGTCTGATGGCAGAGGCCTGATGCCTGAGGCCAGCGGCTTGAGGCCTGAGGCTAGGGGCCTGAGGACAGAGGGTGGAGGCCTAACAGAAAAGGCCTAAAGTCAGAGGCCTGAGAAGAGAGGCCTGAGGCCAATGGTAGACACCTGAGGAAACAGGCCAAAGCCTGCGGAATGAGGCTGAGGCCTGAGTACAGAGGCCAGAGTACAGAGGCCAGAGGGCAGTGACCTGAGGCCAGAGACCTGAAGGAATTTGCATGGGGTCACAGGCCTGATCTCTGACAACAGAGGCCTGGAGGCAGAAGCAGAGGGGAGAGACAGAGGCCTGAGGAAAGAGACCTGAGGCCTGAGGGCACAGGCCTGAGGGCAGAGGCCGAGGCCTAGGGGCAGAGGACAGAGGGCAGAGGCCTGAGCTCTGAGAGCAGAGACAGATTTAGAGGCAGAGGCAGAGGGCAGAGGGCAGAAGCTGAGACAGAGGGCAGAGGGCAGAGGCAGCAGCAGAGGGCAGAGGTAGAGATGGAGGGCACAGGGCAGAGGCAGAGGGCACAGGGCACAGGGCATAGGGCATAAGCAGAGGCAGAGAGAAGGCAGAAAGCAGAGGCAGAGGCAGAATCAGGGGCAGAGGGCAGAGGCAGAGGGAGGGCAGTAGGCAGAGGAAGAGAAAGAGGCAAAGGCAAAGGCAGAAGGCAGAGAACAGAGTGCAGAAGCAGAGGCAGAGGCAGAGAGAGCAGATGGCAGAGACAGAGGCATAGGCAGTGGCAGTGGCAGAGGGCAGAAGCAGAGGAAGAAGGCAGAGGCAGAAAGAAAGCAGAGGGCAGAGGGAGAGGGCAGAGGCAGAGGCAGAGGGCAGAGGGCAAAGGGCAGAGGTTGAAGACAGAGGCAGAGGCAGAGACAGAAGCAGAGACAGAGGGAGAGGCATAGGGAGGGACAGAAGGCAGAGGCAGAAGGCAGAAGGCAGAAGGCAGAGACAGATTACAGTTGTCAACATGCAGAGCACAAAGGCAGAGTGTAGAAAGCAGAAGCAAAGGGTATGGGGCAGATGCCCAGGCAGAGGGCAGATGAAGAGGGCAGAAAGAGATGGCAGAGGGAGACAGCAGGGTCGGAGGTAGATATGAGAAGGCAGAGGCAGAAGGCAAAGGGCCAATGGTAGGAGCAGAGGGCAGAAAAAAATGGAGAGATCAGAGGGCAAAGAGGGTGAGGTCTGAGGGCAGAGGCCTGAGAAGAGAGGCCTGAGGCCTGATGCCTAAGTTGAGAGGCATGAGTACAGAGGCCTGAGGTCAGAAGACATAGCCCTAAGGGAAAAGGCCTGAGGGCAGAGTCTTGAGACTGCCTTAGGTCAGAGGCCTGAGTAAAGAGGCCTGAACTTGATGGCAGAGGCCTGAGGCCTGAGAACAGAGGCCTGAGGCCAGGGGCATGAGGCCAGTGGCCAGAGGGATTTGGCCTGAGGGCATTGCTGAGGGCAGAGGCCCCTGGGCAGAGGCCTGACTCCAGAGGGAAGAGGCCTGAGGCTTGAGGGCATTGGCCTGAGGGCAGAGGGGAAGAGGACTGAGGTCAGAGGCCTGAGGACAGAGGTTATAGGCCTAAGGGAAAAGGCCTGAGGGCAGAGGCCTGAGGTAAGAGGCCCAGGCCTGAGTGCAGAGGCCAGAGGGTAGTGACATAAGGCCTGAGAGCAGAGTCAGAGACCAGAGGCCCAAGGGCTGAGGCCAGAGAGCTGAAGAAATTTGCCTGGGGGCAGAGGCCTGATGGCAGAGGCTTGATCCCTGAGAGCAGAGGCCAGTAGGAAGAGGCAGAGGGCAGAGGGAGAGTCCTGAGGCCGGAGGCCTGAGGAAAGAGGCCGTAGGGCAGAGAGTGGAGACCAGAGGGCAGAGGCCTGAGCACTGAGGGCAGAGGCAGATTTAGAGGAAGAGGCAGAGGCTATACGCATAAGCAGAGGCAGAGGCAGAAGGCAGAGGCAGAGGGCAGAGCATGACGCAGAAGCAGAGGGCAAAAGGCAGAGGCAGAGACAGAGGCAGAGGCAGTGGGCAGAGTGAGAGGCAGAGACAGAGAGCAAAGGGCAGAGGTATATGCAGCGGCAGAAGCAGAGGGCAGAGGGCAAAAGCAGAGGCAGAGGCAGAG
>OU015760.1:17087303-17098140 GCA_907169655.1 Acomys percivali
CAGAGGGCAGAGGGCAGAGGCATAGGGCATTGGCAGAGAGAAAGCAGAGTGCAGAGGCAGAGGGCAGTGGCAGAAGGCAGAGGTAGAAGCAGACACAGAGGGAGAAGGCAGAGGGCAGAGGAAGAGGGTGGAGGGCAGATGCAGAGGGCAGAGGGCAAAGGGCTGAGCACAAAGGACAGAGGTAGAAGGCAGAGGGTAGAGGGCAGAATCAGAGGCAGAGATGAAGGGCAAATTGCAGAGGCAGAGGGTAGGGGTAGAGAGCAGAAGCAGAGATAGAGGGAGAAGCAGAGGTCAGGGTCAGAGACAGAGGGTAGAGGACAGTGGCAGAGGGAGAGAGCAGAATGCAGAGGCAGAGGGCAGATGGCAGAGGCAGAGGGCAGAGGTAGAGGAGAAGCAGGGGGCAGAAACTAGCACAGACAAAGGCAGAAGCAGAGGCAGAGAGCAGAATGCAGAGGCTGAGGGCAGAATGCAGAGGCAGAGGGCAGAGGTAGAGGAGAAGCAGAGGGCAGAGGCAGAGACAGAGGCACAGACAAAGGCAGAAGCAGAGGCAGAGGCAGAGGACATAGGCACAGACCAAAGCAGAGGCAAGAGCAGGGTCTGGGGTAAGGGCAGATACAGAGGCAGAGGCAGAGGCAAAGATGCACAGACAGAGGGCAGAGGGCAGAGGCAGAGGCACAGAGCAAGGAAAAGGAAGGGAAGAGAAGGCAGCGGGCAGAGGGCAGAGGGCAGAGGGTAGAGGCAGAGGCACAGGACATATGGCGGAAGCCAGATGCAGAAACAGGCAAAGGCAGAGGGCAGAGGGCAGAGGAAGAGGCAGAGGCAAAGGGAAAAGGGGAAAGGGCAGAGGGCCAAGAACACAGGAAGTCCCAGAGGCTGAGGCTGAGTGCAAAGGGCAGAGGGCAGAGAGCAGAGAGCAGAGAGCAGAGACAGACGCAAAGGCTGAGGGAGAGGGCAGAGGGCAGAGGCATAGGCAGTGGCAGAGGCCCAGGGGAAGAGGCAGATGGAAAGGGCAGAAGGCAGGCACAGATTGCAGTGGTCAAATGGCAGAGCTCAAAGGCAGAAGTAAAGGGTATGGGGCAGATGCCCAGGCAGAAGGAAGAAGAAGAGGACAGAGAGAGATGGCGGAGGGAGAGAGCAGGGTCAGAGGTAGAGAGGTTACAGGGCAGAGGCAGAGGGCAAAGGGCTGATGGTAGGAGCAGAGGGCAGAAGAAAATGGAGAGATCAGAGATCAAAGGGGGTGTGGCCTGAGGGCAGAGGCCTGAGAAGAGAGGCCTGGGGCCTCAGAGCAAATGTCTCCCCAGTATATTTCAACTGTTACAAGTTGCTGTAACCTGGCAGAAAGTGTATGAATTAGGAAAACAAGTAGGGAGTCTGAACAAGCGGACAGCCCTGGTCACCTATTAAGCATCTGACTGAGAGGGCCTAGTGTACTCCTAGCTCCGGGGGCTCCTTCCATCTTCTTGAAGTATGTTATAATAAAATTTGCCACTTTCATTCTCTTTTCTCTCCGTGTCGGCTGCTTCACCATTCTTCTAGTCACTTTCAATTTCTTGGGGCCTGCTCTTGTTGCTTCTTTCATGGGTTGGTCTTCTGCTTTCCCTGGAAATCTAATCTTTGTTCATCCCACAAAACTAAGTCAGCACATTGCCTAGATGACTATGCCTTATCTTAAGACCCCTGGAACATAATTACTAACAGGCTGTGACCTTTCCTCTGCCCATCTTTACTTAGGGCCTTTAAAACTTTTTGTTTGACATCCCAAATAAGGCCTTTATCCATGGCCCTTGTATGTGATGAAATGGGTGAAATGTTGTATTTTGGAAAATTAGAAATGAGACTCACAGCCAAACATTGGGCAAATCATAGTGAGTTGAAGGGGAGATTAACCTGTGTTTTTTTTTTTCCTTTGCTAATTTTATTTTATTTTTAAATTTTTTATTAATTTGTTCTTGTTACATCTCAATGGTTATCCCATCCCTTGTATCCTCCCATTCTTCCCTCCCTCCCATTTTCCCCTTATTCCCCTCCCCTATGACTGTGACTGAGGGGGATTTCCTCCCCCTGTATATGCTCATAGGGTATCAAGTCTCTTCTTGGTAACCTGCTGTCCTTCCTCTGAGTGCCACTTGTTTTTTGTTATGATCCCAAGTGAGTGTGGGATGAGGAACAGACTTGTGAGAGAACAGGTGATGTTTATCCACTTAGAAGTCAAACCACCTTGTGCTGGAGCTTGATTGTTGCCAGCTGAAAAACATCCTTGAACAGACTCTGAGAGGATGTGTGTGTGTGTGTGTGATGTGTGTGATGTGTGTGATGTGTGTGTTGTGTGTGTGCGCACGCACGCGTGCGTGTGCATGCGTGCACAAGCGTGTGCATGTGCGTGTGCCCAAAACAGGAGGCAGGGCTTTTGGGATCTTGGGATTGAGTGGCTGTTCACTGCTCCACTGCAAGACACTCTTAGAGAGAACCGCTCCAGTGAAGGCATCGGGGCTCCAGGCTTCAGCTACTGCTCCAGGTTCCGGTGCGGTTCCAGGTTCCAGCAGCAACTTTCATTGAATTGCTGGTCTGCTGAAATCCTGCTGACTACACCAGGAGAATCCTTCCTAGGAACTGATACCCAGAAGGTTTCATTCTTGTTTTCTTTAATCTCCTTTTCCTCTTGTTTAGGCTAGTCGGGTTATAAGGGAGGTGCGCTCATTTAATAAGTTCATAATAAAGTATAATTGTTAAGGAAATTGAACCTACAAGGAGTTTAGTGGAAAAGTGGGGGGAAGGATAAAAGGACCTAGAGGTGACAAGAGCTCCACAAGAACAGCAACAGAGCCAACTAACGAGAGCCCAGAGAGGTCTATGGCGTCTGAAGCACCAACCAAGGACCAGGCATGGACAGGACCTAGGTCCTCTACATAGATGTAGCTAATGGGCAGCTCAGGCTTCATGCGGGCCCACTAGTAGGGGGAGCAGGGGCTGTCTGTGACATAGACTCTGTTGCCAGCTTTTGGATCGCTTTCACCTGACAGGAGGACTTCCTTGCCAGGCCACAGGAGAAGTGGACAAAGTTGGCCCTGATATAACATGATGAACTGGCATTGGTGGGTGGGTGGGGCTCCCCTTTTCTGAGGACTAGGGGAAGGGGGTGAGGGGGACTGGGAGGAGAAGATGGAGGGGGCTATGACTTGGATATAAAGTGAATAAATTAATTAATAAAAAAGAAAAATAAATTGATGTATTATGAAGGTGACATGGGCCTCTCCCTGCTCCCCAGTGACCTCAGTAAGTCACCCTGTGGCTATGTGGAAGCCAAGCTGAAGATCTGTTTCATTTTCATTGCAGGCCAGGATAACCCAGTCAAGTAGGCTCTCTGTCATAACCTCTTCTACAAACTTTTTGTGCTACCTGGAATCAAGAAACACTAACATTGTAGTGGCATGGTGGCACGTGCCTTTAAGGCAAGTGGATTGCTGTGAGTTCGAGGCCAGCCTGTTCTACAAAGTGAGTCTGAGACAGCCAAGGCTAACACAGAGAACCTCTGTCTCGAAAAACCAAAAACCAAAAAGAAAAAAGAAAAAAGGAAACACTAACATTTTCATGGTCGGTCCCCCCTTCTCTGAGGGGAAAGGGAGGGGGTCTGGATGTAAGGTAAATAAATAAATAAATAAATAAAAGAAACCCTAACATTTATATTTAATACCAAGGCTTCAGATACATTTAAAGATGTCTCTCTCTCTTTTTTTTTCCTTTTTCTTTTTCTTCTTCTTTTTTTTTTTTTTTTTTTTTTTTTTTTTTTTTTTTTTTTTTTTTTTTGTCTTTTTTTTATTCTAGGGGAAGCTTTTGATAGAATAAGGGAACTCACAGTCTAGGAAAATATGCTGTCAGTAAGTTACCCACCCATAACCTGGGACCTCTTATTTTAAATGTTTTCCTATTTTATTTCCTTCTCTTCTATTCCGGTGACACCAGATGCTTAGTTACCGTGCACAAAGAAGTACTCCTGGCTCTCGACCCATGACACCCAATCATACCACAAGTCTCGTGCTCACACAGATGACGACAAAAGGGTAACTTGAACTTTTCAGGGGCTAAAAGATTCCCTTTCCCCTCCACCCTTCTGGATATGCATAGCTACAAAATAATTGGGGATGGCTATGGATACTCCTGAACACCAACCTTAAAACTTCCAAGGTGGGAGAGTTTTTATTGGTTGGTTTTGTTTTGTGAGACAGTCTCGCATAGCTCAGGAGGACCTCCACCTTACTGTAAAGCAGAGAGTGGCATTCAACTTTTAATATTCTTGCCACCATCTCCATGGTGCTGTGATTTCAGGTGTGTACCACCATATTTTTATGTATTGGCACGGTTGGGATACATTCCACGTTTTCCTAAACACTAGGTAAGCACTGTTAACAATTAAGTTACATCCACAGGCCCTAGAGATAAGAGTTAACCCATCAGGCTGTGGTGGCACACACCTTTAATCCCAGCACTAGGGAGGCAGAGGCAGGCAGATCTCTGTGAGGTCGAGGCCAGCCTGATCTACAAAGCAAGTCCAGGACAGCCAGGGCTACACAGAGAAACCCTGTCTCAAAACAAAACAAAACAAAAACAACTGGATACTTTGCTGGGAACAAATTTTATCTTAAACCGTCAAACAGGAACAGAAGATAAGTGAACTTGCTTTAAAGCATGAACAGAGGAAGGCCCCCCAATGGCAGTGGGGACATCCCAGTTCAGTCCACTTGAGGCTTTATGAAAGGGTGAGCCTGTCGAAGAGGTACTCAGCCAAGCCGTGCTCCGGGGCCCCCATCTGGCGCAGGTTGGTCAGGTAGCCGCTCATCTCCTTCAGAGCCTGGGCTTGATTATCCAGACAGTGTTGCTCCAGGAAGTTGCAGAGATGGGCATCGCTTTTTGCCTTGGCCAATTCGTACAGGTTCAGCAGACTCTGGTTGATGGTCTTCTCCAAGTGTAAGGCGCACTCCATGGCCTGAAGGCCTCCTTGCCAGTTGTTGCGGTCTGGTCTTGAGATATCATGAAAGACGAGGCAGCCGCCACGTTTATTCTGCAGAGCCATGAACATCTCGGCACTGGCCTTGTAGCCGTGTGACTTGCTCAGGAAGAAACGCTTGAAGTTTCCAAGGGCCACATCATCACGGCCAAAGTAGAAGGCCATAGATACATACACATAGGAGGCATAGAGCTGCAGGTGGATGTATGTATTGACGGCGTTCTCACAGTCGCAGTCGTAGTTCTGACGCACTTGAGAGACGGCTTCGGCCATGGCGGGCGTTTGAACACCGAGACAGCCTCACCAGCTCTCCACCAGTTCAGATGGGCAGGGCAGGTTCGAGGGGAGAGGCAACAGTCCCAAAGTTCCTCAAAAGAAAGGAAGACCACCAGAGGAGCACGGCAAGTAAGCCTCAAGCGACTTCGAGGCACCAGCGGGAATGAGGATGGTGCCTAATGATGACATCATTTCCGCTCTGGACTTAAAAAGGGAGGGGGGTGGGCCAGGAGTGTTGGTTTCTGTGGCGGAGCTTAATGATGACATCATTTCTGCATAAAGTCGGGAGGGGGCGTGCCAAGAGTGTTGGTTTCCATAGCAACGGGGCCTACAGGCCTCCAACTGACCTACACCTTAAGTTTTAAAGGACTGTATAAATAAACTCCAAAGTTTTTGTTTGTTTGTTTGTTTTTAATAATTTATTTATTTTTATTTTATGTCCATGGGTATCAGATTTTAGAGTTACAGACAGTTGTGAGCTGCCATGTGGGTGCTGGGAATTGAACCCGGGTCCTCCAGAAAAACAGTCAGTGCTCCCAACCCCTGAGCCATTTCTCCAGCCCACCTCCAAAGCTTTAAACTAAATCCTTTGGATACTTTATAAAGCCGTTTCTCTGACTATTTCTACAATGTCATTTTTCTCAACATTCTGCTGTTTGCTTTCTTTAGGTAAATTTATTTATTTTATCCAGACTGAATAATTTATTGCGACCTAAAAAATGGGTACGGTTTCGTGGAGTCCAGGACTCCCGTGATGGGCATGACGCCATTTATGAGCTGAAAAGCAAAGAGCTGTGTAGCGAGCGGGTGATCTTAGAGCACGCTGGGGCCGCGCAGCGACCATGATGGCTGCAGCTACAGAAGCATCAGTGGTGGAAGTGGATACAGCAGTCAGTCGGGGAACTTCTGGCTGAGACAAATATGGACCACCTGTTTGTACAGAATGCAGGCTTACTGTAGAAGATCTGTCTAGTCATTGCAGTTGGCAAGATTTAAAGGATTTCATCTGGCAAGCAGGAGAAGTGACTCACGCAGATGCTGACAAAGAACGCACAAATGGGAGTGTTGTTGAATTTAGGTCCTACTGTGACATGAATGAAGCATACTTTCGATAAACTGGAAGGCTTAGAAATAAGTGGCAAGGCTGGAGAGATGGCTCAGCAGTTAAGAGCACTGACTGTTCTTCCAAAGGACCCGGGTTCAATTCCCAGCACCCACATGGCAGCTCACAACTGTCTGTAACTCCAAGATCTGACACCCTCACACAGACATGCAGGCAAAACACCAATGCACATACAATAAAAATAAATAAATTATTTAAAAGATTTAATTTATATAAATAAATTATATAAAAAGAAAAAAATAGCAGAAATATCAGGCTTATTGAAGATAAGCCACAAACAAGCCATAGGCGCTCTTCTTCTGGAAGTGGATCCAGACCACGGTCTAGAAGAAGAACATGGTTATTCCCCTCCCCTATGACTGTTCCTGAGGGGGATTTCCTCCCCCTGTATATGCTCATAGGGTATCAAGTCTCTTCTTGGTATAGGGGAGGGGAATAAGGGGAAAATGGGAGGGAGGGAAGAATGGGAGGATACAAGGGATGGGATAACCATTGAGATGTAATATGAATAAGTTAATAAAAAAATTTTTTAATGTAGAATAAAAACTAAGACAAAATAGCTTTAAAAATTAAGATGTAAAAGTATAAATTAAAAATAAAAATGATATAAAAAGAAGAAGAAGAACACGGAGTAGGAGTCGCAGGAGCAGCCACAGAAGATTCTCGAACTATCTCAAAAAGTAGCTCCTGATCTAGATCACGGAGCAAAGGCCGATACCAATCCTGCTCGAAAGGCAAGAAATCCAGATCAAAGAGCAAATCTAAGGCCAAGTCTGATCCAAGTTCCCATTCACATTCAAGAAGCAGATCTAGCGGGGCATGGTGGCGCACGCCTTTAATCCCAGCACTCAGGAGGCAGAGGCAGGGAGATCGCTGTGAGTTCGAGGCCAGCCTGGTCTACAAAGTGAATCCAGGACAGCCAAGGATACAAAGGGAAACCCTGTCTGGAAAAACCAAAACCAAACAAACAAACAAAAACAAAAAAGATCTAAGGCTGAGTATGGGAAGTCCCGTAGCACCTGAAAAGGTTCTGGCTGTCCTTTTTGAGGACACAAGAATGATCTCTAAGACACTTACTTAAATTTCCCCTCTGAAACCTCTTGACCTGGGGTCCCCACAGTTCAAATCACGCTCAGTACTTTCTTCCATGTTTCCACTGACACAGCCCATTAACCTCCACTTAATATGTTTAAAAGCTTTCCTAAACCAAAGTCCACATTTTGCCGACAAGCAACCTGGCCAGGACTTTCAGAGCAGTACTCTTCTCCCTGGTACCAACTTCTGTCTTAGTCACTGCTCTATTGCTGTAAAGAGACACCATGATCACAGCAACTCTTATAAGAGAAAGCATGCTGCAAGCAACATAGCAGCTCCGCTGCCTGCCAGTCTAAATCTTCCCAGACAAAACAGTGATGAGGCCTGAATCTAAGACACACATCAGAGACTTTGGTCTTCCTCTGTCACTGGGCATTGTCAAAAGCTCATTTTAAACATCTGAGATCTCACAATTATCTGCTCCTCAAAGTGTGGGCCACAGACCCGAAGTCTTGCCCTCAGCTAAGAACTCTTGGAAATACAGATTCCCAGGCCCCAGTCCACAATCCACCGTATCAGAAACTGAATTTTAAGGAGGGCACCAGGTGGCATGAACTCACATTCAGGCTTGAGAAGCACAAGGTTTAAAGTAAGATATTATCCGTGAATTCCTAAAGGCCCCTGCTGTTACACGAGGTCCTGATGATAACCTGCATTTCAATTGCTTAAGTCAGACTTACTATGTTTTAAAAAACAGCTTAAAATATTTTATTTATTTTTAATCTTATGCATGAGTGTGTGCATGAATATATGTCTGATGTGTCATATGCATGCAGTACCCAAGGAGGCCAGGATAAATCCACACAGAGGGAAACAAAAGTAAATAATAAACATGATGCAGGATGGCCTGCTGTGGCTAGAGTGCCCACACCTGGCCTTATTAAAGGTATTTTCACTTACCGAGCCCTGTAAATTATTCTTTTGCTTAAGGATGTATCTGACACAAAAGAAAGAGGTCTGGATTCTTGCAGGTTTTGATTAGTTGTTTTTCTTATTATTTTTGAAACAAGGTCTTGCTGTGTAGCCTGTTTGACTTGGAAATTTCTATGTAGGCCAGGTTGGACTGACAGTCACACCTGCCTCTGCCGCCCAAGTGTTGGAACTAATGTTGTGTGCCACCACACCCAACATCTTTTCCCTTTCTAAAGATATAATTATAGCCAACTAATTAATTAATTTGTGTGTGTAGCCGGGCGGTGGTGGCGCATGCCTTTAATCCTAGCACTCGGGAGGCAGAACTCACCGTGGATCCCTGTGAGTTCGAGGCTAACCTGATCTACAAAGGGAGTCCAGGACAGCCAAGGCTACACAGAGAAATCCTGTCTCAAAAAACCAAAAAACAAATGAAATAAAATAATAAGTAAATAATAAATAAACAAAATATAATTAATTTGTGTACATGTGTGTCTTTGTTCTGTACATTTACTGTTTTGATTATTATGTGCCAAGGGACTTTCTTTTATGGTGCAACCTATTTGGTGATCTGTATGCTTCATGTACCTTTACAGGCATCTCCTTCATATTACTAAAATTTTCTTTTAAGATTTTGTTTAAAATATTTTATGGGTTTTTGAGCTGGGTTTCTTCTTCCTCTATTCTTATTGTTCTTAGATTTTTTTCATTTCATTGTGTCCCAGATTTTGTAGATGGTTTTTATAAGTACTTTTCTAGATTTAACATTTTCCTTGACTGATGTATCCTTTTTTTTTTTCTATCATGTCTTCAATACCTGAGTTTCTTTCTTTCATTTCTTGTATGCTGCTGAAGTTTGCCTCTGTAGTTCCTGTTCAACTTTCCAATTTTTTCATTTCGACAATTCCTTTAGTTTAGGTTTTCTTTATTACTTCTATTTCCAGTTTCAGATCGTGACCAGTTTTATTCATTTCCTCACACTGTTTGTATCTGTTTTTCTGGATTTCTTTAAGCAGTTTATTCATTTCCTCTGTAAGGACCTCTATCATCTTCACACTGTCCCACCTCCGGGCTGTGACGTTCCTGTGCTCTTGTGTCTCAGGATCCCCTTGGGACATTGTCCCCCCTCAGGGCTGGGATACCTTCCCAACTCTTGGAGTTATAGGCAGCCTTCACCTGAGTCCTGGAAGGCAGGCCACACCATCCACACAACACACACAATGCCCGAAACAACAAACAGCAACAACATGGAGAAGGGATGGGGGGGGGCTGGGATCAGACTGTACAATGATTAAATAAGTAAACAAACAAATGGATAAAAGAAGACAAATAAAACCCCCAAGGTGGGAGAGCTGATCTCTGAAACTAAAGCCTAAGGGACAGTGAGGGGAATCGTTTTGTGTGTTAGTGTAGGAGAGAATTTCTTATCACAGTTACTTAGAAACTGAGTGGAGAACACACAAATTCTAAGCAAAGGCCTAGTCTTTCCTACACTTGATTAGAAGGTTATTGTATAGTAAATATTCTACAAGTTCTAAGGTGGTTAAGGAAAGGACACACAAAGGTGTGTTTCTAAACTCGGAACATTGCCTTTACAAACTATTGAAAGTTTGTGACATTGTTGCAGAGGAAGAGTAAGATAGACGAGCTATGATTGAAAAAAGACTGAGGTGAAGGACTGAGGGGGAACTCCAGCATATAGATCACGCCTTTAGATTGAGAACTGCACATCTGGATGGAGCAATATAACTGAGACATAAGGGGAAACCCAGGTAGCAATAGGAATGTGTATTTCAACAAGTCAACAGATCCAGGAAGATCAAAAGTGCTTATTTAGGCAGAAGCATTCAAGGGCCACTTCTCCATTGTAAAGTACTTCCTGTAATGGAACTTTGGGGTAGTACATCCATTCTTACCTTGCTTACCCCACCCACTTCCCTTGGGAGTTCAAGGGCACTGATTGCTCTGGTTGTTTGATCCTCCAGGGGCAGCTGAGTCAAGCCACTTAATCTCTTCCAGGAGAAACACTTCTGGATCTTCTTTTTGTCTGAGGTGACAAGAGCTTCACAAAAAGACCAAGTGATCCAATTGACCAGGGCCTGGAAGGCCCTGCTGAGACTGAGGCACCAACCAAGTACCTTGCATGGACTGGACCTAGGACCTCGATAAAGATGTAGCAGCTCAGGCTTCATGTGCATCCTCTACTGAGGGGAGTGGGTGCTCCCTCTGGCACAGACTTTCTTGACAGCTTTTCAATTACTTCCCCCTGGTGGGACCGCCTTGCTAGACCACGGGACATGCTCAGTCCTGATGTGACTTGATGAGCTTGGGTGGGTTGGAGGGTGAGGAGAAATGGGGTTACCACCAGGATGTAAAGTGAATAAATAAATAAATAAATAAATAAATAAATAAATAAATAAATAAATAAA
>OU015760.1:17114963-17139963 GCA_907169655.1 Acomys percivali
CTCTCTCTCTCTCTCTCTCTCTCTCTCTCTCTCTCTCTCTCTCTCTCTCTCCTTTCCTCCCTTCCTCCCTCCCTTTATCCCTCCCTCCCTCCGTCTCTCTCGCACCTCTGTCTTTGCTGCTTAGAGTTTAAGATGTAAGTAAGACCTTAGCCTCTACTGCAGCTCCCATAGCTGCGGCTAGCTGCCATGCTTTACTGCCAGCATACACTCTTATCTTTCTAGAACCATAAGCCAAACAAATCTTTTAAGAGTTGCCTTGAGGGCTGGAGAGATTGCTCAGTGGTTAAGAGCACTGACTGCTCTTCCAGAGGTTCTGAGTTCGATTCCCAGCACCCACGTGGCAGCTCACAACTGTCTGCCACTCCAATCCTCCAGGGACTCTGACACCCTCATGTGGACATACGTGCAGGTAACACACCAATGCTCATAAAATAAAAATAAATAGATGATTAAATAAATAAAAAGAAGTTGCCTTGGCCATGGTGATTTGCCATAGCAATCATAAAGCAGTTAGCACAATGGTTAAACAAGTCTGCCCACTTGCACTCAGCTCTTCTATTCCCAGTAACTTCTTCATCATCAGGACCTTAATTTCAAGATGATGACTCAGCTTGTGGCCTGAACCTCTTGCAGGAATGCTGTGCTAAAGGATGGGTGACACTGGTTCCTACAAGAGCACTCCAGGCCAGCCAATCCAACAAGACCGTTAGAGGATGAACCTTATGCCCAGATCACTCACTGCCTTTGCCTAGTGGATGAGAATCTACGGAGTACCTCTAAGTGAAAAATAAAATTCTTCTTCCGGAGGAAAATAAAATTCTTCTTCCTCTGCCTCAGAAATTCTGATTTCCCCGGTTGTTTTTGAGTAAATCACGTTCTATTCCTCCACTCCACTCTCCTCCTCCCGCTTCCTCCCTTCAGTCTCCCCTCTCCAATTCTCCAGTCTGGTCACTTTTCTAAACAGTTTGTTAATTTGTCTCGGGAGCCGGGGCAGCTATGGGAGCCATGGCAGGCAGAGAACCCAGGAGACTCAGGGCAGTGGGGCTCTCAGCAGGGCTGTTGTGAGTCATCATTGGACTCTTCGACATCCAGGGACAGTTTCACTGTTCCAGTAGATGATGGTGTCTCTGGGGACTGACGTGCAGGTGTGGTGGTGTTTCTGGAGGCTGATGCGCAGGAGTGATGGTGTTTTAGGGACTGATGCGCAGGTGTGATGGTGTTTCTGGGGGCTGACGCACAGATGTGGTGCTATTTCCGGGGGCTGACGCACAGGTGTGATGGTGTTTCTGGGAGCTGACGCGCGGGTATGGTGGTGTTTCTGGGGGCTGGTGCGCAGGTGCCAAGTGGCTCCATTGGTCTCAGGATCGCGTCACGAGGTTCGGCCTGGCTCCACTCAGCCCCTAGAGGGCAGAGTGGAGTCCCTAACCTTGCTCTCTGCCGCGTCCTCTCTCCGTGCTGGCTGTGAGGTGAATGCAGAGAAGAACGTGTCCAGCAGGGGGCGCGGTGTGTACACAGGTGTCCTCTGGGAACACAGACTTGTCTAGCTAGGAAGGAGAGCTAGACTCCAGGTTCTCAAAATGCTGGCTTCCTGGGCATTCCTAAGTATTCTTTGCTTTGGGTTTTTTTTTTTCATAAATAAGTACATTTTATTTAGATGGAACAGTTTTGGGGCCTGAGTCTTGCTATGCTATTCAGGCTGGCCTGAAGCTCCTGGGCTCCAGTGATGCACTTGTTTCAGCCTCCCAAGTATAGGACTGGATAGAGAACACATAACAGTGCCTGACTCCCAACCAGGTTTCACCAAGTGCATTTAGGCAGAAAAACAATTTCCTGAAACCTTTCATTTCCTCCTCTTGTAATATTAACTGTAGAGATAATGCCATAGTGGGCACATTTGCCTTTTTGATAGATTTTATTTTTTTAATTATATGTATATGTGTTCGCCTATATGCAGTTTTCTGCACATGAGTGCATGTGCCCAAAGAGGTCAGAGGGTTAGGGTTAGGGTTCCCTGGAGACTGAGTTACACAGTCAGTTGTTAGCTACTGTGCATTTGCAAAGGTAATGATGTCATGAGATCTCTAATATAATCTTTGAATGAGTCTCTTGAAAAATCCATCAAGTCTTGTAGTGTTGGAGGTTGATTATGTGGGAGGCGGAGATTTTGGAGGAATTAGCTCACTAGAGCCATGTCCTTGAGGTTGTTTCCTGCCTTGGGCTCTTCCTGTCTTCCTTGTTTGGTTGCCCTGTCCAATAAAGAGGGAGGAACAGCCCCTCCTACATGCTGCTGCCCCCATGACATTCTGCACAAGTATATAGGACAGGCATCCATCAACTGAGCCCCCTGAAACTGTGAGTCCAAAGTCAACTTTCTTCCCTTACTTCTCTCAGGCATTTTTTCAGCGATGAAGATGAAATCCTGACTACGCCTTCAGTGTAGCTCAGTGGCCCAGCCCTTGCCTTGAATTCCAGATTCAATCTGTAGAAAGGTCCACCTGTCCACACTCAACCCCAGGCTATCCGGAAAAGACACTGGGATGTGTAGTCAAGCAAAGGCAGGGTCCTATAGAACAGAATGCGAATCTGTCACCTGTGAGGGACCAGAGAAGAAGCATGTGTTGATCAGAGAGCAGCGGAGGGATATGCTCTGACACCATTCTAGTGGAACATGGGAAGGGACAGGATCATCAGAGTGTTGACTTGTATATATGTGTGCAATTACATCGAGGAATGGGTTAAAACAAATAAATAGGATTCTTCTCAGCCCTCACATCTGGGTAAGAGAAGGACAATGAGCTTTCATGCAGAGAACGATACAGAACACAGGATTCCTAAGACAGGTGCAGGGCAGATGGCAATATGCGTTAGGTATGTGCCTTACTCAATGGAACATTGATACTAATTTGATTGCATTTTTATTTATTTATTTACGTGTGTCTGTCTGTCTGTCTGTCTGTCTGTCTGTCTGTCTGTCTGTAGTGACCATCACTTCCGGTTATACTATCTGGTGTACCGTCTGGTGCTCCCATCATCTGGTGTATATCTTTTACCCCTTCATCCCTCATTAGAAAGAGGATGCAGTTACTACGCATTTGCAGTGTGTGGATCAAAGAAGTGAACCTCAGTGCATGTAGAAGAGTTGCCTGGTGTCACATGGCTTTCAGAAGGACAAGTTGCTGTGTTAATCGTGAAGTCCTCTTCCAAGTCTCAGCTGTTATTATTAGTATTGTTAGGTTAGTCCTTCACCTAGAGAGGCCTGGACTTGTGCAGGGTCCGTGCCACATATCTAGGCTCCAGCAGGCAACAGACTAGGGAAAGGCAGAGGGGTGTTTCTCTGGGGTTTCCTCTCAGCTGATGCCTTCCCATTGTCCTTCCCAAAGATACCTGTCTCCAATGGATGCTCAGGTGTTTCTGAACATGTCCTGAGCTAGTGCTGCTCACTCTCATTTTGAGTCATTTCCTTCCCACCTTGCCTTCCACAGCATCCCTTTAACACTGAAGCACTTGTTCAGCCTACCAGAAGCCCTTCTGTGTCATATTAAGAAGGATGTTTCTGCATATTTTTCTAAAGGTGATATTAGTATATTTTTGCATTATAACATTTTTATATAAATACATAATATATTTGATAATATGTATATACATATTACAGTATAATTAATTTGGTCATGTATAGATGCCAATTACCATCTCTTTTTAAGTTTTGCTTTTGTTTTGGGTTTTTATTATTATTATTATTATTTGTTTTTCGAGACAGGGTTTCTCCTGGCTCCAATTATCCTCTCTTGACTCTTCCCTAATGCTGATGTCCTTTCTCATCATCACTGGTCCGTCTTCTAGTACATGATGATTTGTACTGGAGGGACCCAATGCCTTCAAATGCAGTTGTTTGCAAGAGTGTGGAGCCTCACTGGTCCTCCCTGCTGGAAACTGTTCACTGTGTTTATATCCCCTGGGAAGGGCCGAACCAGGCAAGCCCATCGTCTCATGACAGAATGTTGAAAGAAATACTAAGTGATGGTTGAAAGGCAAATCTTTGCAGACAGGGCTTATGCATTTTCTTCATGTACTCATCACAGCCGAAAAAAGATTTCACTATTTGTAACTAAATGAAAGGGAACCCAGCAACTTAAAGAGAAAGGAATGTCCTAAGATAAGCCATGGTCCTGGGACTACAGTGTTTGCCTTTATATTCCTAAGGCTGCTGTTTACACAAGCAGGGGAGATGTAATTAGGAGTGTGGAATAAAGACGATTTGGGAAGAAAAGCACTGGAGAGATCCACAGGCTCCGTGAAAGGCGGGGATTCTGTGAAAGATAAGGCTTGATGTGTGAGCTTGCGGTGCACTGCGTGGACACTAAGAAAGAGTGCCTAGAATGACAGCAACAGTACTGCGCCATGACGATGTGCAGACGAGCAGGGGATGGAGGAGAAAGAAGGGAGACATAGTCATCTGGGAATCAATGAATGTGGTGCCAGAGGCGCTATCACACAAGATGGTGGGGAGAAGACTTCATGTGCAATTAGACAAGATGGCACAGGTACCAATTCTGCTCGCAATAGGAGGAGGTGTTGCTAGTCATAAGTCCTCAGCTACCATTCACTCAGCTTTCATAGTCGGGCTGGAGAGTCTATGTACAAATAGCTGAAAGAAAACAGTTTCTGATGTTGGGAACACTATGCTGTTACTTCTTGTGCATATTTTTTTGTTCATATGTATGTATGCATATGTTATATTCATGTGCATATCTGGGGAGGGCAGAGGATTGTGACTGATTCCCTATAGCTGGAATTACAGGTAGTGAGCACTCCAGTGTGGGTGCTGGGAACTGAACTCAGATCCTCTGAAAGGATAGCAAGGGCTGGAGAGGTGGCTCAGTGGTTAAGAGCACCGCCTGCTCTTCCAGAGGTCCTGAGTTCAGTTTCCAGCAACCACATGGTGGCTCACAACCATCTATAATGTGATCTGATGCCTTCTTCTGCAGATAAAGCACTCATATGCAATAAATAAAATAAATAAATCTTTTAAAAAAAAAAGAAAAAAAAGAAAGGATAACAAGTGCCGTTAGCTACTGAGACATCTCTCCAGACCCCTCTTTTTGCTCTGCAATTTCTTCTTGGGCTTTGGGCTCTGAGGCAGAGTCTCTTTGTATGTTGTGGAAAGGTCTAGGTGCCATGATCATACAGAGACCGGAAATCATATGCATGCTTCAAGACACTCAGATGGAAAGCCACTTCAAACAGTGCGATCATGACATTGAGTGCTTTCCCATGTGGTCCATTCTTTGCATTCAGTCTTCAATTAGACCCCCAGTGCCCTCCAACCCACAACTCCCTTTGCCCTCTAAACCTGGCTGCAAGCTGCAACAGTGGAAGCTCCAATTTCATAAACAGGTTGGAGCCTCTGAGGGTTTCTCTGGGCTGAGACTGTGGAGCAGGCGGTTCTCAAGTGTAGACCAAGTCCTGGAGGAAATAACAGGGGCAGGGTTCAGTGGAGAAAGCCATGTCACTTCCAGTCAAGGGAATGGACCCTTCACAGAGCTGAGAGCTTCTGGTCTATCCTGCTTGGGGACTGAGTGTCAAAATGCAAGCATCGGGAGGCTCTGTGGGAGAATGCCCAGAGCAGGCACCACCTGAGTATCAGAAAACATTGAAGACATGAACACATTTCAATAGTCTAAGCTACTTATTAGAGAGCCAATGAGGGTGCAGCTCAAGACAATAACATATCACATTTGTACTGGTCCTTGTTACTGTTACTCTAACCATAAAAGTACACCAACTGGGAAAATACATGCCTAATAGTGTAAATCTAACCAGGAGTGCATGTTTGGGGAGCTCACAGGCCCCAGCAATGAAGCCCAGATGATTATTTTGATAAACAAACATATTATGAAGCTGCCCTCTAAACCAGGATCTTTATATCCATAGGTTAGTGTAGCCCTGCCTGTTCCTCAGGGGACTTTCTTTGTGCAATAGATGGTGATTTATGCAGAAACTCACAACTGACCAAAGTGCAGAGTAAGTGTCTGTTTATCCACATATATATATATACACATAATGGCATCTGTACCCAAGGCTGAGGTAGTACTGCAGAAGAGAGAATAGAGAGATTGTAAGAGGCAGAAGACAGGGCAGATCAGAGGAATACAGTATCTTATAGACATGACAGGACAGGCCTGCTGCACTTCTGAATGCACAGCAGCAGGGTTCACATGCATAAGACCTGCACAAGATAATGTCAGTCAACTAGATTGTGGAGGGAGTAGGGAATTCACAAGCCCCAAAGGTAACTTGAGAACATCTGACAGTTTATGGCTTCAGTGGGAGAAAGAGTTGGCTTCCTTCAAGAGTGTGGCCCATGGCAAATTGACTACAATCCAGGGGCTAGCCCCATAGTCATGAGGTATATGGCAGCACACGTTGCACTTGATTGGTCACTCAGAAAAAAAAAAGAAAAACAGAAGACACAAAGTTGGAATGTGTATAGAGATGGGAAGTGTATTTCAGAAGAGTTAAGAAGGGTTAATGTAATGAAAATAAATGCTATGAAATTGACAAAGAATTAATTAGTAAAGTAAAGGCAATGAGGGAATTCTGAGAAGTAGGAGAAGCTGTCTTCCCCAGGGAAGAGAGCACCAATTGGTATTCAATACCAGATGCTCAACCCTGAAAACATATACACAAGAATCATTATACAGACCCAGTAGGCTGAGTTTAGGAATATATGTGTATATACACGCACATGTACACATGAAACAACAACTGTTGTTTGTTCTTTTAACAATTTTTTTTTCGAGACAGGGTTTCTCTGTGTAGCCCTGGCTCTCCTAGACTCACTTTGTAAACCAGGCTGGCCTCGAACTCACAGCGATCTGCCTGCCTCTGCCCCCCCCCCGAGTGCTGGGATTAAAGGCATGCGCCACCATGCCTGGCTTTAATAATTTTTAAAGGGGCATCAATTTGAAGGAGAGAAATGAGGGAGTACATGGAGAGTGTCTGGTGGGAGCAAAGAAAGGAAGGGGAAAATGCTATAATTATAGAATAATCTCAAAAATAAAAGAAAGGTGGCATGTTAAAATGAATTTTTAAAAGGGTAATGAACAATACTTAGACAGCATTCAACCTGGCACATTGGAAACCATGGGAACAGGATCCTCATCTCTGGCGGCAAAATCTTTCATTCACATCATGAAGCCCTCCTATTTTAATGAAGAGAAACTCTGTTCTTTAACTTGAAAATCTACAAAAAGAGAATCACAGAAAAGGCAATTTTACTAATGGTGTCTACATAGGCTATTTCTGCCATCTGACGTAAGGCATTATAATTTAGCAAAAAAAATGTTTAATATAGGAGCTCTAGGTTTGACGCTGAATCCAGTTTTTATAGGCACATTTAACAAAATTGTACCATTTGTCTTATTATGTGTCTATGATATTTTTGCTATATTCACAATTTAGTTCTGAAAGCTTCAGAAGCAGCATCTCTTTGCAATCATTTTCCTCATTCTAAGAGAAACTGTGTGTATTAATAGACCATTTCCTGTTGCCTTCTCCTCAGTGACGCATAACTTGTCTAATCCAAATTTTTTTTCAACAGATTTGGCTGTTTTAGGCCTTTTATTTCATGATAGCCAGGACAGAACGTGTTTAACAAAGGCTAGCAGAAAAGAACATTGTGGGCTGCAGACCCAGGTCCCGTGGTGGCTGATGTCTGTTCTCAGCCCTGCACAAGACTGAAAAGAGGCTGAGAGTCACCAGATGCATTTAGGACTAGGTCACCAGTCTGAGGTCTTCAGGGATGCTGTAGAAAGACACACTGAGCATTTGTGTGTGAAGGGCCTGTGGAGACCATGGTCTTTGTCCCAAATGTCCCTGCTTCCACTTTCTGAGAATCCTTTCTACAACAGGCCTTGGTAACACAGTTCTTCTGTCTGCCCACCCCCAAGTCTATGCACCTCACCTTGTGTATCTTCTCTAGTTCATGACATTGGGGTCAATCTGATGATGTTGAGGAAAAAACCTGATTGTCTCCAAGCCAAAGATCCAATGTCCTATGGAGAAAGGCAGTGTGGAGGAACAGTAGCAACCAGTACCTGCAGTTGAGGTGTTCTCTTCTTCACCTTGTGATTAGCTGTGTCTGTGGGGGTCTCTTGGAGAAGTGATGGTTAGGAGGGTTCTATTAGTATGTATGAAGTAACTCTCAGTCCCTAAAAGTGGGTCAACTACTGTTGTGAGAAGTTCCTCTGGACTGTGTCTTAAACTGAAAAGAGACACGTATTGGCATTGGCAGGCATGGACACATCCAGTAGTAAAATGAAACCCTGAGTTCATAGAAGAGAGGAATCACGCAGTTGTCACTGGGACACTGGCAGATGGGAGCTGTCCTTCTAAAGAGGTCATGGGTATGCAGAAGCTCCCCGTCTCAAAACATTCACCTTATTCTTTTTTTCTATACTTGGTCTATCCACACACCTTTCTCAATATCGTGGAGATAATGGCCAGCTATGTCCTCTAGGCTTTACTTCCAGACCATGGAACTCCCAAATGCCATTCTTCTCAGAGTGATGGGTTTACTCCTCTGGCAGGAAGAGGGTCCAGGGCCCTTAGGTCCCACACTAAGTCTATCTCTGCTATTGTCTGTTTAATTTTCCTTTGTTTCCTTGTAAAAGTGAATTTCTTGCTTTATTCCTACAAATGAATTTTAGGTTAAAGTGGAAATTAATACAATTCCTCATGACATCTTCAGCATACACATGTGTCTTTATGAATGCATATTCACATATACGTGAAGAGATGACTTCTTTCTTGTGGGTACATGTAGAATACGAACACTTACATTGCAATGCCAATCTATATTGCTCCTCTATACTATATTCAGTCACAGCTTAGGCCAGGATCTGTGTGCTCCCTCCTCTCAGTGTTGGGGTTTACAGGAGTGTGCTGACATGCCTGACTTTTATATGCATAATGAGCATCCAAACCCAGATTCCATGCTGGACCAGGAAGCACATCACTCAAGGGGCCATCCTATCTCCCAGGCCCAGATTTGTGTGTTCTTGTCATTTCTTTTGTCAAAATAATCAGTCCATTACTGTCAAAATTCAGCCTCGCTCACATTTTCAGGACAGAGGAAACACAGGCAGATACTTTAACAGAACGTAGCTCAGATGTGGCTCATGAACAGCTGGAAGTGCCTAGGCACAACCTTCACTACCCACATGTCTGTTTTTAAATGCCCAGCAGAATGTCCCATTAGGCTCAGCTTACTAAACTACAATGCTACATCGGCCTGAAGGCCCAGAGACTTTTACATTCTTTACACACGCCACTTCCAAAGTTTGAAAAACTTCACAGTCTGCTTTATCATAGCAACGACCCCACTTTTCTCTATTATCTCACTTGGTTGCTTGAGTAGATTCCTGACACAAACACCTGTAGTGAGAATAGATTTATTCTACTTCACAGTGTTGAGGAGACACAGTGGGGACACTATGGGGAGAGGCCTGGAAGCTAGCCCTCTAGCTGTGCTGGTGGGAACGTGTGGCATCGCTCCTTTCTCATGTATCGGTGGAGCAGACAGCAGAGATCCTTGGCAGGAAAACAATCGCGCCTTTACCCTTTAAGCTCCACTCCTATGGCTCCATGTCTAACGGGCTGCATGTCCAGAAGGTTTTCACATCCTTCTGCAACAGCATCACTGGCTGAGACCCAAGGCTCCCGCATTTCACATTCAAGCCACCACGGTACACTTACTTGTTTCACCTCGGAAGTTCCCTCAGCCTCATTCCTCGAGGACTTTCACTCGCATTGGTGTGCTGTAGAGTTTATTTATGCTGCACTTGGGGGCTTTTAGGATGCTTCTGCCTTGAGGTTATTATGAACAAGGTCACTCCCAAAAAACTTGTTTTTGTAAGTACGTGTCTTGCCTTCCTCATTGGTGACAACGTGGGAAGAGAGCAGATGAATCATCCGGTAGATGTGTGGTTAGGGATCAGTGAAACTGCCACACTCTTTTACAAAGTGTCACTACCTTCTCTCTTTATTATTTTTGTGTAATGGATGTGTAACGGAAGCTTTGGTTTCTTGGTATACTCAGTTCGGTTATGTAAATATGTTTTTTTTTTTTAGTCCCAAGTGTGGGATTTTAGTTTGAGCTTTAGTCTGTCCACAGCTGATAACTGCCTCATGGGAGAGCAAGAGCGCTAAGAGCCCCCCTTCAGCGGGAGTGGGTCTGGATGCCTTAGATTTGGATCGGATGAAACAGGAGATCCTGGAGGAGGTGGTTCAAGGGCTCCTCAAGGTAAAGGAGGAGATCTGTGATGCCATCAGGCAGGACCTACGTGAGATCAGCACCACGTAAGATGGCGCCAGCCCTGGAGGATCACAAAGAGCTGTGCTGGCCCCAGCAAACAGCAGGGCTGCAGAAGCTGAGATGCACTTAATTCTCAGCCTGTGACACAATATTAAAATGAAGAAACAAACTTCAACTCCTGGATTTTTTAGTGTATTCGATACACATTGTTGTTTGTTGTTGTTGTTGTTGTTGTTGTTGTTGTTGTTGTTATTATTATTATTATTATTATTATTATTATTATTATTATTATTAAAGTGTATGTTCTTTGGTTTCTAGAGGGAGCACTCGTAAATCACCTGCTCTATTAGATGGCTTCCAAGTTTTCCTAAGTGACACTGTTGGCACCTCATCTGACAATGAACAGCGGGATGCTGTGTGGCCTTTCCATGCCACAGAGCTGTCAGAATGCAGCTCAGCCCCAGGAGCCATGGTGTTTGTCTGTCCACGCAGTGCGTGTTATGCCCACTCGATAGTAAACTGTTCACTGATCACAAAGAAATATATAGTGTCACACTGTGAGCTTATGGTGGCCTACAATTTTGGGATGAAGAAATCCTCCATCCTTAGCCTCCAGAGTAACTAGGACTCTATTATTTAGGAACTACAACTTCTGTTTCCCTCTGCCTTTGATTTGATTGAAATAAGAGCTCTCTCTTTGTACCCCTGCCTGGCCTGAAACATGCTATGAGGACTCGGATGGCTTCAAACTGGTGCTGATCCTGTGTTTCTGCCACTTCACTGCTGTGCATTACAGATGAACACTGCCTCTCCCATGGCCTCTGGTTGATCTTTTCACCAGAACCACATGATGTCAGTGCCAGAAGCATCAGAGTAATATGAGTCAGGCTGTGTCTCATCCCCCACCCTTGTGAGTCTGCCTCCAGTGTAGCTTTGGCTAGTCCACACGCTTTGCTTTTCACTGTGAGTTTTACAATCTGCTTCTCAGTTTCACCAGACATCTTGCTACTATTCTTGGTGGCATTGCTTCGAATCTGTGGGTAAATTTGGGGAGCTTTCTGACACTTTTAGCAATCTTGACTGTACTAACCTCAGAATAAAGCATAGCTCTCCATTCCTTTAAATCTCACTTAGTTTCTCCCAGCCCCGTTGTGACTTTCACTCCACAAAGCATTTGCATCCTTAGCTAAGTGTATTTTTGTGTACATAATTTGGGGTGGTGTTTGTAAAAAGTATTGCTTAGAAGGTAGAAATTGTTTTTCTATGTGATTCTTGGTCCCCACAGTAATGCTAAGGTCCCTACGTTGAAGAGATCATTTTCTCAGAGGCTGAAATAATTGTTCAGTATTTGTGTCAGTATATACCTCAGCAAAGAAAAAAAAACGCATTAGTATTTTTGAAGCTCATTTTGTACAAAATGATCATTGCTTTTCTATGAAAAAATGGCTAAGAAACAAAGAAATGTTCAACATCTTAGCCATTGGAGAAATGCAAATTAAAACTACTTTGAGATTCTGCCTTACAACCAATGGCACTGATTACAGACCAATGGCACAGGTTACAGCTCATGCTGGCGAGGTTGTGGAGCAAGGGGAATACTCATCTATTGCTGGTGGGAGAGCAAACTTGTGAAGCCACTTTGGAAACAAGTGTGGCAGTTCCTCAGGAAAATGAAAGTCAATCTCCCTCAATATCCAGCTATACCACTCTTGGATAGATACCAAAAGGATGGTTCATCTTACCACAAGGATACTTGCTCAACCATGTTTATTGCTGCTCTATTCTAATCCAGACACTGGATACAACTTAGATATTCCCCAACAGAAAAAAACTGATAAAGAAAATGTGGCATATTTACACAATGAAGTATTACTCAGCTATTAAAAATGATATCATGAGAAAGATACACATGGTATGTACTCACTTGTAAGTGAATATTACTCGCCATAGAGTACTGAATAACCATGCTACAATCCGCACACCCAAAGAATCTAAGTAATAAGGAGGGCCCAAGGAAAGATGCTTGAATCTCACTCAGAAGGGAAAATAAAATAGACATCTGAAGTAGATGGAGGGAGGGGACTGGGTGGGAGAGAGGATGGGGAGGGGAACAGGGTAAAGATCAGGTGTAGAGACAGCAGATGGGGGGTGAGGTGGACTGGGAGAGAGAACAGAAATTGGTGGGAGGCATCTCTGGGACAGTGTAGGCTCCCCAGAGCTTATGGGGATGAACTTAGCTGAAACTCCTAGCAGCTAGGCATATGGAATCTGAGATGGCCACCTCTTGTAGCCAGGTGGAACTTCCATTGAAGGGACAGGGATACCAACCCACCCATTAAACCTTAGACCCAAAATTTGTCCTGCCTACAAGAAGTGTAAGAGCCAGAAGGGATGGAGGACATATCTTCTTGTTCCATCTCCTCTGAGATAAAGCTGCAATCTTTGTGGCCCCCAGAGAGTCCTCCATAAGTACTTCTGAAATTTTCCCCATTTACTCCAGTTTAGTGGGGGCTCCAGATTGGCACCTCCTGAAACACCTCACATTCCATCAGCATGAATGATACCTGGTCATGTAGAATTGGAGACCCCAGCTCTCTTCATTCCAATATTTTGTAAAAAAAAAAAAAGCCCAGGAATAGCTCCCAAATTCCCTCAAATTAGGAAATCTACCTTTCCTCTTTTTTATATATTTTTATTTAATTTTTAAACTTATTTGCATTGGTGTGAGGGTGTCAGATCTTGGAGTTACAGGCAGTTGTGAGCTGCCATGTGGATGCTGGGAATTGAACCCAGGACTTTTGGAAGAGCAGACGGTGCTCTTAACCGCTGAGCCAACTCTCCAGCCCCTACCTTTCCTCTTTAATTGATACTGAAAACAATCATCCTCCCATTCAACCTATGACAATCAGCTCATCCCTTTAATTAGAACATGACAAGAGAGGCAGAATCTTCACAGGGAGCAGAACTCTGTAGAACAACACCAAAATTTAAGTTATGTAACAGCCTGCCACAAGAGAATCCTTTTGAGTTCAGGGTTTCTCTGTCAGCTACAGCCTGTCTCATAAGAAAAAAAATGCAGGCTGGTCTACAAAGTGAGTCCAGGACAGCCAAGGCTACACAGAGAGACCCTGTCTCAAAAAAAACCAAAAAGAAAAAAAAAATGAACAAAGAATACACATCTGTCCAGGTTGCTTTTGTTTTGTCAACTTGACACGAGCTAGATTTATCTGAGAAGATGGGGAAATGTTCAGAAGAAGATGCCAGAGAGTAGACAAGTCTATGAAGAATTTTTTTAATGAGTGATCGGTGCAGGAGGGCCCAGCTCACTGAAGGCTAGTGGTCCCAGATCCTGTAAGAAAGCAGGCTAAGCAAACCATGAGGAATAATCCAGTAAGGAAGGCTGCAGCTGGTGGTCTGTTGCAGCACTGAAGATGAGACTCCATTGTGATGCTTGTTAAAGCTAAGAAGGGTGCTGTCTCCCTCAGAAATAATGCTGCAAGTGTCTATCAGACATAAGATGGTTGTAGTTTCAGGGCTCCATGCGGAACTGCCCCCTAAGTTTATCTCAAATGTCAAACCTAAGGATGGATGGTAGCTAAAACCACAAGAAAGGCACAAGTGCTTGCGTCATCTATACATGATCCTAGTTTGTCAACTTGTCTGAGTTTATATTGTAGGGGAGTCCCTCAGAGAGAGCCTATATCAGATGCAAGTGGATGAAGGGAGTGTTTCTTCAGGATAAGATGAAGTGCCTTGATTCAGCTGTCCCAGGAGGACCAAGAAATTAGGTCAGACAGTGCGATTGAACTACTCAGGCAAGTGGGTGGGACGAGTGAGATAAGAATGGATGTGCTTGGTAGCCTGCTATCCTTCCTCTGAGTGCCACCAGGCCTCCCCGTCCAGGGGACGTGGTCAAATATGAGGCACCAGAGTACATGTGAAAGTCAGTCCCCACTCTCCACTCAACTGTGGAGAATGTCCTGTCCATTGGCTAGATCTGGGTAGGGGTTTAAAGTTTACGGCCTGTATTGTCCTTGGCTTGATACCCTATGAGCATATACAGGGGGAGGAAGTCCCCCTCAGTCACAGTCATAGGGGAGGGGAGTAAGGGGAAAATGGGAGGGAGGGAGGAATGGGAGGTTACAAGGGATGGGATAACAATTGAGATGTTATATGAATAAATTAATAAAATAAAATTTAAAAATAAATAAATAAATAAATAGAGCACAGGGAGAAAAAAAAAAAAGAATGGGTGTGCTAACACAGGCTCCAGGGACAGAAAGTACTTCATGGTGGGGCTGTGGTCCTTGAACTTTCCCATCTAAAGTGGCATCTTTGATCTCCGTGGATTGGCTACTCTGTAAGCTTACCCAGGTTTTTCTTCATGTCTGGGTTACGTCATTCTGCCCACGGCTCTATGGTTGTTAGACTAAATAGACTGTATGCTGTAGCTCACCATTCAAATCCTTCTCCGTCTCTTTCTTACACGGGTGGTATATCTTGGGATCTCTGCAATATCCTTGTGACATTTAAATAGCGTAGGGAGGAATTATTAAAGCTGAAAAAGCACTTCTGTGTGTGTTTTTTCCTTAACGGCCCAAGAGGTCTAAAATCCTTTTACCAACACTAGTAAAGAGCACGCATATGATTGGAATTTATGTGTGCCCCCGAAGAACTAAGAGGAGCCGCACAGGGAGACCATCAAGGCTGGCAGATCTGGGACTCAGGGGGGCCTGCACAAACTGCTGTGCCACTGAAGGACAATGCATGCAGTAAACCTAGACCCCCTGTTCAGATCTAGCCAATGGACAATGCATTCTCCACGGTGGTGGGGAGGGAGGGAGCAGGACTGTGTCTGATATGAACTCTGGTGCCCTCCCTCCCATTTGATCACTTCCTCTTGGTGTAGAGGCCTGGTGGGTACACAGAGGAAGGGGAAGCAGGCTATTTGGATGAGACCTGATAGGTTGTGGTCAGCTGGTGGGGGAGGATTGCCCCCCATCAGAGGTCTGGGGAAGGAGAATAGGGCAGAAGAGGGAGGGAGGGTGGAAACGGGAAGATAAGAGTGAGGGAATAACAATCCAGATGTGATGTGGATAAAATATAATAGAAATTTTTAATAAAAAAATCTCAGCTACTCCATTTGCATGTGATAACAACGATCCTCTTCTTCCTTTAGGTTTTCCATCCAGAGCACAGATCTCCCAGTGTTGCCCTTCTCAAAGTGACAGGTCTTCTGGCATGGAGAGCATCCAGAAACTGGGGCCCCACAATAAACCTTTTCCTGCATCTTCTATTTGAGTTTTCTTTGTTCCTTTTTAAAGGTGAATTTCTTGATTTTTTTCTTATCATTGGTAGCTTAAAATATAAAACAATGAGTTCCCTCATAACATCTTCATACATATGTATTTATGTATGCAAGTGTATATGTGTGTTTGTCTGTGTGTCTGTCTCTGTCTCTGTCTGTCTGTCTCTCTGTCTCCGTCTCTCTTCGTCTCTCTCTGTCTCTCTGTCTCTGTCTGTGTGTGTGTGTGTGTGTGTGTGTGTGTGTGTGTGTGTGTGTGTGTTGTGAGCTTTCTCTTTGGAGTGCCTGTGAAGGACAAAAGCTGATATTGTTATGATCTTTTATTTTGCTTCTTTACAATATTTTTTGTCACTGAACGTGAAAGTCACAATTTAAATTAGAATGACTGAGTACCAAGTCCCCACAATCTGCCTGTCTCCTTCTTTCAGTGCTAGGTTAAATGCTTGTGCTGCCATGCCTGGCTTTTACCTGTATAATGATCATCTGGACTTGGTGGTCATACTAGCTGAGCAAGCACATGATCCACTGACCTATCTCTCTCCCGGGCCTGAATGATTTGTGTTCTTGATATTTCCTCTATCAAACTAACTAGCCCATTACCTCAAAATTCAGTTTTACTCAATTTTTTGAAACAAACAGGACATAGATAAATTATTCCCTAGAATGTAGTTCAAATGTCTTCTCTCTCATCTCATGAGAGAGTCCTTGTTACTCCCCACCCCTGAAGGCTCCTGAGCATCATCTTTACTGCTTATGTTTATATCTGCAGTCTAGTCTTTGAGGCTCTCACCAGGATGGCCCATTAAGATCTGCTTGTAGGATGTTCAGATTTCTCTGGCCTGACGTTCCAAATCCATATACATTCTTTACATAAATCAGTTCCAAATGCTGAAGAACATACCAGGCAGAGTTACCATAGCAACCACCTCCATCCTGGGTAAGAACTTTCTGTAGTATCTTACTATATTGCTTGACCATAGCCCTGACATAAGCAACTGAAGCGAGAAAGGATTTCTTTTGGCTCAAAGTTGAAGAGAATACTGTCCACCTATGGAATGAAGCCTGAAAGCTACCACTGTGTCTGTAATGGTGGGAATTTGTGTCTTAGTACATTCATCCCGTGTCAATGGACCAAAAAAGCAGGCAGCTTGGACAGGAAAAAAAAACTGCTATGTATCTCATAAGCCCCACCCCTTTGTCCTGGTATCTAACAGCTAGGCCCTAAGTCCAAAAGGTTTCAAAACCTCCCAGAAGAGCATCACCAAATGGGAACCTAGAATCCAACACATGAGCTTTTGGACATTTCACATTCAAAGCATAATATTCCCACACTTGATGGGCTTCTTTTTTTAATATTTATTTATTTATTATTTATACAGTATGCTGTGCTTGCATGCCACAAAAAAAGCATCAGGTCTTATTATAGATGATTATGAGACACCATATTGTTCCTGGGAATTGAACTCAGGACCTTTTGAAGAACAGCCAGCACTCTTCACCTCTGAACCATTTCTCCAGCATCCTTGATGAGCTTCTTTTACTCACCTTCATTACCTGGGACTCAATGAAGTTACCATGATATATAATGATAAGTGTGTATATGTTATATAACAAAACTTATACACAAGTCTGTGTATATATATATATGTATGTATGTGTATATATGTATGTATGCATATATATATATATATATATAGAGAGAGAGAGAGGTGTATATACATATATATTCAGTTGTTTTAGGTAAATAATGTAAAAATGGAGTAAACAGATCATCAAACAGGTATGTATTTATATTTCTGTGAAACTGACAAAGTATTTCACAATGTGGCCATACCTACTTTTTTAACTTTGTGGCAATTTCCTGGTATATAGCCTAGACTGGCATAGAACTCACTAAATAGACCAGCTTGCTCTTGACCTTGCAGCGGCTCCTTCTGTCTTCCCTGACTTACTCTTCTACATTCATGTACCTCCATGCTGGAATCATTCACATTTTCTCTTGTTGAGATAGAATGAAATGGCCCCAGCCTTGAAGTTACATTGCTCTGTGTGTGTGTGTGTGTATGTGTGTGTGTGTGTGTGTGTGTGTGTTAGTTATTGATGTATGTATATTTGTGTAACTGTTCACAATGCACATGAAAGTCTATGCACTTAAATTAATAAGCAAAAGTTGATTTTGAATGTCTTTCTTTATTGCTCTTTGCCTTATTTTTGATACAAGGTCTCACTGAACTGATCATTCATGTGCTGTCGACAGTCACTGGCCACTGAGTCCCATAAGCCTGTCTCTGAAACCCCCAAACTGTGCTAGGGATAAAAAGGTGCATGAGGATGCCCAATTTTCCCATGGCCCCTGAGTACCCATACTCAGGTCCTCATGCTTGTGCAGAAGGCACTTTACTGCCTGAGCCATCACCTCTTTCACCCTAGTGTTTCTGCATCAGCCCTCCCAAGCACCTGGACCTCCAGGCACATTTAATCATTCTGTGTTCTGGTTGCACAATTCAACTACTTTGAAGCAATGATTGTGTGTTCCAACTGCTCCATGTATCTGTTGACTCTTGGTAGGCTCCGTGCTAGTTAACTAGATTAACTATGCTCCTTAATCTAGATTATCAAGTTGTCATGACCTGGAAACACCTAGAAGGCACAGTTCTGGCTATGCCAGTGAGAGATTATCTCGATGAGCCTAGTCAAGAGCGTAAGGCACACCAACTGTGGGCGGTACCACACCTTATGCAATAGTCCTCAACAGAATACACAAAGAGGAAGCAAGCTGAGTGTTCATCCTTCTCTACTTCCAGACTGTGGTTTTGTGGTTGCTCAAGTGTGTCATGTCTCCTCAAGCCTCTGGACTAACATTCCACTGCTCTTTCCCCTAGAACATGCTTTATACCGTTGCCCTCTTTGATTTCCCAACCTCACCTAGTGAACTTCCTCTCTCTCTTAAAACCCAAAAGCAGAAAGACTCAAACGGTATATACTCACTTATATCTGCATACTAGCCCAAGGGGCATGTCCCACGAAAGCCTTCACTTACCAGGAAACTGGGACAGAGGGGAGGACATCCTACTGGGACTCTAGATGAGAGAAGCATGGAAGAATAGCAATGTAGAAGGACCCAGAGGGTCCTAGAATCCTACAAGTAGAACATTATGATAGGCAGATTTGGGCCCAGGGGTCCCGCTCAAACTATGGCTCCAGCCAAGGACAATACGTGCAGTAAACATCGAACCCCTACCCAGATCTAGCCAATGGACAGGACATTCTCCACAGTTGAGTGGAGAGTGGGGACTGACTTTCACATGAACTCTGGTGCCTCATATTTGACTATGTGCCCTGGATAGGGAGGCCTGGTGGCACTCAGAGGAAGGATAGCAGGTCACCAAGAAGAGACTTGATACCCTATGAGCATATACAGGGGGAGGTAATCCCCCTCAGGAACAGTCATAGGGGAGAGGAATAAAGGGAAAGCAGGAGGGAGGGAGGAATGGGAGGATACAAGGGATAGGATAACAATTGAGATGTAATATAAATAAATTAATAAAATATTTTTTAAAAATAAGTGAGGGGGTTGGGGCAGTCCTCAGGAATAGCAGCAGTGTGGAGGCTTTCCTTTGAGGGGGCAGGGTTGGAGAGATGAGTGGGGTTTAACTGACCATGTAGGGGCAACCAGAGATGCCAACCAAGCACTGATGTCAACACATCCTTATAGTACATGGGTTGATCTATTTTCACAGTTTTTTCTATAGCCTAGTGCCTCTCAGCTACTGTTGTTCTTTTTTCACTAACATCAAGAAAATTTAAAGTCAACAAAGCATTATTTAGTCTTTCCCTAGAGGTCTTTACTCTTCCTTTTAAAGTACAATTAGCTCTTTCTACAACTGCTTGTCCTATAGGACTGTGTGGCATACCAATAATGTGATTTATTTTATAATATGTTAAGAATTACTTAATCTTACTGGATATACATGTGGGGGCATTTTCAGTCTTAATTTGTGCAGTTATTCCCATAATTACCATTATTTCCAATAAATAGTTATAGAATCAGCCTTTTCAGAATTTAAAGCAGTTGCCTATTGAAACCCCAAACAGATATCAACGGTATGGTATACATACACCTTAGTTTTCCAAATTCTGCAAAAGGAAACACATCCATTTGCCAGATTTCATTTCTTTTGGTACTCCTAGTGTTAGTTCCAGCAGGTGATGGAGTTTGGTTATACACAGAACACATAGGATTTTTTTTTAATTATTTCTTTGTCTTGTTGCCAAGTGATAGAGAATTTTTTTCTTTAAGCCTTAACTGTTAACATGATGTTTCTCATGAAATTTTGAAGCTTCTAACACATTTCCTATTAGTAATTGGTCAATTTTTTCATTTTCTTGTGCCCATGGACCTGACAAACCTGTATGAGACCAAATATGACTAATATATAATAGATAGTTTCTACTTCTGATGGGCTGTTGCAATTGCATAAATAACAAAGTTAATTCTGAGTTATCAGGAAAAAATTCAGCAGTTTCTATATGACATATTGCACATTGACAGTCAGTAACTATATTAAGAGATTCAGGAAAATCTAATAATACCATAAGGATTGCATACAATTCTGATTTTTGAACTGAAGTATATGTGTTTTGTATCACCTTACTTATTTTGTCTGACTTATAACCTGCCATTCCCAACTTGCTTGCATCAGTATAGAATGTAGATGCTTCAGGAATTAGTGTTCCTTTTACAATACACGGAAGAATCTAATTAGTTCTTTTTTATAAACTATAAACATTTATTTTTAGGGTGCTTGTTATTAATTTCTCCCAAATAGTTACTGCAAGATCTTTGCCAACCTTCATTTATTACCCACAATGACATAATTTCAGCATTAGTAAGAGGCACTACAGTTTTGGCCAGGTCTTTTCCTGACAATTGAAATAGTTTTATTTTACCTTTTATAATTAATTCAGAAACCATTTCTATGTAGGTGGGGATTTTCTTTTTACTTCATATATGCTAAGAAAATCCATCTTATTATATTATCTTCCCTTTGCATAATGAGCCCAGTAGGAGAAAGAGTTGAAAGCAAAATATCCAAAATACAATCAAGTTTAGGATCAACTCTATCCACATATGAATCTTGCAGTCTTTGTTCTACCAGGGTTAACTCTTTTTTCCACCATTAAACATCTTGGACTGTTTAAATATGAATCTCCTTGTAATGTTTGAAACAAATTACTTAACTCATAAGTAGCTAATCCAATTATAGGCCTTAGCCAGTTAATATCTCCCATTAATTTTTGAAAATCATTGAGTTTGCAATTGATCCCTACAGATCTGTACCTCTTGTGGTTGAATTTTTTTGTTGACTTATTTTATAACCAAATATCTAATTAGATCTCCTCTCTGTATTTTTTTTCTGGAGCAATCTTTAACACCCAACATGGCAGAATTCTTTGTGTTTCCTTGAACATTTTCTCTAAAGTATCTGCATCAGAATCAGCCAACAAAATGTCATCCATGTAATGATAATAGATTGAGGAAATTACCTATGAATTATTTCTAGCAGTTGTTCCACAAAATACTGACAGAAAATTGGACTATTTAACATTCCATGTGGAAATGTTTTCCAATGGTATCTCTTACTGGACCACTGTTGTTACTAATAGATACTAAGAAAGCAAACCTTTCCCTATCCTGTTCATGCAAAGGTATTGTGAAAAATCAATCTTTTCAATCAATTACTATTATAGACCATTATCTACATAACAAAGAAGGTAAAGGAATTCCAGGCTGCCAAGGACCCATTGGTTAAATTACTCTATTCGCTGCTTTAAATCTGTTAGCATCCTCCATCTTCCTGATTTCTTTTTCTTTTCTTTTCTTTTCTTTTTTTTTTTTAACAACAAACACAGAGAATTCCATGGGCTGTTAGCCTCTTCATATATTGAGCCTCCAGCTGCAGTTGTTCAAGTGCCTGCAATTTTTCTTTTGTTAAGGGCCACTGCTCTTGCCACACAGGTCTGTTTGATATCCCTTTTAGGGGCAAGGCTGTTGATATGTCAGCAGTGACCCCCTCTTATAAGTTTGGATGCTTAATACCTGTGAAATTCTGTGTTTGGACAATGGACACAGCTTGTGGTTGTTCGTGATTACACATATCAATACTCTCCCCAGAAGCATCTACCATTTCACCCCTAATTTCATCATTGTCTGTCTCTGGAATTGCCGGGATATTAATTTGAGTATCCCATTGTTGTAAAAGATTACTTCCCCCATAGATTTAGGGGCATGTCAGCCACATAGGGTCTCAACTTCCCTGTTTTCCCCTCTGGTCCCACACACTTAATCCACCATAAACTTTGTCTTACTTGAGATAATTTACCAATTCCTGCAAACTGTATATAAACCTTCTGAAGCGACCATTGGATTCCAAGGCTTTTGGGAGACAATACTGATGTCAGCTCCTGTGTCTACCAAACCTTCTATTTCAACACCACTCACTTGCAATATTAATTTGGATCTCTAATCGTTAACCACTGTTTTCCAGAACACAAGTCTTCCAGTACTCCCAAATGCGCCTGTTCTTTCTACTGGAACTGTTTTGCCCTTGATGTAGGGAAACAGTAACAGCTGAGCAATTCTATCCCCTGCATTAATTTGCATCTCCTTTATTACATATGCCATGATTTTAATTTCTTCCTTGTAATCCCCCTCTATAATATCTGGATGCACAATAAATCTTTGGGAGGTTAATCTACTTCTTCTCAAGATTATTCTTACTGTTCCTGAAGGCAAAAGACCATAAACACCAGTGGTTATTTTGTAACATTCAACTTTTGGGGATAGGGTAAGAGGTTTATCTGTGGCCAGATCCAAAGCTGCATTGCCCTCAGTAGCATACATGAGATCAGCAATATTTAGTTGCAATTTCCTTGCCTGCTTGTTACCTCCTTGCTGACCAAAGGAAAATGGCTCACATCTTTTTGTTGAGGGGCCTCAAGCTGACAGGCCACTCAGCTTGTTTCTGATGGCAAGAAGTTACCTAGATCTGCACTCATTAATCTAATGTTTCCATTTACCATAGCATCTACAAACTCTGGGAAACCTAGGCATTCCATTGCAGCCAGAAACTGCTTGTTCTTAGCTACAAGTGAAAGTACCATATTCCCCAGAGTTAACGCACCTGCCATTTTGAGCTCTGATATTTTCAACCTTACAATTTCCTTAGCATGATGCTCATGAGAACCAATATCAGTTGTGTCTCCTATCAATTTGTCTATTGGTGCTGCTCATGTCTTTAATGATCCAAATACTGTCTGACATTCAGCATTTGTATTCTCAAATGCCAAGGCGTCTATCAACACACATCTGGCTTTAGGGCTTGATATGGCCTTGTTTACAGCTGAAACCAATCTCAGTAAGAATTCTGTGAAGGTTTCTCTTATCTTAGTAAATGAGGTGGATTATTTTCCAGGTTCATCAACCATATTCCAAGCTCTTAAAACTGCCACTCGACATTGTTCAATAAAGACTTTGTCCTAGAAGGACATTTGTTCTCCTAGGTCAGCATAATGCCCTTCACCAGGCAATTGCTCTTTAGCAACATTATCCCCCTTGCTATCTTTTGGTTATCTGGTTTTGCGGCTTCCTTCCTTCACCACGATAACCATTTTAACTGCTAACCAGCTTCTAGCACAGCTGACACCCATCCTGCCAACCTTGGAGAATAATTCTATTTTGCATGGCCCAGTTACTTAATTTCGTTTAATGAATGGGGCATGCATTCCATAGGAAACAATGGGCTCCTTTTTTCTCTCAAGACAGGGTTTCTCTGTGTAGCCTTGACTATCCTGGACTCACTTTGTAGTCCTGGCAGGCCTCGAACTCACAGCAATCCGCCTGCCTCTGCCTCCCGAGTGCTGGGATTAAAGGCGTGCGCCACCACTGCCCGGCAATAATGGGCTCTTTAAAACACTTTAGATCTAACATTTCTATTGGATGCCATGTTATCTTGTTATAGTCATGATCAACATCATTAGCAGGTATGTGCTGCACAATTACTGGGGAAACTGGTGGTGACTTCGTAATCCCAAGCAACTCCTCTGGCAATGCACTTGGCTCAGAATTAGAAGTGTAGATATAGAAGCTTTTACACTAACAGGATACCATATGACTTTTTCAAAAAGTCTTTAGTGTTATAATTGCCTTCATTCTTTCCTCTATCCTGGTCTCTTATACCTCACCCTAGTTTAACCTTTCCTGTTATGTAATTATCTTTTAATCTTTTATACCCATGCATTCTATCTCCTCTCCCTTGAAAGTCGCTCCCCTATGGCTCCTTGTGAATTTCCTAAGGTCTATGAATATTCCAAATTTAAATTCACATAGTCAAAGCTAACATTTACAAATGAGATAAAGCATGACATTTGTCTTTCTGGGTCTGTAATACCTCACTCCATTAATTTCCCTGTGAATTTCTCAGATTCATTTTGCTTAATTAATATTCCATTGTGTAAATATAGCACATTTTCATTATCTCTTCCTCAGTTGTTAACATTGAGGGTGTTTCGATTTTTCTGGCTATTGTGAATAAAGCAACATTGAATGTATATTCTTCAGAATAGCATACCTGGATCATGTAGTACATGTTTCCTGGGTCATTTGTATTTCAACCCTACACAAAGAACTACAGGAAACTAAGGAATACTGAAAGTGGAAAAATAGTCTTTTCCCAGGGAAGAGCACACCTGTAGAGGAAATTTAATCCAACAACATGGCTACTCTGGCTAGGCTATAGACACATATTTAATCCCAGGAGACAGAGGCAAACAGATCACTCAGTTCAAGGCCAGCCTGGTATAGAGCAAGTTTCAGGTAAAGAAAAGTTTAGGTCCAGCTGTGATGGTACATAACTTTCTTTTTTTTTAACATTAATTTGTTTATTATGTATACAGTGTTTTAACCTGCCTGTTCCCTTGCACACCAGAAGAGGACACTAGATCTCATTCTAGATGGCTGTGAACCATCATGTGGTCACTGAGAATTGAACTCAGGGCCTCTGCAAGAGCAGACAGTGCTCTTAACCTCTGAAACATCTCCCCAGCCCCCAAGTGGTACATACTTTTAAACTCAGCACTCTGGAGACAGAGATTGCAGATCTCTGCTTTCTAGTCAGTTCTGTTCAGGCAGTTCAGTTGAGTCAGTGAGTTGAAGGTAGTGCAGTGGAGTTGAGTTCGTGACAATTCAGTTCGTTGAATTCAGAGACAGTTTTACCAAGAGAGTTTTACAGAGACAGGTTGCAGAAAGAACAAGCTAGATGCAGGTGAAGACAGAATAAGCCAGAGGACGAGAAGAAGCCTGGTCAGAACAGATTGACAGA
>OU015760.1:17153140-17174459 GCA_907169655.1 Acomys percivali
TGTGTGTGTGTGTGTGTGTGTGTGTGTGTGTGTGTGTGTGTGTGTGTTTAGCACTTGGAGTGGATTGTTCCAGGATCTTCTGGCTTTTTAAGTTTCGGTTGAGAAATCCTTTGATATTTTGATGGGTTTTTCCTCTTCTGTGGATTGCTGTTTTTCTTTTGCAGCTTTCAATACACTTTCTTTGCTCTGTGTGCTTAGTGTTTTCACTAGCATATGCTTTGGGTATCTTCTTTCCCTGCTCTTGTCCATTTGTTCTGTGCACTTGTTCTATTGGTAAGGGTGTGCCTTTACCTTACTTTGTGGACTTGTTCGATGATCTTGTTGAAGATCTCATCTATGCCATTGGCCTGGGCTGCTTCTCCCTCTATGCCTATAATTTGAAGGGTTGATCTTTTGATGGTGTCCTATACTTCCTATATTTTTCCTTTGTGTTTTTAAAAAAGGCTCATATTCTTTGCTTATTGTATATCATCCAAGTTTGTGGATAACATTAATGTTGGAGTGCTGATTTTTGTCAGAGACTATTTTGGGTATTCATGTTTGTGTATTTGTGATCAGACCTAAGTTAAGTCTTTGGTCTTGTTTCTTGGTATGGAGATCTTGTCTCTCCTCAATGGAAGCTTTCTTTCCTGGCAGGTGGTAGATGAGCTATAGGGGCGGGGGGGGGGGGGGGTTTAGGATTCAGTCTCTGGGAAACTTGATGTTGATCTTCAAATGGGAGATCAGAAGTAATTTTGGCTTAGCCACCACCATGTCCTCTTGACATTTGGCCCTTCTTGCCACAATGAGGATGGAGTAGATTCAGTGACAGTGCTCAGGGATGCTTCTAACCCTGCTACACAAATAGCTCCTCACTAAAAGAATTACTGAAGCCACGTCAGCCATAACCCATAGCTTCAGAAATTCTGCTTTGGAAGTAGATACATCCACATATGGACTCTGCCAATGTATAGATTTATTCCTATGCCTGTTAGGGATGTTAGTCAGTCTTCACTGTTAGGCCATACCCCAGGCTAAGGAGGAGTATTCCTTATTGTCACAACACTTTCCCTGGGGTGACTCTACTGTCTTCCTTAATGTGTCCCTGTGTTGAGCTCTAGATTTTGTTCTAGGGACCTAGGACAATGTTAGAAATATACTCAGTCCTGGGGAGTAGTCTAGTCCTGTAAGCCCAATATTCCAGAAGCTGGGGCACAAATATCTCAATTCCTGGGCTATAAAGTGAGTTCCAGCATAGCCTGGGATATGTAATTGGAACCTGGTTCAGTGAACAAAAACAAAAAGGAGGAAGATATCCACTGTGGCCCAGGAGAGGCTATGATCCTGACTACTTGGAAGTCGACAGAGGGAAATTTGCAAATTTGATGCCAGCCTGGGTGATTTAGTGAAACCCCATCTGAAAGTGACATAGACAACCTGAGTATGTATGTTAATTTTGATAGGCTGATTATTTCAGCAAAGTCTAGGACACATAAGTCAAAGTCCCACTCTGGCTCCGTGTGCAAGGACATTTCTGAAAGTGACTGTGTCAGGAGCTCTCTAGTCTAATCACTCACCAAGTGAATCCATTGGAAATCTCATATGGCATCAGTGATTATGTGGGAGGCAAGGATTTTTGAGGAATTAGCTCATTAGCTATGACCTTGAGGCTGTCTCTTGCTTTGGGCTCTTCCTGTGTTCCTTGTTTGCCTGCCCTTGTCCGAGATGAAGGGAGGAACAACAGCATGTATGGGAGAAAGCATCCATCAACTGAACACTCTGAAACTGTGAGCCCACAGTAAGCTTTCTTCCTTTATTTCTTTCAGGCATACCGTCGGCAATGAGGCAGTAACTACTAGCCCAGTGCATCTCAGTGATAGAGCCCTTGCCTTGCACGCAGGAGGACCCCAAGAACCAGACCGTACAACTTACTTCCAAAAAGGTAAGATTAGAGGGCAAAAAAATATATATGCTTTGATCTTCATAGGAGCAAGCATCTATCTACACTGAGCCTCAGGTTTGTTGGTAGATGAAGGCCACATGTGTTGTCAAGCAAATCCAGATTTGCCTGCATCACAGGATTGGGTTGTGTCACCTATGTACAGACAGGGGACGAAGCATGGGCTGTCCAGAAAATGAAATAAGATGGTTGTGACTTGTATGTGCATGGGCACATACAAAGAAATGTGTTCAAATAAACAAAGAAGACTCTGCTCAGTAATCCTAGGCAAAGGGAGGGTAGTGTGCTTCAGTGCAGAGGATGACTGACACATGATTCCTAAGGGCCAACAAACAGCAGTGTGCATTAGGTATATGCCTCACTGAATGGAATATTGATGGATTTCTTTTATTATATTTTCAGTTATGTTGAGTTATTTTGTGTGTGTATGCATGAGTGCGCACTGCACATGTGTGCATGCGTGCATGTGTGAGCACATTCAGTTGTGAATGTCGGCCGAAACTGTCAGGGAGTCCATTTGTTCTGTCCACCTGTGGGTCTTTAGGATTGAACTGAAGTCATCAGACTTGGCAGCAGGATTCTTATCACTGAGCCATATAGTCTGCCAGAGTGGTTGTTACACAGTAGTATTAGTAATAGTAGTAGTAGTAGTAGTAACAGTAACAACAACAATAATAATAACAACAACAACAACAACAATAATAATAACAACAACAACAACATACAGAGTGCTTAGCATGTGGAGCACCCCCAGTGCTGGGCAGATGCTTGCCATAATATAGCAATAGCTGTGCTTAAAGATCACCTGTCACAGAAAGAACAATTCTAATGGGGTTCAGCACAGTGACAGTAATACATAGGGAATGCCTGGTACAAATTAAAAAGACTCCTAATAGAGTGTTTGACATATCCTACAAAATGCTAAGAGCGCACTTGACATATAAAATGAAAATTGATGCTTAACTCTTAGAACTATAGTGCATTTTTATAAATAAATGCATAAGCATATATAGGTGTGTGTGTGGGTGTGTGTGTGTGTGTGTGTGTGTGTGTGTAACCAATATTTAATCTTTCAAAGTTGTGGCTATGTTCCTGAATTCTACCACATTCTTCTTCTCATCAAGGGCTTATTCAACTTTCTGTGGTTGAGAAAAGAAAGAGAAGGAAAAGAAATGCTAGTGAGTTCCCAGTACCTACTCATTGGTCTGTTTTTCCTCCTGTCCTTCAAAGCTTACAGGCTCTCCTTCTGCCCAGCCTCAGAGCCTCTGCTCCAGGAGACTTGTCTTTGAATTCCTTAGTCAGAGGAAGGTGTGGCCTGCACTTTGAGAGCTGGCCTGGGGTTTGGGAGCCCACAGCATCCCGAGTAGGGAAGGTCTCCAAATTACCCAGCATTGGAAAAACGGAAGCATGGCATGTTACTTCAACTTCACTGTTCCGCCCCCAAAGGACTAGAAGTGGCTGACTGGGTAGGATCCAATACCATATGAAAAAAGTGTACATTCTGGGCTTTGGGAGATGCATCAAAGGGCTACTTAACAAATTAGATCATCCTCATCATCTTCCTCAGGATCACTGATCTCTTCATATATCATTCAATTCTTTCTTTTTCGCAACTGGTTGCTCCAAATATTTACCAGCTAGCCTGAAATGGGGAGGGGTTAGTGCATTGCAGCCAGATAAAGTAGGCCTTCTTTGGTCAGAAAAGAACAAGGCTTGTCCCTCCCATGAGCTGTCTCCATTGTCTGGTTTTTACATCTGAGATGTCACCCATACAGCAGTACAGGCCAAAGGCCACTTGATGTTATACCATCCACTGTACTGTCTGGTCCACTTCCCCATCACCTGATATAGCTTTCCTATTTTATCCTTCATTAGAAGGAAGACCCCCGTGATCATTCACTTATATTGTCTGGATTTAGGAAGTGAACTTCAGAGTATGTAGAAGACTTGTCCAGTGTCACATGGCTTTCAGAGGGAGGACAAGTCAAATTATGATACTAGAGAGCCATTCTAACATCTGAAGCATTGCTGGATGAGCTCCTTCCCCAGAAAGGCCCATGCCACAATCCCAGAGCATGCCAGGGAAGCCAGAGTATTGTTTCCCCCATGGTTTCCTCTTATCCAATGTCACCCTATTATCTGTCCTCAAAATAATGTGCTTTCTCTTGGGTGTGCAGGTGTCTCTGAGCCTAGTATACCTGGAACTCATTTGGGGTTCTTTCCTTCCCACAGTGCCTCCTTCAGCATTTTTTAAACACTAAGGCTATCGGTAGCCTGAGTGAAGTCCAGGCTATCAGTAGCATTTCTGCATTGTCTTAGAGGTTAAGTATCTCCTCCTGTGTTTTCCTAAAGGTTATATTAGCATATATTAATTATATATGTTGTTACATTTCATTATGACATTCTATTACGTATATGTAATGTGTATTGATCATGTATATGCCTCATGGCCCTCTGCTGATTCACACTGATGCTCTTCCTCCCCACGACTAGATTCCCTTTTATTTCATGTTGGTAGATATTGGTGGGACCCAGTAAGTTTAATTAGGCTTACTGACATGTGCATTGGGCCTCAGTGGCCTTTTCCCCTGGCAACTGTTAACAACCTTCACATTCTCTGACAGGGGCAGAACCTGGAGAGCACCCACTTCCATGACAGAGTGCTGAAGGGCTCAGTCTTTTGCAGGGGTTTTTAAGGATTTTCATAATGTGGTAATGGCACTCGACAAAGTCACTTTTGTAACTAAATGAAAGGGAACCCAGCAACTTAAAGGGAAAGGAATGTCCTAAGATAAGCCATGGTCCTGGGACTACAGTGTTTGCCTTTATATTCCTAAGGCTGCTGTTTACACAAGCAGGGGAGATGTATCTAGGAGTGTGGAATAAAGACGATTTGGGGAAGAAAAGCACTGGAGAGATCCACAGGCTCCGTGAAAGGCGGGGATTCTGTGAAAGATAAGGCTTGATGTGTGAGCTTGCGGTGCACTGCGTGGACACTAAGAAAGAGTGCCTAGAATGACAGCAACAGTACTGCGCCATGACGGTGTGCAGACGAGCAGGGGATGGAGGAGAAAGAAGGGAGACATAGTCATCTGGGAATCAATGAATGTGGTGCCAGAGGCGCTATCACACAAGATGCTGGGGAGAAGACTTCATGTGCAATTAGACAAGGTGGCACAGGTACCAATTCTGCTGATATCAAGATGTGTCACTGGTCACTAATCATGACCACTTTCATTCCACTTCCTGATTCATGCATACACATGCATGTACAAACTAAAAGAACATTATTTCTCAGCTTAGAAACTCAATTTATTGCCTTTTATTTTATATGTATAATTTTATTTGTGTGTGTTTGTATGTGTGTGTGTGTGTGTGTGTGTGTGTGTGTGTGTTTGTGTCACATGTATGGGTGTGCCTGCCGAGGCAAAGTACTACGTCAGATCCTCTGGGACTGGAGTGTCAGGTAATAGTAAGCAGCTGAATTCTTGCTCATATAATTGCTTCTTTTCATTCAGTCCTTAACTGTGTCCTCACTGGCCACTGACTCTCAGCTCCCATAATTCTCTACACTAGACTGGAACCCACATCTGTGGAAATTCCCATTCCGTCAGCAGTTAGATGCCTCTGAGAGTTCCTCTGGGTTGGGGCCGAGGGGCAGATAGTTCCCAGGTATCCCTATGTCCTGAAGTTGGTAGCAGTGGGAGGAGTCTAGTGTGAAAGCCCTGCCATTTCCAGCCAGAAGAATGCATGGCCTAGTCATAGAGTGGAGGCTAGCTGGTGACTCCTGCTGGGGAGTGAGTGTCAGGCTAAGAGAATAAGTAGACTCTGGGGGAGAATGCCTGATAGGGCATCACCTGGATTTCAGAAATGAAAGAAGATATGAATGCATTGCATTGGTTTGAGCTATGGATTACAGAGCAAGTGAAAGTGTTCTTCAGGCCAATAATTTAGCACAGTTGTGCCAATCTTCACTATCATTACTCTAATTATTAAAATGCTGATTGAAGAAACGCAGGTCTGGTACTGTAAATCTGATCAAGAACCTATGGTTGCACAGGCCCCGTGGGAAAATCCTTACTGTGATTTTGCTAAATGAATGTAGTACAAACTGTCCCCTAAATTCTTATGTCTCTCCCCATAGGTAAATGAGCTCTCAGACAGAGTTTTGCTGTACAGTGACTAGTGGCTAATGCAGACACTACCAACTGGTTAGAGTGCAGAAAATCAGCGTCTATGGTTTGCTCAGCTAAACGTCAACCATTTATGTCACACATTTTCCTCCCAAGCTCAGACACCATTACAGAAGAGAGGCTAGAGACATTGTCAGAGGCAGAAGACACGGAGGTCCAGAGCAATATAGTATTCTCTGGACATGACAGGATTGTTACACTCATGAACACACAGTGGTTGTCTTTGCGTACATACGACCTGCACAAGATCAAGCCTATCAGCATTCTAGCATGGCATGAGGAGGAACTCATGTGCCACCGCCCATTGCAAATAGCTGTTCACAATGTATGGCTTTTTGGGAGGGAACGTCAGTTTTCTTTAAGGGAATAGCCCCTGGTAGGTCAACCATATTTAGTGGATAGTTTACATCCCATAGTATATAGATACCACAAATTGGGCTTGGTTGGTTGGTTTTGTTTGTTTTATTTTGTTTTTTAATTTAAAGAAAGTGTGAATTTGGGGAGTATGAGAAAAGAAAAACATATAGGAAAGATGTTTTATGTTCATTAGGTGAAAGTGGGATATGTGTGAGTATGATCAAAATACATTATATGAAACCCTCAAAGAATTAAGTAAAATACCATATTGAAAGCAAATAAAGGATGATGTTAAGGACTAGGAATAGATTGCATCGAACCTGGCAAATTGGAATTAGTGGAAACTACATCATATCCGGAGACAAATCTCTCATTTACATTTTCAAGACCTATTTCCAGTGATGTCAGCTATAAAAGAGAATTGAGGATAAGGCATTTGAACAAACAGCAATCTATAGGGAGTATTTCTGCACTTGATATAGGGTATTCTAGTTTAACACAGGACCTTGCAAATAAATAAAAACATCACACACTAAAATTAACCAGACCCCAAACCTATATAACTCAATTGACCTTGCATACAGTTAGAATTAGCATTTGAAATAACATGTGAAGCTTCATGTTAAGTTGTCCACTTTAACTATCAAATATATATTATATACTTATTCACCATCAAAAAGAAAACTATCCTCAACAGTGTGACAGGAAGTGAGGGAGGGACAAACATGGTACATTCCTACAGAAAGAGATGACACTCACCTTCTGGGGTTCTGTGTATGTCATGCCAAAAATCTCTACATCTACAGATCTACAGATAGTGACAAATCAAAAGTTTTTGTTTGTTAGTAAATATTCCAAAAGTTCAGCATCCTGCCTATTTAGGAAATGCTAGAGTTGAGGGTTACAGCCCACTCATGGAGGAAGAGCTGGTGGGGTGTGGCTCTCTTTCACTTTACTAATGGCATTGGCATTAGCTCTAGTGTCAGCTTAGAAGTTCTCCTTAGGATTGGTTATGAAGTGTCATCTAATCCTCATCACTGCCTCATCCTATCCCAGGACGTTCCTTTTACCTCATAATATTAAACTGATTTCAGGAAATTTTGAACTGTCTAAACCTTCAGGTATGGCACAATGTAAAAGCTTACTTGACACGTGAAATGATTTGAATATTCAGGCATTATCAGTGTGAGGGGGGATAAGTGATTTGATGCAGTGCTTTTGGAGGCTACCAAGTGTGATGATTCTCCCTCACACGCAAAAAATTGTACAAACATTTCAAGTCTGGAGTTTAGATCAAAAAAAAAAAAGTGCTTGCAGGAGCTTGTGTGATCTGGCCTGCTTTCCTGGGGAGTCACAGGTCTCTAGGACACAGGACACTGAATCTCTTTGAAGTTTTGTGTTAGAGCAAAAGAGCAAGTAAACATATTCCAGGTCCTCTATCCTGAGCACACAAGGTACTCAAAGCACAGGCTCTGGACTCTCACCCTGACAAGGAGATGAGCTATCCCCTGCTGCCCACCTCTCCCTGTCTCTCCTCCCTCCCCCCTTCTTTCCTTCCTTTCCCTCCTCCCCTTTTCTCTCCCTCTCCCTTTCCCCCACACCCCGCCCCGCTCCGTGTTGCAGGGCATCTGTGACAGTGTCTGCGTGTGTGTGTGTGTGTGTGTGTGTGTGTGTAAGGTGAAGTGTGTCTGCCTGTACTTAGGATGTGATTCAGGACAGTATGCATTCTAACTGAAGGTGTTAAACATTTCCCATTTACATATTATCCAAAATAATGTACGTTCTTTGTAATGTTTTAGAGTTTTATATGACAGGGTCTTCCACATAGTCCTCTCAATAAACTCTTTTTCCACACAGCCCTGACCTGGAGAAGAAAAGAGCTGCCTGTGACCTTACCAGGCATCTTGACTGAAAAAATGGTCCTTCACAACCCCTCTCTGACCACTCACCTTCTCTGTCATGAATTTCAATACATTTGACCATGTCCTGTGCCTTGTGACGCATGAAAACTGGCTGGCTGACTGTGACCCCTAACAGGAAGCAAAGCGCTTGTTGTTTAACAGACAGCACAGAAGGGGAAATGCAGCTAAGATCTGGGGTGCAGAACAGACCTTCAGGCCCACAAGAACAAGAGCCTGTATGAAGGAAAGGTACAGGCTGTAGGCCTGACCCCTATTTTTTGCATATTTCTTTATTTACTAAATATTCTTTCATTTTTCAAATTGAGGGGATTGTAGGCCTGACCCCTATTGCCTGTGGCCTATGTGCTCAGCTGTGCACAGGCTGGAAAAGAGCAGCATGCTCAGCAAGCACCTTGACATTTGTCCATGAAGAAAAGTATCATGTGGGAGAGGCACCTGCCACATGCTGAAGAAGACGTGGCATAGAAAGCAACTAAAAGACACCCAGAGTCGTCTGAACCCAAAACTTCTTGTTACCTAGGCCCGTCATTCTGGTGTAGTTTCTCTTCATATACATGTAGACACTTTTCTGCCATTTGGTCAGCTTTCCCTACTCTTCCTCAGAAAAGTATATAGAAATATCCTGGAAGGCCTAGAAAAGAAGGAAATGTAAATTCTGGCAACTGCTCTGCTGGACATGTTTGCCATTCATCCCAGAATACCCTCTGTGTTGGAGGACCTCCGTGGTCGGCCTAGAAGATCAAGATAACTGATCCTGGGGAATGTGAGGGTCAAGTGAGAGATGTGAGTAAGTCTTTTCCCAAGCACACTGGAAATGCTCAGTGCTGCTTAATTGTTCTCCTTCCCACTTACAAAGGGCTGAAAGTCACCAGATGCATTTAGGACTAAGTCACCAATCTGAGGTCTTCAGGGATGCTGTAGAAAGACACACTGAGCCTTTGTGTGTGGAGAGAAATCCTGAGACTTATGGAGGCCCGGTAGAGACTGTGGTCTTTTCCCCAAGTGCCCCTAGTTTCCAGCCTCTGAGAAATCTTCCTACCATGGCCCTTTCTCGCTCAGCTGCTTCTGCCCATCCCTGCCTGGCCACCTCACCTTGCATGTCTTCTTTGGTCCACAAATCTTTCCCACAGGGATCTTTACAAAGGCACTCTTTGTTTTGATGCAACAGGGTTTCTTGCGCTTTTTAGAAGACACTATCTTATTTTCTTCAGGCACAAAACAAAATGTCCTGTGAAGGAAGGAGTTGTGGCTGCACAGTAGCACTCAGGATCTGAAATTTCCTGGTGCTCCTTCTCATCCTGAGAGCATCTATCCCTGCTTAGGGCTTTGGGAGAATTACTGGTCAGAAATCAGTTAGATTCTGCGAGCATGTATGAAGTTAGCTGGGTCAAGTCTCTGTCCTGATTAGTTGTCTTGGAGTTTTCATTGCAATTAAGAGAAAAGAGAATGATATTGAATTGGGCAAGTGCAGACACATGTTCTCACCCATGCAAAGAAAGTGAAAAATGATTTCATAGAAGATAAGGATGAAACAGTTGTCACTGAAAGATGGGTGGTGGGAGGTCCAGCGGAGGAAGGTACACCAAGCACCAAATACAGGTGGAGAAGAATAGCTGCTGATGTTTCGCAGTACACTGTAGTGACTGCAGTTTATAGCTACATGTGGTGAATTTGGAAGGGAGGGAAAGATAAGCCAGAGTTCCATTCCTACGCCTGTAATACAATATAGAAGGCTGAGGTAAAAGGCTCCTATGCTCAGTGCCTGCCAGAGGGAGCTACAAAATGAGATCAAAGCCAGTCTGGGCAATATATAATTACATCCTGTTTCAAAGATGTAATCAGGGTCTAGATTGTGCCTTAAGGATTCTTACCTTCTCCGTGAGAGGCCCTTGCATCAATGCCCCAGTTCTGCCAGAAATTAATAGAAAAGACAGGTCATAAAGCTTCACTCGCATGGAAATGAAGAATGCATAAGGACAAAGAAATAGGAACTAGCCATATTGATAAGCCTTGACCTTAGACAAAGAATGCCGAGAGTGAGAGAAATCGTCTCCCCCAGGGGAGAGCACACCAACTGATTATTCAATACCAAGTGTTGAGACATACACACAATTAACATTATGCGACTGGAAAGTTTGTAGTTATGTATTATGTATTTAGGAGAGAGATGAAAATGAAAAACAAAGGCCATGAATTTGAAAGAGACCACGGGAATATATGAGAGGGCTTGGAGGGAGGGAAGGGAAGACTGAAATTAAGTAATTATACTCTCAGAAAAGACTATAAAAAATAATTAAAAATCAGTGCAGAAGTTAATTAAAAAGAAAACAATACAAAGAATCAGTGAATCTGTGAGCTGGTTCTTTGAGAAGGTGAACAAGATCAACAGACTGAACCATGGTAGTGCAGAACTTGTTCAAATTGAGTCCCATCCCATGAGAGGGAGACCGTGCCTAACATCTGTCTGGATATTCAGGAACCAGAGGCTGGGTAGCCCAGAGACCTAGAATAGAACCAAACACAACTGGCACAAAAAAAATTGATTCCTAATGATATTGTGCTATACTCGTACATCAATGCCTAGCATAAGCATCACCAGAGAGGATTCATCCAGCAACTGATGGGAACATATGCAGAGACCCACAGCCAAACATTAGGCAGAACTCAGGAAACCCCACAGAAAAGAGGAAGGAAGTATTGTGGGAGTCAGAAGTGTCAAGGACACCATAAGAATACAGCCCACAGAATCAACTAAGCAGGGCCCATAGGGGACTCACAGAGACTGAACCTACAGTCTGACCTAGGCCCCCTGCATATATGTTATGGTTGAGTAGCTTGGTCTTCTTGTGGGACTCCTAACAGTGGGAGCGGGGGCTGTCTCTGACCCTTTTCCCTGCTTTTGGGATGCTTTTTCTCCTATTGGTTTGCTTCATCCAACCTTGATATGAGGGTTCGAGCCTAGTCTTATTGTAACTTGTTTTGCCATGTTCCATTGATAGCCCTGGGAGGCCTGCTCCTTTCTTACGGGAAGTGGAGAAGTGGATCTCAGGGAAAGGGAAGCTGTGGAGACAGAGTGGGACTGGGAAGCATAGAGGGAAGGAAAATTATGGACAGAATGTACTGTATGAGAGAAGAAATTTTTTTTATTGATTTGGTTAGTTTGGGCCCAACTAACCAAAAGAAAATGGTGACCCAAACTAACAGAATCAGAAATTAATAGGAAAAATATTATAGCAGACACCAAGGACATTCAGAGTATTATAAAATGGTATTTTTGAAAACCTGTACTCTGGATACTACTTAGAGCGCAATATTGAAAAGGAATAAGCTAGTGGACGTTCCTGTCTCATTCTTGACTTCAATGGGATTGCTTCAAGACTTTATGCATTTAGGATGATCTTGGCTGTGGGATTCTGATATATAACTTTTCTTCTACCTAAGTATGTCCTGTATCTAGCTCTACATTCTATAGGACTATTATCAGGAAAGCGTGTTGGGTTTTGTCCAAACCTTTTCTTTTTGTGATTTTTGGTTTTGTTTGTCGTTAGGTCCATTTCTGTGACTTACTACATTTATTGACTTCTGTATATTGAACCATCCCTGCAATTCAGAGATAAAACCAACTTGGTCATGGTAGATTATCTGTATATCTGTATTCTGTTTGCAAGTATTCTATTGAGCATTTTTAGCCCATTTTTATCAAAGATTTTGGCCTGGAGTTTTCTGTCTTTGTTGTGTCTTTACCTGGTTTTGGTATTAGAGTAATAGTAGCTTCATAAAGGAGTTTGGAAGTGTTCCTTTTGTTTCCTCTTTTTAAAAACAACTTACAAAAGGTTGCTGTAGTGCTTCTTTGAAAGTCTGGTATAATTCTGCTGTGAATTCATTAGGCTCTGGACTTTTTTTTTTTAAGCTGGAAGGCTTTTTAGTATTCTTCCTATTTCATTTGTATGGGTCTATTTAGCGTGTTAACTTCTTCTTGCTTTAATTTTTGTGGTTTTGCTGAAGCTAGAAATTCGTCCATTTCTTTTAGGCTTTCCAGCTTAATGAAGTACATGTCTTTTAACTATCACATTATAATATTTTTAATTTCCATGTTGTCTGCTAGAATGTTTCCCTGTTCATTTCTTTTTTTTTTTAAGATTTATTTTATTATTATGTATACCGTGTTCTGCCTGCATGTACACCTGCAGGCCAGAAGAGGGCATCAGATCACATTATAGATGGCTGTGAGCCACCATGTGGTTGCTGGGAATTGAACTCAGGACCTCTGGAAGAACAGACAGTGCTCTTAACCTCTGAGCCATCTCTCCAGCCCCCCCTGTTCATTTCTTATTCTCTATATTTGGGTCCTCTCTGTTTCTTTTGGCTAGTTGGGCCATGGATTTGTCTTATTTCTCTCTCAAAGAACTACCTTAGATTCAATGATTCTTTGTATTGTTTTTTGTTTCTATTTTGTTGATTTTTGCTCTGACTTTTTTAAAGATTGATTTATTTATTTACCTATTTATTTATTATGTGTACTGTATTCTGCCTACATATGTGCCTGCAGGCCAGAAGAGAATACCAGATCTCATTATAGGTAGTTGTGAGTCACCATGTGGTTGCTGGGAATTGAATTCAGGACCTCTGGAAGAGCAGCCAGTGCTCTTAACCTCTGAGCCATCTCTCCAGCACGTTTGCTCTAATTTTTATTAATTTTTGATACCAATGAGTCTGTATTTTATTATTTTTTTCCAACTTTTTGAGTTACATAATTTAGCCATTTATTTATGCTTTTTCTGATTTTTAAAAATATTTTTTATTTTACATATCCATTTATATTATTACACATATATAAAATAAGCTGCATACAACAAGAAGAACCATGAAACAATCAAGAATTATATAAATGTTACATTCATAGTGTTTTGGCTATTTGTATTTGGCAACCTTGAAGAAAACATCTTTCCTATCTTGGTGACTCTAAAATTCTGAATGTAAATCAATATCTATCATATCTGATCATTATCAACTTAAAACATCTATCTAGGCCTAAAAACATAGAACTGTATATTTCCCTTGCATGAGTGCTTACAATGTGTTCCAGATGTTTTGTTGTATTGTGTTTTCATTTTCATGGTTCCAGGAAAATTTTATTTCTTATTTCCTTTTAATTTCTACTTTTACTTATTCTTCATCCAGTAATGGGTTGTTTACTTTCTTTCTCTTGTAGCATTAACTATAGAGGTAATTATATATTGGATGCATTTCACAACTTTTAAAAAGATTTATCTTTTAATTTTTAATTATGTGTATGTGTGTCTGCCTGTATGTGGGTACGCATGAGAGCAGGTGCCCTGAGAGGCCAGTAGACTTTGGATTGCATGGAGTTAGAGTTACCATCAGTTGTGAGCCACCCAATGGATGCCATGGGAACTGCAGTTTGGTTCTCTGGAGCATCATGCCACTCTTAACCACCGAGCCATCTCTCCAGCCCCACATGGGTTCATTATAAACTATTTTCATACAATATATTTTGTTACTCGTTTCCTCCCCACATTCCTACTACAATTAACTTCTCTCTCTCTCTCTCTCTCTCTCTCTCTCTCTCTCTCTCTCTCTCTCTCTCTCTCTCTCTCTCTGTATCCACCTGTCTGTCTGTTTCTGTGCATCTATGTGTGTCTCCTTTTAAAAAAAAAAACCCACCAGGCACGGTGGCACACACCTTTAATCCCAGCACTCGGGAGGCAGAGGCAGGCGGATCGATGTGAGTTGAAGGCCAGCCTGGTCTACAAAGTGAGTCCAGGACATCCAAGGCTACACAGAGAAGCCCTGTCTCAAAACAAACATGCCTGGAGGGCAGGTGGATCACATTGTGTTTGAGGCCAGCCTGGTACAGACAGTTCAGGACAGCCAGGACTACACAGAGAAACCCTGTCTCAAAAAACAAAACAAAACAAAACAACATTTTTTTAAACCCACAGGAACACAAACATAAAAACTAAAACAAGCAATAAAAAGGCCAATAAGACAAAAATGCCAAAACAAAATGAAACACTCCTCAAAAGAAAAACCCCATAGAATTCATTTTGTGTTGGCCAACTACTTACTTCAAGCTTGGGGCCTACCCTGCAGTGTGGTTGATATGCCCAGTGACACTCCTTTGGTTTGGGTTAGGACCTCACATCCACTTCATCTTCTCCAGTTCTGGGAGGCCATCTAACTTGAACCTATACACAGGTTTGTGCAGGCTTTTACAGTCTATGAGTTCACATGGGTATCAATCCTGTTGTGTCTGGAAGGCACTATTTCCTTGGACTCACTCATCACCTCTATCTCTTCAATTTGTCCACCTCCTCCTCTGCATAGATCCATGAGCTTTGAGAGGAAGGCCCGAGAGAACATGCTACTTAGAATCGAGTGCTCCAAAGTCTCTTGTTCGCTACACATTTTCAAATTGTGGCTCTTGAAGTTCATTCACATCTACTGTAAGAAGAAGTATCTCTGAAGAGGGCTGAGTGAGGCACTGACCTATAGGCATAGCAGCATGTCATTAGGAGTCATCATATTGCTATGTTCCTTTAGCAGAGTAATAGTATTAGGTTTCCCCCTAGGTCCATGACCTATGTAGTCTCAGGTACTTGGCTACTTTAGCAGTGTCAGGTATGGATGCTATCTCATGGTGTGGGCCCTAAATCTAATTGTAAAAAGTGACTAGCTACTTCCATAACATCTGTGCCCTTATTGCACCGGTATATCTTGTATGCAGTTGTTGTTTTAGGGCACATGGTTTGTATGTAGCTGGGTGCTAATTGGTAGTTACCTTTTTCCTCCAGTAGCATACAGAAAACCTTCCACCAATGTGAATGCTTGTCAGTAGGAGTGAAGAAGCTTCTAGTTAGGCAGCAATTCAATTTCTCTATCATAAGTAAGTGCCGTCTTTATTAGTAGAGTCTTACCATCGTATTGTAGAGAGTAACCAACAACTTTGGCAATAACGGTTTCATGGGACTCCATTGACCAAAGATTCAACAAGACAAAACCTTTCTAGCACTGGTAATTTTGCTTGGTAGCAAAGGGTATGTAGTTGGGGCACCATCTCCCCTATGATATGATGACTCTATTTAGTCATATGGATGGATGGATAGATGGATGGATGGATGGATGGATGGATGGAAATAAATATATGTATATATACATATATCAAAGACTTTATAAGCTCATGCCCTGAGTAACCTACATCTTCTAACCAGGTAGGGACCTCCAAATAATCCGTTGAATTGTGACCTCATAATTAATATATTGATAAAGTTAATACTTTCATAATCCAGCCATCTCAGCAGCGCCACAGGCTAGGTACAGAGCCTTCAAAGCATGTGTCTTTAAAGGACAGTCCAGATCTACACCATAACAAGTACATATTTACATCTAGCTGTCTCTTCTCTCTCTCTCTCCTTTCTAACCTTTATGAGACTCACATCATGATATGCTTCTAACATGATGATCTGCCTCCTCTCAGGCTCAAAGGAACAGGGCCAAGGAACCACAGATTGAAACCTCAACAACCATAAACCAGAATCTTTTCTCAACTTAAGTTTTCTTGGGTATTTTTTCACAGTGGTAGTGGGATGCTGGCTCTAAAATGGATGTCAAAGCCTACTTAAACCTTTCCTGTAGGACTTGGGGAGTTGAGTTATTCTGTGGACACACATGGGGACCATGCATGAACAGCTCAACATTTTCTGTGTCCTAAAGCAAGCTAACCTAATCTCTGTCTTTGTCTGTCTGTCTGTCTGTCTGTCTCTGTCTCTCTCTCTGTCTCTCTTTCTGTCTCTCTGTCTCTGTGTGTGTGTGTGTCCCTCCCCGCCCCCTCTCTCCCTCTTGCCTTTTTTAAAGACACATCCTCACGATATAGCTCTGGCTGACCTGGAACTCAGTATATAGACTAGGCAGCCCTTGAACTAGAAAGCAACTCAGATAAGATTACAAGGGAGTTAAGACTCAAAATTTGTCTTAGTATTTAATTTCTTATAGTTTCAGAAGGTTAAAGTCCATCAGGGTGGAGTAAAGGAACACATGAGAGATCACATCTTAATCTATAGCAACAAGGGAGAGAGAGGGAGAGAGTGGAAGGGAGCGGGGAGAGAGAGACTGGAAATGGCAGAAGGTTTTAGACACCTCAAAGCTCATCTCCATAACACATCTCCTCCAAGACAACAATACCTCCTAATGTCGTAATTGTCCCAAACAGTTCCACTAACTAGGGAACTGAATATTCAAACATATGATATTCTGGGGGCCATTCTTATTCAAACCTTTACATTACACCGCATCACACTGCATGGCATCTATAGGCTTTTGGCTATATCATGATGCAAAAATGCATTTAGTTGAACTTGGAAAGTCACCATAGTCATTCACAGTCTCAGTACTATTTAAAAGTCTGGGTGGGGCCCTGCTCTGAGGGCACCATCCTTTTGTTCCTCTTCAGAGCAGGCTTCTCGTTACTCTTTCTCATCTTTTTCAGCATAAGCCGTAGCCCCAACGTTATATTTCCTGGTGTTCCTTTTCACTGAAAACTGTACATTTTATATTTCTTTCTGCTTTGCTTTTTCTCTTTCATTGTAGACTTGCATAAGACTGATTGCTAACCATGTGACAGAGACAATATTAGGCTGCCTTGAAATTGTCTCTACCGGGTATATTCCAAGGAGTGGAATAGCTAGGTCTTGAGGAAGCCCTATTCCCAGTTTTCTGAGATAGCACCAGATAGATTTCCAAAGTGGCTGTACTAGTTTGCATTCCCACCAGCAATGAAGGAGTGTTCCTCTCTCCCCACATCCTCTCCAGCATGTGGTGTCCCTTGAGTTTTTGATCTTAGCCATTCTGATGGGTGTAAGATGGAATCTCAGAGTTGTTTTGATTTGCATTTCCCTGATGACTAAGGAGGTTGAGCATTTCTTTAAGTGTTTCTCAGCCATTTGATATTCTTCTGTTGAGAATTCTCTGTTTAGTTCCAAGCCCCATTTCTCAATTGGGTTATTTGGTTTGGTGGTGTTTAATTTCTTGAGTCCTTTATATATTTTGGATATTAGACCTTTGTCAGATGTAGGGTTGGTGAAGATCTTTTCCCAGTCTGTAGGCTGTCGCTTTGTTCTCTTGACAGTGTCTCTAGCCTTACAGAAGCTTCTCAGCCTCATGAGGTCCCATTTATTAATTGTTGATATTAAGGCCTGGGCTGTTGGTGTTCTGTTTAGGAAGTTGTCTCCTGTGCCAATATACCCAGAAGATGCACCAGCACACAACAAGAAAATTTGCTCAACCATGTTCATAGCAGCCTTATTCATAATAGCCAGATCATGGAAACAGCCTAAATGTCCCTCAGTAGAAGAATGGATAAAGAAACTGTGGTACATATACACTATGGAATACTACTCAGCTATTAAAAACAAGGAATTCCCGAAATTTGTGGACAAATGGATTGAGCTAGAGATGATCATAATGAGTGAGTTAACCCAGAAGCAGAAAGACTCAAATGGTATATACTCACTTATATCTGCATACTAGCCCAATGGGCATGTCCCACGAAAGCCTTCCCTTTTCAGGAAACTGGGACAGAGGGGAGGACATCCTATTGGGACTCTAGATGAGAGAACAATGGGAGAACAGCAATGTAGAAGGATCCAGTGGGTCCTAGAAACCTACAAGTAGGACATTATGATAGGCAGATTTGGGTCAAGGAGTCCCGCTCAAACTAAGGCACTAGCCAAGGACAATACAGGCGGTAAAATTTAAACCCCTACCCTGATCTAGCCCATGGACAGGACAGTCTCCACACTTGAGTGGAGAGAGGGATTTGACTTTCTCATGTACTCTGGTGCCTCACATTTGACTATGTCCCCTGGAGGGGGAGACCTAGTGTCACTCAGAGGAAGGACAGCAGGTCACCGAGAAGAGACTTGATACCCTATGAGCATATACAGAGGGAAGTAATCCCTCTGAGGAACAGTCATAGGGGAGGGGAATAAGGGGAAAATGGGAGGGAGGGGAGAATGGGAGGATACAAGGGATGGGATAAACATAGAGATGTAACAAGAATAAATTAATAAAAAATAAAATAAAAATAAAAAAAGAGGTTAAATAGCTACTAGAATAATAGAGAAACATTATAATATTAGTACTTCAAATGTAGTTTTGATGTTATGAAAAATATTAAGATATTATTTTTACTTTATGCAAAGATTTTCAAACCTAACTTCAATCTCAAGGCACTATCAAAATGACAGTTAATATGTTATGAGTAATTATAAATCACTGAAATAAAGGTTTTGGTTAATAGAAGAAAAAAAAAGAAATTGTCTCTACCAAAGAAATTAGTCCATTACTTTTCAATCTGCCCTCAGGCAAATTCTTAGAACAAAGAGAAGAAGCCAACATAGCACAAAATGCTCTCTAGCCGAGTTACTAGTGTTGTGAATTTTGCAATTTTGGCTTCTTTAAAAAATGAAATATTATAATAATGTGTTATCATTTTAATCCCAGGTGTAGAGGATACGGGGGGCTGATTCAGACTGTCCACAGTACCTGACTATAATTTGCCTCATGCTCTAGCTGAGGTGTGGTTTAGCCAGCTGCAGATAGTTTCTGAGAGTGTGTGAAGCGGGCGTATAAATGCTAGAGCCCCAATAGGCAGGTTATGTGGTTGTTGGTCATTGGGGAATGGGGTTGTGGTTTGTGAGTAGTTGTGTTCAAAGAAGAAACAAGAAGAAAGAAATTAGATCAAGGAGCTCTATCTCTCTTCCCCTCTATCCTTCCTTCTCTCCTATCTAGTGATAGGGGGTGAAACCACAGACATAAAGAGTGGGGAAAAGAAGAACCCACAAAGTAGCAAAGACCGGAAATAGTTCTCCTCAAAAGCCACTTAACCTGAGCCTCCATAGTCCACATTGCTTTCAGAACTTCTGCATTCCAAGATTCTACCAGGATCACTCTTAAGGTTCACTATAGCAGTCAACTGCTACTTTCCTAGTCAAAGTCCCAAAGTCATCTATATCTCTCAAAAAACAACAAACAAAAGCAAAAGCAAACAAACAAAAACAGCATAGTCATGCCTGTCACAGCGATAGCCCATTCCTTGGTACTAAATTCTTCTGTATTAATTCCTTTTCTGTTGCTTTGATAAACCATCATAACCAAGACAACTTATTAAAAAAAAAAAAGGGTTTAGTTTGGGTTACAGTTTCAGAGGGTTAAAGTCCATGACGGTGGAGTGAAGGAACAGCTGAGAGCTCACATCACAATTCACAACTATAAGGTACAGAGAGAGCACTAGAAATCACATAAATCTCTTGAAACCTTAAAGTCTGGCCTCAAGTGACACACCTCCTCCACAAGGCCACAGCTACTAATGCTTCCCAAACACTTCCACTGACTGGGACCAAGTAGTCCAACATACGAGCCTATGAGGATCATTCTCATTCAATCCACTGCAGCAACCGTCAGTAATCTGGACGGTGAAATGGCTTGAAGTGTTGTTCAACAGAAGGTGGGGATGAAGGGAGAGAAAAGGAAAAGAGAGAATGAAGAGGATAGGTAGAAAGAATCAATAGACTTTAAGGGCCCACAAACCTTATATTCTGACATGATTTTTCTTCACAGGTAGTTGTGTTAGTAGTTTAAAAAAATACTTTCTGCTGCAAGGCATGGTGGCACATGCCTTTACTCAAGCGGATCGCTGTGAGTTCAAGGCCAGCCTGGTCTACAAAGTGAGTCCAGGACAGCCAAGGCTACACAGAGGAACCTTGTCTCAGAAAAAAAGCTTTCATTGTGATATTTTAATATATGCAAACAATGTGTTTTTATTATAATTACCCCACCTTATCCTGTCTTGTTCCCTGCTCCAGCCTCTGCTTTCTCCTTTACTCTTCCCAGATTATACCTTCTTTTTTCATTTCCTTTCATTTTGTCAGGCCATGAATTTTATTAGGGTTACCTCGAGGAGCATGGGTAGAGAGGTTATTTCACAGACAAATGAGTACCTTACCATCCCCCTAAAATAAATGCCACTCCATTCCTCAGAGAGTACTAACCACCTGTGGGTCGTTAGGGATGGCTGGGGCCTCCTGACCCATGATTATTTACATGACTATATTAAAATGCATGTGATATCCCATAGGTAATAAAAATATGGTATTTTGTTAACAAATTAATAATGTTTGGGGGAGAGTGTAGCTCATTGATAGATCAGGTTCCTGGCAAGCATGAGACCCTGAGTTTGGTCTCCAGAACACCAAACTGTAATAAAATATCCCTATTAAATACATATGTAATGAAAACATTAAAAATAATGTCAGAATATTGGATTTGTTGCTCACTGGTAGAACATTTATTTACCATGGGCAAGACCCTTGAACAGATCCCTAGAACTAAAAAAATAATATCAACGTCAAATATAGAATGAACATCTACATAGAAAATTTGATAGAATTTGGTTTTTTTTTCTTTTGGTTTTTCGAGACAGGGTTTCTCTGTGTAGCCTTGGCTGTCCTGGACTCACTTTGTAGACCAGGCTGGCCTCCAACTCACAGTGATCCACCTGCCTCTGCCTCCCAAGTGCTGGGATTAAAGGTGTGCGCCACCACACCCGACTAGAATTCATTTTTTAAAAAAACTCCCCAGATACTGGCTCTTCATTTCTTTAGACACAGGATTCACGTAGAAATCAATACTGGGAGATAGAGAGGTGGCTCAGAGGTTAAGAACACTTGTCTGTTCTTCCAAAGATATGAGTCCAGCAACCGCATGGTGGCGCACAACCATCTGTAATGAGATCCGGTGCTCTCTTCTGGCCTGCAGGCACACATGTGGGCAGAATACTGTATAATAAATAAATAAATAAATAAATAAATAAATAAATAAATAAATAAATA
>OU015760.1:17189098-17230334 GCA_907169655.1 Acomys percivali
CTCTCTCTCTCTCTCTCTCTCTCTCTCTCTCTCTCTCTCTCTCTCTCCCCTTCTCCCTCTCTCTCTGTCTCTCTGTGTATGTGAAAGAGAGAAAGAGACACAGAGAGAGAAACAGACAGACAAGGACAGAGAGACTCACAGAGAATTGTGCTCTGATTTAGTGGCTTTTCAGTTTGAAAATTCATATCTTTTTCTTGCATACATGTATGTGCACCACATGTGTGTCTGATGCCTGCTAAGGTCAGAAGAGTGTGTCTGATGTCCCAGAAGCAATACAGATGATTGTGAGGACACCCAGCATGTGAGTGCTGGAAATAGACACAGGTCCTTCTGTAAGAGCAACGAGTTCTCATAATGACTGAGCCAACTCCTCAGCCCTCAAAGATTTGTGTCTTACATTCAGAAAATTCTAGATTATTTCTTCAGGTAATGCCTTTTCTCCAGTTTCATTTTTTTTATACTTTATATCTGAAAAGTCCATTATATGAATATTAAGATTTCAGGGATCTATTGTCCATTCCCTTTGGGTTCCTTTCTCTTTTGTTCTTTGTTTCTTAGTTCTTTTGTGCTATGCTGAGATAATAAGTACAGAACATTTCTTTATCTGTATGGGTGTTTTGTGTGCATTTATGGTCTATGCACAGAGAGGCCAGAAGAGGGCATCAAATCTCCTGCAACTGGAGTTACAGACCATTTTGGGCTGCCCTGTGGGTCCTGGGACTTGAACCCACGCCCTCAGCAAGAGTAGCCAGTAATCTTAACTACTGAGCCATCTATCTCTCCAGACCCTGAACATATTTTTAATACCCAGTTGGCTAGGTATGTAATACCAATATGATGCCTTCATTGATATGCAATAACTTTGTTATATACTATAAACGATTATTTTCTTTTTGAAAAGTTCATGTAGCCGAGATTAGCCTCGAACTCACTATGGAGCTGAGAAATAACTGATCTTTCCACCTCCATTTCTCACTGTATGGGGTGTTTAGGTTCAACCTTAGACCTGTGCATGCCCAGCACACCTGCTTCCCAACTGAATTAAAGCTTCAGAGCAGTTCCTATTGATCTTCCCATGTTTCTTCCCTTCCCACCAAATCTGCCTTTTTTTTTTTCAAATCTGCCTTTTTAAACAGTAGTTTATTGTGTGTTTTGGTATGATAATGGCACTTTTATTTTCAGATCTTAAACTATATCTGATTAATTGTTTGTAGCCTTTGTGTTAGGTCAAGAAGTGCTTACACTAAATTATTATATTTTACTACCTTTCTGGCTATATTTTGTTTTGTTTTATGAGACTTGGTCTCAGTAAGTAACCTAGGCTAGCCACATAGACTAACAATTTTGTCTCCTCAGGATTGAGACTACAAATATGTATGACCATACCCAGGCTCCATCTGCTTTTTAGTGTACCTTTCACAGTTAAACTTCTAATTTTTCTTAAGATTATTATTTGTGTGCTGTCAGGTAAGGATTTCATTTTTGTAGATGGACAGGCACTTATCAAACAATCATTTATCATGAAATACATCTTTGGCCACTATTTGGAAATGCAAGCTGAAGTTTCATATGCAGAATACTTTGTTTCTTAACTTTCTATTCTGTTTTTGCTAGCTGGTCTGTTTCTATGTGTATTTGGGTTTTGTTTTACTTTTTAGTTCGTTTTTTTTTTATTTGGGTTTTTTGTTATTGGTGGTGCTGGTGGTGGTGGTGGTGGTGGTGGTGGTGGTGGTGGTGGTGGTGGTGGTGGTAGTCGTGGGTTGGATTGGGTTGGTGTGGGTTTGGGTTTGTTTTTTGAAACAGGATTTCTCTGTGTAGCCTTGGCTTATCCTGGACTCACTTTGTAGACCAGGCTGGCCTGAAACTCATAATGATCTGCCTGCCTCTACCTCCCTGAGATGTATTCAGTTTTTATTGTGGCTATAATAAATTGTCACATATTCAGTGGCCTAAAGAATCACAGATTTGGGCTGGAGAGATGGCTCAGCCATTAAAGGCTAGTGTTACAACCAAAATATAAGAATCACAGATTTGCACTTGGGAGGCAGAGTGTCTTTGAGGGGCCCTGATTTCATTTAACACACCACTCTGGCCCCTTGCCTAAGATTGTAAGCTACACGTCAGTATTATACCATATTATTTTTATTTTCAAAAACCCCTGGGCTGTAAGCTAGAGGCATAGGTTGCTTGGTAGAGTGCTTGCCCAGCATGCACAGACTCTGAACCTGACCTCCAGCATTGAATAAGGAAAGACTTGGCTGTTCTTTGCTCTGAGTGCGTGGTTCTGGGGCTTCAACCAAAGCAGTGCTGGGTGCATGAGCACTGAGAACTCTAAATTCCAACTCTCCCAAACCTTCTATTTCTGAAACATATTCTCATTTAATCACCTCATTGGCTTTAAACTTGCCTCATGGCCCAGGTAGACCTTAGGCCTCTGAACTACCTACCTCAGCCTCCCACATCATTAGAATTAGAAACCTATGCCTCCAGGCATGTTGTGGCTGCTCTTTATATATTGATTCTCCTATTATTTAGTTTCTATCGGCACATTTCATTTTTTATTTTTTAAAATCTGGTTTTCCTTTTTTCTAAACCCTGCTTTCCCATTGGCAAACTTTAAAACTCAATAAACAAGGGAAATCCCTCCCCCACCCCTCCCCTGCGGGGTTCTGGTCACAACAGAAATTGTACAAAACAAATGCCAAACGTGCATTTGTGCAGCTCAAGAGGTGTGCCTGGTATATAAAAGCTACCCCCTACCCCAGGTGACTCCAGTCAAATAGTCATGCTAATCCTGTGTTTAGTGACAGTAGGGATCAGAGAATAGTGAAAAGAGGAGCACAGTTGTTGCCATGCATGGCGGCACGCCCCTGTAAATCCAGCACCTGAATAGCTAAGGAATGAATATTAGCATCTCAAGGTCTTTGTTGGCTACATGGCAAGTTTGAGACCCGCTGAGGCTACGTGAGACCCTGTCTCAAACAAACACAAAGAGAGGCTGGGCATGGAGGAGGATGCTTATTGTTTTGCCCAAATTTCGAGAGACTCCTTGAACAGACCACCCAAGAGCCAAGTCCAAAATCAATGGCAAGGAAGTCTTTATTGCAGGTTCGAACCCGGCCCACCCCTCCCGTACACTGGCACAGCAGATGCAGGGAAGTGGCCCCAAGCCTCAACTGAGAGGGGTTTTTATAGGATTAAGACAAAGAAATGGGTTTTACAGTGTATGATTGGATGGCATTTGGGCAGAAAAGCTGCAAGCAAAGAGTTTATAAGCCTTGGCGTTTCATGGTTGGGTAATAGGTGTAGGGGCAAGTTGGCCTATAGAAAAGATTGGTTGAAGCAGTCATGGGGCATGTTAGGGACTTTGGCCTGGCTGCTCCTAATTGGTTGTTGCTATGTGCCAGACCACCTGTTGGTCAGCTTGAGGAGCAGAGAGTATATTTGGACTTTCCCAAGGTGAGCTGATTGTGTTGCTAGGGAATATTTTTCTGTTTAGACTAGTTTGTGGTTTTTCTGGAATCTGGGCTCAGCCCTTGGCTAGGTTAACACAAAATGGAGTTTCTTTTTCAAAATGGAGTTTGTCTGGTCCTTGCACTTAAAACTTCAAAGCTAGCCTGGGCTACAGGATGAAGCTCTTTCAAATACACAGAAGGAGAAGGGAACAGGAGGGGAGACGAAGAGAGGAAGAGGTGTGTATGTATGTATGCATGCATGTATGTATGTATGTATGTATGTATGTATGTGTGTGTGTGATCCTTTAAAGCCAGAGGTTTCTTTTCCTTAATATATTTTTTTAATTTGTTCATTTTACATCCTGATTGTAGCCCCCTCCCTCATGGCTTCCTGGTCCCACCCTCCTTCCCTCATGCCCCCTCCCTCCCTCCTCTAGTCCTCAGAAAGAGGAGCCCTCCTTCCCTAACATCTGACCCCAGCCTATCAAGTCTCATCTGGACTGCCTGCATCCTCTTCCTCTGTGGCCTGGTAAGGCCACCCCGTCAGGGGAAAGTAATCAACATGTGGGGGACAGAGTCCATGTCAGAAGTAGTCTCTACTCCCCATATTACAGGACCCACAAGGAGACTGTGCTGCCTATCTATTCCATCTGAACAGAGGCTCTAGGTCTACATCATGCATGGTCCTTGGTTGGTGCATCAGTCTCTGCAGCACTCCCCTCCTCCACCCAGATTTGTTGGCTCTGTTGGTCTCCTTGTGGAACTCCTGTCCCCTCCAGGTCCTTCTATCCCCCAACTCTTCCATAAGACTACCTGTGCTCCACCCTGAAGTTTGGCTGTGAGTCTCAGCATCTGCTTGGATCCTCTGCTGGGTGGAGTCTTTCAGAGGACATCTATGGTAGGCTCCTGTCCTGTTACTTCAATTGCTTCCCGTATCTATTCTATTTGCCCTTCTGAATGAGAATTAAGCATTCTCCCTAGGTCCGTGGTATTTAGCTTCTTTAGGTCTGTGGGTTGTAGTGTGGTTATCCTGTATCATGTGGCTAATATCTGCTTATGAGTGAGTATATACCATGCATGTCTTTCTGGGTCAGGGTTACCTCACTCAGGATGGCTGTTTCTAGCTCCATCCATTTGCCTGCAAACTTCAAGATTTCCTTGTTTTTATTTTTATTTATTTATTATTTATTTATTTATTTATTTTCGAGACAAGGTCTCTCTGTGTTGATTTCTTTGTTTTTAATAGCTAAGTAGTATTCCATTGTGTAAATGTACCACGGTTTCTTTATTCATTCTTTGGTTGAGGGACATCTAGGTTGTTTCCAGTTTTTGGCTATTATGAATAAAGCTGATATGAACATAGGTGAGAAAATGCCCTTCTTGTGTGGTGGAGCATCTTTTGGGTATATGCCCAGGAGTAGTATAGCTGGGTCTTGCAGTAGCACTATTCCCAATTTTCTGAGAAGGCACCAGATTGATTTCCAAGGTGGTTGTACAAGCTGAACTGATCTTTTTATGGGGGCGGGCACAGCTGAACATACCAAGATGACAGGTGCTTGGTCAAAAGGTCACACACAACACACTTGGACAACATGGTGAGAATTAGCTGAGAAATTTTTTTTTTTTTAATGTAGGAAAGGGGGAGTTCATTAACTACTTTTCCCATTGTTATGACAAAATCAACTTAAGGTACAGTGGTTTTTTGTTTTGTTTTGTTTTGTTTTTTTAGGGAGATACCATTGATCATGGCTAAAGGCCTGTGAGGGACTGATCACATTGAGTCCACAGTCAGGAAGTGGAGAAAGTGAGAGATGAATGTTGGCTCTCCACTTGCTTTCTCCTCTTCCTCCTAATTTAATCTGGGGCCTCATTTCATGGAGAGAGTGTCACCCACACTCAGGGTGCATCTTTTCTCCTCGAACGTATTTGGAAACACCTTCACAGACAAAGCCAGAGGTATGTCCCCTAGACAATTCCAAATCCCATCCAGCTGACAAGAGTAACCACCGCATGGGTTATCAGTAGTTTATCAGTAGTGGCCTGTGTATGCATAAAGATTACTGGGGAGGCTTGGAATGTAGCTTTGATAAGAATAGTCACCTAATAGGTGTCAAGCCTTTGGCTTCCTTCTTAGCACAATAATTATTAAAAATATAAATTATTGGGCTGGAGAGATGGCTCAGAGGTTAAGAGCACTGGCTGCTCTTCCAGAAGTCCTGAGTTCAATTCCCAGTAACCACATGGTGGCTCACAATCATCAATACTGGGAATTGATGCCCTCTTCTGGCATGTGGATACAGATAGAGATAGAGCACTCATAGACATTAAATAAATATGTATATATAAATGATCTGGGAAGATAAATATCACCTAGCACCTGAAATTTTCTTCCATGTGCCTGTAACTATGATAGCAATACCATTTTCATGTATTAGATAGCCAATAATATGTTTTGTATAACTCAGGAATATATTGACAAAGCTGTGATGAAATCAGCCCTTAAATATTCAGGTTAGCTCCTCCTTATTCCTTACTCTTGCTTGGACCTGTTCTGTTCTTCCATGCCTTGGGGACTTTGTACTTGCAGTTCCCTCTGCTTGGGAGACTTTGCCAAAACAACCATGAGGCTTAGTTTTTATATCCAACCTATGATCCCCACTCCCTGTTCCCTCCTCAGGGAGGCCTCCCTCACTGGCTTCTCACGCATCACTTGCAAACATTACATATATGCTCTGTTGCCTCTGTGTTCAAAATGATCCTTTATGGAGTGGTAAAGATTGATGGCTCAGCAGTTCAGAGCACCTGCTGCTCTTGCAGAGGACCTGGGTCTGGTTCCTCACACCCACATGGCAGTCAGTGCACAATCATCTGTAATTCCACTCCAGGGAACCCAATGCCCTCCTCTTCTGGCCTCTGCAGCCACAAAACATGAATATGGCACACAGACAGATATGAGACACTCTCACATAATAGTAATAATAATAATAATAATTATTATTATTATTAGTAGTAGTAGTAGTAGTAGTAGTAGTAATAATAATCTTTTTTTTTTAAGTTCAAGCATGGTGGTGGATGCTTTTAACCCCAACACTCGGGAGGTAGAGACAGAGACAGGTGGATCTCTGAGTTCCAAGCCAGCCTGATCTACACAGGGAGTTCCAGGCCAGCAAAGACTACACAATGTGACCTTGTCTAAAAGAAAAAATATTTTTCTTTCCTTCCGCTAAGTCAGCACTCAGGTCATTATTTTTCTGGAAAAGGCCAGTGAGTAAATAGAGTAGGCATTGAAGACCATATGGTCTCCTCAGCAACCCCTCAGTTCTGCACGGACAACCATGAGCAGTCCACAAACACACATCATAACCAGATTAGGACAAACGCAGTCAGGCGATGAAATGGGACTTTCTTGTAATTTCCTAGTGTCACAAAATGCTTTTTAACATTGATTGATTGAGTGTTTTGAGGTGTGTATGTATGCACATGCATGAATGGGCATTTATTTGATTGCGCACACGTACCATAGCACTCCTGTGGAGATCAGAGGACAACTTACAAGAACTGGTACACTCTTTCCAAATCAACCCCTCTTTGTCAGGCTTAGTGGCAGGTACTTTGACCTGTTGAGCTACCTTGCCAGTCCAGAAAATACTATACTTCTCTTGATTTTTTTTTTCAGTACTTTAAACATTTGCAAGACATGCTTAGTTCAAGGGCCACACAGAAGTAGGAAACAGACCAAATGTAGGCTAATTTGTTTTTTCCTCTCTTGCACTGAAGCACTATGATCTGTTTGACTCATGGCTCTGCCTCTGACACTTCATTCACTGCTATATTCCCAACCTCACAATGACTGTTGGGTAAGTGAAGGAGTGAGTGACTAGGTTGAGTCCCTGAATGAATAGAGAGACGAGTGAACAGATGAGAAAGCACGATTCCACTCAGAGCCTCAGTTTCCCCCTGCCTGAACTTGGGCAGGTTTCTCCCGGTAACTCTTTGAGAAATAACAGAAGACTCAGACCAGAGTTATCATTCAGCATCTTTATTCTTCCCCCTTTAGCTTCAGGGTAACCCTAACAGAGTCATCCAGGAAGCGGGGACTACGTCGTCGGGCAAAAAGCTTTCTAAGGACCTGGCCTCCCCCTCCTCTCATGGGATTGGCAATAAGAGTAAGACGACCATAGAGGGAAGGGAAGGGGACTATTCTACCACCTCTATTGTCCCCATCTCTGACAGCAATGTTACTAGAGAGCAGCCACCCCCATGTCCCAGGCAGGAAGAACATAGGAAAGTGACTTGGACTCCCTCATATACATGCATGTGAGCATGGGGACTTGGGGGGGAAGGCAGGGCAGGCCAGGTCAGTGCCCTGACATACGGCTCTGGCCTGTGGCCCAATTAGCAAACATAAAGCCCAGACTGATGGCCATGAAGAGGACTCCAAGGATCCCAAAACACAGGGCCTGTGGGCAAGAAGAAGAAAAGGTGGAGTTGGCCAGGATCACTCACCAAAGCATAGCAGAGAATTCTCTTGAAGCCTTCCACCCGTCCATTCCTGACCCCCCCCCCCATTCTCCCTGTTCCTCCTCGCAGTAAACACCTCATGCATCTTTTCAGATCTTTCTGGGAATTAGTTCCCTCCATCCCTCTTTCAGAGTGCCTCTGCCTCTCTCCCCAGTAGTGCTCCCTCCATCTATCTGAAGAATCCTCTCTATATACCATCCTCCTCCCCATTTTTTAGTGCTGGAGACAGAACCTAGAGATTTACCAATGCTAGGAGAACCTGCTGCGACGGAACCACAAGCTCAGCCCACAGTCCCTTCTAGAGGCTTCCCTCTCTTCCTAGATGCCTCTTCTCTTCTAAGACAATCACCTTCATTCTTCCTCATGTCTGTCTCTCTTCCTGGATGGTCCTTCTCCTCCCGGCCCCATCTTGACAATGCTCCTTTCATTTCTAGCCATCTTGGAGTAAGTGGTACCTCTTTCCTCAGGCCTCTTTCCTGGGATACTCACCTGGATCTTGGGCCAGGAAGATAAGGGTTCCACCTCAGAAGGTACGAGGCGTAGGTAGAAGACACTAGGAAGGATGAAGATGAGGCTAGGGGCTGAGGTGGACCCTGAAGGACAGAAAGGGACAACAATCAACCTAAGCTTGAAGGCAAGGCCCATATTAGACAGGGCAAGGAACTGGGCTTGATGATACTGACCAATAAACCCAAAGATGTCTCGGATGGTTGGCACACAGATGACCAGGACATTGACCAAAATCAGGAGGATCAGAGCTATGGCCACATGTCGTGGCCAACTGAAGGCCTTGCTTGGAAAGAGCAGCTGCTGAAGGGCACGGCGGATCTGCAGCCAAGGAAGGGCAGGGCAGGAGTCAGGTCTCCCTTGCTGTCCCTCGGCCATGTGAGCCTATCTCGGTCTCCACCCTGACCAAGATGCTTGATTTCCTATCCCACTATCTATGCCTCCAGCCTGTCTGACCAAGTATCTGTGCTTCTGCCCTGACAATCCATGTCTTCTTCTTCCATAGGACCATCTAGCTCGGCTTCCACCACTACTTAAATCTGTCTCCTCTTCTGTCCATCTCCACCCCTCCAGGACTATGTGTCCTGGAACCATCACCCATCCTTGTCTCTCTCACTATCTGACTGCCTCTACCACCATATCCCTTCTTTGTGTGTGTATGGGGGGAGATTGTTTGTTTGCTTGTTCGTTTGGTTTGGAGATAGAATCACATGTACCCCAGGTTGGCTTCAAACTCACTGTCTACTTAAGAATGCCTTTGAACTCCTAATCCTCCTGCCTCTACCTCCAGAGTGCTAGGATTACAGGAATGCACCACTATTTATACAGTGTTTGGGATCTCTCATCTGGGCTTCATGTATGTTTGGAAAGCACTCTGTAAACTGAGCTCTATCCCCGGTCCCATGTCCCCTTTTGTCTAACCATCTATTTTTGCCTTCTCTGTTCACCAGGTCCTTTCTTGTGTGTGTGTTCCTGCTTCCTCCATCTACCCATCTGCTCTTATCTCCACCTTCTTTCCAAATGTCCGTGTTTCTTCCCTCTGCTGGTCCACCCATATCCCTGCACTCCCCAGGCCCTCCTTGCCCCTACTCACAGGGAAGAGCACAACAGGCACAGTGAGGGTTACTGCAAGCAGTACGGCCAGGCGCACGCAAAGAATGAGCAGGTCCTCCTGGGTGTACATTTCCAGCATCTCTGCCTTCACGGTGCCTAGGCCACGGGGAGGGGACATGAGTCATATGAACACTGAGCTCACTAGCCCAGGAACCAAAACACACATGCATGATGATAAAGTCTACACAGATGATGCTCGCTCTCCCTTTGGAAACTGATGGCCACAAGGTCCTGAAAGGAAAAAGCTCAGAGGCCTCTGCCATAACCCTGGCTCAGTCTCTACCATAGTTCCACCCAACCTTGATCCCAGCCACACTCACTGTAGAAGGTGAGGTATCCAAAGGTGGCTGTGAGTCCATACATGACGAACATAGCCCCGATGGACAGGTTGGCCACAGCTTGCATCCTGCGCTGGGAGGGCCTGAAGTGCATAGGTCATTGGAATTGTCGTGTCCATAACCCTGAACTTGTCCTAGGACTCTCAAAACTTGTCCCCATCCTCTAGAGTCTTCCTCCTCCTGGTCTGACAATGTTTGCCTAGTATACACTGATGTTCTATCTCTTCTTCCCCCTTATAATTTGCCAAGCCTCCCCAATCCATCCATCTATATCACCACTCATATGACCATTTCCAACTCTTCCCCCATCTAACCATCTATCATATTTTTCGGACTAGCACCTGACCATAAGACACGTTCAGTTTTTAGAGCAATAAAACAAGAAAAACAGTAAAAACAGCAATCCACATTTTGTACTGGGCATTGAAAGAGTGGACCACTTAAATCCAATCAGCAAATAGTCACTTCTCTGAGTCCCGGAGGTTTTGTGGACACTCCCTTGTCACAACCAGCCACCCACAAGATACCATACCAAGGCTGCAATGGGAGACTGCCAGACATTATGGCTACTGCCCCCTCTAGCTGGTCCATCATATATGCCCCCTAGTCTCTACTCACATGTGCCTCTCTACTCACCGACACAGCTCTGTGTAGATGGGCAGCACCTCAGGGTGGCAGACAAAGGCAAAAGCCATAATAGGCACAGTGTAAGACATCTGGGGAATGGTCCATGATCATGAAATTAGAACCCCTAAAGTACCGGGGAATCTCCTTCTCCCCATCCCCTTCCAAGTAGGCCACATGACACAGCCCCTGAAGCCCAATACTCAGATGAAAATGTTGGGACGAGACAAGAGGACCCGGAGTGTGGTTCAAGCCCCTACCTGCCTGCATACCTACCTGCGAGTCAACTGTGAACAGTTTGGCCTCACAGCTGATGTTAAAAGCCTGGGTAGGAAGTGGTTCGCCCTCCACTACTGTGTCATTATGGCTCACTTCACAGCCAATCTGGAACTTCTTATAGATGATCTGGGGGTTCACAAGGGAGGGAGCAAGGTCACAGAGAAGGCTTTGCCTCAGGGTCCCAAACGCTACCAGCCCTCCTCACCCACCATCACCACTTGGTGTCTTCTCTGACTTACCGAAACGAGGAAAAACAACATGCAGGTGAGAGAGAGGCTGCTTGTATACCCCAGGTAGCCTACAGGAGGGGATAACAGGGCCTCAGAACTCAGGGAACCCAGTACACCACACACCAAAGCTTTGGTCTGTCTTTCTTCACATAAGCTTTTGTTTCCACCTGAGCCAGCCTCCCCTCTCCACGAAACCTTTACTGAACTGTTAAAACCCAAATCCAACAAGCCCTCCCAACCCCTCCATGTTCCATAACCTTTAAAAACAGAGGTTTTTCCCCCCCTAGATTGGTGATATAGCCCAGTGATATAGCCTCTTGCCTAGCCTGCATGCAGTCCTGGGTTCAGTCTCCAGGACCAAAATAAAACTAAAATAAAATGGGGATTTTTCTGCCTGGTTCCCATTCTCTAACACTGCCACCCAATGCAGAACCCAGGAAGCCTCCTTACCCAGGTGTTTCATGAGAGCCAGGGGCAAAATGATTAACAAGCTGACCAAGATGATGAGGAGGTTTCCCTTCAAGTACCAGTCCCTAAGTAGACAAGAAGATCCCCAAATCTACATCAGATGGCTCATAAATGCCTACATTTCTGTTCCAGTAAATCTGACTTTCATTTCTGGCCTCTGGAGAACCGTATATATGTGGTGTGCATGCACACATTCAGACAAACACATAAAATAAATATTTTGGTTTATTTTTTTCAAGACAGAGTTTCTCTGTGTAGCACTTGGAAGGCAGAGGCAGGCGGATCACTGTGAGTTCAAGGCCAGCCCGGTCTACAAAAGCAAGACCAGGACAGCCAAGGCTACACAGAGAGACCCTATCTTGAAGAAAAAAAATAGAGAGAGGCAGAAAGATGTTTGCAAATAAAGAAAAATACTGCTGTGTGCACAAATGAACACACCTAGAATTTCATTGTGTATGTATTTAAAAAACAAACAAACAAACCTGAGAGGCTGTGCTAGTAATATGAAAGTGGAGTCTAGCAGTCTGAACATATACATGGTTGCAACCAGAATTAAGAGGACTTCCACAGTCACAACCCCCTGAAAACACAAACACAAACACACACACACACACACACACACACACACACACACACACAAACATTCTGAGAGGATCTGCCATACAATAATCGTCAAAGCAAACAAGGAGATGGAGTTGACAGCGCACACAGTGGACATGACACACAGACCACTAGAGTCAGCAATCACACATTTAGAGCTAGATAGAGTCCAATGGCCTGATGGACCCAGAATCAGCTAAACAGGAAAGATGACAGTCGCCAAGTGTCAACACATATGGTTGGGATCAATGGCAGCATACAGGACCCAGCTGTCATCCATCACATGGCTGGCTGGAGAGAATCCGCCAGTCTAACAGTCACTAAGTCAAATCCAGAGTCCACTGGCTCTGTACTGTCATGCACATGTGGTCAGCATCAGCACACACCAGGCATACAGAGACAGCTGCCAGCCAGAATCAGCCCGAAGAAGAGTCCAAATAAGCACATGGCCTCCCAGAGTCCTGTGGTGAGCTATGCTCAAGTGTAATATTGACTCCTGCTACACAGGAATCAGAGGCGTTCGCAGTTAACCTGCAGCACACAGCACCTGGGAGGCAGGTGGCCGTGGAGGTAGAAATTATTGCTAGAACTCACAAGTAGAGTTGCGGTCAGCCAGGGCTGTACTGTGTACTCACCCCTCAGGGTCCATGTCCAGGAAGGTGCCAATAACCAGGGGCAGTTCAGATTTGATGATGAACAGGTAACTGGACATAGCTGGGTACAGATGGCACAGATATTTAAGCAGCATTCCTCCTCCCCGAGTCCACCCTTGGCAAAGCCTACCACACTCTACCCTCTTCCCCCTAGCTACCCTCCCCAAGTCCTCACCGCCAACGTTGTGCAGACAGATGATGATGGCTACCACTATTTTCCCGGCAGGTCCAAAAGCTCTCTGTCCCAGCTGTTCATAGGCTCGGATGCCTGGGAAAGTGGAGGCAGGAAGGAGTAGCCTGTGAGTTTGCAAAAGCCAGGCTAGGCGGGAGAGTTATTATAGGTCAGCTGTGAGTAACCGAGGCTGGAGTTGAGAGCTATGCAGTTTAGGGTGGAATTTGTGAGTCTGGGAAAGGCCAAAGGTGAGGTGCTGGAGTTTTGGAGACAGACTGTGGACTGAGACCACAAAGGGAGAGAATCCTCAGATCATGATTGCTAGGAGGCAGTGGGCTGAGGATTTCAGAGCTAGTCTCCAGGTTAAGAGGACCTGAAGTCCAAAGGGTAGAAATTAGACATGGAATGTAATAGTCTACGGGTGGGAAAAGTCTGGCTGGACAGAGGGGTGGGTATTGGGAATTGAGAGGTGGTCCAAAAGCCCAGCCTGATAAAGTCTGAGATCTGGTCTTGAATCTGGAATCTGTCAAAAAGGGAGTTGAGTGTGGAGTCTGGGGTGCCAAATTTGGGGTCTGAGGTCAGAGTGCTTATGTCGGATCAGATGTGAGTTGCAATGAGACGTCAAGGAAGTGGGTCCGGAGGCGGGGGGGGGGGGGGAGGGGAGAGGGGGGGTGGCTCATGGTCTGAGATGAGCTCTGGATTGGAATTTACAGACTGAGGTCCACAGAGGATGGCATTGGAGAATGGGGACCAAGGCTGGGAATCTCACCTACAACACTGGCACAGGTCAGCAGGAGGTGGATCGAGTAAGAAGACAAGAGGGCAATACAAAACAGCAGGGCCCTGCAATAGGTAGCACAGCTCAGAGTTGCCCCGGCCCCCCACTCAGCCCTCCACACCACTGACCAACCCCCCTCCCCCAAAAGGATACCTATAGACTCACAGAAAGAAGATGACTCCAGTGTGGGCCATGGCGTAAGCCAACCCCAGGATTCCACTCCCCATGATGGCGTTGCTGAGGTTGAACACCGACATTCCGAATGATGCCTTCCCTTCAAACTGTTAGCAAGAGACAAGAACCGGTACACATAGGAAGGCGGGCAGGGGGTGGGGGGGGGAGGACAAGAGACTGGAGCTGGAGCCAGGGAAGGGAAGGAAGGCAATGGGGGAGGGGAAACATCCAGGAGGATGTGATGGGAAGCAAGAGGAAGCTGAAAGAGAAAGAGGGTTGACGGGAAGAAACTGGAAGAAGGAACACTGAGAGAAGGGAACTAGGAGAAAGCCTGGAGGGAGCAGCTGGAAAAGCAAGAGGTAGCTGAGGAGTATCTAGAAGATAAGCAATCATGAGAGACCAGCTAGGAGGCAGAAAGCGCCAAGAGGAGACTATTTAGGGAGCCGGGTCACTAGGCAGGGACACTATGTGGAAAAGGGAGAAACTAGGCAACAGAGAAGGCTGAAGCGGAGAGTACTTGGGGAAAGGGAGTATCTGCAGATGCCAGCAACTGAGGAGCCAATAGCTGGGGCAGGGAGATAGCTAGTCAGGGGAGCAGCTGGGGAGGAGAAGGAGTTGGGATTAGATAGGGGAGGTGAGACCTGCAGGTCCTGTGGGCTCACTTACATCCATGAACTGGACAGGCTTCCTCACAGGAGTAGGGGTATGTGTGGGCAGGAAGCCCTCGCGTTCCTGCCTGTAGCTGGATAGGGCAGAAAAAGTGAAGCTAATGAAAAGGTAACCCTGGCCTCCCCCGCGACACAGGAGCCTGCCTCCTTGGATCCCCTACTCACCCCGGAGCACCCTGAGAGGCGGCTCCGTTCATCTTTGTGTCCTGCATTTCCATCCTGCTGGCAAAGAAATGGGATACGAAGGGTCAGGAGTGGAGCAAAGGGACTAGACCGTTAGGAGAGTTACAGGAGGGAAGAGAAGCCCCACAGGGAGCAACAGATGGAAAGGGCCGAGCAACTGGCCAGAGAGACAAACTGGGAACGGAGAAGAGTGAGGGGCAGAGACGAAAATGAAGAGTTGAGGACAAGCCTTAGAAAAAGGTAGAGGAGAGAGACAGACAGACAGAGAGATGAAGATCGGGAGGAGAAACGAAAACAGACTCTCAGAGAAACCCTGAGAAAAGAAGGCAAGGAGAGATAAATCGAGGGAGGGAGAGACACAGAAAGATACAGAAAGACGCACCCCACAGCACATGAGATGGCCATTGGGACTGAGAAACAGACTCTTCCTCCCACAGGGCAGACTCTGTCTCTCATGCGCGTCTGCCCTTTTCTGTCTTTCTGTCCCTATCTCCCGCCCCCACCTCTCTCCGGCTGGCTCTTAGCAGGGACACGTGTCACCTGTCTGCCCCACCCCTCCTAGCGACGCCCTGCCCCCAGCCTAGAGACCCCAGCCTCAATGCTGCCAACTGCATTTTATTACAGTTCTGAAAATCTTCACCAGAGACTGAAGGAAACTGAAGTACCACTTTTCCTAGGACAGAACTGACCGGTCTAGGAGAGTGTAAAGTACCTAGGTGGTGGAGCGCTTTCAATCCTCAGCACTACAAGGACAGAGGGAAGAAAAAAAAAAAACCACCCGAAGACTCCCATTCAACTTCCCGTCTAGGTTCTAGAGGAATTTTCTAGGACCCCTATCAAGTCTTAAACTCTTCTCTCCTGGGAGAAATCGTTGAGGAGACACTTGCCGACTTGAAAAGCTTTCAGGGCTTGCAGTGCCCCTTCCTGATAATGAGCTGCCAATAAGACTTAAAGCCGCCCCCCCATCCTCATTTGTTTCTCAGGGTGACAGTGTCTTTGCAACCTCCATCCAAACCTGGAAAGTCTGCCTGTCCTTTTGAATTAGCAACCCGTACAGAGTAATGGGTTTCGTTATGACATTTCATATATGGATGAAATATGCTTTGATCGCCTTCATATTCCCCTATTACCATATCCTGCTCTGCTTCCAACTGGTTTCCTTCCTCTACCTCCAAGCCCTCCTGCTTTCATGTATTATCTCTGCTGTTTAATTATTATTGTTACATGTATATATATATATATATATATATATATATATATATATATATATCCTGCTGAGTCTATTTAGTGGTGCTTGAATGTATATGTTTTTAGGGCTGACCATTGGTATTGGGTAACCAATTGGGGAGCTCATCCCTGAGCAAGGCTGAGCTCAGCACTCATTAACTGCCTATAGAAATTATGGCTTCATTTACAACTGGGGCCTTTGGAGATTTTCCCCATCCACGTGAGCTGATGTCACTGTTCAGGTCTTGCATAGGCAACCATACTGTTGAGCAGGTATAGTATTTTTTAGTACCACCAATTTACCTGCAAATGTCATGATTTTGCTTTTCTTTGCAGGTAAATAGCATTCCATAATGTATATGTACCACATTTTCCTTAATCCCTTCATCATCTGAAGGGTATTTAGGTTGTTACTATTTCTATCTTTAAAAAATAGAATTACAATGAGTACTGAATAGAGTTGCAATAAGTTGAGTGAAAAAGTCCACAGAATGAGAGCTGGAGAGATGGCTCAGCAGTTAAGAGCACTGTCTGCTCCTCCAGAGATCCTGAGTTCAATTCCCAGCACCCACATGGTGGCTCACAACCATCTCTAATGTGATCTGATGCCTTCATCTGCCCTGCAGGTGAACATGCAGGCAGAACACTGTATACTTAATAATAAATAAATCTTTAAAAGTCCACAGAATGGATGAAGGTCTTTGCCAGCTATACAAGAGTACATGAATATATGAAAAAGATGGATATCAGTAAAATACTGAGTCCTTCAGATATGCCAAGGATATAGCTGGATGACAGATTTCTTTTTAGGGCTTTGAGAATTCAAAGATTCTGGTTTCCACCAATCCCACCAACAGCAGTGAATAAGGGAGGGTTATCTCTTACCCCACATCCCATCCAGCATTTGTTGCTGGTTTTCTTGATAGTCATTCTGACTGGAATAGGAAATCTCAGAGTAGTCTTAATTTGCTTTTCCCTAATTGCTAAGGATGTTAAACACTTTTTGAGATATTTCTTGGCTGTTTTTATTTTTTTCTTTTGAGAACTCTCTGATCCATACCCTCTCCCTTTTTCATTTTGAGAAAAAGGTTCTGGCTAAGGAGAACTTACTATGTAGACCAGGCTGGCCTCGAACTCCCAGATATGTGTCTGTCTCTGCCTCTCGAGTGCTGGGATAAAGGCATGTGCCACCAAGATTAGCTTCATAGCCCATTTTTTAAAAAATTGAGATGTAACAAGAATAAATTAATAAAAAAATAAAATAAAATAAAAATTGGGTCATTGTTTTCTTGACTGTCTGTTTTTTGAGTTCTGTGTATATTCTGGATTTTAGTCCTCTATCAGATGTGTAGCTGGCAAAGATCCTTTCCTATTCTGTGGACTCCCTCTACACCCAATTGTTTCCTTTTATGTATAGAAGTGTTTTAGTTTTATAGTTTTATGAGGTTCCCATTTGTCAACCCTTGGCAAATGGAGTTCTGTTCAGAAAGTCCTTTCTTGTTTTGTTTTTGTTTTGTTTTGTTTTTTGAGACAGGGTTTCTCTCTGTGTAGCCTTGGCTGTCCTGAACTCGCTTTGTAGACCAGGCTGGCCTCGAACTCACAGAGATCCGCCTGCCTCTGCCTCCCGAGTGCTGGGATTAAAGGCGTGCGCCACCACGCCCGGCTTCAGAAAGTCCTTCCTTACACCTATATCTTGTAGCATGCTGCCTACATTTTCTTCTAGCACTTTCAGTGTTTCAGGCTTCATGTTTAGATCTTTGCTCCATTTGGAGTTAATCTTTCTGCAGAGTGACAAATAGGAATCTAATTTCATTCTTCTACATGTTGGCATCCAGTTTTCCAAGCACTACTTGTTGGAAATGCTATCTTTTCTCCAATGTGATTTTTTCTTAATCTTTTTGGTATCTTTGTCAAATACCAGGTGCCTGTACTTAGGGTGTGTGCACTCATATTTGGGTGTCCTACTTTGTTCTATCCGTCCGTGTGACTACTTTTGTGCCAAATGCAACTTGTGGGTGAAAAGGGTTTATTTCATACTGATTAGAACTCTCAGGCCACAGTCCACCATGAAGAGAAATCAGGGCAGGAACTCAAGGCAGGAACTTGGAGGTAAGCACTGAGGCAGAGGCCCTAGAGAGATGCTGCTTACTGATTTGCTCCTTGTGCTTGCTCAGCTTCTTTCTTGATACAATCCCAAACCATGGGTTCTGTGGTGGCACCACCCACAGTGATATGGGCCCTCCCATACCAACTGTTCATCAAAAAAAGGCCCCCATGTCTTGCCTATAAACCAATCTTTTTTTTAAGATTTATTTATAATGTATACAGTGCACAGATCTCATTATAGATGGTCATGAGCCACCATGTGGTTACTGGGAATTGAACTCAGGACCTTAGGAAGAACAGTCAGTGCTCTTAACCACTGAGCCATTTCTCCAGCCCCCTATAAACCAATCTTATGAGCATTTTCCTCAATTGAGGTTCCCTCCTTCTGACTCTAGCTTGTGTTAAGTTGAGAAAACCTAGCCAACACACTATAGGGCCATGCTATAGTTTGAGGTATAAAGTAGTAATATCTCCAGCATTGTTCTTGCTCAGGATTGCTTTGGCTATCTAGGGGCTTTGTGTTTCTGTATGAATTTTAGGATTTTTTTTTTATTTCTATGAAGAATACTGTGGGGATTTTTATTGGGGTTACATTGAATCTAAAAGTTTGCTTTTAGTAAGACAATCATTTTCTTTCTTCCCTTTTTTTGTTTTTGTTTTTTTGTTTGTTTGTTTGGTTGGTTGGTTGGTTTGGTTTGGTTTTGGTTTTTCGAGACAAGGTTTCTCTGTGTAGCCCTGGCTGTCCTGGACTCACTTTGTAGACCAGGCTGGCCTCGAACTCACAAAGCTACACCTTCCTCTGCCTCCGCAAGTACTGGGATTAAAGGTGTGTGTCACCATGCCCTGCTGAAAATAGATATTTTTAAAAGTGCTCCCTTACAATATTCTGAATATAAAAGTATTTTTTTTTTGGTCTGCAGTGGGCCATTACGAGGTGTAACCAACCAGTGAACACTCGGTTAAAGAATATTAGTTGGGCCAGGCATGATGGCGCATGCCTTTAATCCCAGCACTTAGGAGGGCAGGTGGATCGATATGTGTTCAAGGCCAACCTGGTCAACAAAGTGAGCCCAGGACAGCCAAAGCTACACAAAGAAATCCTGTCTCAGAGGAAAAAAAGAGAGGGGGGGTTTCTCTGTATATCCCTGGCTGTCCTGGACTTGCTTTGTAGACCAGGCTGGGCTCAAACTCACAGAGATCCACCTGCCTCTGCCTCCTGAGTGCTGGGATTAAAGGTGTGTGCCACTGTGCCAGGCTGGTGTGAAACGTTTATATCTGGGCAGTCTGTGGGCCTTTGGGAAATGGGGGTACAGCTGGGAGTTAATTTGGGCAGTTTAACCCCTCCCCCTGCTAGAACACCTTATCTACTGCAGCTTGACAGAGAGAGGTTTCTCAGGCTGGGGTGGGGCAGGAAGCTAGGGGATGGTCAGAAAAAGAGGTGTGACCGAACACACCCCTGCAGGCTAGAGAAAAATGTATGGAAGTCTTCAGGCTGAACTGTTTTAGGGGTTTTTTTTTCCTAAAACAATGAATGTAGGGGCCCATCGATGGTTCAGCACATTAAGACCCTTGTTACCCAACCCAATGACCTGAGTTCTAGCCCTGGGATCCACATAATGGAAGGAGAGAACTATTTCTGCAAGCTTTCTTCTGACCTCCACCCATATGGTGTGGCATGCAGCTCCCCACCACACTAAATGGAAAAAAAATGGAAGCCAGGTGCAATGGTGCACGCCTTTAATCCCAGCCCACAGGGAGGCAGAGGCAGGTGGATCTCTGTGAGTTCGAGGCCAGCCTGGTCTACAAAGTGAGTCCAGGACAGCCAAGGCTACACAGAGAAGCCCTGTCTTGACCCCCGCCCCAAAAAGTGTAATAAAATGTTTAAAATGTAACTTAAAAATATAACTCAGAAGGTCAGCAATGAGGGGACCCTCTGGCATGTTCCCCATGACAGCCAGGTGGGTGAAGATCGATTTTCTATTTGAGACAAGTTGAGAATTGGGTATTTGCTTTGATCTGGAAGTCTGGCTCGAGAAACCACAGGTGTCGGCATCGTGGGTTTTGCACCAAGCAATCCCTGCAGGCAGGTGTGGGCGAGATGCCCACAACAGAGACGAATGACCCGTTCCAGTTTTAAACCAGACAGAAGAAAAAAAGGAGTAGAAAGCAGACAGAGATGGGGATATTTGGCAGAGAAACTCTCAGGGAAGGGGTGGGCAATGGCCAGAAGCTACCATGCATATCAGAGTCGGGGAAACCAGAGAGAGCCTGCCTGAGTCTTGTTATCTGATTAGAGCAGGAGTTTGGTTAGGAAGGAGGTTTTGCCAGCAGTTGCCCCTCAGTCGGGACAAAAAAGGGGTTTTCTGGAGAAAGAGATCTTTGGTAACAGGTCTTGGAATGCAGCGCGCAACTGATAGAAGAGGTCGTTATTGTGGCTGGGGAGTGGGGGGGTGGGGGGACATGAGCATCACAAATTAGGAGTATGGGATCAAACCTAGAAGATTTGCAGAACCTGGGAGGCAGAGCAGGAGGAGTAGAGAAAAGGACAGAAGCTGAGCAAGATAAAGGCTTGAATGAAAAAAAAAAAAAATGTCAGCCAGTATTCCATTGCATTGGTCCTTGAATTTGGAAGTTGAAAATTTGTTGCTGTCAGGCCAGTGGTAGCCTTTGTTGGAGAGATATGGTGGCCAGGTTTCGAGGATTGCTTGCCCAAGGTTGCAAAGAAGGGTGAGAAGAAAACACACACACACACACACACACACACACACACACACACACACAAGCAACAGCATCTTTCTTGACAGAAAACAAATGAAAAGGAAGAGTTGTCCCTCAACCGATGACTGTGTTCAATAAGAAGACCTGCCTAGAGGCTAGAGGATAGAGGTCTCAAAGGGGATCCAAGAGTTCAGTCTAGGAAAAACTCGCCACAAGGCCCCCAGGGCTTCTGAGAAGTCTTCCTGGCAGACCAAGAGAAAGTTTTCAGAGAAGAGAAAGAAATCTCAAAAGTCATCTAAGGTCCCATCAGCTGGTAGAATATGGGAGGATGGCAACAGAGAGTGGTCCCTGGGGAAAGGGAGAAGGGATCCTGATGGAGAGCTCACACCCCCTGACTCCCCAGATGGGCCACCAAATGAAAAGTCAATGAGGCGGCAAAACAGATGAGGAAAACAAGTGACTAATGCGCTGCAGGATTGTATCTGGAGTGGAAAACCCTCAGAGGCCGTCTCTGTTAGGGTCGGAACCCACTGTCCCCTTAAAAGCTGAGTAAGTGGAATTGGAGAAGAGGAGCGGGGAGGAAGGTCAAAAGGTTTCCCGTTGGGCCCTGCAGTTGACCATTGCTAGGGGTAACCAGTGAGTAGTCAGTTAAAGGATGTTAGGTGAGCCATAACACCTGTCCAGGCTGCCTGTTACTTAGGGGTGCCTGGGGCAGGGCAGTGGAAAATCTAGAGAAACAAGTCAATTTACTCCTGGAAACCAAATTATCTTAGTTACTCACAGCTCAACTAAAATGGAGTTTTACAAAAACGCTGTGGCCCTGGTAAACATCCTGAGTCTGTCTCCTGGGATGAGGAGGAGTCCCAAAGCTGCCCCTCACAAACATGAGGACCCTGTAGAGGCTCCCACCACTTCTAACTTCAGTTCCTGTGAATAAGGCACCAAAAGGACATCCTCCTTTCATTAAAACATCCCCCCATGGAACCCCCAAAACACCCATCCATCCCCATAGTTTCTAGGACCACCATCTCCATGGCCTGCCCTCCCCCGCTCCCCTTCATACTTCTCTCAACTCCTAAAGCTAAAACAACTCAAGCTTGGCCTCTGGGACCCCAATGCTAGCTTCGATCTCACGGGGTTAGGGGGGGGGGACTCTGCCTCTGCCTTATCTCATACCGAACTGCTTCCCAAGAGCCTATAGTACAGCCAGTCAGCTCTGCCATCACACCAGACAATGGTGTCTTGGTTTTTTTTTGTTTGATCAGCTCATTGGTTGGGTATTTCTGTTGTTTTGTTTCGCTTGCTCATTTTAACTGAGTTTCATCCCTTTAAAGCCTAGAGAGAGACAAAGGGGAAGAGCATCCCTTTGGAACCCATGTGGGGGAAAAGAAAGGTGTGTGTGTGTGTGTGTGTGTGTGTGTGTGTGTGTGTGTGTTATATGCTGCATGCGTGTGTGTGTGTTATATGCTGCATGTGTGTGTGTGTTATATGCTGCATGCATGTGTGTGTGTATGTGTTATATGCTGCATGTGTGTGTGTTATATGCTGCATGCATGTGTGTGTGTGTTATATGCTGCATGCGTGTGTGTGTGTGTGTGTGTGTGTGTGTGTGTGTGTGTGTGTGCATGTGCGTGCACGCATCTGTGTTGGGGTGCACCAAATCGATAGACTGAATGGTTGAAGGAACAGAGACCCATAGCCAAAGGGGAACAGACTCAGACAACAGAAGAGGAAAGAGGAAAGGGGACAAAAAGAGAACTGGTCTCAGACAAATAGGCAGACATGAGATACAGCACGAAGGCAGAAAGTCATGGATCAAAAGACAGATCAGGCAGGCACAGGCCAAGAGGAGGTGGCAAATACTTGGAGGGGGCAGTTACTCGAAGAAAATGCCATAAGGGACAAACTCAGACAGGTGGGTGGAAATAGCTCCTGCAGTAAGCAGGAGGAATGCCAAAAGCAATAAAAGCCAGGAGCTGGAAATAGACTACCAGACAGGTATGTAAGCTAAAGGCGCTCCAAACTGTTTTGGATCAGACTCATCAGCCCAAAAGGGCAAAGGGACAGAGGTCATAGTGGATGGATGGATGAGCCTTGGAACAGAAAGTTTACACTTAGATGCAACCAGGTCATCAGAGTCTGATGCCCACCTACAACAGCCTAGCCTGAAGAGAACCCTAGAGACGTGGTCCTCCAGATGACAACAGGGAGAGCATTTGTAAGGAATAAGGACAATGTCTGCAAATTGAGTGTCCCTCCAAGTCTTGGTGCCCAGCCTAGGCACTGGGTAGAGCCTGCCCGTGCCCCCAGATAAAGAGTCCTGCATAGTCTGTCTCACTGTCTCATATGGAGGAGTGTCTGTTCACCTCCATCCAAGGATTTGACAGGCGTGTCTGTCCCACAGAAGGTCTGAGTTCCTTATAGGGAGTCAGGCATGATAGACCTGAAATCCTAGCTTAACTCGACTCGGCTGCTTGAGGCCCAGGTGGATAAGAAGCCTCTATGTGGAACCTGGTCGGCCTGCCTACCCCCTATGGGGAGCATAGAATTCCCGGAAAGACCAGAAGCTGGCTGAGCCTTCAAAGGTAGCCTAGATGCCCCACCCTGCCTACTTCCCCACAATAGGAAAGACTGTTGCATACTCAGGGATCACAGCGACACAACCAGCTCCTTCCCAGCTCCATCCAGGGACTCAGTGATGCAGATGCCAAGTCTAGCCATGGACTAGATCACACAGACTCACGATCACCCACGAAGAATCCAGACTGAAAGCCGGGCGTGGTGGCGCACGCCTATAATCCCAGCACTCGGGAGGCAGAGGCAGGTGGATCGCTGTGAGTTCGAGGCCAGCCTGGTCTACAAAGCGGGTCCAGGACAGCCAAGTCTACACAGAGAAACCCTGTCTCGAAAAACCAAAAAAAAAAAAAAAAAGAATCCAGACTGATAGAAACACTCTATGGACTCTTGACTTCATGTAGGAGTACGTGGGCTTATGGGGCCGTTGTAAACTCACAGTGATGCTGAACAATAATGGTCTTATGAGCATCACCCATAGAATCCAAGCTTCACGCAACACATAAACTGACTGATTTAGGGATAGCATTCCCCCCATGGACTCATAGACACACCAAAAAGAATCAACTGATTGATCCCACGCAGACTCAAAGCTGCTCCAAGTACAAAAGGGTGCACGGATGAGTGCACAGAGCACAGCACATCCCTCATCTGCCCTACACTTGGGTTCAGAGGGTGCAGGAGGCTAGCTTCCTCATGCCAGCCTCAAAATGATACCTCTGTTGTGGACTCGAGTGTGCCCTTGTGGCCACATGCAGTCACACACAGCTCTGGTCAGAGAGAAGCAGGTACTAAGAAGCTGACATGCTGGCTCGGAGAAAGCCAGTGATAGGTGCACCCATCGCGTTTGAAGTACAGGGCCACACACAGTCCAAGGACAGAAATCAACCTTTCGGGGAAAGTACACTTAGAATGATGCAAAGAGGAAACCCAGAGAACACACCTAAATGTGTGAAAGGAAGAAACAGAGGACCTAGATAGTATAAATCCAGTGGCTCCCGAAGAAACACCCATACTGCACACCCCTGTAGCCGCTCACCAAAGAAAGGCATCACCACAGCCCCAGCAGACACACAGAAAACACACACGAGAAATGTACCCACGCGTCTCTCACCAAGAGCACACACATAAACACCTAAGCAGCACACGTCTCCAGACAGATGAACTGGGCAAGTAGACTATGCTGCACATCAGTTGCCAGAAAGAAAGAAAAACTATATTAAATTGGAGAAGAAATGTAGAAAGAAGACTCAACCAAGCAAATAAATAGGAAGACATATATACATCTCATATCATTGTGGTCACAGCTGAAAAATGTAACCACACGTAAAATATACCCACAATATTCACACACACTTTAATCCCAGCACTCAGGAGGCAGAGGCAGGTGGATCGCTGTGAGTTCGAGGCCAGCCTGGTCTACAAAGCAAGTCTAGGACAGCCAAGGCTACACAGAGAGACCCTGTCTCAAAAAGAAAAAAAATCACACACACACACACACACACACACACACACTTTACACCACACATGGGGTGGGCGGGGGTGAGCGGGGACCCCAACAGCTGTGTCCTTCCCTTCTATTCAAGTGTACTCAGATTTCTCTTTCCTGTGACAGCCTCCCCCACCTAGAGTCACACATCTGTACTTCAGGGTGGCCAGGGAAAAAAGCACCTGTCAGCAGAAGCCTTGGCCCGTGTGACTAAGTGGAGGAGGGGGGCTAGGCAAATATTTACACGTCAAGGAAAAAAACATCTGACGTCTCCTGTGTAAAGAATCAATATGCTTTGGACAGAAAAAATACACTCGCTCCCTCGCCCACCCATGCATGTATCCATTCTCAGGCACGGCCTACTGCCCTGATTACTCATCTCCCTTGACAGGGCCTTCCTCAGCACTTCAATCCTGCCTAGCACAGAGCCTACCAGGCACATAGCAAACAGTCAATAAACCCCAAACACCAAGGATGATGTCATTATTATTATTTACTCTTGTTGCTGCCATTATCGTCATCATTATTATTTCTGCCAAAGGAGCTGGGGGTGGGGGCCATGAGCTGTCAGCTAGCCTGTCAGGTCCTTTGTGAGCCCCTGGGAGTCTCAAAGTGCTGCACCCATCAGGCATGCCACATCTATTGGCACAAAGAAAAGCAAAGGGGGAAGTGGGATCTGGCTGTTGAGGACAACCTGTTATGGAAGGAACAGATAGATGTTTGGAAGTGAACCTGCAGCCTTGAGGCTGTGCCTGGGATAAGAACACTGTGTTAGTTTATCGGAGTAGGGCACCTAGTCAAGGTCACCAAGGATTTGCAGCTTCAGTAAAGCAGGCCTTTGTGTGACATGGCATTCCTATTGAGGCACATCAAAGACATTTGGGGAAGCTGAAACAAGCTCTTGGGGTACAGGCATCTTGTGCTATGTGATGAGATGGTCTCAAAAAATATGAGAGAGAGAGAGAGAGAGAGAGAGAGAGAGAGAGAGAGAGAGAGAGAGAGGGAGGGAGGGAGAGGGAGAGAGAGAGAATCAGTCCTTTGAGAAGACCCCTGATTTTCATTTAAAAATAGGCGAGAACCCAGGAACAGGACAAACTCTTTGGCAAAAACTCTCTCTCTCTCAGCCACTCTTTAGCTCTGTGGCCATGAGAAATGCCTAAATGTCCCACTGTGCCTCAGCTTCCTCTGGAGCAAGAAAACGCCTGACTTAGGAAGTGATAGTGAGATGGATTTCCAAAGGAAAGAGCTTCTAGCAATGTTGAGCCCATCTTTTTTGTTGTTTTGTTTTGTTTTTATTTTTCAAGAAAAGGTTTCTCTGTGTAGCCTTGACTGTCCTGGTGTCACTTTGTAGACCGGGCTGGCCTTGAACTCACAGCCATCCGCCTGCCTCTGCCTCCTCAGTACTGGGATTGAAGGTATGCACCATGCTGAGCCCATTTTAACTGCTAATTAGAAATTAGAATGAATGAATGAATGAATGAATGAGGGGGCTGGAGAGATGGCTCAGAGGTTAAGAGCACTGACTACTCTTCCTAAAGGTCATGAGTTCAATTCCCAGCAACCACATGTTGGCTCACAACCATCTATAACAAGATCTATATCCATAATAAATAAATAAATCTTTTTTTTTTTAATGAATGAATGGCCAGGCACGGTGGAGCACACATTTGATCCCAGCACTCAGGTGGATCTCAGTGAGTTTGAGGCCAGCCTGGTCTACAAAGCAAGTCCAGGAAAGGGAGGGCTACACAGAGAAACCCTGTCTGGCAAAAACCAAAAAAAAAGAAAAGAAAAGAAAGAAATGAATGAATGAATGAATGGTCTGGTCTGTAAAGCAAAACCCCCAAGTCCTCTGCATTTAGGGTTTTTAATCTTTCCTTTCATGCAGGCACCCCACTGGGGAGCTCATTTCAATCCTTTCCGGTCCCTCAAAGTTGTGTCCATGCGCCCCCTGCTTCTCTGCCCCGCCCCTGCCCTCCACACAGTGATTGAAGCCTTTCTGGGCCCGGGCTTCCTCTTCCCCTCATACTCTTAAAATGCCCTCTCTGGGGAAAGAGTTGGTCTGGCTGAGGGGAGGACACCTTTACACTCAGTGGGGTGCTGGGTGGGGGCCTCTGGCTCCGGGAAGAGCCTGGGTGTAACTGGCTTGCCTGGCAGGAATGAGGACATTGTAAAGAGACACTTGTGTCCCTTCCCTTGGCCCTTAGACCACTGAAACAATGCACCCCAAGAAATCGGAATTTCCCCAGGAATCTCACGCTGGGTAAAGAAAAAGACTGAAATCTGGGGCCGGCCAGGGGGAAGACTTGTCTCTAGCAGAGAGATTTTATAGCTTGTCAGACTAGCTTGCTGCACAGACTGGAGCAGACACCTGATGGGTCCAATGGACAAAACCACACCTTGCCTGGGACAGCTCAGCTGGGCCATAAGTCTGACCCCCTCTTCTTCATCCTGGACCTCATGTCAAGTCCCCTAAGATAGATTTGGTTTTAAAAAAATAAAAAAGTTGTCACCAGATCTCTTTGTCCCTCTTTCCAATGCGCCCCATTTGGCTTGTTGAGGACAGGTGGTGGAGTCTATGTCATTATGTGACCCTAATAACTCCAGTGGCATGGAGAATTCAGAGCCCAGCTCCGGTCCCCCAAACCCTGAGCTCTGCTGGAGGAAGCAAGTTTCTTTGCTAAAACTTAAACATCCTCTTTGTGACCCACAAGAAAACAGGACATAGGAAGCATCCAACAGGATGAGCATAGGCCCCGCCCCCCCATGCCTGGTACTTCCTCCTCTCTCTCTCCTTTCTCACACTTGTTTACTGCAGCACAAGAGCGAGGTTCCCGCCACCCCACAAGACTCTCTTGAACTCCACTGACAAAACTGTTGCTTCAGCTTTTAGATTTAATATAACCTTTTGTTTCTTTTGTGGCGATGGGGCTCAACTCCAGCTTCAGCCTTCCAAAGGCACACCAAGCAGGCAAGTGCTCTGCCACTGAGCTGCATCCCGTGATGTTCCTCCTTTCAGGCTCTCAGGTACCTCAACTGGTCGTACACAATGGGGGGAGGCGGGGGGGGCCCATCACAGCCCTATGCAGGGATGAAAAAAAGAAAAAAAAAGTAAAAACCTCTTCTCAGGACTCAGTCTCTTCATAGGACCCCATATACAAAGTAGCAAATAGGGTCTGGAACACGATTTGGTAGGTAAATGCACTTAGCCACATAAGGGAGGTGACCCAGGATGGATCTCCAAAATGCAAGTAAAAGCCAGATGGAGTGACATGCATCCCTCTGCAATCCTAACCCTCATGCAGTGCAGCCAGAAGCAGAAACAGGAGAATCGCCCGAAGCAGAGACAGGAAAATCACCCGGAAGGGAGCATGCCAGCCTCCTGGGCTACATAAAGCAGCAGCAAAAACAATATGAGAACGTTCCTCAACAAAGTGGAAGGCAGGATGTTGGAGTGGTGGGGGGCAGTGTATGGGGGGGCTGATGGCTCACACCTTTAGTCCCAGCACTTTGTAGGCAGAGGCATGTGGATCTCTGTAAATTCGAGGCCAGCCTGGTCTACAAAGCGAGTTCCAGGACAGCCAAAGCTACACAGAGAAACCCTGTCTCAAAAAACAGAAAAACCCAACAACAACAAAACCAAAAAAACAAAAACAAACAAAACAACAACAACAACAACAGCCAGGCACGGTGGTGCACACCTTTAATAACAGCACTCAGGAGGCAGAGGCAGGCAAATCTCTGAGTTTGAGGCCAGCCTGGTCTACAGAGTGAGTCCAGGACAGCCAAGGTTACACGGAGAAACCCTGTCTCGAAAAACAAAACAAAACAAAAACAAAGCACGCAGAACATACTGAGAAGAAAAGGAAGGAATAGGGGCTGGAGAGATGGCTCAGAGGTTAAGAGCACTGCCTGCTCTTCCTGAGGACCTGAGTTCAATTCCCAGCAACCACATGGTGGCTCACAACCCATCTATAATGTGATCTGGTACCCTCTTCTGGCATGCAGGTGTACACTATATACATAATAAGTAAGTGCATCTTTTTTTTTTTTTTTTTTAAGGAAGGACTAAAGCCACTGCGGACAGTTTCAATAAAGAACTGTGTGCAGGCCTTGTTCTAGGCAGTGGAGGGCAGCAGAGAACATCATAATAGGAATCCCACCTGCTGAACCGCCCTTTCAAAGGCATGAAGAGTCCATCTTTTAGTTCTTTGAATACTCGCCAAACTCCTTCCCACTCCGGTGTTTGGATATGTTGCCCCCTCTTCCTGCAATGCACGTCCTCCAAATCCTCCCAGAGTATGCGTTCCTGCAGTTCTTACCTCACGAGTCACCTTCACAGAGAAGTCTTACCCACACCAGCCGTTATTTATGGAAAACAGTAAGGCAGCTCTGTGCCAGGGGTAGTAGCTACAATCCAAGCTACTCCAAAGGCCGAGGCAGAAAAATGGACTGAGCCCAGGAGGTGGAGGTCAGCCTAGGCAGCATCTCAAGATCTCATCTTAAAGAGAAAGAAAAGGAGGGCACACACGCCTTTAATCCTAGGACTTGGGATGCAGAGGCAGGTGGATTGCTGTGAGTTCTAGGCCAGCCTGGTCTACATAGTGACTCCGGAACAGCCCATGCTAACACAGAGAGAAAAAAAAAAAAAAAAGATAGAAAGAAAGAAAAAAGAAAACCTCTATTTGCTGGGCATGGTATGTCTCACTTGTTACCTCAACACTAGGGACACAAAGACAGGAGGAATAAGACTCAAGAAGTGCTTGGGCTAGCTATGTAACAAGATCCTATCTCAAAATTAAGACAAAACAGTTTATATCTATTTATTTAGTAGTATATCTGTACTTACACTTAATATAGTTACTTTACTAAATGTACAGAGGCATACTACCATGTTTATATTACCATATACATGTATGTTATATGTATAAGGTGATACCTAGGTTTTATAAATGATACAAAATATATAAAATGTTTAATATTATATATTTATTTACATGTGACCTGTTTTTACTATTTGTTTACTACTATGTAATTTTAAATTATACATCACTATATTTCTATACAATCTTACACATTTATGTTAAAGTACAGATGTTTATATACTTCTCATAATATGATCTTTTTCTTGCCTCAGCTTCCTCTTTGTAAGTTAGGAATAATTAGCTCCTATGTAGTAAGTATTAAATTGAATGGGGAGGGAGAATTCAGGAGGCTGAAGAGATGGCTCAGCAGTTAAGAACGCTTACTTGTCACTCTTCCAGAGGACCCGGGTTTGATTCCCTGCACCCACATGGCAGCTAAAATCATCAGTAACTCCAGTCCCATGAGATCCACTGCCCTCTTCTAGCCTTGGAAGGCACTAGGCATGCATTTGATTCACATACATATATGAAGCCGGGCATGGTGGCGCACACCTTTAATCCCAGCACTCGGGGAGGCAGAGGCAAGCGGATCGCTGTGAGTTCGAGGCCAGCCTGGTCTACAAAGTGAGTCCAGGACAGCCAAGGCTACACAGAGAAACCCTGTCTCAGAAAAACAAAAACAAATAGCAACAACAAAAACACATACACATATATAAACATACACATACATAAAACAAAATAAATAAAATCTAAAAATAACATTTTAAAAATTTACCAGTACACTGGAAACAGAAAAAATACACACACACACACACACACACACACACACACACACACACACATAGGTTTTCCACAAGTAGACTTGTTCAATTTTCAGAAATTCTGTAAACTGATTGTTAAATAATTATTGTTAAAATTGAAATGCTGGGGCAGGAGAGATGGCTCCGTGGTTAAAAGCACTTGTTGCTCTTGTAGAAGACCGGGTTCAGTTCCCAGCACCCCCGTGATGGCTCACAACCATCCATAACTCTAATTCTAGGATCTGACACTTTCTGACTTCCTTGGGCAACAGGCTTAAAAGTTTTCTTCATATACATGTCCCCCCTCCCAAAAAAAATCCTCAAATACATAACATTAAAATAAATTAATCTTTAAAATGAAATTCTGATAAATCCCAGCATTCAGGAGGCAGAGGCAGGTGGATCTCTGTCAGTTTGAGGCCAGCCTGGTCTACAGAGTGAGTTCCAGGACCCCCAGGGATACATAGTGAGGCCCTCCCTATCTCAAAGAACTAAAATAAGAAATGCTAGATGGCGTGGTGGTGCAAGCCTTTGGCAGGCAAATCTCTGTGAGTTCGAGGCCAGCCTGGTCTATAAGTCCAGGACAGCCAAGGCTACAAAGAGAAATCCTGTTTCGAAAAACCAAAAAGAAAGGGGGAGAGAGAGAGAAAGAGAGAAAGAGAGAGAGAAATGCTGAACAGTGGAGGGCACCTAAAACCTCAGCAGGTGAGGAGTGGTTGGTGGGTTGGAGGCCAGCCTGACCTACATTGAAATGATGAGGAAAGAAGGAATGAGTCAGGGAGAGAGAAAAGAAAAAGAATACTGTCAACTAACAATGAAATGAATTGGATTTTTTTTTTGGCGGGGGAGGTTTGAGACAGGGTTTCTCTGTGCAGCCTTGGCTGTTCTAGACTCACTTTGTAGACCAGGCTGGCCTCGAACTCACAGAGATCCGCCTGCCTCTGCCTCCCAAGTGCTGGGATAAAAGGCGTGCACCACCACCACCTGGCTGTGGATTGGATTTTTAAAGGTAATAGATATTCAAAGTAGATCACTTCCTAATTAGCCTATTGTATTTCACTCATTTTTTACATTCTTGAAGCCATTTCTCCTATGAATATGGTCGATTTAACACATAATGGGGTACTGCTGCACCTGTGCTCAGACTACACGAGTCACTTAAAATCTGACCAGATGATAGATAATACTTAAACCATGGACATTAACAACTGCTACGAACAGACCCAACCCTCCACCCTGCCAAAAGCCAGTTTACCAGCGCGCCACTAACAACACTTAGAATAGTGGCTAATGCACGGTAAATGCTGTTTCAATGACTCTATTTTATGCACTAGGTCACAACAGATGAGCACACACATGAACACATACATATATGCTTTAAACATGTATTTTCTTTATATATATATATTTGTGTTTTTATTTATGTATTTATTTGGGGATGGGGTGCGTGCCACAGCGTACATGTGGGGGCGTGGTCAAAGGACAATTTGTAGGAGCCCTCCTTATACCTTGTGCGTCGGAGAAATCGAACTCAGGAGGTCAGATTTGCCGGCAAGAGCCTTTTCCCAGTGTGCTTTGTCGCAAATCCACAGATATGCTTTTCGTTTGTGCGTGAGGGTTACAATGTTTCAAAAGAATTATTCGGAAAATATACAATTAGGACAGGTGCAATTCTTCTAATTCTCCGACTAACACCATGAATTCTGCATCTGTAATTATTTCCATTTTTCGGATGAGGAAGCTAAAGTTCTGAGATGGCAAAATTGAAAGCACTTTATTCATTGCACGCGGTAGCTGCCTGATCAGCCTAGGTTCGCAACACCTTCCCTCCACCGCATGGCTACGCCCCTACCTCTTGCGTAACTCCCTTCCCGCCAGACTTAAAGAAAAAAGGCGTGGTCGTGTCCGCTGAATTTTGGGAAATGTAGTACGTAGACTCAATAACCGCATTGTAAAAAGAGGAGGCTAAATAAGTTATCTTGGTCTCCTTTTTCTTGCTTTTTTTTGTGTGTGTCAGTGCGCGGAGGGGCCAAGTTCTCTCTTTGTAGCCCAGACTGGCTGACAACTCGTGATCTTGCCGCCTCGCCTTCCTGAGTGCAAATATACGACCTTGGCTTTGAAACAAAGAACAAAGAGCCAGTTCACGTGCCTTGGCAACAGTATTGCCCAAATAATGTCAGATGCATTGTGGGAACTGCAGTTCCTGTGACCCGGATATGTCGACACGAGCTGACGAGCTGACGAAACCTCTTTCGTTCTGTACTGATCTGGACCTCCGTGGAACTTAAACTGTTTCACAATGCGAAGTTTACCACGTTCTAACAACCTCTAGGCATGTGCGACAGGTCGACTCCGAACACCAACTGGAGCCCTACCTTTTCTTACCGGTTTGCACACTCTTCTGGAGGCTGGAGATCCAGCTCCGTCCCTATTCACGAGCTAAGGTAGGTACTGGGGCACCGGGGACTTGAACTGGGATCAAGACTAAATGGAGCATGCCTGCCCTGTCCACGACTCGGAATGAGAGGGTCCACTCTCGGTGCTGCAGCTGCAGTAGTTCGGTCAAGCCCTGGGAAGCCTGCGTCTAGCAGGGAACTAGAATGCTAGGTGAGCTCTAGGGGTGTGCAGCATGCAGCTACACAACTGATCTGCTATCCGCGGGGCCACCTTGAGAGGAATTGGGTGGTCCTGATAGGATGATGATCTTTGGGGCCACGAAGATGGACTTAAAGATGAGTCTTTAGGACTGGAGAAATGGCTCAGCGGCTAAGAGCACGGTCTGCTCTTCCAGAAGTCCTGAGTTCAATTCCCAGCAACCACGTGGTGCCTCACAACCATCTACCCCGGCATGCAGGTGTACATGCAGATGGAGCACTCCTACATAAAATAAATAAATAAAATGTTTGTTTTTTAAAGCCGGGCGGTGGTGGTGCACGCTTTTAATCCCAGCACTCCGGAGGCAGAGGCAGGCGGATCGCTGTGAGTTTGAGGCCAGCCTGGTCTACAAAGCGAGTCCAGGACAGCCAAGGCTACCCAGAGAGATCCTGTCTTGAAAAAAAACAACCAAAAAAATTTTTTAAATAAAAATTAGAAGGAAAAGAAGAGATGAGTCTTTAAGGTATTAGATGTGTGGTGCTGTGTCCACCAGGAAAATAAGAAAGGCTAGTAATAGTTTAGTTGAGTTGTTCATGGAGACGGGTAGAGTGTGCTCACTGCAACCAATGAATGAAAGAATTAGTAATGAGAATATGAGCCCTGAGAGTGGCGGCTATTTAGCAGTTTACATAGTACTTGCTAATGATGAGGTTATGGAGAGAATAACAGACGGGTAAGCAGGGTGATAAAAAGACTAGTGGGGTCATTGATTAAAGGAGAACTAGAATGTGGGTGTTGATATAAAGGATACTGAAGGGGCTGGAGAGATGGCTCAGCGGTTAAGAGCACTGTCTGCTCTTCCAGAGGTCATGAGTTCAATTCCCAGCAACCACATGGTGGCTCACAACCATCCATAATGTGATCTGATGTCCTCCTCTGCCTACAGATGTACATGCAGGCAGAGCGCTGTATACATAATAATAAATAAATAAATCTTAAAAAAAAAAAAGGATACTGAAGGTCACTGATGTGGTCTTTGAGAGGGTTGGTAGGACAGCTGAGTTAATGGAGCTGGTAAGTTAGTATAATAGAGACCTAACAGGTCACGATCCTCTAGGCACTGGTGGGGATGGAGGTGGTAATAATTAATGACTGGAGGCCTCAGTCCACAGTGATGGGGGGGGGGCAGTGTGATGCGCAAAGGGGCCTGAGAGGTCCTGGTGAGGCACTTAGGGCCCTGGCTGAGCTTTAGTCTCCATGTGTCGAACGAGCTGTCGCAGGAATTCAGCTGTACTTTGTTTTCTCTGGCCTGGGCAGGTAGCTGGTATCCTTCTACACTGTTTACTCCTACAGGACTGCATGAACTCACTGCCTACCAGCAACGGGAGATGGGCCGGACATCAAAAGATAAACGGGATGTCTACTACCGCCTGGCCAAGGAGAATGGCTGGCGAGCCCGGAGCGCTTTCAAGCTACTTCAACTTGATGAGGAATTCCAGCTCTTCCAAGGTGCCTGATTTGGTGGCCAAGTGACCTGGGAGTGGAGCGAAAGCTTGCTTCTACAGGGCTCACTGGAGTGGGCGGGCTACCTTGGATGGAGGATGTCTGGGGCAGGGAGACAGGGAAGAAGGTGGACCACAAACTGTAAAGGAGGTGGCATAAGGGCAGTGGGTAGACATAGCGAGGAGGTTAGAAAGGTCTATGCAGCTGACCGGTATGTGGTCTCTGTGTGTGCACAGGTGTGAAACGAGCAGTTGACCTGTGTGCAGCCCCAGGTAGCTGGAGCCAGGTGCTGAGCCAGAAGATCGGGTAAGCGGTGGTCGAGAAGGGTGACCTGGTGGGAGGAAAGGCTGGGAGGAAAGACTGCTGACACGGAGACTGTACTGTCCACAGGGGCCAGAGTTCTGGTCAGGTGGTGGCTGTGGACTTGCAGGCTATGGCTCCCCTCCCAGGTGTGACACAGATACAGGGGGACATCACTCAGGTAAGAGCATGACTGGGGTTATTGGTGTTATCCACAGTGAAGGCTCCACTTGGGGGCTATGGAAAGTAGGAAAGAAAAAAAAGCAATAAAAACAGAGAAAGGATATGTAATCCCTGGATTTAGAAGGCTGAGGGTGAGGGATAATGAGTATAAAGTTAGCCTGAGTTATATAATGAGACTGTAGCTCAAATTTTTTAAAAAAGAAGAAAAAAAAAAAAGGATTGCAAGTGGCTTCAGCAGGTAAAGCTGCTTGCCTACAAACCAGATGACTGAATTCAATCCCAAAATTTCTCCTCTGACCGCCACGTGCACACAGTTGCACATGCACCTAAACGCGCGCGCGCACACACACAGTAAATGAATAAATAAATGCAGTTTTGAAATATTTGAGAAGGAGATAATTTCAACAGTTAAGAGCGCTGGCTGCTTCTCCAGGGGATCTAGAGTCACTTCAGAACACCCACACAATGGTTCACAAGTGTCTGTAGCCTTAGTCCCAAGGGAATCCACCCGCACCCCCACCCACCCCATTTAGATGGTGGCGCACACCTTTGATCTCAACTTGCAGGAGGCAGAGGTAGAGGGATCTCTGAGTTCAAGGCCTGCCTGGTCTATAAAATGAGTCTAGGACAGTCAGGCTGTTAGACAGAGAAACCCTGTCTCAAAAAAAACCCCACCTTTAATTAGTTGATTGATTTGTTGTGTGTACAGAAGCAGGTGTTTGTGTGCCGTGGTATGCATATAGAGGTCAGAAGGGCACAGCTTGGAGGAGTCAGTTTTCTCCTTCCACTATGTGAGTTCCAGAGATGGAACTCTGGGTCACCAGGCCTGGCAGCAAGTGCCTTTACCTGCTAAGCTACTTCACCAACGTCTTTTTTTTGTTTTTTGTTTTTTCGAGACAGGGTTTCTCTGTGTTAGCCATGGCTGTCCTAGACTCACTTTGTAGACCAGGCTGGCCTCGAACTCACAGCGACCCACCTGCCTCTGCCTCCCAAGTGCTGGGATTAAAGGCGTGCGCCACCATGCCCGGCCTTACCAACAATTTTTTTAAAAAATTTTTTTTCGAAGAAAAAAATAAAAAAATCAAGAGGAGGGGACTTGAGATATAACTTAGGGCTTCTAGAATACTTGTGTAGCATAAGCAAAGCATGCTGGGTTCTCTCCCGCTATGAGAGACAGAAAGTTAACAGCAGACCAACAGCTTATATTGCAGAGACACCAAAAGATGATGAGGACGGGTCCCCAGAGATGGAACCTGTGTCTTAGACAAAGCCTATGAACATGGCTGTCCCAGAGGCTTGGAGGCTAGAGCCATGGGCAGGCGGGATTTGAGGGGAAGGGCAGCAAGTGGGGCACTGAGACCACTCACCCACCCACCCCTTTCTCTATAGCTTTCCACTGCCAAGGAGATCATCCAGCATTTTGAGGGCTGCCCTGCTGACCTAGTCGTGTGTGACGGGGCTCCTGATGGTAAATGGGGTGTGGGGGTGACTTCTGTCTCCTAGCTCATTTTTTTTTTCCTCTCGCTTTCTCTTTGCTCTCACCATTTCCTCTTTTCTGGCAATTTCTCCCTACCTCTACTCTCTTCTCCCCACCTTTTGAGCTTTTTTATGGTACTGGAAATGGATAGACTCTGACATATGCTAAGCAAGCATTCTGCAGCTAAGGTACACCTCCTGCCCTTCAGCTTTGCGCTTTTCCTTTACCCTCCAGCCTTCTCATTTGACTGCCTGTCTGCTCCTATGCTCTTTTTCTTTTTTTTTTTTTTCCAGCCATCTATTCAAAACATTTTCTGAGCACATGTTGTGTTGGGAAAGTGTACATAAATAAATTGCACTGACCTCTGGCCTTGTGAAATGGGTGTTCTAGTGTGAATGCATAAAAAAAAAAAACAAAAAAGACACTTGAGCAGATGGCTCAGTGCCCGTGATTCCCAGTCTTGGGAGACTGAAGCCAAAAGATCGCTAGACCTCAAGGTCAGCCTGGACTAGAAAGGCTCCGTCTCAAAAAAAAAATAAAAATAAGGGCGTGGGGGATGGGCTTTCTAGTTAAGAGTGCTTGCTGTTCTTCCAGGAATGGGAGCCATCCATGCCTGTAGCTTCAACTCCAGAGGATCTGACATCTTCTTTGGGCCTCCATGGGTACACACACATGTCACATATAAACCAGACATACATACATATTTTTTTTTTAATTAAATATGCCTGGTCTACAAAGTGAGTCCAAGGCTACATAGAGAAACCCTGTCTTGGAAAAAAAAATTAAATATGCAAAAGCAGTAACTATACAATTTTTAGTGCAAAGATAAATAAAACAAAAACGGTGATAGATACCACAGGGAAGGTAAAAACTACCTGTGGGGATTTTAAATAAAGTAAACAAGAAAGGCTTCATTGGTGTGACAGCAAAAAGAATTGATAAGGGGCTATGCTGATGGGCCGTCACTTACAATATTGCTCTTGGAACTTGGGGAAAACCCCTGATGGTTGTAGGGGGCGGGGGAAGACTACTTGGCTGGTACTGTGACCATGTCTCTAAGGCTTCTTGAGCAGCATGAGGGGCAGAGGTAGAAGCAGGGACCCCAGGAGGAGGTGGTCACTGCAGTAGTGCAGAAGAGTGATCTACAACAGTGGGTCCAGTGACAGGCCAGAAAGGTCACATTTTAGTTGGATTTGCTAAAGTCTGGAATGTGAGACTATGGGGGTGGGGCAGAGTTGGCCACAGGGACTAAGGTGTATGACGTGAATAACTGAAGGGATCGGATGAGCTGAGAAACACAGGAACTGATGGAGAAGGAAGTAGAAATTGGGCTTTGAGCCTGTGGAGCCTATGGGGCTGGTCTGTAAATAAAGGTCAGAGGAGCCATCTGGGCTAAAGGTAGAAATGCTAGTGCTGCCTATGGAACAACTAATTTCCGGAATTAAAATGACTTCCCAGCTTGCTAGAGCCTCAGGGTTCAAATCCAGCTGAAAGGCACAGCTGTTTCCAGAACCTTAGCAGTAAGAGGCCCTAAAAATGGCTTTAGTTGGTTTTTTGTTTTGGATATATATATATATACAGTGCTCTGCCTACATATACATCTGCAGACTAGAAGAGGGGGCATGAGGTCTCATTATCAACACTTGTGAGCCACCATGTGGTTGCTGGGAATTGAACTCAGGACCTCTGGAAGAGCAGTCAGTGCTCTTAACCACTGAGCCATCTCACCAGTTTTTTGTTTTTTTTCCTGAGGGGTGGAAGTTGGGGAAGTCGAGACAGGGTTTCTTTGTGTAACAGCTCTGGCTGTCCCAGACTCACTATGTAGACCAGGCTGGCCTGGAACTCACAGAGATCCACCTGCCTCTGCCTCTCAAGTGCTGGGATTAAAGTCGTGCACCACCATGCCCAGCACATCTTTCGTTTTCTAATCTCTGATCTAAGAAGACATATCAAATCAGAGGGTGCCCTAATCATCTGTTTCTCTTGCTACAGTCACTGGCCTCCATGATGTGGATGAGTACATGCAGGCCCAGCTTCTGCTAGCTGTGAGTAAAGCCTGGTTGCCACCCCGACCCTCCTTGGGCCCTCTTTGACAACTTCCGCCTCTACCTCCACCTTACCGTACATCTGTCCTTTCCCTAGGCTCTCAACATTGCCACACATGTCTTGAAGCTAGGGGGCTGCTTTGTAGCCAAGGTGAGCCTTGGAGTACCTGGGGGAGTGTTAAGAAAGGTCCCAGGCTGCCTGGTGTGGTGGCACACGCCTTTTATCCCAGCACTCAGGAGGCAGAAGCAGGCGGATCTCTGTGAGTTTGAGGCCAGCCTGGTCTACAAAGTGAGCCTAGAATAGCCAAGGCTACACAGAGAAACCTGTCTCGAAAAAAAACAAAAAAGAAAAAGAAAAAGAAAAAGAAAAGAAAAGAAAGAAAAAAGGGGGGAGGAAATCCCAGGAGTGGGGGAGGGGCGCCCGTACCCTTCCATCTTGCCTTCCACGCTCTCCAGATATTCCGAGGCCGAGACGTAACGTTGCTCTACAGCCAGCTGCGCATCTTCTTCTCCAGTGTGCTCTGTGCCAAGCCCAAGAGCAGCCGGAATTCCAGCATCGGTCAGTGGCATGGGGACCTAATGATAGGCAGGGGGGTGATTGGCCATGTGTCTATACAAGGTTGAGGTGACAGAAAGCCACTGCTCACTCCAGGTTCTCCCTCCCCCCACACACAGAGGCCTTCGCTGTTTGTCGGGGTTATGACCCTCCTGAGGGCTTCATTCCAGACCTGACCAGACCCCTGCTGGACCACTCCTACGGTGAGACTCAGAGCTGGTGGCCCATGCCTGGGGAACCTGCACCAGCCACACCCACACGCACCACGTGTCTCTTGGGAGCCCTCAGTCTCACACCCTGGCGGCAGTTGCACTCCCGCTCTTAGTCCTGGTGGAAGTTCCCTTTTTTTTTTTTTTTTTTTTTAAAGTTTTTCAAGACAGGGTTTCTCTATGTAGCCTTGGCTTTGTAGACCAGGCTAACCTCAAACTCAGTGATCCATCTGCCTCTACCTCTTGAGTGCTGAGATTACAGGCATGAGCCACCACGCCCAGCTGGCTCCTGGTGGAAATTCTATTGCAGCAAACTAAGCATTCACCCAAGGAAGACCCTATCTGTCTATCTTAGGAAAACCCTCAGACTGCCCTCCAGGTAGAAACCGCTCCTGTGTTAAACAGGGTCCCTGTGCAGGTCTGTAACCTCAAACCTGATGGGCAAAGCAGAGCCTATCTCCATAGATCCTATTTGAGTGAGAGAAGGTCCGGGTAGAATGTGCCGGTAAAGGGCAGTGGTGGTGCACACCTTTAATCCTAGCACTGGGGAGGCAGAGGCAGGTGGATCACTGTGAATTCTAAGACAGCCTGGTCTACAAAGCGAGTCCAGGACAGCCAAGGCTACACAGAGAAATCCTGTCTCAAAAAAACAAAACGGGGGGCGGGGGTTGGGGGGTGCTGTGAAGGTGATCTGTACTAGTTGATGATGAAACATGACAGGGTTGGGGGATGTACTTCATTCAGTACTGCTGCAGCCTGTATCATAACTGGCCCTGCCCTCAGCCTTCACCCTATTTCTTTCTAAGATTCAGATTTCAACCAGCTAGATGGTCCCAGCCGTTTTATTGTGCCCTTTGTGACCTGCGGGGACCTCAGCGCCTACGATTCAGACCGCAGTTACCCTCTGGATGTGAGTGTCCAACCATCAGGACATGGGTCAGGGAGCCTTGTCCTAGATTCCTCAGATCCTTAACATATACACACACCCCCACTGCCTCTTGCATCCCACAGCTAGAAGATGGCTCCGAGTACAAATACACCCCGCCCACACAGCCCCCCATCGCACCCCCATACGAGGAGGCCTGTAAATTGAAGAAGAATAGACAGCTGGCCAAGGAGTTCCTCCCCCAGGAATGCTGCATCAACAGAGTAGACAGCTTGCCCCAGCCTCTGGCTGGCCCTCAATGCCACACCCTGCTGGCTCCCAAGGTATGGATGTTCACCTCTGAGGCCACCATGTCCCTGTTTCTGACTCACACGGTTTTTTTCCTGCCTTATCTGGAAGTCAGTCTGGCGGTGGTGGCGCAGGCCGTTAATCCCAGCACTTGGGAGGCAGAGGCAGGTGGATCTCTGAGTTGGAGGCCAGCCTGGTCCACAAAGAGAGACCAGGACAACCAAGGCTACACAGAGACCCTGTCTCTTTTTAAAATCATCTCATCATCAGGAGGTCAGCCCATTGACAAATGGGAAAATGTAACCAAGGAGCTGAGTCCCTTTTCTTTCTCTTCAACAGGTAGAAGACAATGAAATGAATTGTTCACCTTAACAAATTAAGGTAAATTTGCCTTTTTCCTAAAGTTAAAATAAAGGGTACTTTTAGGAGAAATCTGAAAGAGGACTGCAAGCTGGCTCAGTGGATAAGAGCAGGTATTGGTCTCACAGAAGATCTGAGTTTGGTTCCCAGCACCCATGTCTGGCAGCTCACAAGCGCTTATGGCTTCACCTCCAAGGGATTGGACAGCTCGTGCCACTTTGGTACCTACATTCACAAGCACATACCCAGGATACACACACACACACACACACACACACACACACACACACAC
>OU015760.1:17230344-17249154 GCA_907169655.1 Acomys percivali
AAAGAAAAAAGAAAAGGAAATCCCTCAATGGGTTAGAGATACAGCTCAGTTTGTAGAATGCTTGCCTAAAATGCACAAAACCCTAGGTTAGGTCTCCAGCCACCACATATAAAAAGCCAAGCATAGCAGTGCCTATGACCCTAACATGCAGAAGATGCCATAAAAGGATCAAATTTTCCAGAACATCCTCAGATACTTAGCAGGTTTGAAACCAGCCTGAGCTAGATGAAAGACCTCAGTAATTTGGGGGGGGGGTTGTTTGTTTGTTTGTTTTAATTTTTTTTGGCTGGGTGTGGTGGTGCATGCCTTTAATCCCACCACTGGGAGGCAGGTGTGGGTAGATCTCTGTGAGTTCAAGGCCAGCCTGGTCTACAAAGAGAGTTTCAGGACAGCCAGAGTTGTTACACAGAGAAACCCTATCTCAAAAAAGAAAAAAGAAAGGTTGTTGTTTTGTTTTTTGTTGTTTTGGAATTTTTTAATTTTTCGAGACAGGGTTTCTCTGTGTAGCCTTGGCTGTCCTGGATTTGCTTTGTAGATCAGGCTGGCCTCGAACTCACAGTGATCTGCCTGCCTCTGCCTCCCACAGTGCTGGGATTAAAGGTGTGCGCCACCACACCCGGCTGCAAGATCATGCCTCTTAATGGTTCCCAGAACAGTTCCAGCAACTGGGCAACATCACCAGAGAAATTCCCAAGTCCAAGCTCATCCATAGCTAGATAGCAAGTTTGAGGGCAGCCTGGGCTAAATGACACTCTATATTAAAGAAAAACAAAGTTGGGGCTGTAGAGATGGCATCAGGTGCCCTGGAACAGGAGTTACAGGTATCTAGAGTAGCCACTGAGCTTAACCATCAAACCATCCCCACCCCCACCCCAAAATAATTTGTTAAAGAAAAACAAAGGAGTGGGGATTTTGTTTTTTTTCCTCAGTAAATGACTGATTAGAGCGCATCTGTTTTATGCTTGGAACAGCTTTAAACCGTTTGAGGGCTTGGTAAATGATTATCAAATGCATACTTCCAGGCACTGTGGGTTTAGAGATACAATAGGAAACAAAGACTGAATGTATACATTGTAACTTATATTTGACTGCTTATAGTGTGCTACAAAATAGAGGTTTGGTCAAAGGCAGACAGGGTAAACAACAGTGGTCTCATAAGATACAATGTAGTGGTGAGCCGGGCGCAGTGGCGCATACCTGTTAATCCCAGCACTCGGAAAGCAGAGGCAGGTGCATCGCTGTGAGTTTGAGGACAGAGGCAGGTGGATCGCTGTGAGTTTGAGGACAGAGGCAGGTATTGCTGTGAGTTTGAGGCCACCATAGTCTACAAAGTGAGTCCAGGACAGGCAAGGCTACACAGAGAAACCATGTCTGGGGCGGGGCGGAGCAGAGCGGAGCTGGGAGTGGTGGTTCTTGCCTTTAATCCCTGCACTCCCAGAGGCAGAGGCAGGTGGATCGCTGTGAGTTCGAGGCTAGCCTGGTCTACAAAGTGAGTCCAGGACAGTCAAGGCTACACAGAGAAACCCTGTCTCGAAAAACCAAAAAAAAAAAAAAGAAAAAAAGATAGCACATAGTGACTTAGTGGCTTCTGTGTTTGTTAAGTTTAGACAATGACAAAGCACCTATGGTGTGTTTCCCACAGTGGTGCCTTTCCACTAAGATGCATGATTGCACGTGTAAAAGTAATATGTCATATGGGCTATGGAAGGCAGCAAAAAGAAGAAAAGCACAATGAAGAAAATCAGTGAATGTAGACATAGGTATTTGGGGGTTCCCCTCCCTAGAGACAGGGTCTCTCTGTGTAGCCTTGGCTGTCCTAGACTCGCTTTGTAGACCAGGCTGGCCTTGAACTCACATGGATCCGCCTGCCTCTGCCTCCTGAGTGCTGGAATTTAAAGGCATGAGCCACCACACCCGGCTCCGGTATTTGAAGTTTTAAAAGTATGGTTCTAGCTGGGGAGGCAGAGACACGGAGTTTGTGAGTTTGAGGTCAACCTGGTATACATAGTGAGTTCCAGGACAGTCGGGAGCTGGGGCTATGTAGAAAGAGACCCTGTCTGGGGAGGGGGAGGGGGATCAGAATAAAAGCATTGCTCTAATAGAGCTTTCTGAGGTAAAGAAAGCATTGAGGGGTTGTGGGGTGAGGACTTGGGCTTATCTAGGAGAAGATCATTCCAGGGAGAAGACATGGCCAAGTTCAGGAGTGAAGCTCACCGAGAAAGAAGAAGCCAGCTGGTCTGCAGTGGGATGGACCTAGCTCTGACATCCCTTTCTGACAGTGGCCTAGCAAGTTACTCACATTTAAGTCTTCTGTTAAAAAAAGGGCACCTTAAAAAATTGAAACAAAGCCAGGGCGGGTGGCACACACCTTTAATCCCAGCACTGGCACTCGGGAGGCAGAGGCAGGCAGATTTCTGTGAGTTCGAGGCCAGCCTGGTCTACATAGTTCCAGGACGGCCAGGGCTACTGAGTGAAATATGGTCTTGAAAAACCACACGCAAAAAAATTGAAACACAGGGGGCTCACAACCTCCTAATGTACCAGGCACACAGATGTACAAGGCAAAACACCCATACACATAAAATAATTAAACAAATAAGTCATCTAAAAATTTTTTTTGTTTGGTTTTGGTTTTTGAGACAGGCTTTCTCTATGTAGGCATGGCTGTCCTGGACTCCCTTTGTAGACCAGGCTGGCCTCGAACTCACTAGAGATCTGCCTGCCTCTGTCTCCTAAATGCTGTGATTAAAGGCATGCACCACCATGCCTGGGCCAAAAAATAATAATTTTATTTGAAATATGAGGATTAGAGAGCCAGATTAAGATGGAGGCACACCTGTAATCCCAGCACTGGAAGGCAGAGGCAGGCAGATAAACTGAGTTCAAGGCCAGCCTAGTCTACAAAGGGAGACCAAGACAGCCAAGGCTACACAGAGAAACCCTGTCTAACAGAGAGAGACAGCTCAGTGGTCAAGAGCACTTACTGCCCATTCAGGGGACCAAGGTTCAATTCCCAGCACCACATGGCAGCTAACAATTATCTGTAACTCCAATTCCAGGGCATCTGATGCCTTTTGGCCTTCATATTTAGCAACCATGCATGCAATGCATTTACATACATGCAGGCAGGTAAAACAGTCATACACATTAAATGAAAATAAATAAATCTTTTTTTTTTTTAATTGAAACAGTCCAGGCATGGTGACACAGACCTTTAATCCCAGCACACAAGAGACAGTCCAGCCTAGGCTACACAATGAGACCCTGTCTTTTTTAAAAATATTTTTTATTAAATTTTCATTTATGTGCGTTGGTGTAAGAGTGTCAGGTCATGTTGTTACAGTGTGAGCTGCCATGTGGGTGCTGGGAATTGAACCCGGGTCCTTTGGAAGAGCACTGCCTACTCTTCCAAAGGACCCGGGTTCAATTCCCAGCAACCACATGGCAGCTCACAACTGTCTGTAACTCCAAGATCTGACACCCTCACACCAATGCACATAAATTAAAACAAAACAATAAAAACTAAAAAGAGCCGGACGGTGGTGGCACACGCCTTTAATCCCAGCACTCGGGAGGCAGAGGCAGGCGGATCGCTTTGAGTTCGAAGCCAGCTTGATCTACAAAGGGAGTCCAGGATAGCCAAGGCTACACAGAGAGACCCTGTCTCAAAAAAAAAAAAAAAACTAAAAAGAAAAGAAAAGCCAAAGCCTGGAAACAAGGCTGGGTGTAAGACAGTAGTAGGGCTTGCCTGACATACATGAGACCCTGGGTTGCTGGCAGTAAAGATGTGCACTACCATGCCCAGCCCTAGCTACTCTTCTAAGAAATTCACTCTAGGGCTGGTACATGTTTCAGTAGGAAAAGGCTCTTCCTGACAACCAAAATTAAATCCTTATAACCCACAAGGTAGAAGGAAAGAACTGACTCCCCCACACACATACACAGCATAAGTAAGTGTAAAAAAAAAAGTTTTTTTTTTCCAGAGCAATTAGTTCTTGAATGTTTGTAGCCTGTTAAAATCCTAGCCTGTTCACGGTGAGGAGCTACACAGCAATGAGAATGAGATTGCACTCTGTAATTCACCTTGACACTCTTTTTGTGTGCGTTTTCCTTTATGTTAGGGGTTTGCAGCAAAAGGCAAACTGGTACCAGCTTAGAAGCTGCTGCCTGCCGGGAAAACCAGAAGCTGGCTTGACGCTGCGTGTGTTTGCACGGTAATCCATGGAACCTGAGCGGACAAGCCTAGAGAGGAATCTGCAGCAGCTCTGTGACAAGCAAGAAATGGTGAAGACTTGTGCGGAGCTACAGGAGGGGTTTCCTGAGACTGAGCATGCGCCTCTTCTCCAACGCTCTCCGTGGTTTAAACATCAGGGGCTCCGCCAACAACACCATCTTGGAGGAAAGTGTTAACATCACTGCGGTAACTGATCCCAGTCGGCAATAAATCAAAGCTGTAAAAGCCCTACCTATGCAAGTCGCTTACTTTTTATATGACATTTTACAGGCATCTGAAATACTGCTTATATTTCTCACCGCTTTGGGTAATGACATATTTTATAAATTAATCCCATAATTGAATATCCCATTTATGACTGCACCCCAACTTTGACTGATTTGGCTGGTCAGGTATTTTTGGGATAACATCTTCCCTTATAGCTTTGGCTGCCCCTCAAACTCAAGGTCCTCCCGTGTCAGCCCCCTGAGTGCTAAGATCTATGCCACCAAACCTGGATACTGTATCCCAGCTTTATTTCAATTAAATACACGGTGATAACTGTATCTCAGTGTAACTGGCTTTCATTAGTATTCTTATGTATTTGTATACCAATGCAGGTATGCTTTCAAGAGCATCCTGTGATGGGCTAGGGATGTGATGGGCTAGGGATGTAGCTTAGTGGTGGGATACTGGCCTAGTATGCACATGGCTCTGGTTCCATCTTCACTACCACACACATAAAGAAAAATAAAGTTCTGTTAGTGAGATGCAGTGCAAGACCACCACCTATAGTCAGTCCTGTATAGTCCTATAGTCCTAGCTACTCAGGTGCCCAAAATGAGGATCCTGAAGCCCAGAGCTTCAAGGTCAACCTGGGCCCCATTTCAAAAAGAAAGGAAAATTTGAAGCCAAATCTAAAATCCCAGGATGTGGAAGACTGAGGCAGGAGGAAATGAGTTTGAGGCAAGCCTGGGCTACAAAGTGAGACCCTGGTTCAAAAAAGAAGGACCCAAAATGATGATGATGATGATGGTGGTGATAGAATTCTATGAAAGACTCCACAGATTTAACAAGACTTCCAAAGGATTTCTCAAACCTTTTTGTTGTTGTTGTATTTTTTTGAAAAGGGATCTCATGTAGCGAAAACTGGCCTCAAACTCAGTGTATACCCAAAAATGACCTTGAACACTGATCCCCCTGTCTCTGTTTCCCATGTACTGACATGATTCATTGGAAGAATTTTTTTATTTTTTATTTTTTGGTTTTTTGAGACAGGATTTTTCTGTGTCCTGCTTTATTGACCAGGCTGGCCTCAAACTCACAGAGATCCACCTGCCTCTGCCTCCCGAGTGCTGGGATTAAAGGCATGTGCCACTGCATCCTGCTCCTTAGAACAAACTTTTTAGGATGAAAGTCTTATCCTACTTAGCTAACATAAGTATAACATAGTATAAGTCCTTGAATTCTATCCCCAGCGCTACCAATATAAGAAGTGGGAGGGGGGGTTGAGATATGTTTTCTAAAGAAGTGTCAAAGCCCTCCTTGACTGCAATCCTGAATTTCTACAGCCCAACAGGCAAGAGCTGACACGAATTCCCAAAACTATATGGCACCATTTTCTGTGGTTTAATCCAGTACCCTTACAAACCCAAGTATGTAATGTGCATCTAGACTTTGGCCTCTGATCACAGAAATAGCCACACCTCTCTGTGTGATTCCAGGAATGCCTGCACCCCCACTCTGTCTAGGGGGGTTCACACTACGGTGATTTAATCCCTGATGATTCTCCTCATTCAAATCAAAGTGACCACAGGAATGTCCACAGCCCAAGCTGTCTGACTCCAGGAATGCATGGCTGGGGTGTCCCACAAAAGGCATTTGACCACAGATGCTCCCACACCCATCGCAGCCTAAACTCAGCAGTGCCCATTGAAAGAACCTGAGAGACTCCACCAGTGCCCAGTCCCCAGCTTTGAATCTTGTGTTTGTTTGTTTGTTTGTTGAGACAGGGTTTTTCTGTGCAGCCTTGGCTGTCCTGGATTCACTTTGTAGACCAGGCTGGCCTCAAACCCATATAGATCCACCTGCCTCAGCCTCCCAAGTGCTAGGACTAAAGGCCTGTGCCACCATGCCCGACACACAAACTTTGAATTTTAGGAGGGGTGTGAGCTGAGCGAGTGATCCAGACAAGGAGAAACCTTCGCTTGCCCATTCCAGGAGCAGCAGGAAGAGGAATGCAGCTGGACCGGGCAGCCAGAGAACCACTGGTAGCACATGACGTCAGAGAGGGCCTATAGGACTAAGAGATCCCTTTCTAGAGCCCAATAGCACAAACAATACCCCAAGAATTGAGGTATGGCTCAGCTGTTAGAGAGCATATGTCATTCTTGCAGAGGACCCTGGTTCAGTTTCTAATACCTATAAGGTGGGAGAAAACCCCTAACTCCACTTCCAGGGGGTCTAATGCTCTCTTCTGACCTCTGCAGGCACCAGGAACTGCATGTGGTATACAGAGAGAAAGAAAAAACACACATGTGTAAAATGAAATACATCCTTAAAGAATTGGCAAGTAGGAGCAGGTAAAATTAAAAGGCTTCTGCGTCAGCAGAGTGAACAGACGGTCTGTATAGAATAGGAGACAATTTTTGCGAGCTATACTTCAGATTAAGAGTTAGTAGCTGATGCCGGGCGTGGTGGCGCACGCCTATAATCCCAGCACTCGGGAGGCAGAGGCAGGCGGATCGCTGTGAGTTCGAGGCCAGCCTGGACTACAAAGTGAGTCCAAGACAGTCAAGGCTATACAGAGAAACCCTGTCTCGAAAAACCAAAAAAAAAAAAAAAAAGAGTTAGTAGCTGGCCAAGCATGGTGGTGCACGCCTTTAATCCTAGCACTTGGGAGGCAGAGGAGGCACGCAGATCACTGAGTTGAGGCCAGCCTGATCTACAAAGTGAGTTCCAGGACAGCCAGGCTACACATAGAAACCCTGTCCTGAAGTACAAAAGCAAATAAACAAAGATTATTGGCCATTTGTATTTCCTTTTTTTCCCCTTGGTTTTTCTAGACAGGGTTTCTCTGTTTATCCTTGGCTGTCCTGGAACTCATTTTGTAGACCAGGCTGGCCACAAACTCACAGAGATCCGCCTGCCTCTGCCTCCCAAGTGCTGGGATTAAAGGTGTGTGCTACCATGCTGGGCTCCTTATCCTTCCTTCACCCCTACCCCACCTCACCTCTGGCTTTTGGGGGTTTTTTGAGACTCTGTAGAGCTGGCTGTCCTGGGAATCTGCTCTGCAGACCAGGTAGGCCTCAAACTCTGAGTGCTGAGATTAAAGGTGTGTTCCACTGCACCCAGCTGCTAATAAATACTTTTAGGTATTCAACATTCTTATACAAATTAAACAACTTTGAGGGCTGACAAAATGGCTCAGTAAATAGGTAAAGGCACTGCCTGCCAACACTAACAACCTGAGTGCAGAGCCCAGGCCCCACATGGTAGAAAGAGAGAGCTGACTCCTGCACACTGTCTTCTGACACTGGCATAAGCACACCCACACACATACAAAAAAGAAATAAATGTAAACTTTGAAGAGCTGGGAATTTAAGGGTTTTTTTTTGTTTGTTTGTTTGTTTTGTTTTGTTGGGGTTTTTTTGTTTTGTTTTGTTTTTTGTTTTTTGTTCTTTGTTTTGGTTTGGTTTTTTGAGACAGGGTTTCCTTGTGTAGGCTGGCTGTGGTGGCTCACGCCTGTAACCCCAGTACTTGAGAGGTGAAAGCAGACAGATCTCAGTGAGTTCCAGGCCAGCCTGGTCTACAGAAGTGAGTCCAGAGCTGGGCGTGGTGGTGCATGCCTTTAATGCCAGTACACCAGAGGCAAAGGCAGGTGGATCTCTGAGTTTGAGGCCGGCCTGCTCTACAAAGTGAGTCAAGGTCAGTTAGGGCTGTTACACAGAGAAACCCTGTCTCAAACAAACAAACAAGAAAACTAAAACAAAAAATGAGTCCAGGACAGCCAGGCTACATAGGGAAACCCTGTCTCAAAAAACCAAAAAATAAAATAAAGGAAGGAAGGAAGGAAGGAAGAAAAAAAAGAACTGAGGACCTTTGGAAGACAGTGCTCTTAACCTCTGAACCATCTCCTCCAGCCCCAGGTTGCCAATTTTTGCTTGTTTCTTGGTCTTCCTTTCCTTTCCTTTCCTTTTTGTTTGTTTGTTTGTTTCGAGACAGGGTTTCTCTGTGTAGCCTTAGCTGTCCTGGACTCTCTTGGTAGAGCAGACTGGCCTCGAACTCACAACTATCCACCTGCCCCTGCCTCCCGAGTGCTGGGATTAAAGGCATGCGCCACCACACCCGGCTCATGAACAGTTCTTACATGGGAAATGGTTCACGAAATGGCTCAGAAGCCTTTACTACTGTAAGGATTAAGTACTACTTATTGAGATTTTACTGTGTGAAAGGCACTGGGACAAGGGATTAAGCTTAAGGAATAATAATGCCCGCTGAGCCTGGTGATGCAGGCCTGTAATCACAGTTACTCTGGATCCTGACACAGGAAGACGGATAGAGAGAGAGATAGACAGACTGCATATAATGAGACTATTCCATAAAAAAACATACGTAAAGGCCTGGCATTGCACGCCTGTAATCCCAGCACTTAGGAGGCAGAGGCAGACTGATCTCTGTGAGTTTGAGGCCAGCCTGGTCTACAGAGAGAGTTCCAGGACAGTCAGGGCTATATGGTGAGATCTTGTCTCCAAACAAATCCCAAGTGCTGGGATTAAAGATGTGTGCCACCACGCCCAGCAAGCCACAACACTTTTAAAGGTATAGAGTCTACACAGAGAGACTCTGTCTGAAAAATAAGAAAAAAGAAAAAAAGAAAAAAAAGAAAATGAAAGGAAAGAAAGAAAGAAAAGAAAATACCACAAGGAAACCTGTTAGTTTGTAAGCTAATTTTTAAAAAGTGTTGGGGTGGCTCTAGTGCCTTGTAGGCTACTGAGAAAAGACTTTGACTTTTTCTCTGGCACAGAGCCACTGGGGCAGGGCTCTGTGCACAGGGCTGGCATGAATCACTTGGGTGGAAGCAGGATTCCTCTGGCTGCTTGGAGGTGATTACTCAACTTTGACTTTTGTTTTCTCTTGTTTTGGTCAAAACTAAGAAGTAGGCTGGTTGTGTTAGCACACACCTATAGCGCTAGCCAATCAGGAGGCTAGAGTAGAATCATGATATCGGTATATGTTACCCGGCAAGATCCAGTCTGAACAAAAACTATCCAGCAGGAAACACACACACATGAACCCAAAAACAAACACCAAGAGGTCTGAGGATGTCCCCTGCTTGGTAGGGTGTGGTCTAAAATGCATGAAGCTTAGCTTCCACCTCCAGCATGGCATAAGCTTAGCATGGTGGCACATACCCCTGTAATCCCAGCACTTGGGGGTGGATATCAAGAAGCCTGTGGCCAGCTTGACTACAACATGTGGCACTATCTTTAATATATGTAGCCGGGCGTGGTGGCGCATGCCTTTAATCCCAGCACTCGGGAGGCAGAGGCAGGCGGATCGCTGTGAGTTCGAGGCCAGCCTGGTCTACAAAGTGAGTCCAGGACGGCCAAGGCTACACAGAGAGACCCTGTCTCGAAAAACCAAAAAAAAAAAAAATAATAATAATATATGTAACATTTACTGCATTTAAATTCATGAAATTACAGCTTTTGTTGTTGTTATTGTTGTTTGGGATTTTGTTTGTTTCGTTGGTTTTGGTTTTTTGAGACAGGGTCTCTCTGTGTAACCTTGGCTGTCCTGGACTCACTTTGTAGACCAGGCTGGCCTCGAACTCACAATGATTCGCCTGCCTCTACCTTCCAAGTGTTGGAATTAAAGGCGTGCGCCACCACGCCCAGCTTTACAGCATTTTTATCTACATAGGATAAAGAATTCTTGGATGCTGCAGAGGTGGTTTAGGATGAAAATTAATAATACACACTGCTGTTCTTCCAGAGAACTGGAGTTCAATTCCCAGAAACTACATTGAGCTTCTCAAAACTTCCTGTAGCTCTAGCTCCAGGACATCAACACCCATTTTTAAAAGAAACTTTAAAAATGCATTCATATGTGCCTGTGTGGCTGAGTGCATGCACATCACATATATGAAGGTGCACTCAAGTTGCAAGAAGAGGTGGTGGCGCACGCCTTTAATCCCAGCACTCAGGAGACAGAGGCGGGCGGATCTCTGTGAGTTCGAGACCAGCCTGGTCTACAAAGTGAGTCCTGGACAGCCAAGGCTACACAGAGAAACCCTGTCTCAGAAAGAAGGAGGAGGAGGAAGAGGAGGATGCCCTGGAACTTGAACCGGAGTTACAGGTGCTCTTGAGCTGCCCTGTACTGGTACTGGCATCCAATCCCAGGTCCTCTGCAAGAGTAATAAGTACTTATAACTGCTGAGAAATGTCTTAACCTCCACCAAACCTTCTTCTGGCTTCCAAGGACACCTGATTATACTTAGCATACAGTTCCACACATAAAAATAAAGTAAATCTTGCCAGCTGTGGTGTCGCACACCTTTAATCCCAGCACTTAGGAGGCGGAGGCAAGTGGATCTCTGTAAGACTGAGGTCATCAAGGTCTGCTATATAATATTTTCTAGGTGTTCCCACTCCTGCTTTTTCTTTTTTTCTTCTCTTTTTCCTGTCTTTCTTTCTTTCTTTCTTTCTTTTTTTTTTTAAACAGGGTTCTTTGTGTTGCCTTGGCTGTCCTGGACTCACACTGTAGACCAGGCTGGCCTCGAACTCACAGAGATCCGCCTGCCTCTGCCTCTCGAGTGTTGAGATTAAAGGTTCAAGGCACCACTGTCAGCTACCCCCGCCTCCTGCTTTTTCAAGACAGTATTTCATTCTGTACCCCGTGCTATCCTGGAACTCACTATGTAAATCAGGCTGGAACTCACAGAGATCCTCCTGCCTCTGCCTCCCTAGTGCTGGGATTAAAGGCATGTGCCACCACTGCTGGCATTAAAAAATAATAATAGGGGCCTGGAGAGATGGCTCAGAAGTTAGGAGTGCCACCCACTCTTCCAAAGGTCCTGAGTTCAATTCTCAGCAACCACATGGTGGCTCACAACCATCTATAAGGTGATCTGGTGCCCTCTTTTGGCCTGCAGGTGTACATGCAGGCAGAGCATTGTATACATAATAGTAAATAAATCTTTAAAAGTAAATAAATAAATCTTTAAAATTTAAATAAAATAAATAAATAATAATTCCAACTGGGCGTGGTGGTGCACGCCTTTAATCCCAGCACTCAGGAGGCAGAGGTAGGCAGATCACTGTGAGTTCGAGGCCAGCCTGGTCTACAAAGTAGTCCAGGACAGCCTGGGCTACACAGAGAAACCCTGTCTCAGAAAACAACAACAAGCCAAAAAAAGAAAAAGAAAAAGTTCATGCCAGCATTGCACCAGTGGGCATGTTTTATTAAAGCATACATATTATAGCTCACAGGCTTCATAAGCAAGTGATGCTAATGATCCCTTTTCTCCACTGGTAGCATGTGTAGCACCTTCTCCCACCATGTAGTCTAGCCAGCAGGGATAACACTTCCAGTTGACTGCAACTCAGTTTTTTTAATGTTCTACACCATAAGTATGTGGTGCCTTCAGCAATAGGGCCATACTATCAACATGTGGAGGGTAAGCAATAGCGTTGGCAATAACCTATAGTCTTTCAAGGGTCTGTAGACCCTTTGGCAAAGGACTTATGATGTAACCCAATCCTGGCCCTGGAGATTTTACTTAGTTGTATAAGATGTCTAGTTGTAGATGGGCTCAGTGGAGCACACTTTGAATACAAGCTCTCAAGAGGCAGACGCAGGCGGATCTCTGTGAGTCGAGGCCAGCCTGATCTACAAAGTGAGTTCAGAACAGCCAAGGCTACACAGAGAAAACCTGTTTCGAAAACAAAAAACAAAAGAACACATCTAATTGTGATATTATCTTCCATATTATATAGTGACCAATATTATTTAGATTCCTTTGATATATGCATATATTTTAGGAAGCTTCTAACAGTAGTAGGTGTTGATGTGGCTTTTCTTTTCTTTTTTCATAACAGGGCTAGCCTCAAACTCACAGCCATCTGCCTGCCTCTGCCTCCCTGAGTACTGGGATTAAAAGCGTGCACCACTACACCTGGTAATTTTGATTTTTTATTTTAGTTTGTTTTGGGGGGTTTGGGTTTTTTGAGACAGGGTTTCTCTGTGTAACAGGTCTGGCTGTCCTGGAACTCTCTCTGTAGTTCAGACTGGCCTCAAACTCACAAAGATCCACCTGCCTCTTCCTCCCAAATGCTGGGATTAAAGGCGTGCACCACCACTGTCCAGCTTTGAAGTCTTTTGTTTTTTGGGTTTTTTTGTTTTGTTTTGTTTTTTCAAGACAGGGTCTCTGTGTTAGCCTTGGCTGTCCTGGACTTGCTTTGTAGACCAGGCTGGCCTCAAACTCACAGAGATCTGCCTGCTTCTGCCTCCCAAATGCTGGGATTACAGGCTTGTGCCACCACGCCCACCTAAGAATTAAAAAAAAAAAAAAAAAAGAATTCTGGTAGCAGGTGGATCTCTCTGAGTTCAAGGCCAGCCTAGTCTGTAAAGACAGTCCAGGACAGCCAGGGCTATACAAAGAAACCCCATCTCTGAGAAAAAAAAAGATTTTTGCCATGGCACATGTCAAGAAGCCATTAATCCCAGCACTCAAAGAGACAGAGGTAGGAGGATCTCTGTGAGTTTGAAGCCAGCATAGTCTAAAAAGCAAGTTCCAGAACAGCCAGGGCTACATAGAGACACTATCTCAAAAAAAAATTATAGTGGCTGCTCTATGTGATAGCTCATACCTATAATTCTACTGCTCAGGAGACATAGTATTTTCTGGAAGCATGGAAGCTAGATTGCAGGAAGGGGGCTTTCAGGTTAGATCTAGGCCAAATCTTGTGTTCTAAATGTATGATCTTTTTCTTTCTTTCTTTCTTTCTTTCTTTCTTTCTTTTTTTCTTATTGGTTTTTCTTTCTTTTTTTTAATATTTTATTTAATTTTAATTTATGTGCATTGGTGTAGGGGGTGTCAGATGTTGGAGTTACAGACAGTTGTGAGCTGCCATTTGGGTGCTGGGAATTGAACCCGGGTCCTTTGGAAGAGCAGGCAGTGCTCTTAACCACTGAGCCATCTCTCCAGCCCCTTCTTTTTGGTTTTTCGAGACAGGGTTTCTCTGTGTAGCCTTGGCTGTCCTGGACTCACTTTGTAAACCAGGCTGGCCTGGAACTCACAGTGATCCACCTGCCTCTGCTTCCTGAGTGCTGGGATTAAAGTTGTGCACCACCACGCCCAGCACATATGATGTCTGCAGCAATAGGGGCTTACCTTTAACCTCTGAGAGGTGACCAACAAATGTCTATATTGTTTGGGGAGTCATTGGGCCACCCTGACTAACCATATGAAGGTAATCACAGAAAGTAGCAAAGTATAGAGGGACTGTAGGTGGTAGGGGCTTGAGAGGGCAAAGCGGAATATGAGTGATATAAAGTAGATAATAGAAAAACTAGGAAGGGGTAAGTACAGAAGGACAAGGAGGGACCAGGGATATATTAACACTGAGGTTGTTTGATAAACCATGAAGGAATCATATTATCTTATATTTACCAAAAATTATGCACAATACATATAAGTATATGCATACATATAAACATACATACGTTAATGCCACTTGGGCTGACAATACTCCCCACAAGACTTTAGTACAGTGTTAATGCTGTGTGTGTGCAGATGTGATACTGTAATTATTTAAGGAGAATGACAATGGAAAAAGCTCTGCCCATATTCAGAACAGACACAATTTTTATTCTGAATATGACTGTGTTTGGAAAGCAAGCCTTAAAGAGATAGTTAAATGGAGTCATAAATATAAAGTACTAATCTATTAGACCAGGTGTCCTTATAAGAAAACAGAGCCTACACCCTCTATGTACACACACAGCAAAAGCCATACGAGAACTGAGCAAGAAGGTGGCTAAATACAACCTTCTGGAAGAGACACCTTAGCAGAAACCAACTCTGTTACCGCCTTCATCGTGGACTTTAATCTTCTAGAACACTGAAGGAAATAAATGCATACTGTCTTAGTCAGTCTTCTATTGCTGTGAAGAGACACCATGACCACAGGAAATCTTATAAAAGAAAACATTTCCTTGGGGCTGGTTTACAGTGTCAGGGGAAGTTTAGTCCATTATCATCATGGCAGGCAGACACGGTGCTGGAGAGGGAGCTGAAAATTCTACATCTGGATCTGTAAGGAAACAGGAAAAAAGAATGACACTGGGCCTGGCTTGGGGTTTGAAACTTCAAAGCAACACCCAGTGACACACTTCCTCCAACAAGGCCACACCTTCTAGTCCTTCTCAAGTCAAGCCAGAGAACCATGTGGCCAAAGTCCCCAAGGCCTGTCACTTGCTGGGACTGGAACTTGGCCCCATCATTCAAATATATTTTCAATGGTTTCCTTTATTGTTTAAGCGTTTCTTTAATTCCTTCCTACAAGTTGGAAGCTTAGCTGGACAGGATCTTGCTCTGAGGCCACCATTCCCTTTATTCCATTTAGGATCAGGCTTTTCTTCTTTTTTTTTTTCCGAGACAAGGTCTCTCTGTGTAGCCTTGGCTGTCCTGGACCCGCTTTGTAGACCAGGCTGGCCTCGAACTCACAGCGATCCACAGGATCAGGCTTTTCTTAGTCCAAAACTCTTCCACTTTACCTCAACCAGATTTATTGGATAATGACAGAAAGCTACCACATTTGTCACCAAATTATCACAAGAATGGTCTTTAGGTCCTCTGAGCCTTCTTGAGCCAGGCCCCCACAGTTTAAATCACCTCCTAATCCTCAATAGCACCACTCCCTGATGACTAAGCATTCAAATATATGAGCCCATCGGGCATTCTTATTCAAACTTCTACTTAGCCTGCAGCACTGTATCCCCATGGCTGGAATGACTAACACGCAGCCTCCCACTCTCCAGACTCATTTCAGGAGACCTGTTTTGACCAGGTGTGCAAGAAAGCACTCACATGAAGGAAGGGAAATTTCACATATCCTCGGGTGGTTGAGACCAACTCTGGAGCTGAGAGAAAATAACTGCAGCTCAGGAAATTCAGGTACAAATGCTGCAGCACTCCAGTGTAGAGCGAACTGTGTCCATAGGACATCCTCAGCCACATTGCTGACTGGGAAAATGGAAGTTTGGAGAGCCTTTACAACTGCTCAGAATCACCGGCTAGTGTTCCATCAAAGCTGGCCCATACCATGTTATCCTCCTGCCAAATGTCTGTATGGTTACAGGCACTTGTGAATAGGAATGGCCCTCATAGACATGTGATTGCTGCCTTAGAGAGTGGTAGTATTGGGAGGCGTTGCCTTGTTGGAGGAAGTGTGTCACTGTGGGAGCAGGCTTTGAGGTCTCCAATGCTCAAGCTGTGTCCAGTGTGGCACACAACCTCCTTCTCAGTAGGGTGCTCTGGTGCTTTGCCTTTAATCCCAACACTCAGGGAGGCAGAGGCAGGTGGATCTCTGTGAGTTCGAGGCCATTCTGGTTTACAAAGTGAGTCTAGGACAGGCAAGGCTACACAGAAAAATCCTGTCTCAGAAAAAAAGAGAAAGAAAGAAAAAGAAAAAGAAAACTTTTTCTTTTTTCTTTTTTTTTCTTTCTTTCTTTCTTTCTTTTTTTCTTTTTAGAGCGAACCATGCTAATTTATCAACAAGATGGATAGTTTTGTCCCCAGGAGGTAAGGTTGATTCCAATCTATCATAACAGGTACCCACATGCCTTCACCTTGAAGACTCAGTCAGGTCTGACTACTCCTTCTTCACATTCACAGTTTTTAATGTTGCTGCCAGAGTCTTCTTGTCGTCTCAGCGTTCGCTTTGTACTCAGTTTTCAGGGCACTCCTCACTGCTTTTGCACAGACCTGAGAGAAATGGATGTAGCTGAGTCCAGCCTGTCGTCAATATACCACCTTGGTGTCTCAAAGCAGGACCTGTCAGAAGGAACTGTTGGGTCGCTTCAGAGTCACCACAGCCCCTTTCTTTTCACTTTTAAATTTTATTTAAATAATTTATTCAGATTACATCCCCCTCACTTGTATCTTCCGGTCCTCCCTCCCTCCCTCTTCCGTCTTCTTCCCCTCCCCCAGGCTTGTGACAGAAGAGGATCTCCTCCCCCACCATGTGATCACACACAGCCTATCAGGTCTCATCTGGATAGCCTGCTTACCCTCCTCCTCCTCCTCCTCCTCCTCCTCCTCCTCTTTCTCTCTCTCTCTCTCTCTCTCTCTCTCTCTCTCTCTCTCTCTCTCTCTCCTTTGCAATTTAATTGTTCTCCTTTCTCTAAGAGTTGCCGTGGTCTTGGTGTCTCTTCACAGCAAGAGAAACCCTAACTCAGACAGCACTCATGTCTCAGTTCCCTAGGCATACGGTTGTCACCTTAGGCTTGGTGGCAGCCCAAGGGAAGGAACAAGTGTCTGGGGAAGCTGAGCTAAAGCATGGTTCATTGGCTGTGCCTCACCAAAAAAAAATCTGTCAGTGGCAGGAACTGGGAACCATAACCGTACAGGCAGGGTTAGTAGAGGGGAGCATCCAAGGATACTTAGGTGTTCATATGTACATGGACATATGTGTATCTTCTAGAGTGTATAAAGTTATGTGCATCCCACAGTATACTCCCACACATGTGTGTACACCGTTCTAATACATTTGTGCCTTTATATAAGCTGCATAGTGTCCATGCCTTGTTGTTTGGAATAGAGATGATGTGGTTATACACACATTTGTACTACATCTGCAAGTGTATATTTTCTGGAAGCACCAGTGTGCCGATATGCCTAGCAGGTGTAGGATATCTTGCAAAACGCAGTTGTGCAAATACATGAGAGGGTGATTAAGCACATTTGTCCATTTACTAGTGTTCACGTCTGTATGTATCCATACCAAAGTGCTTGTACATAGCTGTGTGTGCATTCAGAGGAGCCCATTAACCAAAACTGGTGTTTCTAGCATGTGTGCACACATACCCTTGGGTGCCTCTGTATGTGCAAGTGTGAGTGAACAGATGCAAATGCAAGCTTGAACCTGGATGTCTGTGTATACGCATCTCTGGGAACTTGGATACAGGCATGGGGGGGCGACAACAACAGCAGAGTCAGAGACTATCTCTGCACTGCAGGAATTTCCATTGTCCTAGGACATGTGTACCCCAAATGTCCATAAATATATTTGTGTGCACAAGTGAATATTTATCCATAGGACATCTCATGTGGATGCATGCATATATGGAAGGGATCAGATATGCACATGAGCCCAGCCCCAGTGCACATTTAGTTCTGGATACTCATAGTGTGTGTGTGTGTGTGTTTGTGTGTGTGTGTGTGTGTGTGTGTGTTCTGTGTATAGACTAGGTATACACAGGTATGCCCACAGACTAGACCCACATATATCTACGTATATAACTCCCGGGACCCATGCTTGTATGTGTGTATGTGTGAGGTGTAGGCCATAGGCCTAGGTTTGGCCATGAAGGTGCACATATCCCTAAGATCTCAGCACAAGTGTGCTCCTGTGTTCATCTGTACCTATGGGACCTTGGATCTTGGTATCTATGAAAATGTACCCCTGACGACCAAGGCCACACAGGTAGGTAGATAGTTGTGAATTTTTACTTCCAGCTACACTTAGCTGAGGATTGTCAGGGAAACCAAGAAATGCACTTCCTCTAAGAATACAGGTTTTAGCTGGGCATGGTGGTACATGCCTTTAATCCCAGCACTCGGGAGGCAGAGGCAGGTGGATTGCTGTGAGTTTGAGACTAGCCTGGTCTACAAAGAGAGTCCAGGACAGCCAAGGCTACACAGAGAAACCCTGTCTCAAAAAACAAAAACAAAAAATAAAAAACAAACAAACAAACACAAAGAAAACAGGTTTTGGCAGAGCCCCAGGAGTAAAATTTGAGACCATTTGGTTTTTCTCAAACCTTATCACTTGGAACAAGGATAAAGCTTGAAAAGTATTGCTTTCTTCCTCCAGCCACCAGCCACCACCCCACCTCCACGCCCTGACTTGTGTTGAGCAATTCTAAGAGCTCTGGGGTAATCCTGAGACAAATCTGAGATGAGACAGCTTATAAGACATGAGGCAGCAGAGGTGCCAGGAAGGCAGCCCTTCAGAGCTCGGAGAAGAGACTCATGCGAGTTGCTAATGAGGTAACCCCTAGAAGCTAGAATGAAAAGAGGCCACACATGCCCTGCAGCAATCTGGAGAAGCTGGGCATGCAAATCCAGAGGCTGGGGACCAACACCAAATTAGAGGGTACTGAGACAGCACAGACTTAGGGGTGTCACCAATCACTTGTAAGAAACTAAGTACCCAAGCCTAGAAGGGGTGCAGAGACAACGAGACTTTGAGGGGCTGAGTAAAGCAGCCCCCTTTTCCTTAAATAACTACCGAGGATTCCAGAAGCCCCTAGTGCCGTGTGTGTGTGTGTGTGTGTGTGTGTGTGTGTGTGTGTGTGTGTGTGTGTGT
>OU015760.1:17251939-17307409 GCA_907169655.1 Acomys percivali
GAAAGAAAGAAAGAAAGAAAGAAAGAAAGAAAGAAAGAAAGAAAGAAAGAAAAAAAGAAAGAAAGAGAAAACAGCAGCCAACAAGGTGGTTCAGCACTTGGGAGGCAGAGCCAGGTAGTTCGAGGCCAGCCTGGTCTACAGAGTGAGTTCAGGACAGTCAAGGCTACACAGAGAAACCCTGTCTGAGAGAGAGAAAGACAGAGAGACAGAGAAAGGGAGGGAGGGATGACAGGGAAAGAGGGAGAGGGGGAGGCGGCGGGACGAAAAAGGAAAGCAAAAGAAAGAAAAAAATTGCCCCACAGACTTGCCTGCAGGCTATCTGTTGGAGGCGTTTTTTTCTCAACTGCGGTTCCCTCTTCCCAGATAACCCTGTCATGTGTCAAGTTGACAAAAAAGCTAAACAGCTGGAGAGATAACATTTAGAGTACTTCCAGCTGGAGCTCTAAGGATTCCCCTGAGAGAAGCAGCTTCAGAATTTCCCTGCACGCAGCTGTTTTATAAGGCTGGGTGTGGGGTCATGAGCCTTTAATCCTAGCAGTCTGGAAGTCCAGGCTGGCTGATCTCTGTAAATTCGAGGAAAGCCACAGTTATGTAGCAAAACCCCTTCTTGTTTTTCATTCATTCTTTCTTTTTTCTTTTCTTTTCTTTCTTTCTTTTTTTTTTGTTTGTTGTTTTGTGTTTTTGTTTTCTTTTGTTTTGCTTTTTGTTTTTTGAGACAGGGTTTCTCTGTGTAACAGCCCTGGCTGTCCTGGACTCATTTTGTAGACCAGGCTGGCCTCGAACTCACAATGATCTACCTGCCTCTGCCTCCCGAGTGCTGGGATTAAAGGCGTGTGCCACCATCCGCCCGGAGAAACCCTGTCTTTATTGTACATACAAGGAAGAGCACAGCCAGGGGCATCTGGAAGAGTCCAGAGCAGAGAGGGAAAGTAGAAGACTAAACACAGGCAGTAGACTGAACCAGGCCGTGAGGGGTTGGGGAGAGCAAGGAAGGAAAACAAAGGAGACATTGTGGGCAAAGGACATCAAAAGAGAGGGGACCAAAAGAGGAAGGGGGAAGGGAGGGAGAATGAACGGCTGAAAGAAGCAACAGTAAGAAGGAGAAGCTGGGGACAGGGAAGCTTCTGAGCTGGGTAGGGTAAGAGGTTAAGAAGAGGGAAGGTCCTTGTGATACAGAATTCAGACACCTGGATGGCAGCCTGCACTGTAGTGCGCTAATAGGCACCACTTTGGTCGAGGAGAATAGATGCCCGAAGTTGGGGGAGGGGAGTTTCCTTTAGACCTGACAATTGGAAGCAGAGAAGCAGATGACCAGTTTAATGTCATCATCTGCTACACAGTATGTCTGAGGCCAAGCTAAGATGACACGGGACTTTGTTTCCAAGAACAAAAGATACCATCTTAGACCCGTGTCAGAGGCCCCAGTCACTGGCACTATTGACGTCACTGGAGTTGTCTTTCACAGAGGAGAACTGGAATGACACCGCCTTCTAGAAATTACACCCTGACAGGAGACAGGGCTTATTACAGAGGTCTCACTGGTTCTGAAACATGCAGATGGGGTAAAACAGGAAGCCAAGGGCCATGGGGCAACAGGGAGAAAACAGGCCTCTCCGTGCCAACCCTAAGCCACAGAGTCCTGCGGCAGTACACCCCAACACGTGCTTCCCAGGCAGAAAGAGGCGAGCAGTAGTATCCTTACTGTTGGTTAATAGAGTCCTGGAGTCTACACTGGCTTGGGAGGGGGGAAAGCCCAGTGCTTTTGAGAGAGACAAAGACAGAGACAGAGAGAGACAGATGGAGGGGGGAGAGGGAGGGAAGAGGGGGGAATCCGTCCATGGTGAGAGAGTCCAGATACAGGAAATGGGAAAGCCTTTTCTACCTTAGAGAGAACATGGAGCTATGTCTTGACAGAAAAAAACGTGAGGGGTCTCGCTGTCACATTAGACAGAGAAACTGGCAGGTCTGGGGAGGAAGCCAGGGAGGTCTCTGACTCATTCTTGACCAGGAGAGGCTTGGGGACAAGACCCATGTGTGTTGGACATACTTCCCCATTGGGTCAGTATTCATACTTTCTACTCCACACACAGATACTGCTGCACTGTAGGACTTGAAGAAGTCATTTAAGAGCTGGGTATGGTGATGCACACCTCAGTCCTACCACTCAGGAGGCTTAGGTAGGAGCGATGTGCATTCAAGACCAACCTGGGATACGAAGTGAGCTATCCAGACCTCAGTTTTCCCACTTGTTTCATAGTATTCATTAACATTTTTATCATATTACTTATTTATTCTCCACAACCCCTCCCCCCCCGTGTGTGTGTGTGTGTGTGTGTGTGTGTGTGTGTGTGTGTGTGTGTCTCAGCCACTCAGGTACATACCCAGCTCTTTGGGGAGTGGGGTGCGGGTTGTTTGCTTCCTCTCCTGGCTTAGTTGTTGGTATGTTGCTTTCTTTTTCTTTTTTTCTTTTTTCCTTTAGTATATGTGCATTGGTGTTTTGCCTGCAAGTATGTTTATGTCTATATGAGAGTGTCAGGTCTTGGAGTTACAGACAGTTGTGAGCTGCCATGTGGTGCAGCAATTTGAACCCTGGTCCCCTGGAAGAGCAGTCCCTTTCACTGCTGAGCCGTCTTTCCAGCCTGGTAAGTTGTTTTATTAAGTGCTGAGATTACAGGCATTTGCTACCACATCTGCCTAATTCTTGAGATAAGATCTTCTTGTGTTTCCCAGACTGGTTCTTGATGTTTGGAGCTCAAGAGATTCCCCCTTATCTGGGCACGGTGACATGTGCTTGTCATCTCAGCACTTGGAGGCTGAGACTGGTTGATTGCTATTGAATTTGAAGCCTGGGTTGTATAATTAGGTCCCCCAGGGGGGCAGGAAGGGGGAGGGGGAGATGGGGAAGAGAGCTGAGTAAGTCCCTGACACCATGACCAGTCTAGATAAGCATGGTTAAAGAGTTGCTGAGTAGAATGCAGCAGTAAATCTATGGTTGGATGCCTCAGTAAGTCACCACAGGAGATAGAATACACAGTGGGGATAAGGCTGTAATTGGTAGTAAGAAAGCTTATAAGGCACAGTGGGGGTAGAGCTTAGGGGTAGAGCGCTCGCCACACATACACAGGGCCTTGGGTTCCATCCCCAGCACTGCAGGGGAAAAAAAAGAAAAAAGAAAAACAAAGCAGAGCAGCAGGAGTAGGAGATATTTGGTCATTTATTCTAGCTGGGCAATGTTCATCTCTTTGTTCTCAGGCAAGATGACAGACTGGTCTTGTTTTTGTCACAATTTGTCATAGTCGAAGGGAAGGAAGCCTTGGGAAATGTGGGATCTTGCTGAAAAACAAATGCTTAATCTCTAAAGCCGGCTAGAGTTCAGAGGCTTTAATTGGAACCCAAGGCCATATACATGCCAGTCAAGTGCTCTATCTAGCCAGAGATCAGCCTCTGAATGGCCTTCAAGTCAGGTATGTCTATCCACAAGTCATATAGCTCTATCCATAGTTGGCCACTTGGGTTGCTCATCACATCAGAGCTTAAGGTGTTGCCTCTGTGGGTGGCTTCTATGGCAGCACGTGGTCCTGTGTGGGAGGGTGTAATCACCAGGCAAGGCTTCAACAATGCAATAATCGCTCTGTAAAAACAAGTCTTTGTGAAACGAAATCCCTCCATCTTAAAACCAACACAGACTATTAGACAGCAGCAAGAAAGACTGGTTCTGAGCTGGTGAGGTGGTTCGGCAGGTAAATGCACTTTCCATGCAATGCCTGACAACCTGAATTGGATCTCTGAAACCCACATAAAGATGGAAAGAGAGAACTGACTCCACAAAGTTATCCTAACGTCCACACATGTGCCATGGCATATGGCATATGTGCCTGCTCATCATTCATACACACAATACGTTTAAAAGTAATTTTTTTTTAAAAAAAAAAATGTGTATTTGCCAGGCGTGGTGGCACATCCCTTTAATTCCAGCACTCAGGAGGCAGAGGCAGGCAGATCACTGTGAGTTCAAAGCCAGCCTGGTCTACAAAGTGAGTCCAGGACATCCAGGGCTACACAGAGAAACCCTGTCTCAAAAAAACAAAGAAAAAAATGCGGTATAGGTGTATGATGGTGCACAGTCCAGCTTTGAAAAAGAAGGATACATAGCATCACAAAGATGACTCTAAAGGACATTATACTAAATGAAATAAAACAGCCACAAAAGTGCAAATACCATTATCCTATGAGGTGCTTACAACAGTCAAAATCTTGGACTGAACATACAAGGGTAGCTGCACAGGTGGCTCTGACTTCAGTTTTCAGCACCCAAATGACGGCTAGCAACATCTGTAACTCCAATTCCAGAGGACCTGATACCCTTCTCTGGCCCCTGAGGACACTATACACAGACATGCAAGTGCATAAAATAAAAGAAAAAAAAAGAATTCCTTTTTTTCCCCTTGGTTTTTCGAGACAGGGTTTCTCTGTGTAGCCCTGGCTGTCTTGGAGTTCACCTGTAGGTAGACCAGGCTGGCCTTGAACTCACAAAGATCCATGTGCCTCTGCCTTCAGAGTGCTGGGATTAAAGGTTTGCCCAACCACCCAGCAATAATCCCTTTGTTTAAAGTACAATGGGGGGCCGGGCAGTGGTAGTGCATGCCTTTAATCCCAGGATTTGGGAGGCAGAGGCAGGTGGATCTCTGTGAGTTCAAGGCCAGCCTGGTCAACAGAGTGAATTCCAGGACAGCTATCGCTGTTACACAGAGAAACCCTGTTTTGAGGGGAGGGAGAGGGGAAACAAAAAACCAAATAAAGTACAATGGGACTCACCAGTTTAGAATGTCAGTGTGTGAAAACGAAGGGTTTTGAGATGAGTGGAGGTGGCGGTGGCAGTGGGGGTGGTGGCAGTGGTTACGCAATAGCTGTCACTGTGTGGCACACCTGCAGTCCAAGCTCCAGGAAAACTGAGACAAAGGGCTTATGAACTCTCGGTTACAGCATGATCAAAGAGCCTAGCTCAGAAACAGTTTTTCAATGAAGCTGGTGTTGTAGCTGAGTTATGGGCATTCAGTTAGTGTTCAAAGCTCTGGGTCTCATCCCCAGAAAAAAAAATACTGTGCTCAGTGAATGAAATATATGTGTGTGTGTGTGTGTGTGTGTGTGTGTGTGTATGATCACAAATTGTGTGAGTCTGGACTAGTGTGGGTTCTCTAAAAGAAAAGGAATGGTAGAATAAATAGCCACTACAAAAGGGGACTTACTACATCAGCTTCTATGACATGGGCTGGGTGGCTGGCGACCAGCTGGAGAGGCTGAGAGTCTAGTACCTGCTCTATCCATGAGTTTGGGTGCCTCAAAAGTCTCAATATGGCACTAAAATCCTGGAGATTTCTGAAGAGCCACTGGTCTTTGGTCCACTGCAGAAGGTTGAAGAAGCCAGGTTCCGATGACATCTAAGGTTGGAGCGGCTGCTGCAGGACAGACAACACTCGCCCACAAGGGAAAGCAGGAAGCAAGCAGCACTATGTGTTTCTCAGACCTCTTTAGACCTAGTCTTCCCCACAGGGTATAGCCCATGAGGAAGAGACCTTCCCCACAAACGATACTTCGAGAAAATGCCCAATACAGACACACTTGGGATTAGCTCTTATTTGATCCAAGATCAATCAAGGTAAAAAGAAGATTAACTAAACCAGGCACCAGTGGCCTTTGCCTGTAATCCCAGCACTGGGAGTGGCAGAGGCAGGCAGATCTCTGTGAGTTCGAGGCCAGCCTGGTCTATAAAGTGAATCCAGGACAGCCAAGGCTACACAGAGAAACCTTATCTCAGAAAGAGAGAGAGAGAGAGAGAGAGAGAGAGAGAGAGAGAGAGAGAGAGAATAAAAGAACAAATGGCCCAGAGAGATGCCTCAGGAATTTGGTTTCTACCACTTCACTATTGGGAGGCTCACAGTGTCTACTAACTGAAGCTCCAAGGCATCCAACACCCTCTCTTGGCCTCTGATGGGAATCATACATGTTTGGCTGACATATGAGTAGACATGTATTTAAACTTTGATTTTTGAGACAGGGTTTCTCTGTGTAGCCCTGGCCCTTCTAACACTTGCTCAGTGTAGACTAGGCTGGCCTTGAACTGAGAGATCCACCTGCCTCTACCTCTTTAGTGATAGAACTAAAAGTGTGTGCCACAACACAAAGCAACTTTTTGTTGTTGTTGTATTTTGGTTTTTCAAGACAGGGTTTCCCTGCGTAGCCTTGGTTGTCCTGGACTCACTTTGTAGACCAGGTTGGTCTCGAACTCACAGAGATCCACCTGCCTCTGCCTCCTGAGTGCTGGGATTAAAGGCATGTGCGCCTCCAAGCCCAGCTGCTGTTTTGGGGTTTCTCAAGACAAAGTTTCTCTGTGTAGCCTTGGCTGTCCTGGACTTGATGTGTAAACCAGGCTGCCATGACCTCACAGAGATTAAACTGCCTCTGCCTCCCAAGTGCTGGGGTTATAAGTGTGTGCCACTGTGGCAGGCTCCAACTTTTTTCTCTTAATGTAAAAAAAGAAAAGAAAAAAGAAAACGATGGGAAATGATAGCATGTCTTTGTGGTCCCTTCTGCTTGGAAGCCAAGGAAGAAAGATAGCTTGAGCCTAGGAATTTGGGGCCAACCTAGCAAGATCTTATCTCTAGAAATAAATAAATGCTAGTTTTTAACCTGTCAACTAAATAAAGATTTATGAGTGCTATACAGAAAGGCTGTAAAATCCCAGCTATTCCATGTAAAAAGAAAGCCATCATAAACCGGTTGGTGGTGGCGCAGGCCTTTAGTCCCAGCAAAGGCAGGCAGATCTCTGAGTTTGAAGCCAGTGCAGCGAGTTCCAGGGCAGAGAAACCCTGTCTTGACAAACCAGAAAGGAAAAAAAAAAGGCACTGCGTAGCCACCATCAGATTAGTAATTGCCTCAGGCAAGATCCGCCAATGGACACTAAATTTGAGTGTCTACTCTAGACTGAGAAAGAATTACGCAATCTCCACTATCTCCTGATGGTGGGAGTTAGCCTAAGCAAGATAAGGAATTCCTGTCTCAAGAAAGGGGAAAAGAAAACTCTCCTAGTAAGATACTAGATACATGGAAAAGTACATATGCTATGGAGAAACTGAACCGACATTGCCTGAATCAACTGACCAAAGCAAATACCAACAGTTTTGAGACTAATTAGTATCTTGTGCCTCCTGATAACCAAGTACATAGCAACACTTTGGTGCAATTCTTGCCCCAAATACATAATCTAAATCTAATCATATCAGATAAATCCACAATGAAGGACATTCTTCCCATTAACTGCCTGCATTTTTTTTCCAGACAGGGTTTCTCTGTGTAGCCCTGACTGTCCTGGACTTCCTTTGTAGACCAGGCTGGCCTTGAACTCACAAAGATCATCCTGCCTCTGCTTCCCGGGTGCTGGAATTACAGGCCTGTGCCACCGCACCCAGATGACCTGAATTCTTCATAAACATCCAGACAAACAAAATGGAAAAACCCATGAAGATCATGACAGTTAACAAAAGACTGAGGCCCAGCATGGTGGTGCATGCCTCTAATCCCAGCACTCCGGAAGCAGAGGCAGGCCAAGCATGATGATCTGAGGTCAATCCCCAGGACCCACATGGTAGAAGAGGAAAACCCTTCTGAATCGCATATATTTGTCATGGCATGTGTGTACCCATCCTCCTCCTCAATACATTTTTTTTTAAGACAGGGTTTCTCTGTGTTAGTCTTGGCTGTCTTGGACTCGCTTTTGTAGACCAAGCTGGCCTCGAACTCACAGAGATCCACCTGCCTTTGCCTCCCGAGTGCTGGGATTAAAGGTGTGCAAGACCACACCTTTATTTATTTATTTATTTATTTATTTATAATAAATTAAATTAAAAGAGAGAGTGGAGAGATAAGTCAGTGGCTAAGAGCACTGGCTGCTCTGCCAAGGACCTGGGTTCAGTTCTTGGCATCCACATAGCAGCTCACAGACGCCTGTAACTCCAGTCCCAAAAGATCTAAAGCATTCTTCTCACCTGACCTACTTGGGCACTAGGCACGCATGTGATACACAAACGTGTATGAAGGCAAAACACTCACACATTTTGAAAGTAAATAAATAAAATTTAACAAAATGGAGCTGGTCGAAGTGGGGCGCACCTTTAATCCCAGGCAGAGGCAAGCAGATTTCTGTTCTACAAAGCCAGACAGATTGGGTTACATAATGAGACCCTGACTCAAAAACAAGTAAATGGGTAAAGGGGCCAGTGGTGGTGGTGTTCACCTTTAACTCCAGAATTCAGGAGGCAGGAGCAAGTGGATCCCTGTGAATTCGGTGCCAGTCTGGTCTACACAGTGAGTTCCAAGCCACTAGCCAGGGCTAGTGAGACACTGACCCCATTCCCTGACAAAAGCATATGGATCTCCTTCAGATGTACAGACTTCGTTGTATAGGCTGCTGCACTCCATCCCTAGTACAGACGAAAGCAAGAACCACAAGCCTATATGTGAAATAGCTCACTGGTGTACTGTTTTGGTTTTCATTCCTCCAAAAAGTAAAGCAATTCATACATAGATATAGACACAGATAAAGATAGAGGTAGATAGACAAACAGACAGATAGATAGACAGACAGACAGATAGATAGATAGATAGATATGCTTGTCATTTCAAGTTATTGTTTGCTTGTTTTTTTTGTTTTTTGTTTGCTTGTTGTTGTTTTTGTTTGTTTGTTTTGTTTTTTGAGACAGGGTTTCTCTGTGTAGCCTTGGCTGTCCTGGACTAGCTTTGTAGACCAGGCTGGCCTCGAACTCACAGAGATCCACCTGCCTCTGCCTCCTGAGTGCTGGGATTAAAGGTGTGCGCCAACACACCCGGCTTGAGGCAGGGTCTTTCTATGTAAACTGGGCTGGGCTGGCTATAGCACCAGGTGGTCCTGGACTCACAGGTCTGTCTCTTCTTATTGATTTGTACATGTTCTATATATGGCCCCAAATATAGATATTAGTTCTTTCTTTTTTGAGACAGGCTATCACTATGTAGCCCTAAAAAGTCTGGAGCTCACTATGTAGAACAGGCTGACCTGAAATTCAAATCATATGTGAACGAAACTGACCTCAAACTCACAGAAATCCTCCTGCCTCTGCCTTTTTAGGGCTGAGATTGAAGGCATGAGCCACTACACCCTCTATATTCTACTGGTTTTTGTTTGCTTGTTTGTTTGTTTGTTTTAAGATTTATTTTATTTTATTTTTATGTACGTACGAGATTACCTGAGAGTTATAGAAGGCTGTGAGCCACCATGTGAGTCCTGGGAATCAAGCCTAGGTCCTCTGTAAGAGCAACAAGTTCTCTTAACCACTGAGCAATCCAGCCTTATATTCTACTCTTTAGGAAAGGACTTTGGGGGCTGGAGAAATGGCTCAGAGGTTAAGAGCATTGGCTGCTCTTCCAAAGATCCTGCGTTCAATTCCAGGAACCACATGGTAGCTCACAACTGTCCATAACGAGATCTGGTGCCCTCTTCTGTTGTGCAGGTGTTACACGGAGGCAGAACACTATAAACGTAATAAATTAATAGATGTTTTTTATAAAAAGGAAAGGACTTTATGTTTGTGTTTCTAGCTGATGTAAGTATTTATGTATAGTATATATACACATATCCACGGTGTTAAATGGTTTTTCATTTGTAAATGTGACTACTAATTTCTTCCATTTCAATTCATGTTAAAAAGCGCCAAGGCCATAGGTTGCATCCTCAGACTGCAGGGACAGAGACTGGCAAAGAGTTTCTCCAAGCCAAGAACGGCTAATCCCGCCCTTTTGTTTAACAGAAAGGGACACCGCCCAGAGTGAATGGGCACAACTTCCTTAACTCCATACAGCCAGGCATTAATCTTATTAGAACCTGTTTTCCTTAGCTCCTGAGGTCAGGATGAGGTCAAGATTGACCTGGCTACGCTTCTCCGTTCACATTCACATTTGGAGCTAAGCCCCTTAATGCCCTATAAGTGCGCCTTAGGGGAAACGGGCTCTTCTTGGGGAGGTGAAGGTTTCATCAGCCTAGGAATAGAATTGGCTGCGGGGCGGCGGCGGTGGCGGCGGTTCCGTAGAGAACTGTGCTGCATTAATCCTTTTGTGCTGGTGCACAGAGACCAATACGGCTCTTTCTCGGGTCCAGTTTTTTAAGCACTCGGGTCGGTCGTAGCCTCCTTCCAGTATCAGCTGGGGTCACTTTGTTTGCAGGGGCCAGGCTTGTGGGGAATTAGGCAAGCAACATCAGTTAATGATAAACCAAATACCTACAACTAGCCCTTAGGGGTCGATAAGGCGCCTAGTGAGTGTTCCTAGGTGACATAGTCATTACCTACAAAAGCTTCTGGTCCCTGCGGCTAAGGAAGACTGGAAATTCCTTCAGATTCCTCAAGAGATAGGAAGGGAGGAACGTCGGCTTATTTTTCCAGCCGCGACTAGGGTCACACTGGTATCTAGACTAGAGGGATCACTGGGGCGAGAAACCCATTTGGCAGAGAAGGGGTGAACCCCTTCCCTCTCTCATCTTTTCCATCTTGGTTCTCAAGGACTACAAAATAATCATTAGGAAGTGTTTTCTTGGAACTTGAGAAATCCTTGCGCCCTGAACGTTCTGGAGCTGGGATAGCAACTGGCCTGAAAAGGACACCCGTGAACCTTCTGTGCGCCGACGTGCTCCAGCACCCCGCGCCCCTCAACCCAGCCGCTCCTCCTCGCGATGCTCAGGCTCACTCCTCCCGGTCCCCGCCCCGCTCCAGCTCTCCGATTGGAGAAATTCAGCTGCTGGCCCGCCCCGAGATTTAAAGGGCCCGCTCGGCCGCGCCACCCTGGGAGCCACTGCTGGTCCCGGCCTTGCGGCCTGCGGGGGAGGCTGCCGGGAGGAGGTGGTGACAGTGGCAGCAGTGCGCGTCCCCGGCCCCCAGGACCACGGCTTCCTTTCTACCAGGTAGGTCTTCAGTAGTGTGCGCGCGGCTCCCACGCTCCCATCCTTAAAGGCTGGCCTCCTGGGCACAGATCTGTACCTCTTGTCCTGGGACCTCGACTGCATCACCTATAGGGCTCCCTCCCTGGTATGTCCCCTGCCAACACTTCCACCTTCCTGCATTCCCTCGACCACGGTAGGGCTTTGTTGGCGGCTCTTCACTGAGTAGGGTGAGATGAAGCTAGCGGAGGATACATCCATACAAGGAGAGATGCACACGGCCCCTAAGTGTCACAGACTCCCCCTTTTTGCTTTCCACACCGATTGACTACCTTGGAAACCAAGGAGCCCATTTCTTATGCCCCATTTGATATATAGGTCTAGAATGCATATCCTTTTATCAACACTGGCCAAACTGTTCCCAGCATTCAAGACACACAGGTCCTTCATTCCCTGCGGGTCACAGTGCATCCAGAACACCCACTGATATCACAGTTGGTGGCTCAGCCCGATGTCCCTGATATTCACATGCTCCCCCCCCAAAGCTTCCAATAGCGCCCTGGGGTTTTGGCAGTCCCTGAGCCGAAGTCCTGAGTGCACAAGTCCAAACCTTGATTGTGGGCAGCCCTATGGACATCTTACTCCCTCTGTGTCCTCCCTTTGGCAGATCCATCTGTCCATCCATCTGTGTGGGTCCACAATGGCCTCCTTCAGCCGACAGGAATTTTTCCAGCAGCTACTGCAGGGCTGTCTCCTGCCTACTGTCCAACAGGGCCTTGACCAGATCTGGCTGCTTCTTACCATCTGCTTTGCCTGCCGCCTCCTTTGGAGGCTGGGTAAGTGCCTGCCACACTGTATTCCACCAAGCTATACCTTACCCTGCCACATCCTACCATGCCCCATCCTGCCATGCCAAACCAGGACCCTACAGGTCCAGCCCCAGCACATCCCATTAAGCTAAGAAGCCCCATTACCCTAGAACACACCTCCAGCCACACTGTGCCACATCCTTTTAAACCAAGATATGACCTTCAGCATTCCTGCACTCTGGACGGGTGGGATCCTGAACTGTCTCTAGTCAAGGTTAACAGTCAGATCCTGTAATGCTGACATTACAAGCATCACGTCCCAAAGTATCATAGTTACAAGGCTTGAAGAGTCTGCCAAGTTGAAATTTTCACATGCTGGGCTTCCAAAAGGTTGGCGTTATGAATTTCTGTAATCAGGACATGGAGACATTTCTGGGTTCTTAGACTCTGTTTCCACAATCATAGCAAGTCAATATCCAAATGAGAAAGTTCAAATCCCCAGGATTCCCATAGGATACAGAGATTTCTGAAAATCGGAAGTTCTCCCATCACTTTTTCATTTTCATCTTAAGTGGATGGTTTCCTTTTCCCCCCAGGTTTATCATTTTGGCACATGTCAAAGCTACTGAAAAGCTGAAAGAATACTATATACATAGATAAATCATCCTAGGTTCACAGTGTGCCACAATAGATTGCTCTGGTCTGCATCATCTTTCTGAATCATTTCAGTAACCTGATGCTATCATGACATTTTGCTCCAACTCCTTCAATATATGGTCCCTGAAAGCAAAACTCTCCCCCCATACCCATGCCCACCAGCTCCACCCCTGCAAACTTTTAATCTGCATGCAATATTGCCCAACAGAAATTGATAATTTATTTTTCTTTCAGGGTCTCTGGAATGTCCTTAGTAGATGTTACCATTTATGTATTTATTTATTTTATTTGTTTTTTTTTTTTTGAGACAAGGTTTCCCTGTGTAGCCTTTGGCTGTTCTGGAACTCACCCTGTAGACCAGGCTGGCCTCAAACTCATAGAGATCCGCCTGCCTCTGCCTCCCAAATGCTGGGATTAAAGGCATGTGTCAGCACTGCCCAGCCATGTTGCTCTTTAAACCCAGGCCTTGCCACATATCAGTTCTTCAGTGCCACCTTTGGGTCCCCTTCAACCCCTTTGCCCAGACTGGGCCCTATTGCCCATGTCCTCCTTCCTCTCTTGCCAGCCCACCAACCTCCCGCTCCTTGTTTTGCCTCCCTGTCTCTGTCTCTCTGTCTCCCTCCCACCCTAAGGGTTACCGTCTTACCTGAAGCATGCAAGCACCGTGGCAGGTGGCTTCTTCAGCCTCTACCACTTCTTCCAGCTGCACATGGTTTGGGTCGTGCTGCTGAGCCTCCTGTGCTACCTCGTGCTGTTCCTCTGCCGACACTCCTCCCACCGAGGCGTCTTCCTCTCCGTCACCATCCTCATCTACCTGCTCATGGGGTATGGGTGTGCATCCTCACCCTCACCCTGTTGGCCGGAGGCAGGCGGGTCCCCAAGGCCTTGGCGAAGTGGTCCAAGATAGGATGGCATGAGATTCTAAGAAAGAGAGGAGTCAGGGACCATCATAGTACAGGGAGATATCAGAAAGAGTGACGAGTGTTCCTGAAGGGAAGCCGAGACATTTGGCCTCCCGTGAGGCTGTACAGGATAGGTTGAACATGGGCTTCCCCAGAAGGAGGGGGTCCTGGAGATTTTTTTTCTTTAATGTGTTGTGTGGGTCAGGAAGGCAGAACCCCTTCAATATCTCAGTGCCCCCCCCCCCCGCCCAGCCCCCCGCCCCCATAGTGTCCAAAGCCCTAGGAGGCGTAGGGCCAAGACCATCACCTTTTTTCCTCAGTGAGATGCACATGGTGGACACCGTGACATGGCACAAGATGCGAGGTGGGTAGCTCCGCCCCCTCCCCACCCCACTTCCCTCCCTCATCTCCTGAGAGCCCGGACCCTGACACTTTCCTCTCTGACTTTTCCCTTTGTAAACCACTGTACAGTGCAGGTTTCTCTTCCCCCCACCCCCACCCCCAACCCCACCACCTCCCTCCACCCCACCCCACCCGGCATCTGGGTCTCTCTCTGTGTCTCTTTCTGCCTATTGTTCTTTCTCCCTTTCCTATCACCTCACACCTGGCACACCCTGTCTTTCCTGGTGACATGCTTTTTTTGTTCATACACTTGACCACGGGCCCCACACATAGGGGCCCAGATGATCGTGGCCATGAAGGCGGTGTCTCTGGGCTTCGACCTGGACCGGGGCGAGGTGGGTGCAGTGCCCTCACCTGTGGAGTTCATGGGCTACCTCTACTTTGTGGGCACCATCGTCTTTGGGCCCTGGATACCCTTCCACAGCTACCTACAGGCTGTCCAAGGCCGCCCACTGGTGAGCTCCTGGGTGGCCAGGTGGGCAGGGACTGTGGGAACCGCCACGGGGCAGTGCTCATGGATCCTTGATCCCACAGAGCCGCCGATGGCTGAAGAAGGTGGCCCGGAGCCTGGCGCTGGCCCTGCTGTGCCTTGTACTGTCCACTTGTGTGGGCCCCTACCTCTTCCCCTACTTCATCCCCCTCGACGGTGATCGACTCCTTCGCAAGTGAGCACAGCCTTCAAGGCCCCTGTGTAGCAGTGAGGGGGTTGGGTAGAAGCCTGGGTCTTCCCAATTCTGAGCCTGTCTCTTAATGCTTCTGTCTGTCTTCTGTTACTACAGCAAGAAACGCAAAGCCAGGTAAATGAGGGCAGGTGCTGAGGGCAAGTGGGCTGACCAGGGCTGGGCCAGAGCCTTGGACCAATTGCTTCCAGACATCTGAATCTGACTGACCACCTACCCTGTTACCGCCCAGAGACCAAGTGTCTGTCTGTCTGTGGATGTCTTTTTGAGCACGCTTGGCTTTGTGACCCCGTGTATGACTGACATTCCAACACTACTGTGTCTGGAGGTCCTCGTGTTGTGCCAATAGAAACAAGTTATGTGACTGTAATGGAAAGTGGCAAGTGTGTATTGGTTGGTGATTCAAAACTGTCTATGACTCCAGATAACAATTGAATTGTTTGCCTGTGGCCACTGACTCCCTAAGTGTGGGACTGAGAATCCTGACTGGCTGGCTGTGTATTGTCAGTGGTGGGCTTGTGTGGCTGTCACTAGCTAGGGGAAACCTGGGTCTGTGATTCTGGCTTATCTGGAACTGTCTGCCTGAACAGCATGCAGTGTGCCTGCTTGTGATTGATTCTGCTAGTTTGTCTGCCTTCTTGGACTGCCTGCTGCTATCTGACTAACGGGTTATGACAAGCTACAAGCCTGTGTCTGTGTTTGCCCAGGACTGTCTGGCTGTCTGTTAACTGTTTGGTTGTGTGACTCCTTACCCTTACTCACTGGCTCCTGGTTATGTCTGATACTGGACCAGACTCCAAAAAGTGGCTGGGCATTGTGGCGCACACCTTTAATCCTAGCACTCACGAGGCAAAGGCAGGAGCATCTCTGAGTTCAAGCGAGTTTTGGGAAAGCCAGGGCTACCCAGCTATGCAGAGAAACCCTGTCTCTAAAAACCAGAGAGAGGGAGGGAGGGAGGGAAAGAGAGAGGGTGGGGGAGAGAGAGAAAGAGAGAGAGAGAGAGAGAGAGAGAGAGAGAGAGAGAGAGAGAGCAAAAACTGGAATCACTTGACCAGTGCCCCTACATTAAACAGCCAGCACAAAGCCCCAGGCCTAATTGAAGTACCTCTGTGTTTTGCAATGCAGGACACTGTCTGCCTGTGACATTGTCTGTGAAATTGACAGTGTATGTGTGCATAGTGAGCATTTAACTGTCTCTGTATCTCACAAGGTATTATTTTATTGTCTTATAAGGTGGCTCAATCTGATTAGAGAACCGAGAGACTGAGAACATTTTTGTATGGCTGTGTGGCCATTTTAGCGTGTAGGGCCATGTCATAGGCCAGCTCACCCATTCATTTGAGCCGCGTGAAACCCATCACCTGACAATGGATGTGTGTGATCATCACTGTCTGCCTCTTTTGCTACCATGTTTCTGTCTTACCTGTGAAGAACTCAGGCCAACTTCGAGGCCCTCTCTGACTCTCTTTTCTCTCTTCTCTGCTGCATTCCTGACCCCTGGGGGCCCTAGGGGCACCATGGTAAGGTGAGTCTACAAGGCTGGGATACTGTGAAACATGGGGGTGTCGTGTCGGGGCCTGGATGTAACGCCTCTCTTCCTGGCTTTCTCTTCGCAGGTGGCTACGAGCCTACGAGAGTGCTGTCTCCTTCCACTTCAGCAACTATTTTGTGGGCTTTCTGTCTGAGGCCACAGCCACATTGGCCGGGGCTGGATTCACGGAGGAGAAGGACCACCTGGAATGGTAGGGAGGGCTTTGGGGCCCCTTTTCCCACAGGGTCTGCCTGAAGGAACTGGAGGGTGGTGGGAGGGGCTCCTGGGGTGGGACCGATTAAGAGGAAAGCATAGTAGCCAGATAGCTTGAGGTACCAACTGTAATGTGTCTGTTTTGCCCACAGGGACTTGACAGTTTCTAGACCACTGAATGTGGAGCTGCCCCGGTCCATGGTGGAAGTTGTCACAAGCTGGAACCTGCCTATGTCTTATTGGTTAAATAACTGTGAGTCACCAAGTTGCCGCTCCAGTAAAGTTGGTAACCCAAAGCCTTTCAGACATTTGGACAGCAAACATTTACTGAGCAGCTACTGTGTGATGGGCACTGAAGATACCCAGGGCCGTTAGAGTCTCTCAGTTTGTAGAATGCATTCACGAAGCCCAAGATTTGATCCCCAGCATGACATCAACACTGGGTGTGTGGTACCTGCCTGAAATCCCGACTCTATGGAGGTGGAGGCTGGAGGGTCAGAAGTCCAAGGTCATCAGTTCTATAGAGCTGTTTTCCATCAGCTTTGGATACAGGAGATCCTGTCTCAAAGACAAGATGTCTTAGAGACAAAAACAAACAAACAAACAAAACCACTCCACAATATTCGCTAACCTGGTAGAACCTGCAATTTGAAGGGTGCGTAATAAATAAGGAAAAAAAATGCAGTGAGTCAGATAGTGATAAATGCCACAGTAAATAGTAATCATGATGTTGAAACAGGAATGAAAGAATAGGGAGCGGTGTGGCAATTTTAAATAATCTATCCAGGGAAAGTTGCACTGCTGCTTCAGCAAAGATCTAAGGACCGTGAAGGAACAAGGCATGCAGATCTGGGGGTGGGGTGGGGTAGGGAGGGGGTGGAGAGGACTGAGATAGCTGGTGAGAACAGCAAGTGCAAAGGCCCTAAGCTGGGAGTTTGCCTGGTGTGTGAGAGAGACAGCAAAGGGGAAACCTCACTCCATGGTGGGGTGTGGCAAGGCTCTGAGTTGCATCCCCAGAATTGGAAGGATTAAGGTCTTTGGGCAGGCTCAGGGAGCAAGGAGGTGTAGTGAGTAGTAGGGTATGGGATCTGAGAGCTCCTCAAGAGGCTCCTGGACAGAGAGACTCAGAGACAAACACTCTGGGCAGAGCTGGGATCAGAGGAGAGTTATCTGGCTTGTAATTGGATCCCTCTGGCGGTTTTGGGTTGGTTGGTTGGTTGGTTGGTTGGTTGGTTGGTTGGTTGGTTGTTGGTTTTGTTTTTGATTTTTGGTTTTTCAAGACAGGGTTTCTCTGTGTAACATCCCTGGCTGTCCTGGAATTCACAGCGATCTGCCTGCCTCTGCCTCCCGAATGCTGGGATTACAGGCGTGAGCCACCACGCCCGGCTTTGTAAGTTTTATTTTTATGTGTGTAGGTGTGAGGGTGTCAGATCCCTTCGAACTGGAGTTCCAGACAGTTGTGAGCTGCCTTGTGGCTGCTGGAAATTGAACTCAGGACCTCCGAAAGAGCAGACAGTGCTCTTAACCTCTGAGCCATCTCTCCAGGCCCTCCCCCCTTTTACTTTTTTTTGCAACTGGATCCATTTGGCTAGATGAAGGAGGAAATTGGAGGGAAGAAGGAGGATGGGGGATCACCAATAGTGGTGGCAACAGCACTTCAGAAGTGGGATTCTGAAGGAAGAACTGATAAGATTTGCTAAGAGTGCCGGTCGTGGTGGCGCACGCCTTTAATCCCAGCACTCGGGAGGCAGAGGCAGGCGGATCGCTGTGAGTTTGAGGCCAGCCTGGTCTACAAAGTGAGTCCAGGACAGCCAAGGCTACACGGAGAAACCCTGTCTCAAAAAACCAAAAAAGAAAAAAAAAAGATTTGCTAAGAGTGTGGGTGTGTGGGAATGTAGATTTTTGCCCTGAGGACCTGCAAGGGGAGGGGTGATGGTGGCATTGAATGAATGACTTGAGGAAGTCTGGCTGCAGCGGGCTGGAAGGAAGGCTGCAAGGTAATTTTCAGGCGTGTGACAGTTGAGGACTTCCTAAAGACTTTCTCCTGAGGGTTCCTACGGGTGATGGTTATCATCCTACCTGTGACTCTCTGCAAGGGCTGGTGGACGGACGTTCCAGAAATCTCGACCTGTCTCTCTCCCATTTGCAGATGTTTTTAAGAATGCTCTCCGCCTGGGGACCTTCTCAGCTGTGCTGGTCACCTATGCAGCCAGCGCCCTCTTGCATGTGAGCAAGACAGACCCGGATGAAGGGAAGCTGGGTGGGGGTGGGGGGTAAAAGTGCCTCCTCCTCTTCACTCTCGTTGTCCCCTTCCCCGACTGTCCAGGGCTTCAGTTTCCATCTGGCTGCTGTATTGCTGTCTCTGGCATTTATCACGTATGTGGAACACGGTAAGTGCAGAGCCCAGGACAGGCGGATGGCTCAGGGGAGACTGGCTCCAGTGTTTCCTAAGGCTAACCTTTCCACGCTGTCTAGTTCTCCGAAAGCGCCTGGCTCAGCTCCTCAGCGCCTGCATCTTGTCGAAGCGTTGTCTGCCAGACTGCTCACACCGGCATCGCTTGGTGAGGGTTCATCATGGGTAACCTTGGACCCAACACTGCCCTTCAAAAATGTCACTTCTGTCTCCATCTGGTATCTGTCGCTGGGTGCTTGGCCTCCTTTTCTTCTGGTGCTTGAGCCATCCCTAAAAACCTCACCTCTATTCACTGGCATCTGTTTTTCTAACAGGCATTTATTGAGCACCTGCTGTAGACACACCTGGCATTCGTTTCCCCCACTGAACATTTATTGAGCACCTGCTGGTTCTAGGTGCTGGAGACAAAGTGGTGAACAAAGCAGGCCAAAGTCCCTGTGGGACAAAGATTTTAATTGGGGAGACAGTAAAGTCAGTCAAGGTTAATAATAATAAATAGTTATGTTGTCAGTAGCACTAAAGCATAAGGGAAAAGGAATAGGACATGTGGTGGTGGTGGTTTCTCTTTTCACTGGGAAGATCAGGAAGGCCTCCATGGGTGAGGCAACCTGTGAGGAGTTCTTTAAAGAGAGGAAGGAAGGGAGGGAAGCATCTCAGGGGTAGGAGACACCCAGTGTAAAAAGCCCCAGCCCACCAAGGGAATCTCTGAGCAACAGAGAAGAGGCCAGTGTGGCTTGAGCAGAGTAGAGAGTAAGGGAAAGGGACAAAGATGGACCCTCTAGGTCAGGGTGGGATTTGTTTTGGTTTTGTTGTTGTTTTCACTCTGTTTGCTATAAGAAATGCAGAGCACCTCACATTTGTCTCCCACCCGGCAACGATGCTCATCACCATACCCCCTGGCTCAAAGCCTCACCATTCTTGCTCCTCTGCCTGAACGCTCGCATCTCCCCCAACCGGGACGCCCTCATCCTTGGATACCTCTGAGCTCCCATAAAAGGCTCCTTGAACCATCTCTTTCCTATCTCGGGGTACCCTGGGCACCCTCATTCCCGGGACCCACAGGGCTGTGTGTGCCCCCCCCTCCGCCCCGGGCTTCCCCTGCACAGGTGGTGGTGGGGGACAGTGAGCAGATCCAGCTGCCAAATATGTCCATCTGTCCCCCACAGGGCCTGGGGGTACGAGCCTTAAACTTGCTCTTTGGGGCCCTGGCTATCTTCCACCTGGCCTACCTGGGCTCCCTGTTTGATGTCGATGTGGATGACAGCACAGAGGAGCAGGTGAGGTGGGGCCCTGGGCTGGGAGGGAAACCAGGGATGGCAGTTACCATGTTGGGGGACCCTTGAAGACCAAGGCAAGGTCGTGTGTCTTAGCTCGTACAAATGCCTTGCTCCATTCTTCCCATTGTCTCTCAAATTTAGTCATTCTGTTGGCTCTTTCCTTTGAGGAAACTACAATCTTACTTATTTACCCTCTAAAATTCCTTCTGTTGAGCTGGAGTACAAAAGCCAGGCTCCTCTCTCTCTCTCTCTCTCTCTCTCTCTCTCTCTCTCTCTCTCTCTCACTGTTGGGAACTGACCCAGATCCTCCCTCATGTTAGATACACTTGCTACACTTCCCAGCCCCCAGGTTTTCATAGCTTTGATTGAGACAGGGTCTCATGTAACCCAGGTTGGCCTCAAACTCACTATTTAGCCAACCAAGGTGACCTAGAATTTCTGATCCTCCTGCCTGCACCTCTCAAGAGCCTGGGATTCCCTGCAGGCACCACCATACCCAGTTTTATGGGCTGCTAGAGATCAAACCAAGGGCTTGCTGCACAGCATGTAAGCATGCCATGTTACACATCCCAGCCCCAGGAGTGTGTGTGTGTGTGTGTGTGTGTGTGTGTGTGTGTGTGTGTGTGTGTATGAGAGAGAGAGAGAGACAGAGAGAGAGAGACAGAGACAGAGACAGAGAGACAGAGAGAGAGACTGAGACTCAAGCTTATTATGTAGCCTAAGACAACCTTGAAATTTTTTTGTTGTTTTTGGGGTTTCTTTGAGGAGGGTTTCTCTGTGTAGACTAGGCTGGCCTGGAACTCACAGAGATCCCCCTGTCTTTGCCTCCCAAGTTCTGGGATTTGGTTTTTTTTTGAGACGGGGTTTCCTCTGTGTAGCACTGGCTGTCCTGGACTTGCTTTGTAGACCAAGCTGGCCTCGAACTCACAACAATCTGCCTGCCTCTGCCTCCAGAGTGCTGGGATTAAAGGCGTGCACCACCACTGCTACCCTGCCTTAACCTTGAATTCCTTTCTAATCCTCCCTCCCTCCCCACCTCCCTTATGCTAGGCAATAGATTTATGCCTCTAGGCCCAGTTGATGCAATACTGAGGATGGATCCCAGGGCTTCCTGTGCACTGAGTAATCACTCTACCAATTGAGCCCCAGCTCTAGCCCTGGATTCTGCTTGAAAATATTATGTTCTCTGGAATGACACATATAAGTGCCAGCTACTTGTGATGCTGAAGCAGGAATGTCCTGTGAGTCCAGGCATGTTGCCATGTGGGCAACATAAGTGAGAACCATCACCCCCCCTTTTAAAAAATTCACCTTAAAACTTCTATATTTAGAGCTGCCCGTGATGGCGCACGCCTTTAATCCCAGTGCTGGGGAGACAGATGGAGGTGGATCTCTGTGAGTTCGAGGCCAGCCTGGTCTACAAAGCAAGTCCAGGACAGCCAAAGTACACAGAGAAACCTTGTCTCAAAAAATCTAAACAAAAAAAATTCTATACTTATTATGGAGTCAGGGTCTCTCTATATAGCCCTGGCTGCCCTGGAACTCACTCTGTAGACCAGGTAGACCAGGCCAGCCTTGAACTCACAGAGATCCTCCTGCCTCTGCCTCCCGAGTGCTGAAAGTAAAGGTATGTGCCACAATCTCTGGCTCTATACTATTTTTACTCATATCAAATTTCAGGTATATTCATTTTATAATTGAAAACAATTTGAAAATTAGTTCATATGGCTTTTGGAGAATCTAAATTTTGCTTTTCTTTCACTTTTTGTCTTTCTTTTTGTTTGGTTTTTTTTTTTCTTTTGAGATCGGATGTCATTGTTCCCAAATCTATTCTCAAACTCCATATCCTTCTGTCTTAGCCTCTCTAGTAGTTGGATTTTTAAATTGTGTTGTTGTTTTTTAGACAGGATCTCTTCAAGTAGCCCTGGCTGTCCTGGAACTCACTATATAGACCAGGCTAGTCTTGAAGTATGTTTTCATTCTTTTTTAAAAAAAGGATTTACTTATGTATTTTATGTCTATGGGCATTTTGTCTGCTTGTATGCACACTGGAAGAGAGCATCATTTTACAGGACTACAGTTGCAGATGGTTGTGAGCCACCGTGTAGGTGCTGGGAATTGAACTCAGGACCTCTGGAAGAACAGCCAGTGCTCTTAACTGCTGAGCCATCTCTCCAGCCCCGATTTTTAAATTCTTTTTTTTTTTTCATACCAGAGTCACAGGCAGCAATTTTATGTTTAATAATAAGAAAATGATAAGATAATACTAGGCAGCAGATGCAAATATTAGAATATATGAGGTTTATTAAGTGAGCATGAGGAGAGAAGGAAAGGGGGAAGGGGGTACCCCAGAGACAGAGACAGAGACAAAGGAGGAGAGACCGGGGATAAGAAGAGAGAGGATTTTTTAAATTCTTAATTGAAAATAAAATTTTGTGCTTTTTTTCCTAATTAAAAGCTTTTTTTCTAATTAAAAATATTTTTAATTTTTTTTATTCAAATTGAGTGTAGAAATTTTGGGGTTGCAGCATGACATGGTGACATGCCTTTACTCCCAGCACTCAGGAGGCAGAGACAGAAGCATCTCTGAGTGCAAGTCTAGCCTGGTCTACAGAGAAAGTTGCCAGACAGCCAGAGAAAAACCCAGGCTCCTAAAAAAAAATTTTTTTTAAATAAATCAATAAAAATTCTGGGTGGGGGTTGGTTCTGTGTTGTTGTTGTTGTTACAGTCCTGGCCTCAGTATTAGTCCAGGCTGGCTTGAAACCTGTTTGTCAAATCTCAGCCTCCCTAGTGCCAAGATTACTTGTATTTCGAGTAGTGCTGGTGCACACCTTTAATCCCAGCACTCGGGAGACAGAGGCAGGTGGATTGCTGTGAGTTCTCGGCCAGCCTGGTCTACAAAGTGAGTCCAAGACAGCCAGGGCTGCACAGAGAAACCCTGTCTCAGAAAAAGAAAAAAAAAGCTAGGTGTGATGATACCCACCTACGATGCCAGCAATCTAAGGCTGACCCAGGAGGGTCACTTGAATGCATGAGTTCAGACTCAGCCTATACAACATAGTAAGATGCTGTCTCCACATGAAAAAAAAAATCTGGCCGGGCATGCCTGTAATCCCAGCACTTAGAGGCAGATGAATGTCTGTGAGTTCAAGGCCAGCCTGGTCTACAAAGTGAGTCCAGGACAGCCAGGGCTACACAGAGAAACCCTGTCTCAGGGGGGAAAAAAAGATGAAATGTGTCAGTCATCATGCCCACTTTGGTGGTTTTTTTTTATTCTGGTTTGATTTGGTTTTAGATTAAAAAAAAAAAAATCCTCCTTGCTTCACCGTGCCAAATAGCTGAGTCATGCACCACCGTGCCAGGCTTTAACATTTCTTAAAACATTTTAGGGTGGCATGTGACAATACATGTTTTTAGTCCCAGCACTCTGGAGGCAGAAGCAGGTGGATTTCTGTGAGCTCCAGACCAGCCAGGGCTGTATAGAGAGACCCTATCTCAAACAAACAAACAAACAAAACACTTTAGGGCTGGGGATGTAGCTCAGTGGTAGGGCTCTGAGAAAGTATATGCTTGGCATATATGATCCTTAGCACTCTCAAACAAAAAAGTAAGTATTGTAGATAGTCACTGCTTCGTCGCTGCATATCAAACATGCACACAATATATTTTAATGTCTTTCCCCGAGTTTTTTCCCCCCTTGAGACAAGGTTTCTCTGTGTAGCCCTGACTGTCCTAGAATTCACGCTGTAGACCAAACTGGGCTCAAACTCAGAAATCTGCCTACCTCTGCCTCCCGAGTGCTGGGATTACAGGTGTTTGCTACCATGCCTGGCTCCCCCTCCCCCAGTTTAAAAAAAAATTTTATTTTATATATATGAGTGCTATATCTGCATGTATACCTGCAGGCCAGAAGAAGGCATCAGATCACATTATAAATGGCTGTGAGCCACCATATGGTTGCTGGGAATTAAACTCAGGACCTCTGGAAGAGCAGTCAGTGCTTTTAACCTCTGAGCCACCTCTCCAGCCCCCCTCCCCCCCTTTTTTTTTCATTACAAGAAGGCGACAATGGTTTACTTTGTCCGTTATTGGTAGACACTCAGATTTTATTTTCTTTTTAAAATATTGTTTATTTTTCTTTTATGTGCATTGGTGCTTTGCCTGCATGTATGTCTGTGGGTGTCAGATTTTGGAGTTACAGACTGTTGTGAGCTGCCATGTAGGTGCTGGGAATTGAAGCTGGGTCCTCTAGAAGAACAGTCAGTGCTCCCAACCGCTGAGCCATCTCTCCAGCCCAGACACTCAGATTTTCAGTAGTGGTGTCATATGCAAGTGACCTCAATGACAAGCATGGCCCACCACATCCAGCACATTGTATTGTTTTTGTTTTATTTTTGTTTTCTTTTTTCTTTCTTTTTTTTTCTTTCTTTTCTTTTTTTGGTTTTTCGAGACAGGGTTTCTCTGTGTAATAGCCCTAGCTGTCCTGGAATTCTCTTTGTAGACCAAGCTGGCCTCAAACTCACAGAGATCTGCCTGCCTCTGCCTCTGCCTCTGGAGTGCTGGGATTAAAGGCAGGCATACTCCACCACACCCAGCTCTGTATTGGTTTTAAAATGACTTTTCTCAGCCGGGCGTGGTGGCGCACGCCTATAATCCCAGCACTCGGGAGGCAGAGGCAGGTGGATTGCTGTGAGTTCGAGGCCAGCCTGGTCTACAAAGCGGGTCCAGGACAGCCAAGGCTACACAGAGAAATCCTGTCTTGAGAAATAAAAATGACTTTTCTCACACCTTCAATCCCAGCACTTGGGAGGCAGAGGCAGGCAGGTCACTGTGAGTTCGAGGCCAGCCTGGTCTACAAAGGGAGTCCAGGACAGCCAGAGCTGTTACACAGAGAAATCCTGTCTCAAAAAAAAAAAAAAAAAAGACCCTTTTTTTGGTATTCGGGAAATCACAATCTAATGCCTCTTGCATGTAGATACACACCCTCTCCTGTCAAGCTATATACTCAGCCTGTTAAAACGATCTTTAAAGAAAACAAGCAAACACTATCTGGTCACCCTTCATAACTATATAAACCCTTCTGCTACTTGGGGATGTGAAAGAGTACCAAACATCCCACGGGGGCAAAGGCTGGGTTTTCCTGAGACTCTCTGTCCTTGTTAGATTTCAGAACCATGACCTCTTTCTCTCCCACAGGGCTACGGCATGGCATACACTGTCCACAAGTGGTCAGAGCTCAGCTGGGCCAGTCACTGGGTCACTTTTGGATGCTGGATCTTCTACCGTCTCTTAGGCTGAGGCATATGACCCTCATGATCCCCCTCCAACGCCCTTCCTTAGGGTACCAACTCTGATGGGGGGATGAGGGAAGGCCCTTTCTCTACTCCTTGACCCCTCTCCATTCCTGACACCCCAACACCCCTACACACTGCAGACAAACAGCCTTTCTCCATGCTTGTCAATCCTCACCCCACCGCAGGCGGGAAGGGGGCGGTCCTTGTTGAGGCGGAGGAGTGGTGGCTGTTGGGGGAAGGAGAGAGGAGCAGATTTAGGGCCTCCCCGCCTGCCCTCTCCCTTTTTATATGCAGTTTGTTATTGTCAAATAAAAGTAGAAACACAATAGGCTCGTTCTTCACTGAGGAGACAGCAAAGAAGGGACACCGCGGGTAAGGGTGCGGAGACTGCAAATCATGAGGAGGAGGCAGATTGCGATCTGTCCCAGAAGACGTTAAGACTTCATGATTAAGCCAGGCACTCCTTTAATCCCAGCACTTGGTGGGGGGGGGGGGGCAGAGGCAGGTGGCTCTCTGAATTCGAGGCCAGCCTGGTCTACAAAGTGAGTTCCTCCGGAACAGCCAGGGCAGAGAAGTCCTGGCGCGGGCGGCGCGGGGGGGGCGGGGCTGCGGGGACGGGCAGGCGGGGGGTTGCGGGGGAAGAAGAAAAATTGTTTATGATTGGCTAGTTAAGCCCAGGATGACAGGGTCCTGGTCCTGCTTGCTTGGAACAGGAACAGATTTGGTCTACAGAGTGAGTCCAGGACAGCCAGGGGCTGCACAGAGAAATCCTGTCGGGGGGGGGGCGGGGGCGGGATACACGATGGAGAATTAAGGCGCCCCAATTCTGATTGGTTGCTTAGATCAGGTCAGAGAGGGGAAGGACACGACAGATGAAGGGTTGATGCCTACTGGTCCTTTGGTTGTAGGTTGTAATTAAAGTGACAGTCTAAGATGGGTCTGTTTTCTGACTGAATGCTGACGAGGTACTGTTGCCCACTGATTTAGCAACATGCCATTCTGTTTGGCTCTTAGGAACTTGCACAACTGAGAGTCTCCACACCAACTGGTCAGCAGGCGTTAAGGGGTCCGAATAGTTTCTATATGACGAGGGTGCCCACTGCTGTTCGGACTAGGGAGTTCTGCGCTCTGGTGGGATGCTAGGTTGGTTCGTGCGGAATGCCTTCTGCCTGTCATTTTTTTCTTCGCATTCGGACTAAGGACGAGCCTGGGAACTGACTGGTTGCCTACAAAACTTTGAGATGGAGGACTCAACGCCGATCACTAGCAAATATTGAGGATTTACCGATTCTTTAGCCTGGTCTCATGAGATTGATAAGAGGACGGGGAAATTGAAGTCCGCAATAGCGCAGTTTTGATTTGCTACTGGCGGAAAGCATCCATAGACCTTGGAGGATCTGGGTCTCCACCCCACTCCTGACTTGGTCTTAGCCAACAGGGAAAATGGCACCTCAGGCGAGGACGGGGCCTGGGACAAACGGAGGACTCCTATTGGCAGAAGCCACCTTTTCCACTTCACTATTGGTCCGCTCCGTTAGGCGGGGAAGCTGCAAGAGCGGGGCGGAACTGGGACTGTTTCAGAGCCCAAGATTCAGGCTGGAGAGTCGCAGACCTGTGCTAGGAAGTCGCTCCGCGATCGCGCCGCCTAGGTGAGTATCCTCCACCCGCCAGCGTGCCCAACGTGCCCAGGCCCTTCATGACAGCCTTCTGCCTGCGAGCCCTGCCGTACTCTGCGCCTGCGCGGGACCCGGGCCCTAAAGCCGGTTGTTCAGACGACGTAAGACTCGCCCTCTCGTTGGGCAGCTGCAGTGGAAGGTTCTGGTTATGATTGATGATCCCTGGGCTTGGTTCCCGTTTCTCCTGGTTAGCGCCGCCCGTGATACCCCTACCTTTGCTACTCCTGGTGTTTGGCAGCATGGCACAGTAATTGCCTGGAGTCTTCTGCTTTTGAAACGTGGTGCTTGGTGGTCCGGGGCTCTGATTGGTCATCTCTGCAGCCCACCCCCCCCCCCCAGCTGTGTTTCCAGGACCCGGAGGGTGGGAATAACCCTGCCGCCCTCTACCCCTCGCAGTGCACCTAGGCTATATCTAGGTTCCTGTGTCTTTCCAACCAAACTGAGCCTCAAGTGCTAGGACCTGGCTTGGTGACAGTTACTCCCCCACCAGACTGACCAATGAGGTCTGGGGCCAGGACTGATTCCTGTGTGTCCTAAGCTAGATTGTGACACCTCCCACCCCCACCCCCTTCCCTGCCCCAGGACCAAGTCTGTTACTGGTAACAGTAACTACAAATCGATATTGCTGGCTATGCAATCTGATGATTCCCCCTCAGAGCTTCAGGGGCCTCTGCTTAGGTGCCCTGGACGCCTTGAAACCTGCCACATAAGAAAATATTAGGCTACCCGGGTGAGGTGGCACACCCGGGAGGCAGAGGCTGGTGGATCTCTGTGAGTTCGAGGCCACCCTGGTCTACAAAGCCAGTCTGGGACACACAAAGAAACCATGTCTGGGGCGATGGGAAGAAAAGAAGGAAGGAAGGAAGCAAGCAAGCAAGCGTTAGGATGTATCACAGTGAAGGAAAGTTAGGGAGTTTATTGAAGTTTAAGGGCAAGCTGCACTTGACGAGCGTATGTTCGGGAAGGAACGCACCTAGGTGTGAGCAGAAGCTATATCTGATTTGGTGGTCTGGAAGCTACCTAACCTCAAAGTTGGTTTATGTATTTGAATACAGCATCTTGCTATGCAGCTCTGGCTACCCTGGAACTTTCTATGTAAGCCAGGCTAGCTTGAAACTCATGGCAATCCTTCAGCCTCAGCCCCCAGATGGTTGGGATTTCAGGTATGTGCTACCACACAGTGTTATGACTACGTTTAAATATTAGGGAAGTATGTGCAAGTACTTCTTTTCTGGTTTTTTCGAGACAGGGACTCTCTGTGTAGCCTTGGCTGTCCTGGGCTCGCTTTGTAGACCAGGCTGGCCTCGAACTCACAGAGCTCTGCTTGCTTCTGCCTCCCGAGGGCTGGGATTAAAGGCGTGCGCCACCACTACCCCAAATGGACATTTTTTAAAATCCACTGTCCCTGAAGACCAGGTTTCAGTATATTGTAGTGACTTGCAGGTGAAGAAGGTAAAGGCATTTATCAAAGGAATCTTTATACGTATCTGAGAAGGACAGTGGACTTCAGTGATATGGTTCTTTTACAGGTGACGCACGCTTTTAATCTCAGCACTCAGGAGGCGGATCTCTGTGAGTTTGAGGCCAGCCTGATCTACAAAGCGATTTCTAGACAGCCAAGGCTAACACAGAGAAATCCTGTCTCAAAAAGCAAAAACAAAGGGTATGCCACCATGCCCAGATGAACTGGTCTGTTTTTAATTCAGTCTTACAAGTCGTTCTGTCAAATAATAGATCAAGCTCGCTTATATGTCTTGTTGCAAACGATTTGGAGTTTGTTTATCTCACCACGTGCTTTCTGTTTCCGCAGGTTTTTCTGTTCCTTTTTTTCTCCTTGTTTATCTACAAGCTGCCAGCAGCCCATAGGAACATGACCACTAATATGGGTCCTTTGCACCCATACTGGCCCAGGCACCTGAGGCTGGACAACTATGTGCCAAATGACACCCCAGCCTGGCAGATCCTGGTTGGCCTATTCTCCATCTCTGGGGTCATAATTTCCAGCATGTGGCTGTTGTCTGGTCGAGCTTCAGTTGTCCCACTTGGAACTGGGCGTCGGCTGGCCCTGTGCTGGTTTGCTGTGTGCGCATTCATTCACCTTGCAATCGAGGGCTGGTTCTCTTTGTACCATGACAGCCTTCTTGGAGACCAAGCCATCTTATCTCAACTCTGTGAGTCCTAAGTTCTTGTAACTGTAGGAGGGAATTTTCTGGGTAGAGATTCCATTTGATTGGTACCCACCCAAAAATGATTTCATTTTTTTAAACTTCTGTTCACTTTTTTTTTAAAGCCTAAGTAGTTGTTATCTGTGCTGGGAATCTTTTTTTAAAATTTATTGATTTTTATTTTATGTGCTTGTGCCTTGTCCGTGTGCATGGAGGCAGGAAGAAGGCATCAGATGCCCTGAAACTGAAAATAAGGATAGCTGGGCTTTTTAAAATCCTTTTTTAGCTTTCATCTTATTTTGTTTTTGTTTTGGGGTCTTTTTTAAAGGGGGAGGCTATTGAGACAGGGTTTCTCTGTGTAGCTCCGGCTTTCCTGGAAACTCTCTTTATAGACCAGGCTGGCCTCAAACTCACAGCAATCTGCCTGCTTCTGCCTCCCAAGTGCTGGGATTAAAGGTGTGTGCCACCAGAACCAGTTGGGTTTTTTTTTAAGTAATTTATTTAATTTCTATTTTATGTGCATTGGTGTGAGAGTTTCAGATCTCTTGGAACTGGAATTATAAACAGTTGTGAGCTGCCATGTGGTTGCTGGGAATTGAACCCAAGTCCTTTGGAAGAACAGACAGTGCTCTTAACCACTAGGCCATCTTTCCAGCCCCCAATGTTTTGGTTTTTTAATTAATATTTTTATCTTATGTTTATGTACATGGACATTTTCCCTACACGAATGTCTGTCTACTTCATGCAGCAGTACCTGCGGAGGTCAAAAGAGGGAATTGGGGAGCTGCAGAGATGGCTCAGAGGTTAAGAACACTGGCTATTCTTCAAAGGTCCTGAGTTCGATTCCCAGCAACCACATAGTGATTTTATTTTATTTTATGCCAAGAGGTGGTGGCACACATCTTTAATCCTGGCACTCAGGAGGCAGAGGCAGGCGGATCGCTGTGAGTTCGAGGCCAGCCTGGTCTACAAAGTGAGTCCAGGACAGCCAAAGCTACACAGAGAGACCATGTCTTGGGGAAAAAAAAAAACACATAGTGGCTCACAACCATGTATAATGTGATCTAGTGCTCTCTTCTGGCTTGCTGGCTCACATACAGGCAGAATACTATATAAATAATAAATAAATCTTTTTTAAAAGAGGGAATTGGGACCCTTGGGACTGGAGTTAAGGAGGATTGTGAGCCATATGTGAGTGCCTTGGCCTCTGGAAAAGCAGTCAATACTCTTTTTGTTTGTTTGTTTTGTTTTTGTTTTTTCGAGACAAGGTTTCTCTGTGTAGCCTTGGCTATCCTGGACTTGCTTTGTAGATCAGGCTGGCCTCGAACTCACAGAGATCTGTCTGCCTCTGCCTCCCAAGTGAGTGCTTGGATTACAAGTCTGCACCACTACTCCCAGCCCAGTCAGTGCTCTTAACCACTGAGACATCTCTCCACACATGCACTGCTCATCATAGGCTTTTTTTTCCCCCTGAGGCAGAGTTTCATGTAGACCTGACTTGTTTAAAATTTGCTTTGAAGATCAGGCTGCCCTTGAATTGACCCCGATCAACCAGTTCTGCCACCCAAGTGCTTGGAATGAAAGGGTATGGTACCATGCCCCACACAGTTAGGAACAGTTGTAAGCGTCCACCTGGGCACTGAACCCAGATCCCCTGCAAGAGTAGTGAGTTTTTTTGTTTGTTTGTTTGTTTGTTTGTTTTTGCGGGAAGGGGGGGCGGGGCTGGAGAGATGACTCAGAGGTTAAGAGCACTGTCCTTCCAAAGGTCCAGCAACCACACGGTGGCTCACAACCATCTATAATGGACTCTGGTGCCCTCTTGTGGCCTGCAGGTGTACGTGCAGGCGGAATACTGTATAATAAAATAAATCTTTTTAAAAAGATTTATTTCTTACTATGTATACACTGCTCTGCCTGCATGTACACCTGAAGGTCACAAGAGGGAATCAGGTCACGTTATAGATGGCTGTGAGCCTCCATGTAGTTGCTGGGAATAGAACTCAGGACCTCTGGAAAAGCAGATAGTGCTCTTAACCTCTGAGCCATCTCTCCAGCCCAAGCAGCAAGTTCTTTATCCTCCACTGAGCCATCTCCCCACACTCCCAACTTCCTTCCTTGTTTGTTTGTTTGTTTGTTTGTTTGTTTGTTTTGAGACAAGATCTCACTGTATGGCTTAGGCTTGCCTGGAACTCTAATGTAGACAAGGCTGATCTTGAACTCACAGAAATTCTCCTGCCTCTGCCTCCGAGGAGCTGAGATTAAAGGTCTTTGCTACCACACCCAGCCTGTTATGTTAACGTTTTGATTGCACATATACTCACAGGAATCAATACCAAATCATTTCAAGAAATATACAGTGAAAATCTGCTTTCTGTCTACCATGTCTCTTCCGAACTCCAATAATTATTTCAGAGGGAAGATTGTAGCTCCATAGTGGAGCATGTGGGTAGCGTGGACAAGACCCTGAATTCCATTCCTAGCACCAAAAATGTATGTTTTTTTTTCAGAGTTGATTTATATTTAAGTTACACACATAAACCTCATTTTACGTGACTACGAAAGAAGGTGGTAGTGAGTGCCACATGCACTATGTAAAGCATTAGAGCAGTGGCAAGCAGTAGGGGCTCCTTAAGGGTTCAGGGTTATTATTACCATCATTCTTCCCTTTTACTTAAATGCTACCATGGTATATATGTACTTCCAAGTGTTGCTTTTAAAACTGAGGTTACTAAAGACAGGAGGCCGTGGTGGCACACGCTCCCTTGAATCCCAGCACTTGGGAGGTAGAAGCAGGCAGAATCGCTGTGAGTTCGAGGCCAGCCTGGTCTGGAAAGCAAGTTCCAGGACAGCCAGGGCTATGCAGCGAAACCTTGTCTCTTCATCTATTTCTTTTTTTTTTTTTTTTTGGTTTTTTCGAGACAAGGTCTCTCTGTGTAGCCTTGGCTGTCCCAGACTCACTTTGTAGTCCAGGCTGGCCTCGAACTCACAGCGATCCACCTGCCTCTGCCTCCCAAGTGCTGGGATTAAAGGCGTGCGCCACGACGCCCAGCCTCTTCATCTATTTCTATTTCCCCCAGGGAAAGAGTATTCCAAGGGAGACAGCCGATATATCACGTAAGTATTTTGCCCATCAGTGGAAACGTGTGTTGGTTTGTGACAGTGGTGAGTTGGGACCACTGGCAAGAGTATGGTGATGCCAATGTCCATCTTTTCTCTTTGCAGTAGTGACAACTTCATTGTCTGTATGGAGACTCTCACAGCTATTGTCTGGGGACCAGGCAGCCTGTGGATAGTGATCGCCTTTCTCCGCCAGCAGCCTTGTCGATTTATCCTACAGCTTGTGGTCTCTGTGGGTGAGGAGAAAACCTATACCTGGCACTACAAGGGTTAACAGGGGAATCTATAGACAGGCACAGCCCTACTGGTGAGATCTCCTAGGTTTCCATTCAGGCATGAGACATGGTGAATTATCAGCTCCTCGGTGTTCTGAAACAACCAAATGCCTCTCTGAGCTTGTCTCTCCAGCAAGAAGGTACATTTCTCCAGGGGCGTGGTGGCCCACGCCTTTAATCCCAGTTTCTCAGGAGGCAGAGGCAGGTGGATGGCTGTGAGTTTGAAGCCAGCCTAATCGGCAGAGTGAGTGCCAGGCCAGCCAAGGCTACACAGAGAAACACTGTCTTGAAAAACCAAAACAAACAAACAAACAAAAGAATGTACATTTCTTTTTCTCCATCAGAGTTTCCTATGAAGGTTACATGAGGTAGTCTGTGCTGCCCAAAGTTCCTTGGTCCTCCCAGACTAGGCCCTAAAGTGTTAGATTGATTGATTGATTGATTGATTTGAGTTTTGCGGGAGGGGGGGTTGTTTTGGTTTTGTTTGGTTTTTTGTTTTTCCGAGGCAGGATTTCTCTGTGTAGCCTTGACTGTCATGGAATTGCTTTGTAGACCAGGCTGGCTTTGAACTTACAGAGGTCCACCTGCCTCTGCCTCCCAAGTGCTGGATCACCACCCAGCATTAGCTTTTTTTCCTTTGCTTATAAGAGCTCCCTTTAATCCTGAAATCCCAAGTTGTCGTGAGGTCTAGGATTCTTTTTTTTTTTTTTTTTTTTTTGCTTTTCGAGACAGACTTTCTCTGTGTAGCCTTGGCTGTCCTGGACTTGCTTTGTAGACCAGGCTGGCCTCGAACTCACTGAGATCCACCTGCTTCCTGAATGCTGGGATTAAAGGCGTGCGCCAGCACACCCAGGTGAATTCTAGAATTTCAAGATGACCTTCAGTTCTAGGATGAGCTGTCCTCAGTTGAATTCTCCATGTACTTGCTGAGTGTGGTGGTACATGCTTATAAGCCTAGCCTTCAGAAGGCTGAGGCAAGGAAGGGGGTTGTGCCTTTATAGTCAACCTAGGCTACATAGCAAGACATGCATGCAGGCACGCAGGAAGGGAGGGGGAGATGGAGGGTTGGGAAAAAGAAGGGAAGAAAGGATAGAAAACCAACTCTGGTTTCTGGAACTTGTGCCTTGTTAGATCTCACATTTCCAGCTTTGGTATTTTTGGAAGAGTGATGTGGGAAGTGCCATAGAATAGGGTCCAGCTTAGCCTCCTTAACCTCACAAGGGCTTTTCTTTCTTTTTCTTTTTTTTTTTTTTTTTTTTTTGCCTCCCACAGGTCAGTTTTACGGGGATGTGCTGTACTTCGCGACAGAGCTACGTGACGGACTCCAGCATGGAGAGCCAGGCCACCCTGTTTATTTCTGGTTTTACTTTGTTGTCATGAATGCAATATGGATGGTGGTACCTGCAATCCTCATATTTGATTCCATAAAGCACCTCACTGCTGCCCAGAGTGTGTTAGACAGCAAGGTCAGGAAAACTAAGAGCAAGCGTAACTAACAAGCTGTCGAATAGGCTGGGACCTTGCTGATAAGGTGCTCTTCCCACCTATCGGAAGACTTAAATCCTCCTCCCACGGGCTGGAGGGTCAGGACTCTCCGATTTGTCACGCTCAGGGTGAGCACAAAAGGGGCCAGAGTGAGGAAGGGTAGGGAATATGTGGGCTTGCTGTCTGCAACCTCTGCGGAAGGGTGCCAGAGAAGGTGGGAAGTCCATAATGGTGGCAACTTTCAAAATCAGGAAATAAAATATCTTTAATTCTAACATCGAGAGATATTTAATGACTAATCCCGGAAATGTCATATAACTAACCCCACAAACCCTTCCCATCCCTTAGTTATCCATAGGCCTCCATCATCACGGGGGCCTTGCAAACCCTTAACACCTGACTCTACACACTGCCATAATTTACCCTGTAGAATCTACAAGTACTACACAGACTTCCTTTCAACATCACCATGTCACTTATCCTATAAATCCTGCCAGTAACCCCATAGGTCCCTTATAGTAGCTTGGGCTGTCATAGCAAAGTGATATAGATTGAGCTTTTTTGTTTGTTTGTTTGTTTGTTTGTTTGCTTGCTTGCTTGTTTGTTGAGACAGGGTTTCTCTTGTACTCCCTAGACTTGCTTTGTAGACCAGGCTGGCCTCGAACTCACAGCAATCCGCCGCCTGCCTCTGGCTCCTGAGTGCTGGGATTAAAAGCATGTGCCATCACACCTGCCTTAGATTGAGCATTTTAAACAGCAGACATGGGAAATTCTCAGTACTGGGGCCAGTTAGTAGAGGTGTCAGAAAGTTTGGCTTCATTCCCCCCCCCCCCCCCCCCAAGCCTCCGGGTTCTCAGATGCTCTCAAATCTCCCTGCTTCTGCTGTTTGTGTGTGAACAACTTGCCTCTTATTAGGACAACCATTCAGATTGGATTAGGGCCTATTGTGACAGCCTCATTTTTTCTTTCTCTTTCTTTTTTTCTTTCTTCTTCTTGTTTTGTTTTTTTCCTGATGGGGTTTCTCTGTGTAGCCTTGGCTGTCCTGGACTCACTTTGTTGACCAGGAAGGCCTTGAACTCACAGCGAACCGCTTGCCTCTGCCTCCCAAGTGCTGGGATTGTTTTTGTTTTGTTTTCCACGTCTGGCTCCCCCCTCCCCCCCTCCGACAGAGTTTCTCCGTGTAGCCTTGTCTATCCTGGAGTCCCTTTGTAGACTGGGCTGGCCTCAAACTCACAGAGATCCGCCTGCCTCTGCCTCCCAAGTACTGGGATTAAAGGCGTGTGCCACCATGCCCAGCTTTCTTTTTTTTTTTTTAAAGATTTATTTATTTATTATTATGTGTACAGTGCTCTGCCTGCATGTACTCCTGCAAGGCAGAAGAGGGCGCCATATCACATTATAGATGGTTATGAGCCACCATGTGGTTGCTGGGAATTGAACTCAGGACCTTGGAAGAGCAGGCAGCACTCTTAACCACTGAGCCATCTCTCCAGCCCATGCCCAGCTTTCTTAATCACGTCTTTTTAAAACTCTTATCTCCAAGAGTCTTGGTCACCTTCTAAGGTTCTTGGAGTAAGGACTTGAATATATGATCTTAAAGAGGACACAGTTCAAGCTATAACATTCCCGCCCTCTGGACTCCCTGAACTTACATCCTTCTTGCATGCACACTTTTAGCTTTATCCCTCATCCTCAAAGCTTTCACACATTCTAGAATTAACTTTTTGGGGATGAGGTTAGAGTGCTAGAGATCCAAGGTTCTTAAATAAGGGCTCTATCCCCAAGTCAATTCATCACTCATGAGTGAACTTTGTTTCTTGCTTGCTTGCTTTGTTTTGTGTTTGAGTCACGGTCTCATTATATAACCTAAGCCAGCCTTGAACTCACTGTGTAGTCCAGGCTGGCAGCCTGTCAAATGCTAGGATTACGGGTGTGTGCCATCACGCCTAGCTTTTATGACTGGTTGATTGACCGATTGATTGATTGATTTGGAGACAAGGTCTTGCTATATATTCCAGGCTGATCTTGCCACAAAGTCCAGGTTGAAGTTAAACTGGTGATCTCCCTGACCCTTCTAGCTCAGCTTCTCCAGTGCTGAGATCAGGCATATGCTACCATGGGTTTTCAAAAAGATCTTATGTGTATAGCTGGTTTTTGTGTATCGTGTGTGTGTGTGTGTGTGTGTGTGTGTGTGTGTGTGTGTGTGTGTCACCTCTGGAGGCCAGAAGAAGGTATCAGGTCCCCTGGGATTGGATGGCTTGAGTCACTATGTAGGTGCTAGAAGAGTAGCCAGTGCTCTTAACCCCTGAGCCATCTCTCCCCTAGCATGGAGGTTTTTTTGTTTTGTTTTGATTTGTTTCAAGACAGGATTTCTCTGTGTAGCCTTGGCTGTCCTGGAACTTTGTAGACCAGGCTGGCCTTGAACTCACAGGAATCCGCCTGCCTCTGCCTCCCTGAGTGCTGGGATTACAGGCGTGTGCTACCACCGCAGCTGGCCTGGCATGAAGCTTTAATCCCAAATATCACCTAAATATAAACCTAAGACTTGAGGTATAATTCATCCAGAGGCAAGAACTCCTATTTTGTTGTTGAATGGGGGTGGGGAGGGAGCGGGGCGTGGCGGGGGGAGGAATAAAGAGGAAAGGACAGGACATGACTGCTCCTCGGTGTGGTGGCAGAGAAAGTTTATTATGGATATGTGGGAGGGCAGTGTCAGAGACATCTGCAAGAGCCCGAAGTGGCCATGTCCAGACTGTGCTGGGCCCTGTGGGGAGAAGGCGAGAGAAAGGGAGAGGGAGGGACCAGGTAAAGCAGCCAGGAGGGCAAAGCTACAAAAGGGGCAGATAAAACAAAAAGGATGGATTATTTGAAGAAGGGCAGCCTAGATCCTCCCACCCCCACCCAGGCTGCAGAGTTTGGGGTAGAGGGGTGGGGTATGCCAGCCATAGCCTGGAACAGGTAGGGGACTGAGGGATGCCAGGTCCCCTTTGGTATGTTAAATAGGCACCTCAGCCACTTTTATCAGGTTTGAAACTTAATAGCGGTGAACCTGTAAAATGAGGTGTGTTTCCTTCCTGTTTACTAAATGCAAATGGCAAAGCCTGGAAGAGGCTCACAGCTTTAATCCCAGCCCTGGAGAGGCAGAGGCAGGTAGGTTTCTCTGAGTTCAAGGCCAACCTGGTCTACATAGTGAGTTCTGGGACAGTCAGAGCTATATAGTGAGACCCTAACTTGGAAAAAAGAAAAGCAATGGCAGGAGATGTAGAAGATCCTGTTCCAGGACAAAGAACTTGAAACAAGAAAGGGATCATAGGTTCCAAGTAAGTTAAAATGCTATTCAATGTTAAATATCCTTGGCTTGATGCTCTCTCTGTCTTCCGGGTAGGGGTCCTGCCTCAGAACCTGCTGAGGCCAAAATGTTACTCTCAACCCTGGGTGGTAGCTTGGCCCACTAAAACCAAGAAATGGCCTGCCTTTCAGAAAGCCACTTCTAGCCGGGCGGTGGTGGCGCACTCCTTTAATCCCAGCACTCGGGAGGCAGAGGCAGGCAGATCGCTGTGAGTTTGAGGCCAGCCTGGTCTACAAAGCAAGTTCAGGACAGCCAAAGCTACACAGAGAAACCCTGTCTCGAAAAAACAAAAAAACAAAAACAGAAAGCCACTTCTTTTTTAATTGCTAGTACCACTCATGTTTCTGTTAAGTTGTAAAGAGAAACCAGATTTTTGTTTGCTTTTGTTTTTTCAGCTAGGTTCTCATGTTGTAGTCCAGGCTGGCCTACAACAAATACAACAAAGTACGTAGGAGCCGGGCAGTGGTGGCGCATGCATTTAATCCCAGCACTCGGGAGGCAGAGACAGGCAGATCACTGTGAATTCGAGGCCAGCCTGGTCTACAAAGCGAGTCCAGGACAGCCAAGGCTACACAGAGAAACCCTGTCTCGAAAAACCAAAAAAAAAAAAAAAAAAAAAAACCTGTCTCAAAAAAACAAAAAGATAAAAAGAACAAAGTACGTAGCCAGAATTGCCTAAAACTAAAACTCATGGCGGTCCTCCTGCCTCGGCCTCCTGAGTGATGGGAGTGCAAGTGAGTCACCGCTCCCCCCCTCCAGCATTCTTCAGTGCATTTCTTAGAGATCTCAACTAAAACTCCAAGTTCATCACTTACAAGTTCTGCCTTTACTGGAATAATTTCTTTTTTTTTTTTTTTTTAAGATTTATTTATTTATTTTTATATATACAATGTTCTGTCTGCATGTACACCTGCAGGCCAGTAGGGGGCACCATTATAGATAGCTGTGAGCCACCATGTGGCTGCTGGGAATTGAACTCAGGAGCTCCAGAATAGCAATCAGTGCTCTTAACCTCTGAGCTATCTCTCCAGCCCCTACTGGAATAAATTCAATCGAGGTCTTCGCCTTCCTTCCAGTTATCTTGTGGGGTTTTTTTGTTTTTTGGTTTTTGGTTTTTGGTTTTTTTTTTGGTTTTTTGTTTTGGTTTTTTCGAGACAGGGTTTCTCTGTGTAGCCTTGGCCATCCTGGACTCACTTTGTAGACCAGGCTGGCCTCAAACTCACAGCTATCCGCCTGCCTCTACCTCCCGAGTCTTGTGGGGTTTTTTTTGTTGTTGTTTTATTTTGTTTATTTTTGTTGTTGTTATTGTTATTGTTATTGTTCTTTTTTTTTTTTTTTTTTTTTTTGAGACAGGGTTTCTTCCTGCAGCCCTGGCTGCCCTGGACTCTCTTTGTAGACCATGCTGGCCTCGAACTCACAAAGATCTGTCTGCCTCTGCTTCCCAAGTGCTGGGATTTAAGGTGTGAGCCACCACACCCGGCTATCTTGTGTTTCTTATTTTCATGTCAGATCTCAACAGAAACCCCCATAATGTCCATATTTTTACAACAGTATTTATTTGTTTATTTATTTATTTTTGGGTTTTTGAGACAGGGTATCTCTCTATATAGCCCTGGCTGTCCTGGACTCACTTTGTAGACCTGGCTAGTCTTTGTTTTTTTAACTTTTCTTTTAAAATTATTTTTACCTTGTTTTATGTGTATGGGTATTTTGTTTGCATGTGTGTTTATGCACCACATTCATGCGGGGCTCCCTGAGGTCAGAAGAGGGCAATTGGATCCCCTGGAACTAGAGTGACAGACAGGTGCTTGGGACTGGAACCTGGGTCCTCTGGAAGAGCAGCCAATGTTCTCAGCAGCTGAGCTATCTCTCCAGCCCCATACCTACATACATAGCTGTTGTCTTAATCTGCTTGGGCTGCTCTAACTAAATGCACTGTAAGCTGTGTGTTCTATAAGCAACATAAGCTTCGTTGACAGTTCTAGAAGCTAATAATAACAGATTGGATATCTAGTGAGGGCCACTTTTTTACTGTGTCCTTATGTACTTGAAGGTTTAGAACTCTGGTCTTTTCTTATATGGCCACTAAATCCTATATCCACCTCCTCAGTGTCACACTGAAGATTAGGTGTCAACATAGGAATGGTGAGACACAAGATTGAGAGTTTAAAAATCAAGGCCTTTAGAAGGGGTGGTGGCACACTCCTGCAATCCCAGCACTCAGGAGGCAGAGGCAGGTGGATCTCTGTGAGTTTGAGGCCAGCCTGGTCTACAAAGTGAGTCCAGGACAGCCAAGGCTACACATAGAAATCCTGTCTCAAAAAAAATAAAAAATAAAAAATAAAAAAATAAGGCTTTTAAAAGTACATACCTCAGCCTGGCGTAATTTAATCCCAGCACTCAGGAGGCAGATGCAGGTGGATTGTTGTGAGTTCAAGGCCAACCTAGTCTACAAAACAAGTCCAGGACAGCCAGAACTACACAGAGAACCCCTGTCTCGAAAAACAAAAACCAAACAACAACAACACGTACATACCTCAACACTCTTGGGCTGGAGAGATGACTCAGTGGTTAAGAGCACTGACTACTCCTCCACAGGTCCTGAGTTCAGTTCCCAGCAACCACATGGTGGCTCACAGCCATCTATACTGGGATGTAGTGTCCTCTTCTGGTGTGCAGGTGTACATGCAGATAGAGTACTCATATATATAAAATAAATCTATTTTCTTTTTATTAATTTATTTATTATAATTTATTCACATTACATCCCCATTGTTACCCCCTCCCTCTTATCTTCCCATTACATGTTGATTGTTATCCCCTCACTCTTTTTTTCATGGGGGGGCTTTCAAGACAAGGTCTCTCTGTGTAGCCTTGGCTGTCCTGGACTCACTTTGTAGACCAAGCTGGCCTCGAACTCACAGTGATCCACCTGCCTCTGTCTCCCTCAGTGCTGGGATTAAAGGTATGCATCCTCTTCCTCTGTGTGCCCACCAATAAATCTCAAAAACAAACAAACAAAAAAACTCTTCCTCTACCCATTATCCGGTTACAAAACTGCCTTCATATCGTTAGATGATTTCTTACAGTAACATTCATCTTACCCAATATCAAGTCCGGGCGAGGTGATGCACACTTGTAATCCCAGCACTCAGGAGGCAGAGGCAGCTAGATCTCTGCGAGTTTGAGGCCAGCCTGGTCTACAGAGCAAGTCCAGGACAGCCAGAGGGCTCTTGTTGCATTGAGAAAGCCTATCTCAGAAAAAAAAGGGGGGGAGGTGCTGTAGGACGGTGATGTAGACTGTTGCTCATATATCTGAGGCTGACATTTCTCAAGGACTGGGTTACAGGTGTTGTGCCTTGCTTTCAAGTGGTTAAGAGAAAAGGAATGAGACAGGGCAGAGTGGCCCACGCCTTTAATCCCAGCACTTGGGAGGCAGAGGCAGGTAGATCTCTGTGAGTTCAAAGCCAGCCTGGTCTACAAAGAGAGTCCAGGACAGCCAAGGCTACACAGAGAAACCCTGTATCGAAAAAAAAAAGGCAACAGGAATGCCCTGGGTCTGGTCTTGTGGCCTAAGCTCCTTGATAGGCCAACGCAAGAGAACTCAAGTTCAAGACCAGGCTTGACAACTTGGTGCAACCCTGTCTCAAAAAATAAAACAAGGGCCAGGCACTCAGGAGGCAGAGGCAGGCCGATCTCTGTGAGTCTTGAGGCCAGCCTGGCTTTATATAGTGAGTTCCAGGACAGCACAGCAGAGGGACTGTGTCTCACAAATCCAAAACCAAAAAAAAAAAAAAGGGGGGGGGGGTTGGAGATCTAGCTCAGTGATAGAGCACTTGCCTAGCAAGCGCAAGGCCCTGGGTTCCATCCTCAGCTCTGGGGGAAAAAAAAAGAGGGCTGGAGACACAGATCAATGGTAGAGTACTTGGCTAACTTTCTTGGTTCTGGAGGCTCAAAGTTCAGCTTCATTGTATCAGGTTTCATTTGTCACGAGGCTGGCTCTCCTTGGCTTGCAGATGGCTATGTCTCTTCTTAGGGTCTCTCCTCTTTGTACACTATGCCCATGTCCTAATTGCTTTTTACCAGGACACCAGCTAGATTTTCAATAGAGCTTAACCTATCAGCCCCATTTTAGCTTAATCATCTTTTTAAAAGCCTTACCTCAGTGACTAGAAAGATGGCTCAGAGGTTAAGAGCACTGGTGGCTCTTCCAAAGGTCCTGAGTCCAATTCCCAGTAACCACAAGGTGGCTCCTAACCATCTATAATGATTTCTGGTGCCCTCTTCTGGCCTGCAAGCACACATGTGGACAGAATACTGTATAAATAATAAATAAATAACTTTTTTAAAAAAAGCCCTATCTCAGCTGGGCGGTGGTGGTGCACGCCTTTAATCCCAGCACTCGGGAGGCCATTCTGGTCTACAGAGTGTATTCCAGGACAGCCAGGGCTACCCAGAGAAACTCTTTGGTTTAAGCCCTTGGTTGAAAAACCAAAACCAGAGAGGGGGGAGGGAGGGAGGGAGGGAGGGAGGGAAGGGGAGGGGAGGGAGAGGGAGAGGGAGAGGGAGAGGGAGGGAGAGAGAGAGAGAGAGAGAGAGAGAGAGAGAGAGAGAGAGAGAGAGAGAGCCCCCAATCTCTAGCTCCACAGACACCAGCCACTACACAATTCATTTCTCTCGACCATACTACCCAGTATCCACTTTCCAGACCTTTCCCCCGCAGCACTTAGCTTCCTGGCCCCTAATCATTCATTCCACAGAATCCCCTATCATGAACCCTCAAAACTCACTGCATAGGCCTTGCCATTCACCCCATAGATAACCTATCATAATTCCCTTCGCTACAGCATGATTTTCCCAATCTCTCACAACACAATATCCCAGCCAGGTGTGGTGGCGTATGCCTTTAACCTCAGCACTTGGGAGGCAGAGGAAGGTGGATCTCTGTGAGTTCAAGGCCAACCTGGTCTACAAAGTGAGTCCAGGACAGCCATGGCTGTCCGTCTATGGCCAAGACAGAGACAGCTCTCCCCGTCAAAAGGGTGCACCAATCAATGCCTTCCATGCTGATGGACTGAGCATTCCTGGACTCACTTTGTAGACCAGGCTGGCCTCAAAATCACAGCGATCCACCTGCTTCTGCCTCCCCAGTGTTGGGATTAAAGGCGTGTGCCACCATGCCCAGCACGCAACAAATTATTTTAAAATATACCAAATCGAAACTGCAAACTTGTCTAGACAAGGTAACTGGGGACATAAATCAGTGAGTGATTGCTAGCATGCAGAATGAGTTCGAAGCCAGCCTGGTCTACAGAGGGGAGTCCAGGACAGCCAAGACAGAGAAACCCTGTCTTGAAAAGTTAAGGGGGGGAGGTGAGCGGAGAGGCCCTGGAAGGTCTGGAGAGATGGCTCAGAGGTTAAGAGCACTGTCAGCTCTTCCAGAAGTCCTCAGTTCAATTCCCAGGTACCATATGGTGGCTCACAACCATCTATGAGATCTGGTGCCCTCTTCTGGCATGCAAGCATAACATTGTATACATAATAAATACATAAATAAGAGAGAAGGAGCGAGACAGAGAGACAAAGAGAGACAGAAAGCCTGACTGAGCCGGGTATGATGGTGCACGCCTGTAATCCCAGTACTTGGGAGGCAGAGGCAGGCGGATCTCCGTGAGTTCGAGGCCATCCTGATCTAGAGTGCGTTCCAGGACAGCCAGGGCTACCCAGAGAAACTGTCTCAAAAAAAAAAAAAAAAACCAAAATAATTAAAACATAAAAATTTTAAAAGGAGAGACTCTGGAGGGTAGGCGCGGGCAAGGTGGTACACACTTGTAAGTCCTTGGAAGTTTGAGGTTAATAAAAAAGCAAAAACAAATTTAAGTTCGAATTAGCTCGGGGAAATTAGCGAGATTCTCTTTTCAGAAAAGAAAGGAAAAGAAAAAGAAAAACTAAATACAACCATTTTTGGAGAAAGAAAAAAAATTTTTTTTCAGGGGATTAATTTAAGGGAAGTATTTGAAACCGATGACATCATCTGTCACCGCGCCCCCTCCCTCCCGCTCAGGCACGTGGCAACTCCGAGCCGGGTTGGAGCGTTGATGTCACCACCGTGTAGCTTCCTCCCCGCCCTCTTCTCTTTCTTGAACTAGTCGTCAGTTTAACACGCCGGTTCATGAATCCGGAAGTAGACTGCCAAAACAACCGTGCCACGGGACCAGGACGGGCGGGATCTAGACAGGCACTTGCACCCAGGCAGTAAAAAGCAAAATTCTTGAGTCTGGGAGGCGGCGTTCATGGCAAAGAGCACTCTAGGCGCATGCTCAGAGGCGACCTCCAGCCCAGGTCAGGTGGGAGGGGCAGGGTCGTACAGCAACCTCTGCGCCTGCGCTCTGGTGCAAGGTGGGGCCGTAGGCGCCCGCGCTGTAGAGTGTTCGTTAACTAGGGTAGGGGCAACTGTCGGTTGTCACCAGGATAGAGACACGGTTAGCGGCGGGATGGCAACAACCTCCGCGGCCTCGGACTTGGGGTGCTCTGCAACGCCCTCGCCCGTCGGGGGTGCCCAGGCGGCCGCGGTAGCTGAGGAGGAGGAACGAGAGGTGGTACGGGTCCGAGTCAAGGTGAGGCTGGCGGCTGGTCGGCTAGCCTGCCTGGGCACCCAGTGGACGAAAAGACGGTGGTGTCATAGGATAGAGCACCGGACTTGAAATTTGGGTCGATTCTTAGAGACGGGAGTGCGGGCGACGAGGATGAGGCTTGAGAGCAGAATGATAGGCGAATGAAGGCATGGGTCTTGGGGACATATCGTTGGGTGTGGAACTGGTAATAGAGGGGAAGGAGCCAATGGAGTGAATGGGTGGAGCCTACGGGTAGAGAGGTGGGTTGTAGGGTTACAGGAGAGGCCTCTGGAGTCCAGAGGAATGATGGAGGGGCTGTTTTCAGGAGTCATAAAGTCAGTCAACATATTGATGTTGTGAGTGCACTTTTGTTCATGTCCCACCCCTTGACCACACGTGCTTTGGGATGTGAGGACCAAAACAGTTAAATGAGATGGTTTGAACACTGGTGAGTATCATAAAATAAAACCAAAGGTTAGGATCTAAGGAAGTTACTTTACCCAACATTGTATAGGAAAAATCCCCCAAAGAGGATTTAATACACAGAGACCTGAATATAAAAAATGAAAGAAAGAAAGAAGAGTCAATATGTGCATTGAGGGTGGGAGAAGAGTTCTAAGTAGAGAGAGCAGCAAGAGTAAAGGCTAGGAAGTGCAGGTGAGCTTTGGTATGTTCCTGGAGGTTCCCATATTTTTTGGAGGAAGGAAGACCGAGGGCAAAAGTGATAGGACAATCCGGAGAAAGAAGGGCAGCTGGTGAAGCATACTCCAGAGGAAAGAACCTGTTGCAATAATTTCAACAAGCAGTAACCGGTGCCTCCGACTGGCGTGCTGGCATTGACAGTGATGAGGTCAACAGATCACTTCAGTGTAATAGCACGCTAAGGCAAGTTAGTGAGTGAGCCACATGGAGTGGGAAGGATGCTCAGACCAAGTCAGAACAGCACACTCAAAAGTCCAGAGGAAGGATGTGCGTGAGGTAACTCCTCAAAGGTTGATGCTAGGAGAGCATAAAGTTGAAAAGAAATCTGTAGCTGGGCGGTGGTGGCGCACGCCTTTAATCCCAGCACTCGGGAGGCAGAGGCAGGCGGATCGCTGTGAGTTCGAGGCCAGCCTGGTCTACAGAGTGAGTCCAGGACAGCCAAGGCTACACAGAGAAACCCTGTCTCGAAAAACCAAAAAGAAAAAAGAAAAAGAAAAGAAAAGAAATCTGAGCAGAGGGAGGGCTAGCTTGGGACTCTAGGTTTGCTGTTGACAAGATTTGAGCATTAGGGTGTTATACGGAGATTTGCTAGATTGATGATTGCAGTATGGGGACCTGATTGTGTGTGTGGGTGTGTGTTCAGACTAGACATGGTGATTCTGGCAACTGTATTTAAGGAAGAAGGATTAGACACCTGGACTGTTGTAGTAGCCTTTGTTCGTTCCTGCCAATCTGTTTTTGCAGAGCAGACATGGACCCTGTAAACTCCTAAGGACACATCCATCCTTTCTCTACGCAGAAACTGCTTGTGGCTTCCCCTCACCCAGAACAAAAACCAGAGTCTCCACTATGACCAAGAATATCCCACATAAATCTGGTCCCTAGCTCCCTCTCCGGCCCTGCCCTCTATTGCTCTATACCTCTCCCACCCTTCCCCCGTGGTGATATGGCCCATCACGGCCTACCCCTTATCTTCTCTCCCCAGAAATGTGAGAGCTTCTTGTCCCCAGAGTTTCGCTCTTTCGCTGTAGATCCTCAGATCACTTCGCTGGACGTGTTGCAGCACATCCTCATCCGAGCCTTTGACTTGAATGGGTGAGTGGTAGGATGGAGCAGGCCACCCATCTCACCAGTAACTGTCTGGCTTTTGTGCTTTTGTTGTTTGTTTCTTTTTCTTTTTCTTTTTTTTTCCTTCAAATACTCCCACAGTGAATATGTGTATCTTGCTTGGAGTCTTTGGGGGAAACTGGAGGATAAACCAGCAGTATAGTACTTATAGTATTTTGGGGCTACAAGGTGTGTGCTTTTTCTTTCTTTCTTTTTTTTTTTGGTTTTTTCGAGACAGGGTTTCTCTATGTAGCCTTGGCTGTCCTGGACTCACTTTGTAGACCAGGCTGGCCTTGAACTCACAGCGGTCTGCCTGCCTCTGACTCCCGAGTGCTGGGATTACAGGCGTGTGCCACCATGACCTGCTTTCTTTCTTTTTTTTAAGACAAGGTTTCTCTATGTAGCCTTGGCTGTCGTGGACTTGCTTTGTAGACCAGGCTGGCCTCAAACTCACAGCGGTCCGCCTGCCTCTGCCTCCCGAGTGCTGGGATTACAGGCGTGCGCCACCATGCCCTGCTTTCTTTCTTTTTTTTTTTTAAGACAGGGTTTCTCTGTGTAGCCTTGGCTATCCTGGACTCCCCATGTAGACCAGGCTGGCCTCCATCTCCTCAATCTTACAGCGATCTGCCTGCCTCTGCCTCCCGAGTGCTGGGATTGAGGGTGTGCGCCACCACCGCCTGGTTTAAGGTGTGTGTGTGTTTAAAACTTTCTAGGAATGTTTTCACAATGGCTCTCCAGACAGGTTTTTACCAATACAGCCTCAGCAGCAGCATAGAAAATGTTTTGCTGGGTGTGTGTGCTGGTCCACACATTTAGTCCTAGCACTCCAGAGGCAGACAGGCAGATCTTTGACAGTTCACTCTCCATAGTGAGTTCCAAGACAGCCAGGGCTATACAGAAAGACCTCTTAAAAACCAAGATAAAATAAAATGTTGGTTTCACCAAGTATGGTAATGCTTATCTGTGATCTCAGTACTCTTGGAGGCTGAGACAGGAGGACCGAGGCTGGTCTAGGTTACATAATGAAACTGTCCCAAAAGGAAGAAAGAAAAGAATAAAGTGGCTTGTTTTCATCATGCCCTCACAGACAGTAGTTACTATAAGATATTGCAAAATGTGTCAATCTGATAGCTGAGAGTCGATCTCTCTCTCTCTCTCTCTCTCTCTCTCTCTCTCTGTCTCTCTCTGTCTCTCTCTCTCTTTCTCTTTCTCCAAGACATAGTTTCTCTGTGTAACAGTCCTGGCTGTCCTGGACTCACTTTGTAGACCAGGCTGGCCCCGAACTCACAGAGATCCACCTGCCTCTGCCTCCTGAGTGCTGGGATTAAAGGCGTGCACCACCACGCCCAGCGTGTTGATATCTCTTGGGGGTAGATGTGATGGTTATTTTGTTGTGGTAGGCTGTTCTGGAGGAATATAAGGCAGTTGTAATAAATTTAAATAATATGAAATCAATGGATATTTAGGATGATCCTTTGTTTACAGTGATCATCAAGCAAAATACTCCTTTACATAGTTGCCCAAGTGTATCTGAAGAATACATTCTTAGTTGCTATAATGCCTTAACATTTTGTTGGAAAAAATAAACATACAGACTGCTTTTTTTTATGTAGTAAGAAGGCTGCTTTCTTCCCACTTCTATCCCTCAACTACACTGTTACAATCCCCAGAGGGGACCAGCATTTTACCAGTTTTCTGTGTGCCCTCCAGCTATAAGCAGGTGTGTATCTGTTTCTGTGTTTGTATAACAAAGTGGATATAAACTGACCTAACCTCAAGCTACCCATAATCCTTAGCATAGTTCCCAGCAAATAGAAGGAAGTTGTTGTCGATCCCTTTCACATTACCTTCCTTGTTTTGTAAAACTGATCTTGAAGCTGCTGGGATCCCAAGAGCTCCTTCATATCCTTTGTCCAGGAAGAAGAACTTTGGCATCAGCTACCTGGCTCGAGACCGGCTAGGACAGGAAGTTTTCCTCTCCCTCCTGTCTGATTGGGACCTCAGCACAGCTTTCGCCACTGCCTCCAAACCTTATCTGCAGTTGCGTGTAGACATTCGTCCATCAGAGGACAGTGAGTACCTGGCGCCTTATGGGAGCTGCTTGGAGATCCAGCTTTTCCTGCAGGATGCTAAATCTACGCCTTGCAATACACTCCTGGGAGGCAGCAGGGACAGTTTTTTGAGACACGGTTGGTTTCTCTGTGTAACAGCCTTGGCTGTCCTGGACTCACTTTGTAGACCAGGCTGGTCTCAAACTCACAGCGATCCGCCTGCCTCTGCCTCCCGAGTGCTGGGATTAAAGGCGTGCGTCACCACCGCCCGGCTGGATTTTGAATTTTCAAACTATGAATATTCAACCTATATTTTCACATTGGCAATTAATAGCAATGTGGTCATGGTTTCAGGGCTACTGAAGGAAGATATCCATGCTCTTGGGGAAAACCATTTACATGTGAAGGGGTAACATGCACGGTGTTTCTAAATAATTTTACAAAGATGTGCTTACATGTAGAAGGAGAAAGATAAAGCAAATGAGGCAGAAAAGCTAATGGGCTATAGGCACGAGGTGTTCAGACGTGAAAGCCAGGCCTTGCTCACTTACGGTAGCTAAACGCAATGCTACAAGTGCTACAAGTCAGCTCCAGTGTTCACTCTCATAGTTTTTGCTGTTGATGGTGGGGTTTTGGTTTTTCTTTTTTTCTTCTCCCCCTCCTCTTCCTCCTCCTCCTCCTTCTTTTTTGGTTTTTCGAGACAGGGTTTCCCTGTGTAGCTTTGGCTGTCCTGGACTCACTCTGTAGACCAGGCTGGCCTCGAACTCACAGCGATCCGCCTGCCTCTGCCTCCCAAGTGCTGGGATTACAGGTATAAAGCACTGCGCCCAGCTGTTTTTGTTTTTTATGGAAAGGATGTTTTGCCTGCATGTATGTCTATGCACTATGTCATGCTTGGTGCCCAAGGAGGCCACAAGATGGCATAGGATGTTCTGAACTGGAACTGAACCGCAGTCCTCTGGAAGAGCAGCCAGCCAGTTTCTTTTGAGCCGTCTTTCCAGCCCCACCCAGTGTATTATTTTATTTTATTTATTTATTTATTTTGGTTTTTCTTTTTTAAAGATTTATTTTATTATTATGTATATAGTGTTGTCTGCTTGTTTACCTGCAGGCCAGAAGAGGGCACCAGGTTACATTATAGATGGTTGTGAGCCACCATGTGGTTGCTGGGAATTGAACTCAGGACCTCTGGAAAAGCAGACAGTGCTCTTAACCTCTGAGCCATCTCTCCAGCCCTATTTTGGTTTTTCGAGACAAGGTTTCTCTGTGTAGCCTTGGCTGTCCTGGACTCACTTTGTACACTAGGCTGGCCACGAACTCACAGCGATCCACCTATCTCTGCCTCCCGAGTGCTGGGATTAAAGGCTTGCACCACCACCGCCCGGCAATGTGTTCTATTTTTAATGTTGTTATGGGTTTGAATTTGGTTTTGGTTTTGACACTTTTTGAAATAGTTGTGGTGTATGGCCCTAGCTAGCCCGGAACTTGCCATAAACCTTACAGTGATCCTTCTGTCTGTGCCTTCCAAGTACTAAGCTAGACACATTCTCCACCATGCTTGCCTGTGCTGTTCGTTGGTTTTGGTTTGTTTCTAAGAATCAAATACAAGGCCATAGTTTCCTGGGCAAGTGTTATAGTACTGGAGTATACTTTACCATGTCTTTTTTGTTTGTTTGTTTTTTTGTTTTTCGAAACAGGGTTTCTCTGTGTAGCCTTGGCTGTCCTAGACTTGCTTTGTAGACTAGGCTGGCCTCGAACTCACAGAGATCCGCCTGCCTCTGTCCCCCAAGTGCTGGGATTAAAGGCGTGCACCAGCATGCCGGGGTCTACTTCCTAATATGTCTACTTTCCCAACAGCAGCAATGCTAGATACTCAGCAGATATTTTAAATCACATATTTGTTTAGTGTGTGTGTGCATGTGTGCCATGACACATATGTGGAGGTCAGAGAACAACCCTGGGGATCACACTCAGGTCCTCATGCTTGACAGCAAGTGCCTTTACCCACTAAACCATCTTGCTAACTCAGCAAGTTTTTTCTTTTGTAATAAAATGTTATGGAGTCATGCAGTTCATAGCCCTAGAGAACTTTCGTACCTATTTGGGATGATTGGGGCAGTTTTTGGACATCATGGTAAACATTAACAGCTAAATGGAATACCTGGCCATTTAATGAATATAGTTAATTGTCCAGATACTCTTTCAGAGCTAGGGTGGCACACATCTTTAATCCCAGCACTCAGGAGGCAGAGGCAGGCAGATCTGTCTGAGTTTGAGGCCATCCTGCAGTCTGGTCTACATAGAGAGTTCCAGGACAGCCAGGGCTATAGAAAGAGACCCCGTCTAAAATAAAAAACAACGCAAAAAAACAAAACAAAACCACCTTACAGAAGAGAGATTATTCTTCTTGCATAAAACAGATAAAGAAGCAGGCCTAGAGAGGTATTTGTCTGTGTACCATACATAGTGGAAGAGCAAGAATCGAACCCAGGTAGTTGCAGAGTTTTTTTTCCTGAACAATTTGACTCTATGATGTTTTGACGTTGTTTAGACTGGCAGGGGTCAGGTCTGGTGGCACACACCTCTAATCCCAGCACTCAGAGAGGCAGGAGCAGGCAGACCTCTGTGAGTCTGAGGCCAGCTTGGTCTACATATACATAGAGTTTCGGGACAGCCAAGGTTACATAGAGGCCTTCTTTCTTTTTTTTTTTTTTTCTTTTTTCTTTTTGGTTTTGGTTGTTCAAGACAGGGTTTCTTGGACTCCCTTTGTAGTCCAGGCTGGCCTCGAACTCACAGAGATCCACCTGCCTCTGCTTCCTGAGTGCTGGTATTAAAGGTGTGCACCAGCATCCCAGGCTGAGAGACCTTGTTTAAAAAAAAAAAAAAAGAAAAGAAAGAAAGATGAAAAGCCTGGCAGGCTGGCAGCCTTCCCAACAGTTAGCAGGCTGTGGCAAGAGGATTGCCTTGACTCCCAAGTCAGCCTTAAAACACAGAAGCAGTGCGGGTGGTGCAAGACAGCCAGGGCTACACAGAGAAACCCTGCCTCAGAAAACAAAACAAAACTGCTTGGCTGTCCTGGACTCTCTCTGTAGACCAGGCTGGCCTCAAACTCACAGAGATCCACCTGCCTCTGCCTCCTCAGTGCTGGGATTAAAGGAGTGCACAACCACACCCAGCTTCGTTTCTGTTTTTTTAAAAAAACCAAAATGCCAAAACTTTCACTACACTGTCCTTAAAATAACATCCTCCTGCCTTAGTCAGTCGTCCAGGTGCTAGGATTGCAGGTATAAACCAGCACATTCAGGTTATGGTAGTTTCAGTGTTTTCTTTCATAAAAAATGTTAATTTTTGGTTTTGTTTTTTCAGTCCTGGGAATGGAATCCAGAGCCTTGCACATGGTGGATAAGCATGTTCCACTGAGGTTTCTCCTTAGGCCTAAACATTTTTCAGCTGGGTGGTGGTAGTTCACACCTTTAATCCTAGCAGAGGCAGGCAGATCTCTTGTGAGTTTGAGACCAGCCTGGTCTACAGAGTGAGTTCCAGAACAGCCAACGCTACACAGAGAAACTCTGTCTCAGGAAGAACAGACAAAAAATTATTTTTCATGAAAATCTTATAACTATCCTCTCCTTGTTCACATACATGTTCATATGTGTGCATTTATGTGCAGATGTGCATGCACATCTGCACGTGTTTGTAGTCCAGAGGTCAGTGTTGCTTGTCTTCCTCAATCACTTCTCCACCCTATTCTTCAGACAGAGTGCCTTAGTAATAACCTTGAGGGGCTGGAGAGATGGCTCAGTGGTTAAGAGCACTCGTCATTCTTCCAGAGGTCCTGAGTTCAATTCCTGGCACCCACATGGCAGCTCACAACTGTCTGTAACTCCAGTTCCAGAGGATGTGACACCCTCTCACAGACATACACTGATTGGCAGATGGTTAGCCAGAAAACCCTGGGTATACTTCTGGTTTTGTTTCTCCAGTGCTGGGATTATAGACTTGTGCCACTGCCCTGGCTCTGTTTGCATGAGTGAATGTGTGTGTGTGTGTGTGTGTGTGTGTGTGTGTGTGTGTGTGTACCATGAAACACACATGTGAAACTCAAAGGACAGTTGTTTTTCTTTTTGTCTTTCTTATTCGAGACAGGGTTTCTCTGTGTAGCCCTTGCTCTCCTGGACTCGCTTTGTAGACCAGGCTGACCTCAAACTCACAGCCATCCACCTGCCTCTGCCTCCCCATGCTGGGATTATAGGCATGTGCCACCACGCCCAGCTTTAAAGGACAGTTTTTCAAGAGTGGGTCTCTCCTTTCGCTTCGTTGAGGCAGGGTCTCTTTTTCTCTTGTTGTCCTTCATACTCCAGGCTAACTGGCCCATGACCATCCAGGCAGTACTCCTTTCTCTACCACCCATCTCGTCATAGGAGTGCTGGGATAACAGATGTGTACCAACCACATTAGCTGGCTTCCTGAGGATGGAACTCAGGCCGTCAGACTTGCTGAGCCATCTCCCTAGCCCTGGCTTTTTAATGCCTGTGGCAGAGATCCAAAGTCTTATGCTTGTACAGCAAGCCTTTCACCAATTGAGCCTATTTTTGTTTAACAGAATTACTTTGTCATACCATTAAAAGGGGTGTACTAGGTGCAGTAGCACAAGCCTTTAATTCCAGCATTGGGGAGGCAGAAGTGGGATCTCTGAGTTGAAAGCCCGTTCTTTCATATATGAGAATGAAAGATAATGATACATACAAAATAGCAGATATTATGTTATATGAGGTTTATTAAATGAACATGGGGGAGAAGGAAAGGGTGTTATGATTAATAAAAAGAAAATAAGATGCCACGCAACAGATATTATGTTGTAAAGGAGTTTATTAAATGAGCATGGCGGGGGAAGGAAAGGGGGGAGGGGTACCCCAGAGAGAGACAGACCGGAAGAGTGAGAAGAAGAGAGGAAGAGTTAGAGGTGGGGGGGGCCTCATGGATGGTTTGTCCTTTTATAGGGCCCTGGGCGGGCCACGCCCCTGTAGCAGATGAAGCAATGACATCACAAAGTAGGCGGATTGAAGAATACTAACAAAGTGGGGGAGGAGTACACCAGAGAGAGAGCGAGCCAGGGACCAAGTAGAAAGGAGGAAGAGAGAGTGGTCCACGTGGATGGTTTGACCTTTTATATGGCCCTGGGTAGGGCCATTGCCCCCACGGCAGGTAAGCAGTGACATCACACAAGTCGGCAGACAGAAGAACACTAAGAAGCTCTACACCAGCCAGTGAGTCCTTGTTTCCAACAACAAACACCCGGGTGGGACATAGTGAGGCATGCCTTTAATCCCAATACTAGGGAGCTAGGCAGATTTCTGTGAGTTCAGGGGCCAACCTTGGCCACCTAGTGAGATCCAGGACAGCCAAGGTTATATACAGAGACACTGGATCAAAAAAAAAAATCCTGATGGGAATTTTACCAGAGTTACATTTTGGGTGGCAGTTGAGACAGTGAGACAGAGTCTTTGTATCTTGGCTGGCCTGGAACTCACAGAGATCCTCCTGCCTGCCTTTCCTTGGAAGTGCTGGGATTAACGGCATCACCAACCTTTAAGTTATTTTATTTTATTTTTTGGTTTTTCTTTTTCTTTCTTTCTTTTTTTTTGTTTTGTTTTTTGTTTGTTTTTATTTTTTCAAGACAAGGTTTCTCTGTGTAGCCTTGGCTGTCCTGGACTCCGCTTTGTAGACCAGGCTGGCCTCAAACTCACTGAGATCTGCCTATCTCTGGCTCCTGAGTGCAGGGATTAAAGGTGTGTGCCACCCCACCCTCACCTCTGCCCCACCCCTGAGCTCAAGTTAAAATTTCTTTTTAAAGAAACAAAATTTAGGGTGAGGTGGCACACACCTTTAATCCCAGCACTTCGGAGGCAGAGGCAGGTGGATCGATGTTGAGTTCGAGGCCAGCCTGGTCTACAAAGTTTAAGTCTAGGACAGCCAAGGCTACACAAAGAAACCCTGTCTCAACAAACAAACAAACGAAACAAAATTTAGGGGCTATAGAAATGGTCTAGTGACTAAGAGAGTATACTTCTCTCTCAGAGGACCCAAGTTCAGTTCCCAGCACCCGTGTTGGTGGTTCACAGCTGCCTATAACTCCAGGTCCAGGGCAATCCAAAGCCTCTAACCTTACACTAGCACCCGCCCACAGACAACCAGTTGATAATTTTGTACAAGTGTAAAAGACAAATAAATGGAGTGCAGTAAAGAAACCCAAATAGCTGCTCCTTGGGTGAAAAGGGGGAAAGTTTTTTCCAAACTGCCAAGGCTGTTGGAAGTGACAAGCAGAAAGAAGTGACAGGGGAAGGGATGGGAGGGGGTTGGGGGTGGGGGCTTCTCCTTGGCTAAATGAGACTGGGTACCCTGCAAGGAAGGGAGCCCCTAGCTGTGGAGAGGGGGTCATGTGAGTAGTGACTGAGTGAGTCTAGAGGCTAGCATTGACCTTGATGTGCTAATAGGCACCCTAGTCATAAGTTAATAGAAAACCAGAGAGGTCTGTTTTGCCTGAGGTGAAGAGATTGCTTCCTTGTAGCAAGGAGGAACTGTCTCTTCAAGCTCCTGAAGGAATGAATGCTGGCTTCTGTCTAAATGCCCAACCTTGGGAAAAGGAATTTCTTGCGGGACCAGACAAGAAACTCTTTAATAACCCAGTAAACACATTCACCTTATTAAAAATTAAAAAATAAGATCCAGGAGATTGAAGGTTTGCAAGATCAGACCTGGGCAGTAGATGAGTTCACAGCTAGCCTGGGCAAGCAAAAGCAGGATGGGGTGGGGCATTAGGATGTAGCTCAGTGGTTAAGCATTTGCTAGTACTGAAATAGTTAAACATTTATAATTATAAATAAATAAAATACGGAAAAATGAACATGAAGTTTGACAACATAGCTTAGTGGAAGAACATGCTTGAGGCCCTTAGGGTTTTGTTTTGGTGGGTTGTTTTTTTTTTTTTTTTTTTTGGATTTTGGATTTTGGTTTTTCCAGACAGGGTTTCTCTGTGTGGTCTTGACTGTCCTGGACTAACTTTGTAGACCAGGCTGGCCTCCAACTCACAGCTATCCTCCTGCCTCTGCCTCTGCCTCCCAAGCACTGCCTCCCCAGCACTGGGATTAATGGTGTGTGCCACCATGCCCGGCTGGCCCTTAGGTTTGATTCTCAGTATCACAAAAAAATAAACATAAGTGAAAAAAATTTTTTTTAATTTTTTAGTGCTAGAGAGTCTAGCCTGGGCAGTGGTTGGCACATGCCTTTAATCTTAACACGCAGGAGACAGAGGCAGGTGGGTCTCTGTGAGTTCGAGGCCAGACTAGTCCATAGAGTGAGTTCCAGGACAACCAGGTGATTGATTAAATAAACAGAATGAGCTAATTGGAAGCTATAATATATAAATACGGATTTATTAGAAGTGGCACAGGAGGGGGAAGGTAAGGGGGGGTGTGCTGGGTGTGGGAGGAAGGGAAGGAGAGAGGGTAGGAAGGGGGGAGGGAACCCTGAAACCAAAATGTCTGGTTGATATAGTGAATCTCTGGGAGAGGGAAAGCCGGGAAAGCCCCACCCCTAGGTAGAGGGCAGGCTGTGCCAGCCACGCCCTGCAGCAGGATCTAATACCAGGGCTGTTACACACAGAAACCCTGTCTCTGGAAAACAAAAACAAAAAACAAAAAATGCTAGAGACTCGAGGGAACACTATGCTTAACATCACACACACACACACACACACACACACACACACACACACACACACACACACACAC